>OY829485.1:10000000-11234408 GCA_963691745.1 Ditula angustiorana
ATACTACTCGTAGTGACCAATATCACCCTGAAAATCGTGTGACATATAGATAAACAGATGAACATAGCGAACTTATAAGGGTTCCTAGTGTGAAGGAAGCCAAAATAATGGCAATCGAAGTTTGTCCATAAAAAGATACTTCGTTTTAGTCATTACGCGTATTAGACAATTAGCGTATAATCAATATAATCATTCTGCGTATTGGCCATTTACGCGTAGGGAAGTGCAAGTGCCAAACTTACTGCCATTTAATTTTCTAGAAAACATTATTTACTCCAACCGTTAAGTCACTGTCGAAAAACATTGTAAACTTATCAACACAGACTTAAGATAATCTACAAATTGTACGATGACAAAACAATTTCGCGATAAACCGAAGTAAACTTTGATACTAATGAATACGTCGTGATTTCCATGGAATTCACGATAAATATTATATTAAAAGTCGTTGAATAACGTGGTGCGTCTGTTGGCACGTGGCCTTACGTCGTCAAATACCTATTTTACCTAGGGAGGTGCCTGTATTAGTAAATAGCATCCACTTATAATATTTGACATGCTGATTGGCATATTTATTTATTTATTTCAATGTAATGAAGTCCCCAATCCGCGTTGAGCCCGTATTTGGGACAAGGCTCTAGTGATCTAGTCTCATTATGAGAAGAACTTATAAGTAGAAACATGATATGTGGAACACGTGGTACAGAATAATTTTTTGGTAATTTTATCATTAAGGCCGTAGGTATGCCATTTGTTCAAGTAGCGAACGACCCCGACGACGCCTCGTGTAGAGGCGAAACGCGCGTAGATCGTGTAGTTTAGTTTGTAGTGTTTAGTGGTGGTTAATAATAGTTGAGTTTGTGTGATGCTTTTGCGTGACAAATATATATGTCGCACACACAAGACACAGCTATTTTATCGTACACGGCACTAGTTTCACGGAGTAGCAAGCAAGGTAATTTGTTCGAATTTGGTTAAAAGGGGAATTGAAATCTACGTGGACGATATCGCGGAAAAGATAGCTTTTACATTTAGTGTAGTATATTTAAACATATAAACATAAACCCCATTATTCATAAAAAATACAATCTTTTTAAGCTAACAAATGTTTTGTCCCTTTCATTTGAGGCCAATCGTCACAATGACAGATAAAGACACAAATATGTTAACTAACAAATGTTTACGCTGCGTTTATGAATAAGAGGGTAAGTCTCTAATAATCCACATTGCGCTCATATTTGGCAAAATTTCTCTATTATGGTTAGGAGAAAAGCTTTATATCAAAATATGAATTATTAATGCGCTGAATTATAACTAAGGTTTCCGTATACTTAAGTATCTCACTCATTTGATCCACCTTTTGTATTACGAAGGGTATAATCAGTCTACCAAAGGAGCGGTCATCGCAGTAAGTAATTGCGCCCGCGCCGCCCATTCAAAACCTTTTCACAGTATCACGACCATATAAAATTAAATAACTGACCGGTTACAGGTCATCAATTATTTAATGACCCAAAAGTAATTCCATCATAAGCAAATTGCAGCATGTTTTACGATCTTAGTTGTGGGGAGCACGGGAGAAATTATAGACGAGTGGCATCCTTAATTATTACGTGGCTTTCAAAGAACATGATGAGATTCTACTAATAACAAGACTATTTCAAATCTTTATCTTTAGGTAGTGTAAAATAAAGTTGCTATTCGTTCCTGTCTATTCCCATGTATTCGGCCCTCATCCTTCTTAACCATGCAACAAGATTTTATACGGTTTTCATCGTCATTTAGAAATTTGGTATCTTGGTTGGCGGGTCACTAGGGGAAAAAAAAAAACAAAAAGTTAGAATTACTTAAATAATACGTTCTACAAAAATGTGCACTGGTTAAATAAATAATCTATTTATAATATACGGGAGGTACACAATATGATTTCGAAGCTTCAATACTGTGAAACCGTTTGTCTGAACGTTATTCTCCACCATAGCTGTTTGTTTTGTAAATAACTAACAACCCGCCCCGGCTTCGCAAAAGCACAATTAGAATGTAATATACTTAAAAACCTTCTTTTTTTATTACATAGAAAACCGTACCAAATTCCGTTGCGTGGTTTTGAAGGAGTAAGTGGCCTATGATGAGGACAGACAGTAACAACAACTTTGTTTGTATTATAAAGATAAAGAAGATACTTGTAAATAAATAAAATTATGCTATTTTCAAGTACTAGTATTTTTTTTAGGTTGACCTGCGTGAGACTATTTTATTGCGTAGAGTTTATGCAAAGGTACACCCAAAACCAGTAAGCGAGCATTCAATTTTCCAGTTTTAAAAGTATATTTGCACGAATGTTCTTTAAACCGACTTATTATAAGCATTTAGGTAACAAAGCAAATAATTGTTACGAAAATCGTTGGTCCAGCAAAAAGTTTAACAAAAATAGTCAACATTATTCGCTTTCTGATTCAGAGTAAGGCCTGACGACCACTGAGTGCAAACCGTAGCCTAGAAATTTTCAGGCGAAACTAACTGTAAATAGGTGACAGAAGAAACTTGACTATATCGGCTAGCCGCTAATATCTAGTATGAATAACAACTGCCGCCAGAAGGAAGGGTTTTTAATATTTTTTACGGAAGGTACGAAGTTATTTATATTGGTTTAGTAGTATTACATTGCAACATGAGGGTCATAGAATTTGTGTTCGTAAACCAAGCGGTACGGGTGGCGAGGTCACACGAGATTTTGTTAGTATGCGAAAATGATCTTAGGTGACAGAAAGCGTACCCTAGTTCACATCACACTAACGTGACAGTTTAGGTGTGTAGTAACTATGGCGAAGAGCTCAGGCATTTGGGCAATTATAGTCTGCTATAGAATGAGTTTCACAAACATTTAATGTTGATGCTATCTGAGATAATTTGTGTTAAAATAGGATAGATATTAAATGCTCAGTGTTTTATCTTGTCACTAGACTTGGAAATTAAACGCTAAGAAAAGCAGTAAGCAACTTGAAAACGAAGTACCAAAGCAAAAAAAATGGATGGTTTGATACATGTTATTAATTAGAGATAAATAAGGATAGGTAAATAATCATTTCTGTAAATGTACAGTGGCAGTCAGCAAAATGTAGAGATTAATGTCTGTTTTTTTATACGTATATTTAATCTATATCATGCAGAACGTCGCCCTCGCGAATGGTACGGGTGGCTACGATTGCTTACCAATTAAAATTAATACTGTATGATAGGATTATAATGAAAATAGAAGGGTCCACCAATCCGTGCATCACCTTCGATCGGCAGTTCAAACCTTCACCAAAAGACATTCAGACGTTCAGAATTTACTTCTAATAAGAAATATATGAATGTTATAATTCGGCCACCACTCGCTTAGCCACTGAGTCAAACAAATGGTACGAGTACATAGGAATTTTTTTCAAAGTTTTCCGAACTAAGTTTACTGACGAATACTGCATTCACTTCGACATTTAAGTAAGCCTTTGTCACTTAACGGTAACAAAGCGGATGTCACTGGTAATTTAATTAAGTAATGCCACCGCTTTTCCTTGGACGTCGGGCCTAAGTGTCCACAAAGAATGGAGCTGTCTATTTAAAACAGTCGGCGCGATTGAGAAAAGCGATCGTCTCCCGTTCCCACGGCGAGCTTCCGGCCGAGGCGAATTTTGACAGATAACTTTGGATTACTAACTATATTGGTACGGATAGGAAATAAATCAAACGTTTTCTTTTTGATCGTGATCTGAATGCAAATGTTTTCAATGTGAACGTGGTTCAT
This sequence comes from Ditula angustiorana, assembly GCA_963691745.1. Taxonomy (NCBI): domain Eukaryota; kingdom Metazoa; phylum Arthropoda; class Insecta; order Lepidoptera; family Tortricidae; genus Ditula; species Ditula angustiorana. The sequence continues at coordinate 10,003,788 of OY829485.1, forward strand.
TTCTTGGAACTTCTCTTCGCAAAATTACGCTACTCAAACAGATTTTGGTTACAACTTCAACGAAAATAGTAAGGGATGAAACTGATACTCCAAGATGAGCAACGCATGAATTTATCCCGCGTAAATGTTAGATATCAAAGTTGAAAACAAATAATATTGTAAAATTTACAAGCTTTAAATTTCTCGACTTTACATCACCTATGTAGTAGTGACACTGTCTCGTGTGAAAACGTCGTTGTAATCATAATTTTATGGGTCTGACACAATTCAGAAATCATGGTCAAAGTGTACACCGAATGGAGAAATGGAAGAAAGAGCTAGGAGTGGTAAGAATGGGCATACATCCTTTTAAATAATCAAGACGATTTTTAAAATGCATTGGCTGCTAAAACATAACCCTTCCTTGGGCTTTGCCATAGATGGGTAAAATTAAGTAACTTTAAAGCAAACCAAAGTCTTTTAAATATTCTTAATTTCCTTCACTCTTATTACTTTTTGCTTTATGGCGGGTTGGCATACAATGAAACTTTTACTATTTGTATATACCCTAGCGCCCTCTTCGAGTTTGATTGAGAAGGACAAAAATAGTTTCAACTTCAAAAGCAGTATATGAGGTAGCTTTAGTAAACATTACAATTATATTAATAACAACTTCAAGGTAGCATTTACACCCAGTTTGTTTTGTTGTCGCTCCCAGACGGCCAATTAGGCTCGCGGGCGCGGACTAGTTCTGTAAACCTCGCTTTATTGCCCGCAGACATTTCATTTCAACTTAAACGATTCTGAACGTAAACTTAACTGTGCGAGAGTGGCCGGAACAAAATGATATTGTTTTGTTTCTGACCCCCGTTTGACTATTGTTGGTATGATGAATTCGTTGAACTTGAAACGGTATTTCGGGATTATGGAGTTGTTGGTTTTTGCTTTTTTGGTTGTAACCTGATTATACTTTAGACCTACACTTATTTTATTGAGAATGGGGATAAAGAAGCATGAGGCAAACCTGATGGGAAGTGATTACCGCCACCCAGGGGAGCAAGCTAACCCAAGAGAATCGCTGATCCGTTACTGACCTTAAGACTCCTCACCACTGGGCAGAAAAAAATGTTTCTCATCGTACACAACTCAGTAGCAAAGCTGCTACTTCATGCCAGCATAGCATAGCCCATTCATACTGCAACTATCTATAGATATGGCTCTACCACTAATCACCCCTATTATAGTAAACAAGCAAGTAACTATGTATGGTTTCTTTATACACCCGCAGCGTTATTTACACTTAAATTTCTATGTGCGGTTGTATATTAAGGTTGAGTTCTATCTATTTGGGCAAATGCCCTTACCACCAGTGCACCTAGCACGAATATTCTCGATACACGTAAACTCGCTACGTAACTCAGTGCGTCTCTCACTGAGTTACGTAGCGTGTTAACGCGTGTCGAGAAGATTCGTGCTAGGTGCACGGTCCTCTATACCACAAAACCTATAACTCCTATAAGTGTTACAATTAGACCCACTTGAAAAGTACTTCACACAAAAATGTGACAAATATGTTAAATTTGCTTCGTACGGATACAATTAGGATGTATTGTACTTAAAAACCTCTCGAAATTTCTAAATGTCAAAGAAAACCTTATCAAATCCGTTGCGTGGCTTAGAAAGATTAAGCGGCGTAAGAAAAGCTAACAAACAGAGGAGGATAGCAACTTTGTTTTTGTACTATGTAAATCATTACATAGTACAAAAACTATAACACTTGTGGGTTTGGTGGTACAGGCCACTGGAGGGAGCTTCTTAAAAGTGTAAACCCCGATCTGGCAACTTGAGCACCTGGTATTCATGTATTATTGATTAGTTATTGTTTCGCTTTGATTAAATTACTAAACACCACCTGGTTTTATAACAAACTAACATTGTGTAGCCTTAACGTGACCGCCTAAGTTTAATTTTTTTCTATGTGCGTCCTTTTAGTATGACACTAGTTGGACAGAACCCGGCAGGGATAAGTCAAACAAGGCCATGTAAGGGCTACCTTGAGTTTCTTGCCGGTATCTTCTGATCAGAGATTTTTCCGAGCCGATGGTAAATTTTCTGATATTCATAAGTGCTTCATGAAGCCTAATCTGTATTTTATGACTTTTTGACTGGTGCCCTGCTGGCTGGGATATTTTACACCAAGCAATCTGTCTTTAAGTCTTAAGACTATGCTCCATCAAATAAATTCAAAGGCGACACGAGGGATTAAAGTCCTTGTGAGCAGATCGGAACTTTAAAAGGAAAAAAAAATACTATTTAAAAGGTAGGTTACTACTGTAACGGTCCAGCCTCTGCTTGGCCGTTTAATTCACAAACTTATAGGATTTATTTATTTATTTAATTATAAATGGTCTTAGTAGGTTCAGATAGAGCTATATTTATTTAAAGAAAAGAAAAAAATATATATAATTATTTACAAATACGTTGACGGAACCTTTTAGAAATGTGTTGTAGAATAATGGTTTTCTTACCACTAAAAATACAGTCTTAAGGATCTCTAAGTTAAAACAAAATGAGGGTAGTGAGCAGAGCGCACATATCAGGTGGTACATTTTTAAAGAGATTATAAGCCATCACGCTACATTAGAAACTCATCCTTATTTCTATAACGTTAAGAGTTAGCTTAGATAGGGTAGTAAACAGCCGTGCTTGAGATATTAAAGAGTTTATGTGCCATCAGGCCACATTGGAAATTCAGTCCTAAACCTAAGGTGCTAAGATTTAGGTTAGTCAGTAAAAATAGATAAGACTGCGAACCAAGGATTGTCGGTGAAGAGGGTTCATCAAAAGTCTGCAACCAGTGGGGCAAGTGGTATAAAAGACGAGGGTTGAGCAGAATCTGGGCTTTTTCCATCCTTCACTCATCGAGCGTCGGAGACTCTGCTCCATCCTCAACAGGTGTGCTTAACTACTTGCTTACGGCAAAGCTCTGCCGGTTTGCTGTTATATTTCTATTATTTTATTTTTATTTTATTGTTCTTTAAATTCAGTGAGTTTTGGTTTAAGTTTTGGATTTCATTTTGAGTTGTGGAATTAATTTATTTAACTTAATAATGGGGTAGGATCGCGTTAATTATAAACACTTGTTAAGGATTATATTTCTTTTGTTTTATTGTGAGTGTTCTTTAAATTCAGTGAGTTTTGGTTGTAATTATCTATCTCGTAACTGGGCTCGCGTACGTTTTGTATTTCATTTTGTGCTGTGGGTTTAATTTATTTAATTTAATAATGGGGTAGGATTGCGTTATATTTCTATTATTTCATTGTAAGTGTTCTTTAAATTCAGTGAGTTTTGGTTCTATCACGTAACTGGGCTCGCGTAAGTTTTTGCATTTCATTTTGTGTTGTGGGTTTAATTTATTTTACTTAATAATGGGGTAGGATCGTGTTAATTAGAAGCACTTGTTAAGGATTGAGGAGTCTTCGTGCTACCTACGGAATTTAGCTTGTGCGGCGAAGTGCCGGCTAGGAGTTGATACCATGCGGTGTTAACGAAGCTCCTGGTTTTAGAGTCTGTGTAGGCGGGTTAAAATTGGGTACTGGCTGGACCCTTTTCATGGCGTTATGCTGGGGTATTTTAGCACCCTCGCCATGCCCAGGCCCCGGCTCCCTAAAACACATATACAAGGTACGGGCGGACCCAGTGGACGGACCGATGCTTAGGCACCCGTAAATCTGCGTATGTGGTTTATTGCAGTCGGTCTTATTGGTATTTATATATATATTACACCCCTTAGGTATTTTGCTCTCGCGCCGATCCATAGTTTCGACTTGGTGTTGAGAGCAACGCACACATGGCTTATTAGACACATGGTTACGCCACAGCCACCTTCTTTCGTTCAGCTAGTTAAGTTAGGAGTTTTCCCTGTCATTCCGGAAAGCTTTACATTACACATTACACGTTAACAGTAAATGTGGAGAAAATCTCCTAGTTTGCAAAACAGAGAATAGGGCCTTTAGAATAGGTATAGGTAGATACACTGTTTTGTAGGGTATAGTACGGTCTTAAGACAAGGTTTATTCTTTTCTTATACTTCTTATAGGCTCAGCTAAGGTGGATTTCTACCTACGTTTACCTTAAGATTTATTTATCTAATTTCTCGACTTATAACTATTGTTTTAACTATTTAACCAGGTCTTCATTAAAATTATTCCCAGGTTATTTACCATGTTTTACCACTCGTCACTATATTGTTTTAACTCTTTAACCAGGTCTTCATTAAGATTACTTCTAGGTTATTTACCACATTTTTACCACTCGTGACTTTATTGTTATAACCTATTTGACTGTGTTTGTAAGATAAATTACTTTAAGGGTATTTTTCTAGCTACGGCTATTATCATTATTGTCGGTCTAAGGATTGATTTGTTCATAAAGCTATTATTAATTTAACAGCAACTCTCAAGCATATTGCTTTGGCAACTTAACTATGTCTTTATTAAAATTGCTGCATCACTATCGATCTAAGGATTGATTTGGATCATGAAGTTATTATTAACGGGTACAAGTACTCGTAGTCATACTCTTGTGCTACAAGTAGCACGGGCCACTGTCCCACGGGATATGCCCAATCTTCGAGTCACTGACTGTAAAAGAAGGCCTGGTTACGACTATGGCTCAGCTTTGTGAGAGAAATCGTTCTATAGTATCGAGCCTTTTAAATGTGTCTGCGCTAGATAACTTTAACTTTGTCAACATAGCAATATGCTTCCTTACGTAGATTATTGTGTCTGATAACTTATAATGTATATTTTTATTTTAACGAGTTGTGATAAGAATCTCATAACTTTTCTTTGTGATGCGCCGTGGTTAGCGCTTAACGTAGTTCCTTAACAATACATTTCTTTACGGAGAATTGTATTTAGGAGGCGAAGGCAGAGGTTTAGGGGTGGAAGGAGAACCTCCCGGAGTTCTATTGAACTCCGGTTTATCCAGGGATGATTATCCAACTCAGTAATTCTCACATAACTATGTAGTATTCGTACGACAGCCAGTTGGCATCTCCACTGTACCTACAGTTATTTCTTACGAAACAGATCGCTTATCTAATTATTATTAGTGTTCCAATGAGGCATTACTTATTACTTACCATCGTAATTAACATCAGTCCAATATCCGCTAGAGCGTGGAGTAGGAGGTCAGTTGGGAGGTTTCTTACTTTGGTATACTTATAACTTAGGTTTATAAGCCACAAGGCTTTGAATGAGTTACGAAATGTCTTTATTTTCATAGCGTGCAGACAAACATACATAATTACGATATGCATAGTTATCCCCGTATGCATACTAATCGTAGCTAGTTATTCGGCCTAAGTTTATATTAAATAGGAAGCAGAATAAAGGTCGAACCTCTCTATTTATGCGAGTACATAACAGTCATTATTACTATTCAATTATTTTGCTATAAACTTCATCAGAATCGGCGTAGCCATTCTTTAGAAGCAGCATCCAACAAAATAGGATTCAGTTTTAAATAATAGGACAATTAGGACATGGTATTTATTAGTATTTTGATAGCACGTGTGATAGATTAAGGTAGGTTAAGTTTAGGGAATAGCGAGTGAACCGATCTTACATACATTTCAAAGAACTTGGATTACTACCGTAGGACACAACGCAGGGTAACTAGACGATCACTTGGCCAAATCATTCGTATGTATATTCATTCAGTCAGTATAGTACTAGGGTTGAGTAAACGTATAGATTAGGGCGTACATTACATAGGACGTGAGTTTCAGACTAGGTATTTGATATTTACTTACCATCAGAGAAGCCGCTTGCCAGTTATATACTTGTAGATCTATAGTAGTTTAGGATTCACCTAGAGCTTCATAGTTATAACAGTAGTAGAGACTAGGTCTTAATAGGTCTAAAATTTAAATTAGGTCATTTAGGTCTTATTAGGTCAGAGAAAGAGAGCTTAGGGGGGGGGTTTGTTACAATATGGGTGCCGAAATGACCAGGATCTGAAGTGTATTTAGGGTTTTCTATTTTACATATTTACTTTTATACTTACGTATAGATTTTTAGTAGTTCACGTTTTTACAAGTATTAGGTAGATCTATTTTATTTAAGGTGTGACTGCCTACAGTCACACAATTTGTTGTTCGTGGAATGGAGAATGTTGTAAGATTGGTTCACTCGCTTTTGTTTTATTTTCTGTATTTATTAAATGTTTATTTTAGTAACTTAACTCGTGACAGCGTTATCATTTTTTAGGACTATATTAGTAGATACTATTGAAAGAAAAATACAAATGACTTTTAATTTATAATTTAAATAAGGCAGTTAAATAAGGCAGTTTTTTAAAAAAACTGCCTAACCTAAGGCAGTTCAGGCAGGATCGACCTAGAAAAAAAAAATGAAAAACATTAATTACGAATACGTGCGTAAAGTGCGGTAGTTTAAAACTAGAAGGAATTAGTTTGAAGGTAGTTTAGTTAGAGGTATTCCACCTTAGCCCTCAGAGTCGGTAGCGCGTCCGAGGTCTCTTTGGTGTTGCGGGTGTCTATGGGCGGCGGTGATCACTTGTCAGCGGGTGACCCACTTGCTTGTTTTGCTCTCTATTTTGGAAAAAGTTGATGCTAGGTAATTTTGTTTTAGGAATAGACTAGGTAAATTATCTGTTTCTAAGTGAGTGATGAATGAAACTTCGATACTACTTCTCTTTAAGTTATTTTGAAATAAATGGAAATAGTATTAATATGGTTATGTAGCGTAGCACTGGATGGTTAAGAAAGTCTTACGAGATAGTCTAGCGTCTGAACAAAGTAGACTTGTAGGTAAATAAATAAAATATATGATAGGAGAATATTTGTGCAAAAAAAAAAACGGTAGCACGAAGTTGAGCTTATCACTTGAAGGTATTTTTCTAGGTATCTTACCTCTTCGATTTTGAGGAAATTATTAGGGTTATATAGGGTTATATAGGTCATTTACAAGCATTGTTAAGTAGACTCCACTTGTATGTGCGTATGTTTGTTGCAAATCACGCAAACTGAATTTAGACCCACTTCCAGTAGTCTCTTTGATTTGAGGTTAGGTATGTGACCATAATCGTACCGTCAGCGATAGGGCTTATGAAGGAAATGCCAATGCTTATGTTATATGGGCCGTCTCGGCCAGAGTAGTACCACACTCCTATAAAGTGGTGATTTGCTGCTGCGTTTCGTACGGGTCAAGATAGGGAATGCATCACTTTGCTATCTGGTGGTAGGAATAGTCATAAAAGAATAAGTAGGTGAGTGTGTATGTGTGTTTCTGCCTGTAATTAGTAACTTACCCTAAAATAATCTTCTTTCCTTACATACTTAGTATAGATTTATGGGGCAGATTCGCTGTCCGCGTGTCTGTCTTTAGCGTATCTTTAGTTGCTCTTTTTGAGCTCCGCAATGGATTTCGCTGTTGTTTAGAGGGTTTTTATTCTGAAAGGTTTTAAAAAAATAAATATAGGTATTTTTTAAATTACAGTAAGTGGCCCACCTTAAAAAAAAAACTTACAATATTGAGTCCTAATTTTAATTCAATCTACAATAGAAACAAGATGTTTTAATTTAAAGTTATAGTAGGTTTCAAATTATTTAAGTATGTCAATTAATTAATAGGTCAAAATAAAAAGCAGGCTAAGTAACTTTTCAACTTTCTAACTTGCCAAATAGTTTCCTTTTCATTTGGTTTCAATCGTTTTGTTTATTACATAGCCTAGGCAAGGAAGTACGATTATCTAGTGCTTATTAATTTGAATAGGGTGGGAAGATCACAGTATGTATGTTAGATAACTAATAGTAATACAAATTAGTTACCTGTAGTTTTCAGTTTCTTGTCTATCTCCTGGTATGTAGCAATTAAGTCTAACATCCTCGTCTGTATGTAGATAACTAGACGGTAGACTAGTTTTAGTTCTCAGTTTTCCCGGGTCAACTTTTAGTTTTACACTAAGCGGAAAGAGTAGATGGTTTCGTCAATGCGCAACAGTTACGTTTCTAATTAATACAACAACAATAAATATCAAGGTCCAACTTTGTATTTTACAATTTTATTCTATTTTAATCAACGACTTACTTAGCTTAACGATTGAGTGAGAGGTACGTTATATATTTTCTTGAGGGTACTTTCCAACGGTAGACCATAGCTAAAGAGAATCGAAGAAATTGTTAGTCGACCTGCACTCTTTCTGTACACCCGGTATCGATTCTTAACCTTAAGGTAATAAGAGTTTAATTTGTATGCAGTTACTTAAGAAACGAAGTTATTTTTAGCGGCATTTGGTTTTGTACTAAATAGATACAGTACGTGGTTGACAAACTAATGTCATAGATTAGCTGAAATAAACGACCCTATTTATATAGGAATAAGATCGAGTTTCTTACAGACTTTGACAAATTAGGAATAAGATAAATTGTAGCAGTAGTTGTGTAGTAGCAGCAGTGTTTGTAGTTAGTTGGTTGCAGGTTTGAGCCCTGCCATTACCCTAGTTTTTCATTGTGTTATCATTACATTGCATTTAAAGATAAATTGTGTGTGTTTAGACGGGTTATAAAGGTTAACTTTAGGAGCATATTATGATAAGTATTCTGGTTGCCAGTAGGAAAATGCTATAGTGTCTATGAGTAGGTTTAATGTTAGGAACTTGCAAAGTTTTGTATGACTAGACAGACGACTTCGTTCGTGTAGCAGTAGCAGCTTGTTTGTCAGTCTTCTGTGAAGTTTTGAAATCTGTTCGGTGGTATTGGGGATTGCCTATGCATAAAAGCAAACAAACAAAGAATAGGAATTGGTTTTTTGTTATGTTAGTGTGGAAAGTATAGATTAGTGTAGATTTGTGTATGGCTTTTTACTGTTTGTAAAACATAACGAAGATAGACTTGTAGAACGAAATAGATGAGTGGGGGCGAGCTTTTCTCGCAGGGGGCGCTCTTTTAGAATACCTTAGAGCGATTAGGTAGAAAACTACTAATATAATAGAAACGTGTGAGGTAAATTAAGTTAAATAATTATTTTAATTATGATAAAATTAAGATAAATTAAGATAATTTAAGTTGAATAGATAAAATTACTTTTAGATAAATCAGGATAAATTAAGCAAATTTTATTTAAAGGCTAGCGAAGGTAGTATGTCAGGATCATGGTAGGCACAAGTTCGTGGTGATTGCCTGCTCCTTTAGGAGACGGGCGTGACTATATGTATGCATGTCTGTTAATCTATACGTATAATAAAAGTTGTGCCTGGTTGATAGCAAATATTTAGGAAAAATTAACTTTATGAAAGCGGTAGAAACCGTAATAGTTCTCTTTAGAATTTTTGCTGTCTGCCTATTTGTCTGTCTATCCGTCTGTCTGTCTATCTATCTGTCTGTGAGTTTATATTTCTGTCAGTAAGTTTATTTATCAGTCTGTAGGTTTATGAAACTAGGTACTGCAAAAAGTTTGATACAGTTTCCACAGTTGTATTTCTGAAGATCTTGTTCGAAATCTGTTGCATGGTTCATCTTGATGCACCATCAAGAAGTAAAGTTATTGTTAATAGGAAGTAAAAATAGATACCTACTCGTGAGGACTCGATAACAAAAGCTAGTTTAAGATAACTTTAATAAGACTTAGATAAGTAGGTACTTTGAACACCGGTCAAAGAGAGTTTGACTCGCGCACCGAGGGTTTCGCATCACCATGCAATGAGTATTATGTTATGAGCTTGCGGGAGGGAAAACCCGTAGGTTTTGATGGATTCAGAAAGACTGAAAAAAAAAAAGGAAAGTTAAACGGCGGGATTAAAATGTATTATAGTAGTATGTTAAGTATTTACAATTTTAATAGACTTATTGTTAGAATATAGATAGGTATTGTAGCGTACGATGTCAGATACTGACACAAACCACATTTTTACTAGCGTTACGAGCGCCTTCTAAACGATTTATTTGGAAACTCGAACAGTTCAATTAGTTGATAATAGATGGCGTTACTAGGTACTAATTAAGTGTTAACAGGCATTATAAATAATTAAGGTATGCTCACGACTGGGTTCATGGATGGGATAGTTAGTGAAATATCATTTTAGCGACTGTTATCGTTGTAGTGAACGGAACATGGTTAAGATTGTATAAATAGATAGTATCTGCTGTAAATTATAAAAGTGAAAAGAATTGCCTATAGGTATATCTATAGATATATTAGAGAATGGAGTACTTGTGTGTATGTGAAGTTTTATATTGCATCTAAGAATTGAAGTAGCAATGTATAAGAGTTACATCCGTTAATTTTCATCCGTTAAGTAGATTCAGACATGTAAAAGACCTATATGGCCTACTTGCAAATATTTTTTTCATTTTTCATTTTCATTTTAATTGCGCTAATTAGTGAAGTTGAATAGTGCTTAATAGGAACAAAAGGTACCTTGGTAGTGGAGACGTTAATGCTGTTTTATATACTTTATGAAAATTGTGGCTAGCTTTAAGTGACGTTAGTAAAATTCGATTACGGAAATGATTAATTAAGAGTGCAGATCTTCGTGATGAGAAGTGCAGTAAGGGGTTAAAAGAGTGGGGGCGAGGAATAAATATATCTAACGTTTTTTTTTTGCAAATTTAGGTTAAGAGAATTAGAAATCATTTTTAAATATTTTTTTGTAATTTTTATTAGTTATTTATATTTCACTTGTTTTCTAATAATTATACTCGTATTCTAGAGTACAAAAAAAAGGTAAAAATTAGGAAAACAAAGAACGGTTGAACATCGTCTTAAACTGACAGTCATATTAGTGTTTAAGCAATACGTGTATTCTATAGGCAAGTCGGACGGGGTAGATTTTTCAAAATTAGGCTTTTACTTCTGTAAAGTGTTACTTTGAACTTAGTGATAAAAAAAAAAACTTAAGTCGAAGTGTCTTACTCATCTTGGTGAGCTGGTGAAATGCTGAGTCGCGTGAATGCGTGATTGAGGAGGTACGAAATAAGTATGATGTATGAATACTGATGATATTTTCTAATGGAAAAAAGGGCATTAACAGGTGATGGGTAATTAACTTAACGAGTTAGGAATTGGTATGAAGGGCTCAAGCATTTCAGTAGCTATGCAGATGAATTGGACGGTTTGTTAATGTTTATCCCCTGAAACAGCACTCACACAAATGGGTTTGCTATCTGGATTGTGTTAGGTTAAGTCCAGTGGACATCAGCGTGTAAGCTGTAGATAGTAAACACATAACTACACACGCGGCTATGAATTATGGACATCTCTACACTAGAGACAGAACTGGAATTTAAAATCATGTGTGCCAACTTATTACTAATAATAAGTACGGACTACGTAAAGGCTTAAAGTATAAATTTTGTATCAAGGTTTATTTAATTTTTCATAAAAAACAAAATATTAATTCGATTTCGATTTCCATCTCTGCTCTTGCACATACATTACAATTTGGGTTGATGTCTTGAGATAGAAGTATTAGTACATGGGTGGTTATGGTCGTTCGATTTTTCCGCTCTTCACGGGGCGATGGACCTTTGACCCTTTGTATTGTGTTCCTCAACCTTTACACTGCACTGTCACCCCTGTTTGGGAACGAGATGTATTGGCGGTTCTTTGCGCTCAGTTGAGGGCCAAGGCTAAGACTGGGGATGGAAGAGTCAATGCGTTGCCCCTATGGCTGACTGGACTCACAACCCAGTTCTCTACCAAAACAGATTGACAAGCGCGATCATGGTCATTCATGGAAAACATTTCGAGAAATCTGAGATATCTTCTCTTGTTGGTACACACCACATGCACATCTTACACTCAGGGGTAAAAATATTAATAAATTATTCGATGATAGCGTTTGTGAATTTTTCATTTGTTTTAGATATTCTTCTCCGGAATAAGGGTTATTACCTGCGAAGAATATCGGGGGCGATTGTAACGGTCCAGCCTCTGCTTGGCCGTTTAATTCACAAACTTATAGGATTTATTTATTTATTTAATTATAAATGGTCTTAGTAGGTTCAGATAGAGCTATATTTATTTAAAGAAAAGAAAAAAATATATATAATTATTTACAAATACGTTGACGGAACCTTTTAGAAATGTGTTGTAGAATAATGGTTTTCTTACCACTAAAAATACAGTCTTAAGGATCTCTAAGTTAAAACAAAATGAGGGTAGTGAGCAGAGCGCACATATCAGGTGGTACATTTTTAAAGAGATTATAAGCCATCACGCTACATTAGAAACTCATCCTTATTTCTATAACGTTAAGAGTTAGCTTAGATAGGGTAGTAAACAGCCGTGCTTGAGATATTAAAGAGTTTATGTGCCATCAGGCCACATTGGAAATTCAGTCCTAAACCTAAGGTGCTAAGATTTAGGTTAGTCAGTAAAAATAGATAAGACTGCGAACCAAGGATTGTCGGTGAAGAGGGTTCATCAAAAGTCTGCAACCAGTGGGGCAAGTGGTATAAAAGACGAGGGTTGAGCAGAATCTGGGCTTTTTCCATCCTTCACTCATCGAGCGTCGGAGACTCTGCTCCATCCTCAACAGGTGTGCTTAACTACTTGCTTACGGCAAAGCTCTGCCGGTTTGCTGTTATATTTCTATTATTTTATTTTTATTTTATTGTTCTTTAAATTCAGTGAGTTTTGGTTTAAGTTTTGGATTTCATTTTGAGTTGTGGAATTAATTTATTTAACTTAATAATGGGGTAGGATCGCGTTAATTATAAACACTTGTTAAGGATTATATTTCTTTTGTTTTATTGTGAGTGTTCTTTAAATTCAGTGAGTTTTGGTTGTAATTATCTATCTCGTAACTGGGCTCGCGTACGTTTTGTATTTCATTTTGTGCTGTGGGTTTAATTTATTTAATTTAATAATGGGGTAGGATTGCGTTATATTTCTATTATTTCATTGTAAGTGTTCTTTAAATTCAGTGAGTTTTGGTTCTATCACGTAACTGGGCTCGCGTAAGTTTTTGCATTTCATTTTGTGTTGTGGGTTTAATTTATTTTACTTAATAATGGGGTAGGATCGTGTTAATTAGAAGCACTTGTTAAGGATTGAGGAGTCTTCGTGCTACCTACGGAATTTAGCTTGTGCGGCGAAGTGCCGGCTAGGAGTTGATACCATGCGGTGTTAACGAAGCTCCTGGTTTTAGAGTCTGTGTAGGCGGGTTAAAATTGGGTACTGGCTGGACCCTTTTCATGGCGTTATGCTGGGGTATTTTAGCACCCTCGCCATGCCCAGGCCCCGGCTCCCTAAAACACATATACAAGGTACGGGCGGACCCAGTGGACGGACCGATGCTTAGGCACCCGTAAATCTGCGTATGTGGTTTATTGCAGTCGGTCTTATTGGTATTTATATATATATTACACCCCTTAGGTATTTTGCTCTCGCGCCGATCCATAGTTTCGACTTGGTGTTGAGAGCAACGCACACATGGCTTATTAGACACATGGTTACGCCACAGCCACCTTCTTTCGTTCAGCTAGTTAAGTTAGGAGTTTTCCCTGTCATTCCGGAAAGCTTTACATTACACATTACACGTTAACAGTAAATGTGGAGAAAATCTCCTAGTTTGCAAAACAGAGAATAGGGCCTTTAGAATAGGTATAGGTAGATACACTGTTTTGTAGGGTATAGTACGGTCTTAAGACAAGGTTTATTCTTTTCTTATACTTCTTATAGGCTCAGCTAAGGTGGATTTCTACCTACGTTTACCTTAAGATTTATTTATCTAATTTCTCGACTTATAACTATTGTTTTAACTATTTAACCAGGTCTTCATTAAAATTATTCCCAGGTTATTTACCATGTTTTACCACTCGTCACTATATTGTTTTAACTCTTTAACCAGGTCTTCATTAAGATTACTTCTAGGTTATTTACCACATTTTTACCACTCGTGACTTTATTGTTATAACCTATTTGACTGTGTTTGTAAGATAAATTACTTTAAGGGTATTTTTCTAGCTACGGCTATTATCATTATTGTCGGTCTAAGGATTGATTTGTTCATAAAGCTATTATTAATTTAACAGCAACTCTCAAGCATATTGCTTTGGCAACTTAACTATGTCTTTATTAAAATTGCTGCATCACTATCGATCTAAGGATTGATTTGGATCATGAAGTTATTATTAACGGGTACAAGTACTCGTAGTCATACTCTTGTGCTACAAGTAGCACGGGCCACTGTCCCACGGGATATGCCCAATCTTCGAGTCACTGACTGTAAAAGAAGGCCTGGTTACGACTATGGCTCAGCTTTGTGAGAGAAATCGTTCTATAGTATCGAGCCTTTTAAATGTGTCTGCGCTAGATAACTTTAACTTTGTCAACATAGCAATATGCTTCCTTACGTAGATTATTGTGTCTGATAACTTATAATGTATATTTTTATTTTAACGAGTTGTGATAAGAATCTCATAACTTTTCTTTGTGATGCGCCGTGGTTAGCGCTTAACGTAGTTCCTTAACAATACATTTCTTTACGGAGAATTGTATTTAGGAGGCGAAGGCAGAGGTTTAGGGGTGGAAGGAGAACCTCCCGGAGTTCTATTGAACTCCGGTTTATCCAGGGATGATTATCCAACTCAGTAATTCTCACATAACTATGTAGTATTCGTACGACAGCCAGTTGGCATCTCCACTGTACCTACAGTTATTTCTTACGAAACAGATCGCTTATCTAATTATTATTAGTGTTCCAATGAGGCATTACTTATTACTTACCATCGTAATTAACATCAGTCCAATATCCGCTAGAGCGTGGAGTAGGAGGTCAGTTGGGAGGTTTCTTACTTTGGTATACTTATAACTTAGGTTTATAAGCCACAAGGCTTTGAATGAGTTACGAAATGTCTTTATTTTCATAGCGTGCAGACAAACATACATAATTACGATATGCATAGTTATCCCCGTATGCATACTAATCGTAGCTAGTTATTCGGCCTAAGTTTATATTAAATAGGAAGCAGAATAAAGGTCGAACCTCTCTATTTATGCGAGTACATAACAGTCATTATTACTATTCAATTATTTTGCTATAAACTTCATCAGAATCGGCGTAGCCATTCTTTAGAAGCAGCATCCAACAAAATAGGATTCAGTTTTAAATAATAGGACAATTAGGACATGGTATTTATTAGTATTTTGATAGCACGTGTGATAGATTAAGGTAGGTTAAGTTTAGGGAATAGCGAGTGAACCGATCTTACATACATTTCAAAGAACTTGGATTACTACCGTAGGACACAACGCAGGGTAACTAGACGATCACTTGGCCAAATCATTCGTATGTATATTCATTCAGTCAGTATAGTACTAGGGTTGAGTAAACGTATAGATTAGGGCGTACATTACATAGGACGTGAGTTTCAGACTAGGTATTTGATATTTACTTACCATCAGAGAAGCCGCTTGCCAGTTATATACTTGTAGATCTATAGTAGTTTAGGATTCACCTAGAGCTTCATAGTTATAACAGTAGTAGAGACTAGGTCTTAATAGGTCTAAAATTTAAATTAGGTCATTTAGGTCTTATTAGGTCAGAGAAAGAGAGCTTAGGGGGGGGGTTTGTTACACTACTGCTGAGCTACATGGTTGTCAATCAGTTATGCTGTGATTGGGGGGTTACATGATTGTTTTGATTTATTTAATGTTCTTGGTTACATAAGCTGTGTGACATCAGTATCAATAAACAACACGTTGCCACAGCGATGGCCTTAAACTGGATTGGACAGAGTAGCCGAGACTAGTTGAGAAAATGTTTGGGCATTATGTTGATGAATTAACAAGTTACCTGATATAGGGAAAGCCCAAAAAAATAAGTTTACATACGTCATGTATTTACATACTTAAACGCACTGTTTATACAATAAAAGTGGTTAAAACTTGCACATATTATAAGTCCATGGTCATATAAATATCTACCGTTCAAAAAATGCCGTTCGTTGGTAAGCGTAGAAGTGGAGAACGGCTTTTTTTATGAAATAGGCAAACAAGCAAGTGTGTCACCTGATGGTAAGAGATCACCACCGCTTATACACACCTGCAACAACAGAGAGAATGCAGATGCGTTGCCAACCCAGAAGGCTAGGATGGAATACCTCCGAGGATGGATTACCTGCAAGGTAATTCTTGTTTGCCTTCCTATTTCATAAAAAGGGAATTTTTAAATAAGATCATTTTCCAAGTGTTTTTTTAGCTGTTTTTAGTTCGGGTTGCGCTTTGACCATAATCTCAGATTTGGCAGGTCCGGTTATTGGATAATTTTAAATAATAACCCTTTACAACTATAGGTATAGGGTTATTATTTGTGTTGTTTGGTATGTATGTTTTGTGTTGAATAGTCTTAAATAAATGTATTTTCTTTCTTTGTTTTATTTTAGCAACATCAATTCGATGAATATGTCACTTATGTCTGACACGCTCCGTCCGTCCATCCATCTGTCTATCCGTCCGTCAGTCTGACCTTTAAAATATCTGCTCTACCCTTTTAATCTACACTAATCTGCACTAATATAATAAAGAGGTAAACTTTGTTAGTTTGTTCGTATGTAGGGGGTAATCTCTGGAACTACTGAATCGATTTCAAAAATTCTTTCACAGATAGAAAGCTACATTCCTGACGGACATAGGCTACTAATTTTACCTGAACGAAGTCGCGCGCGTCCGCTAGTCGTAATATATATTAATAGGTAGCCGGTTATAATTGTCACAGAATATAATGGCGGATATCCTAACGAATAAAATGAAGAATACGAAACGTAAAAAAATTAGAAGTCCCAATACAAGAAACGTGTTTTCAACGGGTTTTGTTTTCGCTCTATCGTGAAAACGGTAAAAGATAATAGCATCAAACTTGGTGTCATTATCGTGTAAATTCTAAAATAAAAAAGGAGCTAAGTGTGAGTTGAGCTTGCATGCGCTAAGGACCCTAAACTGGATGAAAAAAAAATACGTTTATTGGTAATTAATTACATAAATATTCTGTGTATTTTTAACTGACGAAAAACGGAGGAGGTTCTCAAATTCACTCGTATAGTTACTTTATAACCAAAATTGTCCACCAAGCTAAACGTAATAATAACAAATAAAAAACTCTCATTCTTTAGTCGTCAGTGGTTTCTTTTAGTTACTCAATATGACAAATCGTCATTCATCATATTTTACTGGTCGGTACACAGTCAATCAAAAGCAGCAAAAGTAAGCTTTTTACCACGTCATATCATTACGTCTGACATTTTCCAGAGCTGTTTATAACACCTTAAGAAGATCGGCCACAAAAAACAGTCATATAAAACGCGAAGAAAAACATTTCAAGCCAAAACACAAACTTGAAAATACTTTTGGTAGGTTGTTGTGGTCTGCACTGCACACATCTTTTGATATTGGAATGCCAAGTAACCAACAACAGAAAATGGCATGTAGCTACAACACTACGAAATTTTGTCAAAAATTTACAATTTGTCTAAAATCAAAAGCTTAAAACCATACACTAAGTTGGATAAGAGCAGTTAAAGATAATTAACTAATTAAAAATGTACTTCTAATCCTGTTAAGGTTGCTGTGACGATGTACCTTGACTTAAACACTAATTTGAAATTTTGATTTTCAATTAGGTTATCCCAGACCAGCTACCATCCAGCGACGATCTTGCTCGTTAATCCTATCGCTAAGCAGCAGTGCTTGCACTGTTGTGTTCCGGCATGGAGAGCAAGACAGCCGGTGCAATTACTGCCACTAGACTAATTCCATCTTAGCGCTCCAGGTTGGCAATGCATCTGCAATCTCCTTGGTGTTGCGGGTGTCTATACGCGGTGGTGATCAGTTACCATCAGGGGACCCACTTGCTTGTTCGCCTTGAAATTTTATATAAAAAAAGCTACGGACTATGGCTAGTTGTATATGTAGTATTACTCTACCACCTATTCGATAACCTGCACGGCGTACTGGCTAGTGTTAGCACTACTGTCGCATTTAGCAGGCAATCCTCTTAACAGCCCGCTAAAAACAAATGCAACGGACAGTACCGGCGCTTGCGCATCGGGTATAGGTATGTGAGAACATTACCGGGCGAGGTTCTCACGCGTGGCACGATGGATAAACAAAAACGCCCACCGGCTTCGGCTGTCGTCTTTAATTAATGATAATGAAGCAATTATGCGCCCGTGTGATTTATAAGGTACCGTTACGCGGATTGACCCGTGTCTGTCGTGTGCGCCAGAGCTTATAAGCCAAGGTTAGAATAAGTCTTAGCTTTAAGGTGGATTGCTTTATTTGAAGCGGGAATTTCGAAATTTTCGCAGTTTTAATATATTGTTTCTTAATAGTGTTGCCTTTTTATCAATTCAAGCAGTTTTCAGTAGTAAAAAACTGTTTTTTAATGCACTGTGTTTTGTTTTTAGAAGTTCAAACTACTGATTTTAAATAATAGTCCATTAAATGCTTAATGGTTGGTTGAAACATGTAGAGTATTTAATTACTTAAAATTAGTAACTTGAATTTCGAAAATCATAACACAATCGCAAATCGCAATCACAAAACAATTAAAGGCAGTAGTATTTTCAAAACTACCGCCCCATATAAAGTGATCTACCTTAAATAGAAAACTACCGCGAGATCCCGACATGTTGAAATAGGTGGATCACTCAAGTTAAGTCGAGTTATTGCCCGACATGCTCCGGACCGTTCGCAGCGTGGCAGTAATCGATGGTCCATGGTCTGCAGAGTCCATGAATAAGGATCATAGACTAGTCCGAAACATGTCGGGCAATAACTCGACTTTAAATACGTAAGTGATCCGTTTGTTTCAATAAGTCTTAGGTACGGTACGATAGCTCTATGCAAGAAGGGTTTATTTATATAGTCGCGTGGCTACTTATTTGTCACTCTGCGTGCACTGGCCTATTAAGGCTTTTAAGTAAGGTTTTATTAGTACTTCGATAAGGCTTCGTTAAAATTACTTTATTTTATGGCTTCCGCATTGTTCTGAAGCCAATATTTTGTAGCAAATCAAGTGAATAGGAAGTTTATATATATTTCAGTGGGCCTAGCATGACCGCTCAAGTTTAATTAAAACCGTTCACGTGGCTCTGTTAAATTAGTGTCATAAAAAAGAGATGCTTAATTAATATAGAGAAAAATTAAACCGGACAAGTAATTTTTCGGCCAAAATTAAATGACTGATACTAGGTAGGCGTAGCGTAGTGTTGATCTGTTAAAGTAAACCAACTCCGAAGTAACAATTTTGTGGTCATTTTAGTATAGGGTCTTCAAGACTACCCCCTTATTCATAAAAAGATAACAATATTTTTAAGCTAACAAATGTTTTGTCCCATTTCATTTGAGGGCAAACGTCACAATTACAGTTAGAGACATAAAAAATGTTAACTAACAAACGTTTACGAAGCATTTATGAATAAGGGGGGTGTTTGTAATAATAATAAACGTACATCTTCATGTAGTTTTGTAAATCCTTAACAAAATATTTACTTTATTCAGTCGTTATATCTAAGCTTTAACCTGCAAAACTTTGCTTTAGGAGCAAGATTAATACTGTCTGAACTTATGTAGAGTGATAAATGTATTGAATTCACATGTCTCTTACAAACACTGTACTTGGTAGTATATGTATAGTAAACTATAATAATCAAAGCACGCAGTTCGAGTATTTAGTGAAGTTTGGCCGTAAGACGGTATTGCTAGCGCCATCTATGAATACGTAGCGGACTTGAAATGGCGAAGGAAAATCCATTCTAATATTTTAAAAGTTATTTTTAACATCCGGATGCTTAGCCAAGAACATAATTACCTATAATCAATTAAATGGATCACATTAAATGGATAATTATAACTTGGAAATCTACTTTTATGGTTGCTTGAAGATAATTGAACAACTAATTTATTTACATGTATTATAAGTAAAAGGAACTATAAAAGACCTGTGACACACAATCCATGCATGTAATAATGATGTATCTTGAGCGTCATAAATAACTATACACTTTTGTACTCTTTCGCTTTAACATATTTATTAATCTTGTATGATTAGTTACATGGCTAACGCGACCTGAAGCGGCGAAGTACAAAAGTGCAGTAAAGCTACTTTAACGCTGGCTTTACTTAAGTGTAAGCAGGAATAAGTAATCGGTATGCGTTGTGAGTCAGAGGGCCAGAATGTCATTGTTTGGTCTAACCCGGAGTTCAACGCTGTTCTCCCGCTTGTAGACATAATACATTTTTATGCTAGAACAACATTACCTTATCTCAAAATTTTATACTTGCCGTTTTCATGTATCATACAAGTGAATTGGAACATGACACGTCTGCCTAACAAGTGCCCAACCATGTCATCCTCGGTGTGGTATTTTTACGGTTCATTACTAGGACATTAGTTAATGGTAAATTTTTTATTGCAGTTCGTTTCTCGCCGTTTGTCAGTGTGTTAAAAAGTAGAGTCAATACAATACTTTGTCAATGTTCTAAATGGCAACGTTAGCCATAAAGATAACAAACGTGTTGAAGCTGCCCACGTGCTGCTAAAAACTACAAACTTATAGATAATTTTACTGTTAAATAATGGTCAAAGGCGTTCTAAAAGCAAAAGCTAACAACCCCCAAATCTTTGAAAAACACTCGCGCCTCTACCTGCCGTAGAAAGGAACGCGGCTCGTTTAAAATGTCCGACTTTAGGTCCGTGCCATTTATAAGAAAGTTTTTACGAGTCTTTTGTGCTAAGTCTTTGGAAAATATGCCGCCAAAGGCGTAGCGGTCGAGACAAGTGAAATGAAATTAAAATTGTATTGCAAAACAATACCGGAGTAAAACAGGGTGAAATTACAAAACAAAAACTGCAGCCGTGAAGACGCATTGTTGATGATTTTATGGTGTTTATGTAGCGGTTATCTGGACAATACTTTAATGTTTAGAGATAGAAAAGGCTAGAGTAATAAAGTGAACAAATGAGAGTATTAAACTAGCGGTAAAGTCTGGGTAAAGTATTGTTCCCATTTATTTGTCGGCAATTTTGAAGCTTTTTCAGTTCTAAATAAGTTTTTTTTACATATAGATAGAGTTAGTTATTTACATAAATAAACGGTTCTGCAGAATAGAGTATACTGTAGTAAAAGTGAGAAAAAATTTACTAAAACTTAAAAGTAAAAGTTGTTTTAGCTATATTTTCCATGTTTGCATGCGCAAAAATAAAAATATGTGTTTATACTGCTGCGCTGCACGCAAATGCGTTTAATAAGGAGGATCGTCATTGAGGAACAATTTAAACTTCAATTAAATGTCTTTTTCTTAATACTACAGAAAATAATGAATAAGTTTACCCGTCTATTCGTATTCATCTTCTTAATTAAAATAAACAAAGCATGGTAGAAAAAATGCCATTGTAAATTCTATTCCCTTGGATAGGCGAGGCCTGAGGCGTGCTTGAAACTCGATCGGCGGGCCACACGTGCTCCCGCGCATGAATGGAAGGGCGGAGGGTCGAGGGGCGCGGGCGGAGGGGCAAAGGCTTTTTTCAGGCAGTGCACAACCAGACGTCGGCGCGATCGAACGTTCCGTGTCCGCGTTGAGACGTTGCAACTTTCGGTAACGTGTAGAGTTATACTAGTTTTAGTTTTTTTGTATGGTGGTGTAAAGTGAATTTTAAGGTAAGTTTCATTAATAAAATTCAGTTTTTAAGGCTGTTTTTACGTGTGATTTATTGAGCCCACCGTTTTGTTTGAGTTTACTATAAATACTACATGTTTATTAAAAAAAAATAGTATATAAACTTTTTCAAGTGTAAATTTTAATGTTTTTTTCTTTTTTGTTAGGTAATAAAATGTCTTACGACCCTGCTCCGCTGTCAAAGACAGCGAAATACAAGAAGATCACAAAACCGCTGCTCGAGCGCAAGCGGCGCGCGCGCATCAACCGCTGCCTTGACGAGCTTAAAGACCTCATGGTTGGAGCTTTAGAGGTAAGAATAAGAGCTTTAATTAGATTCATGAAACTGTGCAGTTTGTGTAAACCAGGCATTAAAAAATATCCCAATGAAATCTTTTTAAGTTGCAATCATAAGAAATGCAAACAAACTAAATGTCTCTTAACAATTGCCTTTGAATATTGTAAGACGTGCACTTAGATACGAAGGCTTTCGAAAGAATTACAGCTGCGCTGGCATTTTGTTTCTTGGTAAACATTGTAATTAATTACGTCCATGTAAATTTATACCGTTTGCCTTATAGAGCGCGCAGTCATTTACTGATCATCAATGCGCAATGCATCATTCATTCACGCCTTTTATTTTTATCGCGGCCGGTCGTCCTTCTGTTCGTCCGGACACTCGCCGTGCGCGCAGTGAAACTGGATATAAAAGTACAAGTTCCATTAAAGAAACAAGAGTGCAGCGTACAGTTACATTAATGTGACGTTTGCCCTCGCGCATCGTGGGAACCGCGCCTTGCACCTGCCCCAACTCATCGCTTTTTTATTTTGTCCACAGATCGATGACGACAACCTGAGCAAGTTGGAAAAGGCGGATATCCTTGAATTAACCGTTAATCACTTGACAAAATTGCACAGTCCGAAGGATCCGGTTTTGGAAGCGAAGAAGTTTCAAGCTGGCTTCGGACAATGCGCCGCGGAAGCGTGCCAGTTTATCATGTCCGTCCCCGATTTGGACTCGAAAGTCAGCCAGAACTTAATCAGTCATCTATCGGGACTGATTACGTCGCAGCCGCTCACCATCCAAGTACCAGAGCGCCCCCCATTCTCACCCCCCACCTCTCCATCTTCAGTCGTTTCAGACCGCCAGCATTATTACAGCGACCCAGACCGGTCATCCTCGGATGCGGAAGATTCTGTCTATTCCGGAGAATCCACTTCAAAACGATGGAATTCCAGACCCGCCAGGCTGCCACAAAAAGCCTCCTCGCCGATCTCCGGTCTGCTTACGACGGTCGATAAACTCCCCGCCGCGCACTACAATACCCCAGAACAATTGAATGGGACGAACGTACACAGGAGCGGTGCCTACTTTAATAAAGTACCAGCAGAAGCTAAAGATGTGATACTACAAAAAATCAGGCAACATATAATGGATAAGCGAGGGAATGACCAGATCGATGTTAATGTAATCGCAGAGCCCACCGAAAGATACACGCACAGAGACGACGCGTACAGAGGTGATTACGCATGCCAATACCCAGCGGGCGTCCCGAACAACGAGACTTTGGACCTCAGAAAAGTGAGGTCACCGACGAAATCAGTGCTCAAAGCGAGCTCACCAGAAAAACCCGTCGCATACCGCGAGACAAATCAATTAGACGCGACTCCTTCGACGGAAAACAAAGTTGAGGTGACGGTCAATCTTCCGGAACAATGCCAATTGCCGATGGATTACAACAACTTGCCGCCTAAAAAGAAAAGGAAGCTGATTGAGTACCAGGAGTATAAAAAACAAGAGGAGGCAAGGCGCTTGGCCGAAGGTTTTTATGAGAAAAAAAGGTATGACGGACCACCGGGGGACGAGATGGATGCGAGCAAGTGGCGCCCGTGGTAGTGCCGCACCGTGCCACTCTCCCATTGTGATATTTAATAGTCTCTTCCATGACAAAGCTTTAATTTGTTTTAATTTATCTACGTATGTTATTGGTTGAACTGTTCCCAGTCGTGCCTTAGCTGTATTTAATGTATGTTAAGAAGTAAACCAGATTGTTTCAAATTATTTATGTGCCATTTATTTTGATCTCGTTGTCTTCCTTTCAATGTTACTTAAGCTTGTTAGAAGTCTTCCAAACACCTTTTGAATTATTTGTACCTACTTACTTGTATATCTAAATGTACGTGGATGCCACGTGGGTACGTTTTGATATTTTTAGATGTGGTTTGCAACAATTGGTTTAATTTCAATGTTTACGTAACTATTAAGTACTATTAAAGTGAATAAAAAGATATTGATCATATAAAAAGTTTGTTTAATATTATTTCTTCCCAGTTAACCTTAAACTAATAGCCATTTAAAAACAAAAAATGCTGTTACGTATTGCCAAAGATACCGCTCACGGTGAGTTTATTAGGGAGCTACGAGTATAGTTAATTATGTTTATGCCATTAAGAATCGAGCGTAATCACGATCGTGCGGCATTTGTACTACTAGATGTTCAATCAATAGAAATATTGTTTATATGCACGGTAAGAAATGGGCAGAAACGGGCATTTATCATACACTGCCGATATTTTTCAAAAATTACGCCCCCAATTCTTCTTACCGTCCAGGAGGTCCTCTCTATAAACATTTTGAAAATTTCACAAAAACTTCATAGCAGTAGAGCCACACTGTAATCAGTTAAATAAATAAATATCTTGGGACGATATACACCAATTGCCCTAGTCCCAAACTAAGTAAACCTTGTTTTATGGGTACTAGACAACAGATAAACATACTTATATATAGATAAATACATTCTTAAATACAAATAACATCCATGATTCAGGTACAAACATTCGTGTTCGTCACACAAATATTTGCCTATACCAGGATTTGAACCCGGGACCTCTTGCAAGGAAGCAGACACATGTGCCACTGTGCCATACAGGTCGCAGTTGCTTATTGCATCGCGAATGTGCCGGATCGACCAGAGTAGTAAGTACAACACTCTTACAGAATGCCGGCGTGAAGTAGAGTGAGTTAGAGATCCCGAGGTCCACGGGGGTGGCAACGGATCAGCGTTTCTCTTGAGGTCGTTGGTTCCTGTAGACTGCGAGGATGCCCTTCCCATCTGGTGACCCGAATGCTCGTTTGCTTCCTTCTACTGTAAATTAAAAAAAATAAGGGACAAACGGAAGGCTCCTGTCACACTATTTACGCTAGATTTTTTGGCGCAAGGGCCTTACGTTCATTTCCCAATTACACGGACACGGAAAAACAGTCGAGTCTGCTTAACAAATTAAAGACAGAAGTGTCATTTCTCTTTGATAATCAAATGACAAATTTCAATTGAAAGTGCGCCTGTTAAAAACGTATGTTTAATAGCTACACCACAATACTCAGTTAAGCTACACCAATTTTCAGTTAAATGTCCCAACACCAAAAAAGTGGTGTCACTGTTTATGCGAGTGTCTTGTTTGTATACAAAATTACTTCCATTCTAACTGCCACGCGTGTTTAATGTTTTCGTATACTATGGGGATTGAAATTAATTCAGTCGTAAAAATTTGCATAATAACTTAATACAATTATACACTGCTAATGCCCTCTTTTATAGATATGCTGTGAACTGTAAAGAAACCGCCATCTCTGTGTATTCTCTTACAACAGCAAGTCCTGCTGTATGTCTTCAGCAATCCTGTTGTATGAAACGACTAATAGAGGTCAGTGAACATTGAAATAAAGATTGTAAATCGATAGTTTGGTTCTCAATTACAACTTTTATAACCTAAATTAATTGATACTCTTGATTTTCCAATAATTACAAAATAAACAATTATTTAATAGTATTTTTATAAAAGCGCCATCTAGTGTTGATATTTTACAGCACTTAGTGACAACAGCTGACTAGCCACCTAACACAGATGTACTGAATATAATTCTACTTGACGATAGATGGCATATAGTAGTTCAACTGGTTTAACGCATTAAGCATCTTTTTGCACTTAATGGATGTTCTACTCCCCAAAGGATGGCGCAAACAGCATCATTTTACATGTCCGTTTCCATGATACTATTTTATTTTTTCCCTTTCAATATAATACCTATCATTTGTATATTAATCGATGAATGTTTTTGAAAAGTTAATCGTAACGAAATTAATAAAATAACATTTTGTTCTCAAATATCTTATTCATAAAAAGAGTTGATTGTAAAATATTAGATTAAAACTACAATATGCCTGTTTAAATTTTTATGAAGGTTGTCTACTTTTTAAAAGAGTCTCAATTATTTTACAGACGTTATTGATTTTTGACATAATCTATTAAAGGCTATTATTGACTTTTACTATTGGCTAAGGAAAGAAGCGTCTTTTTAACTGTTAACTTAAGCACAAGTTTATTTTATACTGATACGCTGTAACATGATTTCTGAGAGCTTTGTAAATCCACCCCCCTTCCACACGACTAATTTTATTATTTTATTTAACTAACTGGAAGAAAGAAGTTCAGCCCAAAATGTAATTATTTAGGTACCTGCCTACTTAGTTTACCTTCTTTAGATTTTCATGCATAGACCTCGGAAGAACAAACATCGTGTATTTGTTTGCAATGGAAACGCACCGCTCTCGTAGTAAAATAGTGGGGCCGTCTGGTAGACGCAAATCAACTTCATTCATTCATTGGCGCGCCGCCGGTCGGCCGGTGACAAGCGGAACAAACGACGCGCGCGAATTTTAACGAACTTTTTCGACGTTTAAAAAATAAACGAATTTGACAGTTTGTCGTTTTGACTCGTGGATTTTGATGGTGTTGGATTTTTTGTGTGATAGTGTGTTGTTGGTGTAAAAATGGTGGTTTGGAGTGTGATTTGAAATGCTTTTGGGGGAGCGATCTCCGGCACCCCGGGTCGTGGCCGGCTTGAGGAAACTACGCCCTGAGCTTACTCCAGGGCCTGTCCCTACCCCCACGGACCCTAACCTTAGGATATCAGGTCAGTGCTCAAGATAAATTTTGTTCAAATAATTACTATATAAATGGGCGTTACTTAGCGCAGGTCCCCTACTAACTATTTGAAACAAAATTGTTTTATTACTTTTTTATCCCAATTATGACCTGGCAAAAGTACTAAGACCATACGTCTAAGTCTCTTTTATTTTTTCTTGGCCTGCTCCGGGAAGAGAAATTTCTTAAAAAAACCCTTGCTACTCTTCGAAAACAAGTGTGTAGTACGAGAAGTACAGTTTTGTTCCGATTTGTTAGTTAGTTAGTTCATCATATTATTATTGGTCACTGTGTGATCCGAACACTACTAATTGAAATGTACATTATATAAAAAAAACCACATTGGCAATGGCGTATGTGAGTAAAGTGGCGTCAATGTATATTGTTAAAATGTAATATGTGAACGAGGAGGGTGCGTTTTTCCAATATAACATAAATGAAATAAGTAGCTATGTTATACTTAAATCGCTCAGACGCACCTGTTTTGTACGCTAGAGCTAAGAGTGAACAATGTTTTTGCGATGTAGCAAAGTAATTTGTTCCAAGAAACTTTAGACTGGATTTTATAAATCCGTTAGATCTAATTACGGTAGTAAAGTATTATCAAAAATTGCACTGGGTTACTAAAATTTGACTTAAAATTTAGTCTTTCCATTAAACCGAGTTTATCTATTCAATTTTCCTGGATTATGAAATATTATAATCACGATCAGATATTTATTGCAAATCGCACTAAAAATTATAAAGTAATTAAGTATTCAAATTCTTATTTCGATTGACTTTGCATCATTTCGCTAGTTGCTCATGAAGTTGCTGCGGATGTAAATTTTTAATTTGTTCGACGAATCCTACGATATCAGCATTGAAACCATATTGAAACATACAATAACGGCAATAGCATAGCAAGTTCGACAACAGACCTTGGCAGAAACATTAATATAACGAACCAATTGCCATTTCGATTCATTTATAGGGCAGACAGGCTCTGAATTGACTTAAGATAGCTTTGTTTTGATCTTTGGTACTTAGGCGCCAAACAACAAATTTACAATTCGATACACTTTAAATTGTTAGTTACGATAATGTGTTTGTTTATCATTCCTATTGGTAAATGGGCCAATCAACTTTTTTTGCCACACTATTCTGTCCGCAGCATTTTTACAACAAAAACATTTTTTTATTAAAGTAGGTACTTTATTCGTGCTGTCCTACATGAGTTCAATTTATTATTATACAGTAAAATATATTTTTATAAACATGATTTGCGATCACGCCAGAGACAACTTTGATAACGTCAGAGACATGCGAAGTGTGGGTAAAGTAAATTTGATTAGTCCCAATTGTTTTAAACATTAAAGGCACTTCCTAATTATTAGAGCCATTATAGACAAACTGCATTATTAGAACTTCCTGCTAGCTGCAAATTTGCAGTTTGGATACATTTTTTATGCAGTTGGCGTAACTGGATCGAAACTGCATACGAAGTGTGCAGTCCGCTTGCAGTCGGTGTGCAGATTGTGTGAGAAAGTGATATAATATCATTAGGATTGGTACAGCGATTTGTGATAAACTGTCAGACACATTGAAATTGTAATATTAGCATTTTAATTTTATCGTCTATTATTCATTATTATTAGATTCATCCATTATCACTGAGGATAGGGCTTCAGACTCCATCAAAAAAGGGCTTAGGCGTTTACACATATGACATGGTTGTATGGGCTCAGAACCCTTTGCCTTTGACGGAAGGGATAAACTTAAAAAATAATCACGTACATATTCAGCTACCCACATTTTCCTCATACTTAATGTCATAATATAATTATACGTTCTAACAGGCCTGGCACATTAAAATTGGCCACAAATAACCGTAGAATTTAACGCACTTTGATTTGTTTTAAAATATTTCCATACCTATAAGACTGACGGGGTATAAATTCAATTCGAACTCGCTACTCATTACCTCTAGTAATTTAATCAAGGTCACTGAGGGGTCACTAACCTATCTTTATTCAAGTTTCAAGTTAGCTATAGTAAAGAAAGCTATATGTACCACAGAACGGCTAAAATGCTTTTACTTTAATTTTATAATTTACTAGTGGACGCCCGCGACTTCGTTCACGTAAAATTAGTAGCCTGTGTCCGTCAGGAATAGTGTAGCTTTCTATCTGTGAAAGAATTTTTAAAATCGGTTCAGTTATTATATTAGTGTAGATTATTGTAGAAGTGTAGACAGATCTGAGGCTAGGCTGAAACTAGGGTTGCCAGGCTCAAAAATAGAAACACCTGACTCGGCATTAAATATACTTGGCCGGACATTTAGCCCTAATAGCCTGACATACTTTTTTTAATATCCGGACATTATATTTAAAGAAGCCGTTTTTTTATAGCTGCTATGTGCAGCATGATGGTTTATTAATAAAAAAAATCTATACGGACTTAATATTGCGCTTTGCCTAAAACCTAATAAAAGCCGTGACGTGTAAATATTTGGCGAGACCCGTCCGTAAAAGCAAAACTAGTTCGGCTAAAGCCGATGCTCAAGTCGATTTTTGACTTTCGAGCGCTCGACATTCGCCAGCCGCGGGCCAATCAAATACGCAAGCGTATATTTTAGCCGGCACTGATTGACGCGCGGCTGATGACGCTCGAAAGTCAAAATTCACCCCATTGGCTACTTTGCCCACGACCCTCCGCTTGAGAGGCCAAACTATTAGCCTAACATCATTGTAGTAGATTGTTTGTTTGTTTAATTAGACATAATATTGACGTGATACAGTAATACAGTTTGAATATAATAGCTGACCTCAATAGTCAGTGTCTTAATCTAAACTGTGAGTGGTATATTGATGACCTGATGATGACTGCAATGACATATTTTTCTTGGTAGGATCTTTAATTCGTTTTTCATAGAACTTTTGTGAGTCACACATAATGACTTAGGTTAAATGATAAGATCTCTATCTGAAAAAGTAATTAAGGTTTATCTTTTAGTGTGTCTATTAAAGCCATAAACTTTTTAAAAGATAGTCTTAATCTTGGATATTTAGTCTGATACAAATAAAAAAATACCTATTTCGATCAAACAAACAAAAACTACCGATTAGATTCAAAAATAAGGTAAATAATTCTAACCATGCATCCATTATTTTACGTCGCACGACATTCAAAGCCATTTTGAAATACAAAAACCTTTGAATGAATTGACCATTTCTATTGAAACTTTGTACGCTTCATAAATAAACTAGGTCGTGATAAGAGAACATTTTAAGTTCACCATGTAGAAGTAAAATTATTGACTTTCGAAAATGTACTCTTATCGCGGCCTACATTAATGTTTTAAGTATAAGTAAGTAATCACTTTATTGTAGATAAAATACGCTACACAGCTTTACAAGTTAAAATAAAATACCTAGTACAAAAGCAAACTGTAAGGTTTATTTTTCTGCATATTGTATTTAGCTACAATTGATGAATTTCAAAGCTATAAGGTTTGCTTTTATCGGGTATAATAAGTCCTGGTGGTATGATTCTATAACAACGATGTTGTTGTGCTCAGCGCTGCGCCAGCGCTCTGTCTGGCTCGCTTGCGCTTAGATCTCCGTGTACGAAATCTGTCTTCATCGTTGAACGCAACAATGTTACGTTACAGAGTCACAAGACTACAGACCTTACTACTCGTAACATGCAAAGATGTTTTGCTCAAAACATCTGCCATTCAATGGAAACTGACGGGGTGAGGGACACATCACGTTTAAAAACAAACAGTAACAACTCTAAATGCGACTTTGTTCAAATTTGAATTGTGATACGTAGTTTTAAAGTTTAAAATCGAAGTGAATATTAATTTGTTTTTTTTTTCTTTTATACGGGCCGCGTATCTTCTGCAATTCACTGGCCAGTTTCACATGTGTTCATGTCAGCTGTTTATTTTGATATTTGTATAGCCCCTCCCTATAGAATAGCCACGCAATACCGCACAACCAAAATGTTTACCAAAGCCCAAAATAGTTAACCAATAGGGTTACCAAAACGTTTCAACAAGAACATAGATTTCTGTGTCGGGCGTAAAAAACAAGTACAAATGGAAAAACACACTATCTTTATTTTAAAGTGCCTTATTTTTGGACTCATTGTTAAGGAATGGCCCAATGTCGGTATGCAAAGAAACTATTCCTGTACAGTTTAGTTTAATTGCCATGACCAATATGACAAATTTCGACAAATTTCAAATTAGTGTTGGCTGCTGGCTGAAACATTAGATTACACAGGCACATATTATTTTCCAACAATGTATACCTCTAGCATCTTGGCCCAAAATATAATAAGATACTAAGGTACGAGTATCTACATTTCGCAACCCTGCCCGCAGCCCACGCAAGCCCCGCCCCCTAGATTGACGGAAAACTCACAACATTTAGTATGGCATGCACACTAGGCCATGTAGTACTTAGTAACCACACGCGTAGACGCCCTGTCCCCAATGTTAACTGTACGAGGTTCAAAATGACTGAGAGGAAAACAGTGTAAGTTTATATAAACCTGTCAGTGATATTCTTAATGGTAATTTGATTATTTCCCCAATAAAGAAATGCTTTACTAATTGTTAGAGCTAGATACCTGCGTACACTCACTGCTAATGAATCCCGAAAAACAACCCAATTGATAATGAATTTTCGAAAACTGGTGAATACCGGCGTGAAGTCGTTACTACTACTGCGTTTCGTACGGCGAGTGAAAGGTTTGAATGCCCACGGGAAGGACCTAAAGACAGGCAAGGGCTTAGCGATTATTTGGGTCGCTTTTTCCTATTGGGGGCGGTTGTCACTTCCCATCAGGAGAGCGGTATGCTTGCGTCCTTGTTCCATACAATTTTGTCGGTGGTAGGACCTCGCGCAAGGTCCGCCCGGATCGCTACCACCATCTTGCTCACTAATCCGCTAAGCAGCAGTGCTTGCATTGTTGTTTCCGGCGAGGAGAGCAAGACAGTCGCTGAAATTATACTGGGAAAGGTATTCCATCTTAGCCCTCTGGGTTGGCAACGCATCTGCCTCCTCCTTGGTGTTGTGGGTGTCTATGGGCGGTGGTAGGTACTTGCCACCTGGTGACTCAATGGCTCGTTTGCTTTTTACTATATAAAAAATGCGCCATTTTATTTTCCATTAGAGCCGGTTCACACAGGGTCGTTACGACAAATTGTCGTGTCCGTAAAGGTGACATAGATGACACTTTTACCGTAAGGTTTGTCACATGAACAGCTAGAGCTAATATATACAAGAATTGTCACAAAGTGCGAACTGGCTATTAAGCTTGTTATTCAACTAATTATGAATGTTAATTTATGTCATTTGATTCTAATTTGACGTAATATACGTGTCAGCGAATTTAAATATTTTATAAGCTTGGAACTAGGCTATGGCACCCAAATAAATCAAAACGGTGTGTTTATTGTCGGCCTCGGTGTAAATAGGTTTGTAAACAAATTCTTCGTCACGGTCAGACATAACAAAACAAAGATTTGCATGCTGCCAATACCAAAGTGTGTCGTTAATATCTATTAAAGTATCATGTTTCATTAATTTAAATACTGACAAATTATTCCAAAAATGTAAACTATGATAAAAGGCGATCTATTGGATAGATTGACACTACATTAAAGCTTAATTTTGTTAGCGCGACACAACGCCATCTCTTGGTATTTTTGGTTAATAGATCCTATAATATCGTTGAAATTTAAAAAAAAAAGAAAGAAAGCAAAGGTTTATTCAGCAAAAAAAAAAGGAACAGAATTAATACAGATACAAAATAACACAGTTGATGCTGAAAAAGACCCCACTCAGCATATGCTGCTGCAAGCAGCAGCGCTGATTTTCAATGAGGCTCTGAACTTAAAAAACTAAAACTAAAAATACCTTAAATCTAAACCTAAACCTATCGGGTGATGCCACGCTCACCATGACTGTATGGTTTTTTAGCGTTTTTTAACATCACTGGTTAAGAGGATGAACCTGCTAAACCCCCTTTTTACTCCTATAAGTTAGCAGGTTTACGCTCTAAGCCAGCGACATACTTCTTTTGCTGACCTCCCCTCCTCTTACCCGAGGGCTACTTTATAGCGCCATCTATGTTTAACTAGGCTAAACATACAGTCCAGAGCTCGATTTTTTATAAGGCGACTGTCAGCCTATTCAATACATTGTCTTTGTTTATTAGGTTACTATGTTCGAATTTAATTAGTGAAGTTCTGAACTTTGTACGTTTTCGATTGGCTTTAAATTAAGACTTTTATGAAAAAGTTTTGGAATTTGCTTGAAAGCATTTTAAGCGAGATGATGAAAGTCAGAAAACACTATACACAGTGCTTGCGAATCGTCATGTTTTGGTATTAAGTTCTAGTTTGTTCTGTCAACAAAAAGTTATAAACGTTGACGTTTCTAATTTACTTCGGAACCTAATAAATAAATACATAAAAATTTACAATCATTGTACAATTTTGGGTAGTATGGCCTATTTTGATGCCTTTGTTAGCTAACAAAATAACAACAACCCACATCCCAAAAATATAATGCTGTGTGTGTTACCCAACTGCCACCAGAAGGAGCGTTATGTCTTTTATAATAAGCGTTATGGGTCGGGGACTAGCAGCAACTCACACTGAGTACTTCAACTAATAAAGGTTAATTCACACTTTGTCATGTGCATAAGTGCAAGTTACATTTACTACACTTGCCAGCAAATGTATGAACTTCCACTTCGCATAGTGTAAATTACCGCTTAGTATGATTTTTAGGATCGCCCTTGTTTGGGTCAAAGTACGCTGGTAGGTCCCGTGGCTATCAGATCGCTTAGTATAAGTTTTCTATCACAACATACGTCTCAAACTCGTTAGCGTTAACTTCTAAATTGCTATCGAAATATTGGGTGCGTCCCTAGAGTCGCTGTCTTTACTTCCATAGTAATTGAGAAGTTACGCTAACGCATTTTAGACGTTTACTGTATCTAAAACTTACAATATACGCCCAGGAACATCCTTACTACAACCCACGTGCTCTCTTCCAGGTGTTCTCCGCCAGTACTACAATGACGACAGCGAGTCGTGGGCGTGGGTCCGCGTGGCGGTCCGCGGCGGCTGCCTGCTGGCGTGGCGCGACGGCACGCTGCCCCGGCGGCCGGCCGCCAGCCTGCCCCTGCGGCACCTGCACCTCCGGCCCGCCCCAGCGCTGCCCAATGCGTTCCAGCTGTCCAGGTTGCGAGACGACGCCGCCGTCGCCACATTTCAGGTGAATACTTATTGTATGGCGTATGAAGAAATGAAGCATTGTCTTTAGTCAGACCGGGTCGCTAGTTTTCTTCTTTTACATTTTTACAACAAAGTTGCTATTCGTCTCTGTTTCTCTTCATCGTTTCTTTGGCCGCATACTCCTTCTAAACCACGCAATAGATTTTAATACGGTTTTCACTGTCGTTTAGATAAGTTTTACGGAAGGTTTTTACGTATAGTCGACCAAGAAATTGCTTGACTACTTTTCGACCGTATTACAAAGGGATAAGGTTCAAAAATGGTCAAGCAATTACTTGGTCGACTATTCATTCAATAAAAAAAAACTAAATTTTACACATGCGAAACCGGGGCGAGTCGCTAGTGAGTGAAGGGCTGTCAGTCCGTGTAATATTTGATAGTTTATTACAAAACTAGAAGTCGACTAGAATAGACAGAAACAATAGTGGATTGTTCAACGAGGTGCTAAAATGAGATACACAAGAAACCTGAGCAATGCGAGGGACATATAGTTCGAATGTATACGGATTTTAGTACAGAGTAAAACACTCTACTTTTCATTTCGACTGCGAGGAACAATAAAATTGCTTAAAACGTAAACAAAATTAAGAAGGTTAAAAGGAGCCGTTTAAAGACAAATGTTACGGTACTTGTCAACTACGGAAACAACTTGCAATTTCCTATGTACATGTCGGGAAACCCGATTTCCTGATGCAAATATTCGTGTTTGTTGATGGCGACATAAACCATAACTTCCTTCCTTAGGTCAGTCGTTATTTAAGACAGTAATTTTTAAGGTTCCGTAGCGAAAGGTTAATTGAACCTATGGTGCGACTCCGTCCGTTTGTCCGTCTGTACAATAATGTATTGAAAATACCTAACACGTGTTTCTGCAAAGTATTTAGACGAATACAAGAACAATGATGTAATAAGTTGTGTCTTTTTAAATTGCTGTATTTACCGTAATTACGTACAGGTTAGCAATAAATAAGGAAGGTTAATTGTATTCCTGAAATCTCTGTTGTATAATAAAATAGTAAATTACTGGCCATGTTTGTTGAATTGATTAACATTCCGGTATAGAATTGAAAAGACTTTATTTTTAACGAGGTAGGTATTTAGTTAGAATAGCGTCACTAAATCATAGAATTGCTTAGAATCTTAGCAGTTATCATTCATAAAAATTAAAATAAAAAAATATTCCTAAGAATATATTTATTTGTGGATGTGTTATAACAATAAATTATTTGTTATTATTAGTAATGTAATTCGAATCATTATGGAAATCCATACATTATGCACATGATGCATGTTGTAAGATAGCACAACTCTTTACATACGATTGTCATATCATAATATATTATCATTTGTTTCTTTTCCTTCATGTTTGTCATTCTATTAACATATGTTTGTTTTCCCTGAAGCTTACTTTAATTCCGCGCATGTATTCTACACACAAACAGTTTATAGGGCAAGAACTTCCAAAACTCAATTGCTTTGTTTGCAGAGTAGCCAGTCACCGATACTTTAAGGTCATTTTTCGCAACAAAAAGCAGGTTAAAAAGTCAGGACAAATGTACGAGAGCCAGTAAATTGGCGACATTCGTTAGTTTTTGTATTCACAACGAGTATAATTATCTGAGTAGTCACGTACGACCGCTGGTCATTGTCTAGCGATGACAATGCTTTCATAAATAATTATCAACAGTTATTGTAGACATCCACATGTTACGTGACCACCATGCCAAGCGTAAAATACTATAAATGGTTTTCGGTTAACATAGAAATTGTAGTTAAATCTAGTAAAACAGCTATGAAGTTTCACATTTACTCGCTCATATTGGGGTGATGCATTGATTTTTCATTTGAACAGTTACTATTTTTGGGATTCGTTTGCGCCTTACCACGAAATTTATTGATTAAGCGAAAATAGAACACATTAAGTTTCATACATGGAATATAATATCCCTTCGGTGGTTTTGTTTGCTTGTAAGTCAGCTGTGAAAGCCATAACGGACGTTGCGAATCAAGTAGCACTTTTACCTTTTTAGAGGTCACGTAGTAAATAAAAATAGCATCTTGCAAGACATTCGGGACCCCTTTAAGACTCACCTTTCTCACGATTCGCTCCTTAATAGACCTCTATAAAGGGCAACACCCGTAAATCAAGCTTTTGTACCGGGCGACCTTTTGACGATACTATTACCATAAGAAGGGCTAGATGCGCGAAGGTGTTGACACGTAAAGGAAACACGTTCTGACGAATACATCTCGAGCTTCTCTAGATATAATAGACTGAATGTTGGCAATGGAATAACCCTCGGTGAGCTGGAGAACTTACCGCCAAACCGTAATTAAATGTTACTGTCAGATTTGCATATGAATTTTACGAAACTCGATATACTAGACACGCCAGATAATTACAAAATTGTAGACGCTATTGTAAATTATGCCTTTTATTACGAGACCTAACGTAATATTTCTTTGTTACAGGCTTGCAATGCGACGGAATACGCAAGATGGGTGCGCGCATTGTGTGTCGAAATCCTCGGCCAAACGCCGCTTCCGCAAGTCCGCTTTTTGGACGTGTTATCCGCCGCGGACACGGCTATCCGGGAACCAAAGAAGGAGGCAATGCCTCAGGACACACCCTCCTGTCCCCCCAGACCTCCGCCGCGGGCCCGCCGGAGGCTCATCTCGTCGCCGGAGACGCTGCTGCCGCGACGAGACCACTCGCCCGCTGCGACGGACGAGGGCATCGTCGTCGAAGACGACGACTACGACTCGTCGTCCGATCGCAGCCTAGACCTCTCCCTGTCTCTGTCCCTCGACGCCTTGAAGACCACAGACGTGGTCGATGCGCCAGTAAGGAAAGCGGAGGTCGTCAAATGCGACAATTGCAGCAAATTGAGTGCGCCGCAACATCACACGCTGCCGCGCGCGGCGAGATCTGGCGAATCGGAGCAAGGTCGACATCGTTACCTAAAACGTTGGGAGGGGACGCCGGGGGGCGCGGAGCGGGGTCGGTATGCACTTGAGGCGGCGAGGCGGAAAACTTCCTCCTTGGAGAGTAGAGCGAGGTCCTGCTCTCCGAACGCTCACGAAGCGGTCACTCAGTATGTTCCGGTGAAAGAACGCAGGGCACTGTTCGAGTCTTTATCGCAGAGCGGGAGTAGTTTGGCGCGGAGTAGCGAGCAGTTAGCGAGGCTTATAGTGGTGCCGGAGACGCCACCGCGGCGGGCGACCTCGCTGCACGACCTGCAAGCGCCCCCGACGCGTTCCGTCAGTGACCTGAGACAGTTCTTTGAAGCGGTGGCGCGCGGCTCGGGCTCCACGCCCTGCGCCTTCATGCAGCGGCACAGCGCGCCGCCCAACCCCGGCCCGCGGGGTTTCGCGTCCCTCACGTGCGCCTGAAGCGCCCGACCCCTTATCTCCTGTTGTACATAGTAATGTAGATAACTCACGGCGTTGACCGCCGGCCGTCTACTAAGTCGTTTGTTTTAAGACTGTTAAAAGTATTGTTATAGAATAACCTAATATAAATAAATGAGATGTATCCATTATACCTACATTTTCTTTAATTTAAACTAACGCCTACTAACCGAGCTAAAAAGTTAGACATAATTCACACAGAAGTGATAGCCACATCGGCACTTACGGTCTATCCAGTTTACAGTAGTTGTGAAACTATTACACCAATAACGGCTGTCGAACATGCGAGAATTCTTTATTGTGTAACGTTCAATAAGCAGATAGGCGGACTGTATTCTACAGCTGCGGTTTGCTCTTTGTTTACGAATTTCTTCAACAAGCTTGGTGTGGAGCTCTTAACATTTCGACATCGTTCGAAATGTCACTCGCTGGGCTGGCAAAGGTCGTGTTCACGGGTTTCTGCTCGTCCTCTGTGCGATATTTAGGATTATTCAGTTCACTTGCAAGTCTTGCAAAACAGTGCGATCCGTCGTACACGTTTCTCCTTTGTTATGAATTCCTTATTCATAATTTAACACTGTTTGA
The DNA here is from genome assembly GCA_963691745.1 of Ditula angustiorana. NCBI lineage: Eukaryota > Metazoa > Arthropoda > Insecta > Lepidoptera > Tortricidae > Ditula > Ditula angustiorana. The sequence goes on from OY829485.1 coordinate 10,041,742, forward strand.
AAACAGTCACGAGAGTCGCCGTCTTGTTATTGAAAGCAAGTCTTGCTAGTGGCTATAGTCTTAGAAAAGTACACATATAACGGGGCAGATGACCTTAATTTGTAAGGCGAAAGTTACTCCAGACAATAGAACTCTTCTCTGTAACACAATCGTCAAGACTAGTTAACAAACTGTGACAACAAATTAACGAGAGCGAAGGTTAATTTGTTGCAAATAAATCCTCAATTAAGTCCAACTGGTCCTGTGTACCGTGTCCATAATAACACTTCGAGAATGGTTACGGTATTATAATAAAGCAGTTAAAGCTATTATCTCTCATTATAGCTATACACGAGATCATAACACAGGCATGAATAATACTCAGAGGAATTGGAAGTAAGTATTAGATAAATCATTACTGTATTTAAGTGGTAGAGCTGAATAAACTATAGTAAAGCAAGTATACAGAACCTAGTAGCATACGTAGCAAAACTAAGGCAGTAGTAAATTACATTAAAGCTTGTAAGACCTTCAAAAGTCCTTTAGGTTTCGACAGAAAATGACATTACGTAATAGATAGATACGATATCATCAAGTTTAAGATCGTCAGACTATACGAGCAGTAGACTTGATAAGAGTACCAAATCTCTTAGAAAACTTTGTATTTTTGCCTTTAAAATGGTTTTTCCGTGAGTACTTAGCATATAATGTGCAGCTAATAGTGGTTGTTGTTTTCGTAATAATATTAGTTTAAAGGAATGTCGGACTAAGATTTATGCAGACATATTTGTAAAAAATAGGAGTAATTAATCAGTTATTAGAATCTTACAATTTTATAGTCGTGTTGTATGAAAGTAATAATAGGCAATGAACTGAAGGCTCCTGCGCCATAGTAAAATGAAATGTACTATGTAGCAAAAAGAAACTATTACAGAGGCCTTCCGCTAGTTCCCCACCTGAAGTTCAACTAGCTTTGCACTCAGTATTTATGGGTTTATTTAGTAGCATTCGTTACTCATGTTCGGTTATTTGCGAGAAAAAAAAAGCTGCACTGTATCATTTGTCACGTAGGTAAACGATAAACCTAGTATAGTGCATCTACTCTTATCACCCTCGTCCTCGCGATTACTCACACACGACTAGCGATAGCGTAGTGTAATACCGCCATAAGGTTCATTATAATCACAATGCGTGAGAGTTGAACAAAACACCAGCAATTAACTCGTTACCCTGTTAGTGCAGATGTTGCCACATTTTGTTCACATAACAGCGTCAATTAAACTATGCGAGAAGTGGGTGTTGAGAGACTATTTAGCATAGTAGAAGTACCGATCAGTGTTTTTACTTCTTCAATCATCACTACGGTGCGCTGTGATAACGGGTTTTCAAGTTTAAAACCCCAGTTTTATGGTTTACTAGTAGACCCGTAATTTAACACCTCACTACTACCTTTGTTATCATTCACAATAAAGGAATTTGATTGATTGAACAAAAATCGGCCGAATTCTAAGAAAAAAAGTAGAATCAGCGGCATTTGACCCCGTATTTTTGCTTGTCGGTATTAGTCTTTATATTTGTTCGAGGAGAGAGTTTTTTTGCTTTTGGATTAAAAATAAGTGTATTTTTCTTCCTTTTGGTCCCTTACTCACTGTTTCGGATTATGACACCCAAAAATAACGTTTAGAAGTCCACTTATAGGTAATCATCCACTTAGCAATATCTATCAAAATTTTACTAAATAAATAAATAAAATTCTAACTTTATTTCGCAGTTAGTCGGAAATACTTACCGAGCTGACAAACAAATATGATTTACTTATACATAGAGTCCGTTTTATGAGTGTCCGAGAGATCAAATGCTACAACAAATTACAGTAACTTAGTAAATCTTTTGACAATGCTTCTAATATTTTGATCACAGACCCTTACAAAATTAATTATTGTAGCCAAATCTAATTCATATAGCCATAACTACAATACAATACAATACAATAGTAACACCGTCTGATGGAGTTATATACCTTTGTACCAGGCCAAGCTAGGTGTAACGCAATTTAAGTGTAGCTACTTGTAACGCAGTCATTCAAGTCTGCTAGCTAGGGCACTTTACCTATTAAAATAAATAAAACTATAGAGTCGATCAGTTACAATTCTTCATACTTAGTTAGATTAGAACTGTTTACTCACTCAATACAAAAACATATTTATACTCCGAAGGTAAACTGAGTTGAGTGGACAGTGTCAGGTTGTCAACAGACCGCAAGAATCATCCGGCTGTGAGCTGCGACCACACGACACCATCTCAACTGCCGGCAACCTTGCGCGGCAAGACGGTTCTCATGATTTGGGGACATTAGCGCATCGTCAGTCAAAATTGGGTTAAGGTTCAAGTTACTAAAGCATTCAACAAAGTGACGTGCGTCAGCTGTTAGAAACCGCTTTTGTAAAAATTACCCCATGGTTCTCTCCCTTTCTACCTTACATGTAGAGGTGCATGCGTGTTCAGTTTGATTCAACCAAATTATAAAAAGGAATGCGGCCGCGTCGAATAGTGGCTGCACCCTCACAACCAGTAATTTAATAATAACAAAAACATAACAAAAGGAGATAGAAAAGCAAAAAATATCACAAAGGGCGCCGGGGGATGATACAGGTAGCGGCGATGTACATAGAATTTTGATTTGGATACGGTCTTCTGATTGAATGTGGCGGACGGCTTTGATAGTCATAAAACTGACCATTTCGACGGGTCAGAAATCAGAATTAAAGAGATTTCATTTTGTAGTTTTATTAGCCGTTAATTAAGTAAGTCGAATTGTTGTGTTTTACAATAGTTTTACGACTACATTTTGTTAGTGTTTTGCTTAACGGCGCGCTGTGCTCTAAATCATTTTAAATTTGCATCAAACGTTTGTAGCAACAAACACTATTAAATCCCATGGTATTTAGTTCACTAGACCATGTTAGCGAGCAGTCACATTTATGATATATCTAATGGTTAACTATTCCGTGCTAATGGTAGAGTACGGAGATACCAGACAGCCGCACGTAACAGCATATCAGTATCTATCTCGGTCAGTAAATGCTGGCCTTGAACGTGACTGCCCGACACTTTATTAGGGTTCCGTTGGGAATGGTGTACGGTCGGTTCACTGGATTGATGTAATTGCTCGTGCGCACGCATACGTGGGAAGCCGCGTGGATGACCTCAATGCGTCGATGGTAGAGGTTCAAAGGGTGTAGGGAATTGAGAACCAACATATCGATGAACTCTTTGTACATTTAAAGTACCTACCTAGGTTATGAAGTAAGGTGCTTGAGATATTAGCATGTGTCGTCAAGCTTATGATGGTGTGAAGAAGGAAACTGTCCTGCTAAACTTCTGAAATTTTTCCACTTTTTCGAGAAGTTTTTGCAACTAAAATTTTTTGTAATCGAAATTTCTTACGATTTTTATGTAGAACAAAATTGATGTGTGTATGGGATCTGTGTGTTAATGGCTAGGGCATGGCAGGGAATACAGAGATTGTAGGTTCGAGTCCTGTCAGACGCCCCAGATTTTTCTTTATGTTGTAATTGCATATCATTTAGTACTTGTCCATATACCTTTTAATATTACCCAAAAGAGAATGATTGCACTATGTTGATTGATTGATGAAAACATACAAACTTTGTAAGCGGTCCGCATGCAACTGTTTAGATCTATGTACGATTACGTTAACCTAAGGACATAGTTACTACGAAACAATAGGCTATTTAAATAATGCGCGTGCTCATCATAATGCCTAATCGCGCATCTCGAACTTGACCGATTTTCGGACGGCGCGAGCGCAATGCAAGGCTAGCCGTTATTAGAAATGTTATAACGTTTCGTGACTGATCTCGAAGTAAGTTAGTATTAGTACGCCACCGCTCACCTAATTATTTTCAGCAGGTATTTGATGAATTTTTACCCATTTTGATCATTAAAAATTTTGCCAATAATTTCACACAGTTACAATGACCAAAAACGCATAAATGTATGTAAGTATGTAAATTCTTTATTGTATAAAAACATTAATTATAAAAAGAGATACAGTGATGTACAAAGGCGAACATATCCCTTTAAAGGATCTCCACCAGTTAACCTTTGAGTGTGTAAAAAGAGTATTATAGTAGGGACAGACAAAGAGCCAGAGCCAAATTAACATATAATAAAGTAAATACATTTTTAAGAAAGTCATCGATTTTATTTTAAATAACAAGTTTACAGAAAATGCAATGAGATGGGTCATAAAATCGTCTGAATCTAGGTTTTTGTTTTACAATTAGACTCTACACAATTTTATTCTAGACAAAAGTCTAGGTTAGTCTCTGTAGAAAGATACCACTAGACAACCGACCAGAGGCCCTAATATGACATGCCCAGGTTTCATTTACCCTTACTTGCGTCTCTAACAGACATTATCATAAGAAAGGGATGCACACAGAGACATAGAGATAAATTCAGACGGACTAAACTTGGCCAGTCGTATAATTGCCACAGATGAATAAGCTCACTAGGTGTGAGAACAGTGAGATCATTTGAAAGACTTTACGACAATTTAAAGAAACTAAAGTCACAATATTATTATTTCCCTCCATAAGCACGCAGGATTATCTTTGAAGAGAAAGTAACGGTGCGACACAAACGCATTATGTCTGGTCACTTGAAAGTTCAATAAAATTAAGTGAGTAGCTACCACTTGGTACTTGAGCTGACTTGAAAGTAGTATAGTGAGCTTCTGCAGCAATTAGTTTTGTAACTTTCAGTATTGTAATGTAGCTATCGGGTATCTATATTTCTACTAAACGGCCTTAAAATACCTTACCCAAGACTTTACGTGCTCCATTGATAAGTTCTTTCGCAGAGAACAATTTAAAACGTCCCCTAGACATTGACCATTCCTCTATTCAAAGAAACCGACTCGGATAACCCGATTATGTTCTCTCTAGTGCCATTCAATAGTACCCTTTTACTACCAATGCATTGGTTACGATCTTAAGCTTGGTCGAATGCGACGTAATTGCATTGACTTTCTCATTGCAAAGAGCATTTGAATGCAGCTGTATTTTTCTAGTTTACCGGTTTCAGCGTACGAGTAAAAAGGTAAGCATAAGTAACACCTTGTTATGAGTTACTGATAACAGGTTTAAAACAGCTGGTCTGTTTAAAACAGGCTATAGGTCAAGAAAGTCTTAAGTAAAGCGCCTCTTGCATGTAGTATAACGTGTCCGTATACAAGTAGACGCTCCATATTCGAAAAATGACGTATGTTCTATGTCCGTTTTGTACACTACTACCGGGGGTGTTCCACTCCGCTCTGTAGGTACGCTCGGCCACCTTGTCTACACAGTAGGCAAATCGCAGTAGGTTGTCAGCTCAACGCGCGTCACACTCTCTGTATCAGTGTAATTGAAAATGAATGCAGCGCAACCCTACCTTTCGCCAGGGAGGTGCGAACTACTACCTACATGCAAAGGGAACTTATTTAAGTTTTTTATCCATAATGCCTCTCTGCATTCGCTGTATGCCAAAGTATGTCATGTTATTGATGTTTTTTGAAAGAACAGGGCTATTTCTTTACACAGTATGTTTAATCCCACAGTAAATTTTTGTCGAATTACGTACGGTTATTACTTAAAATATAAGTATAATTAAAAATTTAGTTTTAAATCAAGGTATGGCAGCGAAGTTTAGTTTAACTTGAGTTAACATAAACTTATAACGTTCGAGCTTTAATCGTTGGCTTTGCTTGCGTGATATTATTTAATTTACTATGTATTTTACAGGATAGAAGTATTCTATTATTTAATTCACGATATGATCTATCTATCTGCCAAACTTCATCTTAATCGGTTAGTTTACCGAATAATTAGCAAATCTTTATGTACTAATAATATTTAATGATTTTCATATGTATGTTAAAAAAGATATATTCTGAGAACCGTACATAGTATTAGAAAATGAAACAAACTCTCGCACTACCTTGTTAAGTCTCAACTTGTTGACAAAATTAAAAATCAACTTAATTGAGGTTTCATTAAAATAATCAGTTATCAACACAGTGGAAAAACGAACCAAATATTCAACCGAATATTTGATTCGGTACATTTCGGACCAAACATTCATATTCAGTTGATTCTCTAGTAATTATAGAGTAGGTACAACTTGCCTTCTGTTGATCGGAACACCTGCGAAAAGTATATTAGGGAAATAGGTCATCTACATGCACATGCCGATATTATATTTAAAATTGGTGTTTCAATAAAATTTGTGTAAAAAGGTCACTGACACCTTTGTGGAAATGTAAATTACTCAGATGAGTCAGCATTAAACACATGTTGACCACAATACATGAGAGGTGGCCTTGTATAATCGCGTCTTAAAATTGAACTCGATACGTACACTTTATTTTTTTTAACGAAAAAGGGAGGAAACGAGCATAAGGGTCACCTAATGGAGAGTGATCAACGCCCATGAGACCCAACTCAAGAGAATTGCTGATCCGTTGCCGGCCTTTAGCTAGCCCGCGGTACGAACCGCAGAAGCAAGCTACTTGCACGTCATTCTGTGTGAGTGTGGTACTATCCCGATCAAACTGGCCCATTCGTACTGCAACCAGCAACTGGTTATAGTGTGGTCCTACTGTTTTTTTTTTATTCTGTTATTTATTTATAAACATCTCAATCTCAATCTATACCACTAAGAGTGCGGTATTACCCACATTCGTACTGCGTCCAGCAAACTGATTGATTACAATATGGCTCTTCTACTTAAATGAAAGAAAACTATCAAATCGAAAACTTACGCAAAACTAAGAATGTCCATGATTTATTTAAGAGCTTGATTTTAACTAAAAAGAATCGACTTGGTCTTCAGGTGCCGTTACATTAACAAAAAATGCCTTAAGCCAAACAATGTAGGCAGGAGTTTGGCATCAACAAATTGCTTGCGGTATATCAATGAGGCAGCGACACAAAGCTACGGAGTTAATTATTTTTTTTTTCACTGCTAACCCATTTTGCATGATTGATTAATTATGTTTCGCGCTAATTATTTATTTTTCCTTAGCATTGAAAATGAAAATGAAAACTTTATTTTGCAAGTACCTAGGCTCCTATATAGGCTCTTTTACATATCTGAATCTACTCGCGCTTCGGAAAATGGAAGATTCTGCTGAGAAGAGGCGCCGCAAGAAACTCGACATCATCAGCTGTTCCATATGGTGCCTATAGTTTGCATACGCGTGCGTGTACCGGCCAAGTATAGTTTATTTGAGTTTATCGCAATGGATGTCTCTTTCTTATGACACTATTAGTTTGATGGAGACCGAGGGTATAAATTAAACCTGGCCTGGTCATGTCAGAGCCATTGAAGAGGGACAAAATTATCTCGTCATTTTATTATCAGTGTATGCAAATAGTGTAAACAACAACAACTTTTAAAGGAATAAGCGGCCGAAGATATCAGGACAGACAGGAATGGATAGCGACTTCATTTTATAATATGTAAAAAGAGTAAGCCTATAATGGTCTACTGCTGGTGGAAGGTGGGCAAATATTGGGCATTTTAACCACCGCGGCTGTCTTTGTCAGCAACAACTTCTTTAGTCTTGACTGCATTTTGAAGGTATTTGTAGGTTTCAAGACAAATTAGGTATTTCTCCCGACAAAGCTTCGGCATTTGATCAAGTGGATGCTAATTGCCATTCCTTTTTTTTCAACATTCTGATAAAAATTGTTGCTGACAATGATGCCATTAAAATCCCTGAGCCGTGGTCTTCCCCAAGGAATTTAAAGATATGGTCAGCTTTGTACTACTCGCATCCAACGGTTTCGGGCGATCTTCACCATAATTATTGGCAGTTCACGATGTTGGAGAATTACCAACATATCGTTTTCTGATAGGCGGTCTTCACTCTAGAACTTAATTGAATCTAGTCCATGACCACTTTGTGCCCATATTTGTCGTTGTTACGTCTCCAGCGTGAATAATGTCGTAAAGCGGTAGCAAGATTGAATCACATGCATTAATTTATCTTAATTTATTCGATCACCTCACAAGGGCAGCTATTCTGACTCAACCAATCGGGCCATCCTTACAAAGCGGTTTTACTGAGAACATAACCCATAATTAGCATCCGATACCAGACACCTTATCGAAATCAAATAAGGGTCCGATACTGCAATTACTTTTACTTGTACGCCATTAGCATAAGTGTGTTTAGGACTGTCAAAGTAAATATTTTCGGTTCTTCTTTAGCCGCCTTGAATTCCAACCGATAAATGTAACACACAACGATAAGTTTGCTTATTTGCAAAGAAGACCTCGAGCAAGCTATGTCAAAGCCTACGAATAATAATGATTATTCGTAGGTCAAAGCCAAATGCCGAACATCTGTATTCAATGCGGACTTATAAAAGTCAATCGCGAATTACTAACCAACAACTCATAGAAAAACTTCTTTAGCCTGAAAAGTCACAGAATAAGAACTAGGTACTAACGTAATGAAGTCAAGATGCGAATGGAGACAGAATGATAAGTTACTAATAAAGTTTTGTTTAACTAAGAATATGATGACATGAATGTATTTTGGCTTAAGGATTTGAAGAAATGCAATACAACAACAACAAGAACAAATATTCTTTATACATGATATAGATAGGTCTTTGGTGGTATTTTACTACAAAATACGTGACGGACTAACTGAAATAGTTATTTATTTATACTAATTTATATGCCCGCGAGTGCTGTAAAACTGAAGAGGTTAAATTGACCAAAACAATTGGGAACAGTAAAAAAGGCCCAATAACTAAAATTAAGGACAATTTTTCACTCAAATAATGATTTGACTGAATGATAAATGGTTTCAAATTCAAGCAACATCATTTTTGTTCTGACGATGTCTGTTTCAGATCTAACCATTCATTAATTTTGTTCACCTACTTTACACAGGAACTCCTGAAAATAACTTAATGCAATCTCTATAAAAGCTTTACGTACTTTATCTTTCATTCTTGCCCGTAAATTCAAGCGCACCCTGTAACATAAACACTTCAATATTTAATATAGAACACCTCGGAAGCGGATGTTTGAAGAAGTCGAGATATTTATATTATTCTTATCTATGAGAAAGTATAATGATGTCGATCTATTTTACTTATCTACGGTAGTGTATATAGGTTACCTAAGTGTTAATTATTACTCTTCATTTTAAGGGTCTAGTTGAAAATTAGATCAACATCATATGATTTAAGAATTTAGCTCTTGTCGGTGGAGTAACCGCCATTTATCTCTTTCCCCTGCCAAGGACCTGGCTTTATGATAATTAGATATAGGTTAGGAAAGATGTTGCAATTTAATTTGCAAAAAGAACGAGATTTGGGTAGTTTTTTTTCAGCATGCCATAAATTCTGAAAAGCATAGCGTTAACCCTTATGCCTTTAAAGTCTTTTTTAGGCTTCCGTACACAAAGGTTGCTTACGGAACCTTATTATTATTACTCATTGATTTAAAAATTATTAAATCCATAGAAGACTACTTGTTATTAGTAAGTTTAAGCCGTCTGACATTTGAAGGGCTCAACATTTTGAACTGTAACTGTGTTAATGTGAATTACGCTGAATAACTTTCCAAGAAATAAATATTATCAAAAAATAGTGGTATTACTCCATCGTTAAATTAGTAATAGGTACAAACCTCAAACTGTTGTGTTGATCCCTTAAAGGGATAAGTTCGCCATTGTACATCACTGTATTTCTTCTTGTCATTTTTGTTGTTTTTGTGCAATAAAGAATTTAAATACATACAAACATACTATAGTAGGTACAAACACTAAAAAAAAATTAAAAAAAAATCGCCAAGTGTAAGTCAGGCATACGCTAAGGATCCTGATCGAATTTAAAAATAACACTTTTGTGTAAATAAAAATAAAAGCATTATGACGTGTAGGGCGCTGCGGAACTCGAATCACATTTAGTTTTTTAAGAAAACAGCCGAACGCATTACACTGTAAAATGACGTGTGATAAAGGAGTTGTTCTGCTTTCAATTTATTTCAGGTATGGGTATATTTTCAAAATGTAGACCCTTGGTCAACATTGGTGTAATTTGTATGGCGCGTCTCTTGTTTACTAAATGTTGGTAGCGATGATAGAGGGTAAGCGCATCTGCGAAAACGTGTGTTCTTTAAGCGTGTCCCGGCAGGAACACTCTTAAATTATCACCGTTTCCATGTTTTCTTTTACCAAAAGAGTGCCATACAAATTACATCAAAGGTCTGGAGTTTGAAAATGTACCCGTATAGTAATTAAGTTAAAATCGAACGTAATGAAAAGCCTGTGACTTTTAATTAAAAAAAGCTTGTGTTAGAACTCGTGGGGCGAGAAAGAGCTTTAAAGTAAGGTTATAATGGTAATAAAGAAACGTACAGGCACTCAGATCGGTATATTCTTTGCCAAAAATAGAGCCGGTTTTTATTGGTCTCAATTTAACCAGCTTCGTAAAGCCATGAGTCAGTCAAGTAGGTAGACATTAATCCTGCGTGACAGACTGTAGATGGTGGCGTCGCAGGCGCCGACTGATTACTCATTAAGCACATTCATTCATTATTTAACTCTTGAAAACCAAAACAAATCCAGCCCACTTCCAACCTTCACTTGAATCGTCAAGTACGCCCACGCATAATTCTGAAGGGTTCCAATTTAATTTCGAATATGCTTTCAAAAGTTTACGTGTCATCGTTAAAGTTCATCATCATTCTAGCGCTTTTTCCTGTTTCTTAATTCGGGGTATGCTTTGAAGATGAGTTAGGGTTATTAAAAACAGAAAATTTACATCCCAGCAATAAATGCTAAGCTGTTCCATACTTAATCAAAGAATGAGTCACGTAAAACTTTTGAATCTTGAGCGGTGGAAATACCGCAGCCAATCTTTTTGGCAAAAAATCAGCTTAATGTTGGTTGCGGTAAGTACGCCGTATTTCAGCCATTTGTATGTCAGCAAAGACGGGTGTTACAAGTTTACAGCTTGTTTCTCTATCTTAGCGTTGCTGAACTATCGACAGTTGGCCTTGAGAAATAGTCACAATATCAATAGGCCTAACGATAGTATCGATAATATCAGTACGGTCGACAGTATCAACAATACTGTCGATTGTTCGATATATTGCCGCAACACTATTCTATCGTCTATATGGTATTGTTACGAGCTATGGGATGAGGATTGAACTGATAGTCTTCTTGTATCAAACATAGCGACATTTATGTCAAGCGGTACCCAAAGCGCATCAACCACTTACGCCAGCGTTCCTCTCGAAGGTGATGGAGTCCCATTTAGGCCGCGTCCGAAATACGGAGGAGTTATGGGTTATTTCACGCGTATCAGTGACTAATGACAACTGAGGGGAAAGTATATTTTGGTATAATGAAGTAGCGGGACGGGAATAAATGGGCAGCAGAGACATTGACCTTACTGATTTCAGTTCAGAGGAATGCAAAATGATAACTTTCGAATAAGCTTCCGCAACTGTCTTAACGCATTACTTTGAACATTGGAAGAAAAACTTCCTTAGTAATTAATTAGTAGTCGTAGGTGTTAATACTGAGGCTTGAGATGCAGAAAAAAATCGATGACAATTGAATAGATCGAATTTTGAAATTAATAAGTTCATTTTGCAGTCCACTACTTGGCAAAGCGCTTTAGCTATTTGGCTGCCTTCTGTGAAGATGAAGTGGAACTGAGATATTCGATGTTTTCATATTTAAAACAACGATAGACTCCACTTGGAGTGTGAAATGATTCGCTCCGCTCCGCCTCAAGGGAAGATAGCCTTATGCCGCAGAGGTTGAAGTTAACAGGGCCCAATTTCATTAACGTGACAGGCAATAGGTGACAGTGACAATTCGGTATACATTGCTTGCCCACTATGATGTTAAGTCTGTAAATCAGCGTTACTTGTCGACACAGTAATGTACGGCGCATTGTCCCTGTCACTTGCCGCCTGTCGCGTTTATGAAATTGGGCCCAGGGATCTGATTCTCTATTTAAGCGCCACAGCGACTGCGCTGTTGCGCTGTTACACTTAGAGTAACGCAACGAGAGTAAACGTTTACACACACAACTATGAATCAAAAATTTGAAAATCTAACGAAACTTTTCGCTACACACATGACGTGCAACAGTGTGCGTGACCTCAATTATTGTTGCGTGACCTATAGCAGTGCAAGCTGAGTCTTAGCCGACTTAGACATGTGTACATAACATAAAAGAAAAGCTACAGGACGTGACGTAATTCATCATCTCAGCCACAAGAAGTCCACTGTTGGACATAGGCCTCCTCCATGGATTTCCAAAGTGGCCGGTTGGAAGCAGCATGCAACCAGCGCCTTCCTGCCACCTGTATGAGGTCATCGGACCATCTTGTGGCTGGTCGTCCTACGCTGCGCTTACCAATACGCGGCCGCCATTCGAGAACTTTCCGACCCCATCGGCCATCAGTTCTCCGTGCTATGTGCCCTGCCCACTGCCACTTCAACTACGACGTAACGTGACGTAATTGGTAATTAATAATGGAAATAAAACATTACTCTTATCCAACGCTTTGTTTATTAACAGTTTATCGAGAAAATAAAGCCCGAAACCCTGTAAAACACAACTTTTATTAGGCAGTTCCACGTTACAGTTAATGGACAGTTACGTTTGTGCAATAATTGGTAATAACAATTAAACTTGTTTACGCTTTTTAGCTGTAATGGTTCTGTATGTTCATCTCGTGATCGCGGATTAGTCATCGAGTTAATGAAGATTCAGTTAATTGTTTTACTAGCTGAGCTGAAGTGAAACCTAGATCCGCATTTAGAAGCAAACTTATTTCGTTTCAAAAGAGCTACCTCCAAATGTCTATGAATTTAATGACAGTTTCATACATTTTCTGTGGAATCTCTTCAATAAACCAATTTTTGAGAAAATTGCTACTGACTGTCGTAACTACAAAACTGCACGCATTGAGTGACATTAGTTTCGGTCCTTAGTTACGATTTTGAGGGGTGCCAAAAGGAATCTGTCTGTCCGTCTTACCCTTAAAGGATGATATTTTTAAAACGTACCTAATACGTAGCTCTTCTTGAAGATTGTCTTAAGTCCTCCTTCTGTTAAGTGCAGAGGGAAGAAATTCTTTACTTTTGAGACCAAAACAGATTAAATCAACCTAAAGGTTTTATTAATGTATTATGACGTTTTTGCGTTCCACTACCTCTAAGACAAATAAAAAGAATGACTTATATAAAGGCGGCATATTCAACCGCGTATACGTATAGTTCCTTAGGCGCGGCATATGGAACAAAGTGGGCGATCTAGTAAACAAGTAGCCTTTCATCGAACGAGCTCAGCGACGAAGCCACATGTCAACATCAACAGGCTTGCTCAACGTCGGCGATGTGTGCTCAGTGCTCACCCACGCCCGTACTATAAGGAGCACTTGCAGGTATAAACAACCATTGGTTTCTTTATTTGGGATTTTTAAACACTAATACTTAGTTCGTGGGAACTGTTGAAACAAATTTTGCAAGAAATCTTAACCTACGTCACCTACTCGTACCTAATTTTAGATATAAACTGAGTTGAAATTGGAATGGTCGAAGTGTCAACAATTTGTCACTGGTTATATTTAGGGTTATATGGGACCAACCCTAAATGTGCGCCCATACATGCATAAAGATACATAGCTTGAAATAAGTGAAGCAAAGGTTGTAAGTAAGAATCGTAGCAAATGAAAATCCATCCATTCAAGTGACTTTTATATATGTATGTGAAAACGCCTCTCGGTATGTCCGACTCTTTTCATTTCGTATAAATTTATCAATCAACATACCCACTTAAAAATCTATTATTTACGGAAGACGTCGCAAAAAAGAAAGTTCCACATAACTTGCGTGTTTCTACAGTCGCGGAAAATGCAGTTACGCATACCGCAACTGCATTTTCTCTAAAAAAGGAATAGTTAAGTAAAATTGCGTATTACGAGCTCATTTAATTTAGTTCTGTCGGCAGCCAGCTAAAAGGCTGATTGCGGCAAATTAAGTTAAAGTACGAGAAGGCGAGCCACGGCTAATAGATTAAGGAATTAAATTCGCATTTTTATTACATCATTCCTTAATTATATGTTTCCCGCGCAGCGACGTCATTTGCGTAGAAAGCGTTTTTTTATATGGTTAGGCAAATAAGCAAAAGTGGATGGCCTGACGGTAAGTGAGCACCACCTCCCATATACACACGCAATACCAAAGAGATTGCAGGTGCGCTGCCAACCCAGAGGGCTAAGATGGAATACCTGTTGTGCCAGTAATTTCACCGGCTCTCTTGCTCTCCACGCTGGAACCTAACAGTGGAAGCATTGTCGCTTAGCGGCTGGATGGTGAGAGCGATCCGGACGGATCTTGCACAGGGTGTTTCCACCCGCATAATTTTTTGCCCCATCCCGCTGAAACGATTAGTTTTCGAGGATAAGAACTAGTCTACGAGTAAATCTATCTTCAACATGTATAAGTATTCGCCTTGTCTTCTTCTAGAGTTGTTCGGCGGTTTTGTTGTGAAAATGTATCTAACGTACGGTTAGCGTCAGAAGTAGCTGAACGTTTTAGTATCATGTCGCTGTCAGTAATGTGACAAAAATTGCGACCTTTCACTTCATACCTTACTACGGCAAGGTTCTGAAGTGTTTAGCTACTTCTGAGGTTGATTGTACACTGAGACAGCCTTATATAGGTATAGGTACTTAGTAGAGGAGGCAAAGTTATTTTCATTTAGACTGTTAAATTCTATTACACTGTGTTACCCAAATGAGTATCCTAGCGCAGGTAACCAGTAGAGCGAATTGTGTCAATGAGTTTCGAATTTAGAAATCACAAAGAGCGCCAAAACGTTGTCATAACACACAATAATATTTAAGGGAAATAACACAGCATAATTTCTTAAATCAACGATTTCTCATTACCTTAAGCTAAGGCTAATGCACACTAACGTAACCACTACGTAACATCAAAAGAAAGATGTGTACGCGCAAGTTCGTTTTCTTTTGTGCCGTGTCAATACCGCTTTACATAATGACGCGTCATGTCTCCCCACGCTGTTCTAAGAAGTAATCATAATTATAAGACACAATACTGTACGATAGTAACAGCTTTTTGAATTTTTAGTACTCATCCGTTTTGTTTGAAATGCTAATTTATGTAGCCGGTAATAAAAACATTGTTGCTGCGGGACTGCAATTGACGTAAGAAACTTAATTAAACATGAATACAGTACGTCTAGTCTAGACTAATTTAACCAAAATCGAATGTTTCATAGTTTACATAGGGTATAAGTAGAGAACGAAAGCGTGTCCTAAAAAAGGCGGAAAAATCAAAAATTCTTCATGTGGTAACACTAACTGTAACTGTACTAGGACTAAAAGAATTTGATACTTAGTTGAAAATTAAGTACATATATTCGTTTCGTGAATGTTGAAATAGAAAAATACTAGTGTCCGACCGAAATTTCGGTTTCGGTTTCGGTTTCGGCCAGTTTCGGCCAAAAAATCAAGTTTCGGCCCGAGTTTCGGTTTCGGCCAAAAACGGCCGAACCCTTCGGCCGCGCCGAAACTTACAACATCGTACCTTCGGGTCGCGCTCGGCTAACGTCGGACGCGCTCGGCACGGCTGGCAATATGGCGTCGCTCGCCTGACTCCGCCGGCAACTACACTCGGCGTCAAAAAAATCGCACCTTTTATAATTTTGACTTTAAGGGAATATAGCTCTTAACTTATTTATTGTACCCTATCAGTATTAGTATCATTTGAAAGCACAATTAATGACCTTTAAAAACAAGGATCGTTCTTTGCCATAATAACAATGACCACGAAATGTTGGCGTCTTAAAAAAAAGTGCTGAAATACTCATTAGTGGGATCACTAATTGTGCCACCCTGGATACGTATAAAAGTGGGGGTAACGATGAATTATGGGTCATTTACTATCCAGACATCACAGAGGTCACACCTGAACAGCTCCAGTAAGAAAAAACTTTGAAAAATGGATACCACGGCAGAAGAAGCAGCTCAAGTGGTAGCACTACTGCGATCAGGACTACGGCAGGCTGATGTTGCTCGGCAACTCAACTTAAGCCGTTTTCGGGTGGCTCGAGTATACCAGCGGTTCCAGGAGACTGGAGGCTACATCAGTAAGCATGGATCCGGGAGACGACGTTGCACTTCCGTCAGGGACGACCGCTATATTGTGTCGACGTCATTGCGGAGTCGATTCTCCAATGCTGTTGAACTGCAACAGCAGCTCCGAACAGCTCGGAGGACGTCGGTGAGCGTCTCTACAATCAGGAGACATGCCTTAATCTATAGGACAATTATAATGATCAATTATAACTTATTTTTTACTTTTTAGTTTTTTCCGTAGACGGGTAACAGTTTTTAAACTTTTATTTTTATACCACCATTAAAAAATCGCTAACTTTGTGTTACAAATAAATAATGTATTTTTTTCACTTTATAGGGTAGTTAAATTTTCAAACAGAACCTCTGTAACTGTGCTGAAATTTCATTGTGATAAATCTTTGAAAGTAGAAACCTGTAATTATATGTCGGCGAGATATTAATTTTAGAAAAAAACAGACTTACTAACATTTTTTCGACTTTTTAAGGACTTTTTTTTTATAAAAGGTTCGGGTTCGGCAAAATAACATGTTTCGGTCGGTCACTAAAAAATACACACCATCTCATGGATTTCCTGTGGTTCACTTATACTTTTTATTCCCTTTGGGTTAAACTGACCTAGGAGCTAGTTTATTTATGGAGGAAAACGGGCGGCATAATGTACCTACGGCACATTAGTCCACAGGGCAAACAATTAATAAGATTAGACAAAAACATATATATCACGTGTATCTGTATTCATAGATGTAACTTTTGTTGCATATACATGTCTATGTTTAAACTTACTGATCATGGTACATATAGGAACTTTCGCGCACGAATTTTAATTGTCTAACTCATTTTATTGCAATTAATGTGAAAAAATAACTGCATCGATACCCATTCAGGAAATTTGTGACAATCTGTATGCTAGGATTACATGATCCTGTGATCCATGATGACAGACATCTGTATGACAGCGTTAGGCAGCTAGATATTGTTGCCATGTTAAAAATTTCCAGAAAATTCAAGGCAAGCTTTCGTTTTGTTTGTCACACTCTACTCAATAATTAGCTACTTAAACACAAAAAATTACTAAACACCACAGATGGAATTTTGTCATGTTCCAGGAAATTACCAATTTTGTGGCAACATTGCCGAGCAGGATCGTGAAAAGATACAGTACACGTCATCGTCATTGTAGTTCGTTACTTACTCGAGTTGCTCTTATACTAGTTATTTCAACTTGCTTTTTAAACGGCAATCGGTCAATCACTCCAGACCGACGTAACCTAACCTAACAATAATTACATTAGATAACGTACACATAACGGTCCTCATACGTCAATAAAGCTAACCTTCATATACATGCATTCCAACTTATTTTACCAGATACTAAGGTACGTTTTGGTGTAGCTCAACAGCAAGACAATTAATTGTAAGTATTAATTGGTAATAAAAATGGATTGGAATGGTCAGCGACTGTAATTTAGATAGAGGCCAATAAAATGTTACTTGTATCTATTAATAAGTATGTGATTTACTCACCGTGGTAAAACTACACAGGTTTTCCTGATATTGCAGCGGTACAGTCCAAAGTTGTTAAATGTGACAAATTTTCGAGAACATTCCCACCGTTTTAAGAACTTTACTTTCCTTTTTGAGTACCTATGTAATAATGTATTCCATTTCGTATAAGAATATTATCTATCCATGGTATATGTATTGTATTTTATTGGTATTTCTTATGTTAAACTTTTATTGTTTATGCTAAGCCTTAATTGATCTTTGTCTATCCCTAATTTAATACTCCTTTTATCCATATTTATAACGCTATCGGGACTTTTAACGCGATAAAAATTCGTACGACCACGGCCATTGAAACATGGCCGAAACATCGAGGTAAATCAACAATATGTTTTTATCGCGTTAAAAGTCCCGATAACTTTATAAATATGTGTAAAAATCGCGAAAGTTTAAAACAATCCTTTCATCCACCCAAAGGTTACCTGGAATAGATTCCTAAAAAGAATAAGTTCGCTTATGTACATCACTGTGTATCTTTTTGTCACAAAAAGTAAACTTTTTCCAATTAAACCACCCAATTGTGTCAATAGATTTAAACGATTTTCACGAATACACACAGACAAAACAAACCAGTCACTTTCGCATTAATAATTTAGTTAGTGAGTAAAAGTACGCACAGTGCTGATTAACGATCTTGAACGTCATTTAGATACAAAGATACATAATTCGTTGAAGCAACGAGATAGTAAATCATCTCAGCAAACCAAGTACTCTGTTCTACAGACCGTTGTCGTAAAATATTATATAAGCGGAGCATTGTAAGTGCAGTAGGAGTCACTACATGGCTAGACGTCTAGACTAGACCAATTTTAGGTACTTTGCAATCTTAGTCAGCGTCAAATCTGGCGCGTGTCGGTGTGCGAATATCCGGGCGTTTTATCTATCCTGATTGTCTATAACAACTTGTACTACATTTTCAAGAAAGGAGTTGGTGACTTATGTAAATATCAGTCAAACCAGAGGCCCAAAGTGATTTTTGACTTTAAAACTCTCGACAGTCGCTAGCCATGGGCCAATCAAATATGCGAGCGTTTCTTTTAGCCGCAGCAATGACTGGCGAGTCTAACGCTCAAAAGTCAAAAATCGATCCCCTACACGCCATTTTTTGTTGCGGACATAAAGTATATCCAATGCTTTCTGTCCATCAGAAACGCTAGTGAGCAATCGATGTAGCTAAGCGCAGCTCAGTAACGACTCAATTCTGGGAAGCTCCGTGTCTTGTTCTGCCCTCCTCTTAGGTAAGCTGTCAAAGTCGTCTGAAGCTACCAGGACCCCAATTCTCGGTTCATGCGAGATGCGTCAAAAACGGACAGATTTTCAAGGGATTTGACAGCTGTTTTCGTACGAGATGGATCTCACATAAACCGAGAATTGCCCCGCTGCACTAGTCCATTCAAAAAAAAAATACTTTAGCGCTCTAGCATGAGTGAGCGAGGCAGAGCGATGCCTTGACGTCGAGCTCATCGATGTTGTGCTTAGAGAATACCGGGGCAAGTAACCTCTTCCGGAATAGCTTTATCTTATGTTCAGACCTGGGACCTGTACCACAAAAGTTACCAGTGCTACAATTTAACTTATTTGTCACATTTTATACGAAAAAATTGACAATTAAGTCAAATTGTAGCACTTGTAATTTTTGTGGTACAGGGGGCTGGATGCTAAATTAAAATTACATTTTTCATAATTCTGTCATCAAGGTTGTCACTGATAAGTGATAGTGGCGGTGTTTATCCCACGTAAATATTATATTCATCCAGGTACAGGCAACCAAGCTGAAAAAGACCAAGAATTTAGTTTGGTTGACTATCCAGTGCGGCCAACTGGAAAACTTGTAAGTACAACAACTAAAGATAAAAGATCGTGTTTTTTATTTTGCTGGTAATCTGAGGCTCGCATGGGCTAAAGTCGTTTCGGGTCGTGAATTTAGGTCAGAAAACATGTTTTTGAATTGTCTCATTTCATTGTATAGCAATCGCATCACAACGTATGACACTACAATAACTATTCAGTTTCACTGTAAGTTCATTACACTCTGTCTTATTCACATATAACAAGAAGTTGCATTGTGGGACATAATAGTACGATTGTGCTAACAATTGCGCAAAAACGCGACGGTAATAAGAACAATACTAAGCAATAATTACTGAGACGTGAAAGTGCAACTTTTCACGACACAAACAGAACGCAGATTAGTTTGGTGAAGATAGTGCACAGCACAGAAATGTAATGGAATAGGGGAGATACATTTTAACATGCGGATATCGCGATATTCGTGTCGTTATCAAGCCACTTACCTACCGTGGGTTTTTGTGTTTCTTAAAAAATATCCTCCATGGCTAAAATATTTATGTACCTTTTTTATTCAAAATAGGAAGGCAGACAAGCAAGTGGGTCAACTGATGGTAAGTGATCACCACCACCTATAGACAAGCAACACCAACATGCCGATGCGTTGCCAACCTAGAGGGCTGCCGCTGCAACCTACCGGCTGTCCTGCTCTCCACGCCGGAACACAACAGTGCTTGCACTGCTGCTTAGCGGCAGGATTAACGAGCAAGTTGGTGGTAGCTATCCGGACGGATCTTGCACAAGGTCCTACCACCCGCAAAATACCTAAAATACCTACCTAACGCAAATAGTTCTTATTAAATTTCTAGCCAGAATTTTTTTAACTACATACTTAATGTTTCAGTGGCCCTAACATGACCGGCCCAGTTCAGTTTGTCTGAGTTTATGTCTATGTGCGTCCCTTTCTTATGACATTACTTTGAGAGAGACGCAGCCAGGGATAAATTGAACCCGGACTGATCATGTACAGCCGTTTGGGCACTGGTGTTTAATGAAATCGTCAGTCGTAACATCACGTAACGTAGGCGTATTTATTTTCAATATTGACGTAAAAGTACCGTGTATTGTGAATTTTGACAAATAGTGAGCACAACGAAAATCCAAAATTGACAATGGCGTTCGAAAGTGATCTTTCTGTGATATAACACGTCTGTGCAGGCGCCGGGGGCACGTCGAGGCAAGATTGTAAACAAAACGAACCGCAAACAAACGTGCACCGCGTGCGCAGACTTGAGAATAGCGTAGATGTTACAAAGGGACAACAAGGTAAGAAAGTACTTCATTGTTTTTATTCGTCTTAAGCACCGAACAAAAGTTAAATTTTTCCTTGACATACTGTCGTCAAAATAAAAACCTAAAACTAGTTTCTAAAATATTTAAACTAAAATGTTTCTTGCAGCGACATAATACCAAACGGTACAGTCAGGTCCATATATATCGGTGCGGGTAAGGTGGTCAAAAATATCTAAACACGCCCGCACGTATTTAACAATTTAGTCGGGTGCAGATATTTTTGAGCAGTTTACTCAATTTCAGTATAATTGACGTTGACTGTACAAGCTTTGCTGTGTTTATTGAGTAATTGCCAAGTCAAATTAACAAGCCCAGACTCAAAGCAGTTCCATTGTTTTATTACAGAATTCATAACCACTATCCGGGTCCATGAGCAGACCATAATATTGCATTGTGGCCGATTAAAATATGTGTATTTTTATGCAATACGAGGAAACGAGAATGCGGGTTATCAGATAATAAGTGATCACCGCGATCAGCGAAACAGCGATCCCAAAAGAATCTCTGATACGTTGCTGGCCTTTAGGTCAGTAGCACCCGTGGGTCTATGTAGCTTGCACGCACCGTACGAAAAGCAGTAGCAAGGTACTATGTCACGTCGATATTCTGTGAGAGTATAGTACCACCTCGGTCAAGCCTGCGCATTTGTATTGCAACCAGCAAATGCTGCAGTGAGGCTTTACTACTAAAAAAAATCAGATCAATCCAAAATCAAAAAGTTGATGAATTTGCATGATTTTATTACAGACACACTGACAAGATAACGGAGCTGATAAAAATTTGTAAAATATATATATAACTTCCGTTGTGGTCGTATAAAAGTGTAATTTCTCCGTGATTCCACGCTCTACGCGACCGCGGCGGAAAGTGAGAGTAATAGGATGCGCCGGCGCATGAATGGCGCGCTGATTAACAAGTGATTATTCAGTGCGGGTCAAACGCGGTCACACTCATGACTTGAATACTTTCTTGTTCCTTTCGTGATCGAATGCTAGCCTAGAAAAAGGAAGTCATAGTGGATGAAAAATAACCTTCGACGCACGCCTCTCTTTGTCCGTCTGAGTCCACCAAGCCGACGAAGCTCCGGATCCGATGAGCAGGATTTCTACGCGAATTTTTTGTTTAATACCTGAAGCAATCGAAATGGTATTAGCTTTTTTCGGCGGAAATCGGGTTAGCGGTTTTCGCGACATTTGACTTTAAAAGTACGAGTATATTTATTAGGGATAAATTCAATGTATGTATTTAATTTGTTAGTATAATAAAATTGTCTTTGTTCATTTTAATTGCTAAGCAATCGTAGTCGCCCATGCCTCTCGCAAGAACTACGATTTGAAACATTCAGATAACAAAAAAAAGTATACTAAAATTAATCTTTTCTGTGGCGCATCGCAGGGAATTTCAGTAAAGTTTGTATGTTTGGTATCAGTAGTAGTGGTCGCTGGTTGAAGTATGAATGCACTGGCTCGATCGGTATAGTACCATCCTCCCACAGACCATCGAGCGCCTCCGATCCGCCTTGTGTCGTGTCTGGTTCAAAAGTTCCTATTATATTCAAAACAGAGCCAGAAGTTTATTACGTCTATGTGCGTCTCTTTCTTATGACATTAGTTAGAGGTATAAACTAAATTTGAGATGGTAAAGACTAGTAACGAATCAGCAACCCTCTTCGATTTGCTAGATCCCATGAGCGGCGTTGCGGCGGTTACCGTTTTATATTAAAAAGTGTTTTAATTTTTTGCTGTCTTAATTTAGAGTTACGCTAAAAGATGTAATTGTGTTTATTTATGTGCAAACACTAATAAAAATAATTAAACATGCATATATTTGCACGAGTTATGCGGTAAAATTATTCTAAATAATTTCTTTTCAAATTAGTATGGCACAAGCACATAAAAGTCATAGTCAACTGCTAATTAAAATTGAATAAATGATTCGAGTTTTGTACTCATTGTTATTATTGTTAATTAATTGTAATTTAATGATGTAACGTACTTGACTAGAAAACGTAATTATATTATGCAAAAAACATAAAGGAAGTGTTGATAATCATGGTGATTAAAATTGAGTAAGTCTGGTTTAACACTTCTTAAACAACGTTTTATACACCATAAAACTAAATTAAAAACTAAAGAACAACGATAAAACCATCCATTCTAAAAGCCATTGATTAAATTCTGGTTGTATTAAATTACGTATGAATACAATCGAACTGACTTTTTTAAAACCCAGTCTATTAAGATACATTCAGCCGGCCAAATATTCACTTTTCGGCCAGCTGAAATTTTTTTACCCAATTGTCGACAGAAGAGAGGGCAAGTTTTCAAATGCATGTATTTCTATATTTTTAACTATACATATTTTTCTTGTAAATAAAACTTCAAAGCTTTAAACTATAGCCTTTTCTTATTAGGTACCTTAAAAACTTACCATAGCTTTTTTTATAAACGATGCTTTTATTAAACGACCATTAAATAACTGTAATAGTGGGTAATAGCCCTGGACTCGGACAGATGGGCAATTTAACGCATAAAGCTAAACAAAAATGAGTCAACGCTATGAATGGACCAGCTGGACCACTTTCACTGTACGATTTACGTTTATTCCATTTTAATTACGGATTTTGACGGTTGTGTGCAGGTGAGGAAGTTGCCCAATAGCATGTCACTGAGTGAGAATTTAGGAGCATAGAATAAGGGAAATGAACTTGACTTACTTTTACCAGTGAAATTAGTCGATCTTGCACTTCTTATTCAGTTCTTCGCTGTTTATCTTTGTTAAGTTATAGAAGTAGAATAAAATTTTACTCTAGTATTTATGATTTGAATTTAGGACAAATTTTAACGAGTTTTTAATGGCTATACCGACAAATTCTAATATGACTAAAAGATCCGGGCGTTATTTTGCTAAGTCTATATAACAATGAGAACAATTTTTATCGATGATTTCGCTTTAGCAAATTTTCATTTCATCGAATGTTAGTTATCAATTAAGTAGGTACGTGCCAGGTATATGCCATACATAAATGTAGCCTTACCGAACTTACACAATGTATATTAAAATATCCTGGCCCCCAATTCTGGCGCTCATCGAGATTCATCTGACGTTCGAGATGTGTCAAAATATGATAGATTTTAAAGGGATTTGACAGCTCTTTTTGGCTTATCTCGAGTGTGACTTCATCTCTACTGACGCGAGAATTGCCCCGCTGTGGTGGAACATTACTTTCCGTGAAATTAAAATCGGGTAAGTAACCCAATCTGGCAAATGATTGTCGGTGAAAAGAAGTCCGTTGATCTTAATGATATAGCGTAAAAGGCTGTTGATTAGGTATCATGAGTTTTTAAAACTTTACGACAGCCTCTTGCAAAGGGTTACACTATTTGTAATAGTATTATATTATTAATTTATTAGTGGTAGTTTTGAGTGGCAAGGATTATTAACGAACGATGCCTTTGCGATTGTTATATGTAATATATGAAGTTCCACTACGTAATTCAACAAAACCGATTCGCTACGTCAAAAAGAAAGGTCCATTACGAGTAGCGATAAAATGATGATTTTATTCACAACAACAATACACGGATTTGGTTTATGAAAGATGCATAAAGTGAAATGAAGACGTGGATTTATGTAACGTGGAAATAATATGCAAAATCTTGACAGAAATTGACCGATATCCGTAAATATGCATATTGATGGGTAATGACAATAGAAACGACAATAGCGATGCATTTAATAACTTTTGAATATTCAATTGCATATTTAAATGGACGTCGGACGATTAATGTTTTTCTCAGCTGTTCGGAAGCCGGTTCAGGCGAGAAATGTTTTCTAACAATGACTACAATGCCAATATTTCCGAATCATTACCGGTCTAGCTCCAACTAGGGTTGTTCTATTCTCAGCCTGAAATATTAGTAGAGCATTTCTGTCGGTACTTCTGTCACGTTATTTTTGTCGAAATCGGAAATTAGCTACTAATAAATGATACGAAAATTAATACCCATTTATGACAAATCCTAAATCTGTGCCGGGAACCAAATAATTTGTTTGAAAATTAAAGTATCTCGTCTCTCAAGTCTTCAAAAAATGTGACAAAATTTAAGTGATTGAAATAGTCCACAAGAACAATTCAAATGCGAAGCTATCCTGTGATTTTTTGGTATAATTGAGTAATTTGTTTGCAACAAAACATTTAAAAATTATAGTTGAACTACGAATGACCCAAATCGTTGCACGTACTAGCATCTATTCATCTACTGTAGATGCAAATTCACCACACGGTCACATGTTCGATTCCCACGGATGGCATGTCCCGTATAAGGGTACGTCCCCTAGCCGAAATCATTTTTTCAAGCCACTATGGTGTCCTTTTAATGATGCCTTTACTTTCTTGTTTACTTTGTACATTTATCTACGTCTTTGTATGTCTTTTTATGGGTGGTGTCTTTAGACAGGGGATGAATAATGTTTTTTTCTATAATTGACTAGTTGTTCCTTTTGCCGTTACATCTCGTTTTGGTCTATTTGGATTTCTCTTGAGCGGAAGGAAGCCGGTTTCTCTTCTTTTAGAGTCCCTTTTTAACTTTACTTATAGATGCAAATCTATTAATTTAACCGTAGGAAGCGCGAGATCGGAGTCTGAATATGTTTCAGAATTTGAAGTACATCGTTCAAAGTCAGCTATTGGAGCATTCTATGTTCTCCTTATATTTTATTACCAATTTGAACTAAGGAATGAGTAAACGACTTTTTAATAACTCTTAGTGTAACAGTTACTTCAACTACATGCTGGTTTGTTAATGACTAGACATTCCTAAGAAATATCTAAGTATTTAAAAACTTCCGTAATATATTTACACCATCAACTAGACATTAGTTACGAAACTAAAAAAACAAGCTATCGTCATTATTGTCAACAAATATCTATCTATCAAAGTATTCCCACACAAATTCCTAGAAAAGATTGTAAACGAATTAGAATGCATTCTAAGCATACTTTGATAAGAAAATAACTATGTGTCCGTGTCATGATGTCCATCATCTATATGACAGCTTAAGGTAAGGCACGGGGTTTATTGAACTCTATATATTACAAGCTTTGACCCGCGGCTTCGCCCGTGTGATTTATTTTCTATGCATTTCACGGGATAAGAATTATCCTATGTTTTAACCTAGGAGATGATCTATCTGTGTATGCGTGTTTTTTTATGAAATGTGAAGGCAAACAAGCGAGTGGGTCAACTGATGGTAAGTGTTCACCACCGCCTATTAACACCCGCAACACCCAAGAGATTGCAGATGCGTTGCCAACCCAGAGGGCTAAGATGAAATACCTCTTGTGCCAGTAATTACACCGGCTGTCTTGCTCTCCAAGCCGGAACACAACAGTGCAGGCACTGCTGCTTAGCGGTAGGATTAGCGAGCAAAATGGTGGTAGCGATCCGGACGGAGCTAAACAAAGGAACAAACATCCAAACATCATTACTTTCCACATTTGTAATATTAGTAGGAAGTAGGATGTTTAAATGTATTTTTAACAAGACGACGCTGTCAAAAATTACAGTTTTTAAATAAACATCTTCATGAAAAGAAGGAGTATTTTAATTGGTTCGTTCTCATTTCACCTACTAGCACCTATTATCGAAAAATGGATTAAACATTCCAAGAATGTCAAATGCCTCAATCCCTTCGATCGCTGCATCACTAGTACATTAATCCGAATCATTTCTTAAACTACGTCACTGTGAACCCGTAAGTTGACCCGCATTAGGGGATAATGGGTCACATTGGCCCATCCGTGCCCAATACCCATTGTGTCCCTGGTCCCCGCCTGTCAATCTGGGTGATCACCGTGAAATCTGTTGACGTTCGTACTTTAGGACCTACCGCACGATGGTTTATCTTAAAAATTTAATGGAAACGATAAGTGATATTTTGCTCGTGATCCGGAGTGATTCAAATTCAAATTCAAATCATTTATTTCGGACTTTAAGTCCATAGTGTTAGAGGTTACAAACTTAAAGCTATGGTTAGTGATGCCGAATGACAGTCTGTTACAGAGCACGTCGTTTAGTATAACTTATACCTACTCGTACTTATTTATCTACACTAATCTCAACTAGTCTACACTAATCTACATCTACACTAATATAATAAAGAGGTAAAACTTTGTTTGTTTGTATGTATGGGGTAATCTCTGAAACTATTGAACCGATTTCAAAAATTCTTTCAACAATAGAAAGCTTCTTCCTAATGGATTTAGGCATAATTTCACGCGTACGAAGTCGCGGGCGTCCGCTAGTCTACATCTACACTAATATAATAAAGAGGTAAACTTTGTTTGTTTGTTTTTGTTTATTTGTATGTAGGGGGTAATCGCTGGAACAGCTGAACCGATTTAAAAAATTCTTTCACTGATAGAAA
Organism: Ditula angustiorana; assembly: GCA_963691745.1. Taxonomy (NCBI): domain Eukaryota; kingdom Metazoa; phylum Arthropoda; class Insecta; order Lepidoptera; family Tortricidae; genus Ditula; species Ditula angustiorana. Next base: position 10,069,078 of record OY829485.1, read on the forward strand.
ACACTATTCCTGACAGACATAGGCTACTAATTTCACACGAACGAAGTCGAGGACGTCCGCTAGTTATCAATAATTGGAAAAGTGTTGATAATAGAAATGTTTACCATCTGCGATTGCTGTAATCAACTGTTTAAAGGTTCCAGGTTCATATTGTGACACCTTCTATATGCTCAGAGGCACAGTTACTGGCACTCAAATATTGCAAATTTAAAGTCAACATTTACTGCTAACATCTCTAGCCATTTACAAATATGTTTAAAGTGTCAAACACGAATACATATTTAACCGTTACATTAAGAGGAGTGTGAACCCAGCCCCAAAAAGCGCCCCATATACAAACGGCGATAAGGTTTTCTACCCTCTTAACCTTAACAATGATTTTTTTTGGTATGTTGTCATTTTGCCATAGGACTAGGTTTGTATGTTCTGATTTTTTTTTTAATTCTTCGTATATTTGACAATATTTACATTTTAGGAGTTTCGTACAAAACACGAAAGTGACAATATTTTTGTAATTATTAAGAATGTAAAAAAATACAAACCTAGTTCTAGAGCATAATTATAACATACAAAAAATATGGCTATATGTTAAGGTTTAGAGGGTGGAAGACGTTATCGCCGTTTGTATGGAGACCGCTAGGTTCACACTCCTCTTAACAGACGTTTAAGCGTCCGCTACGTCGCCCGGGTGCACAGAGCGGGTGCACGGAGCGGGTGCACGCTTATCGAACAAATAGTACGAGCCCGCAGCCGCACCAGCGCGAGTTAGCGGACGCTCTCATACTATTTTTCTATAGGCGTGCACCCGCTCCGTGCACTCGCACCGTGCGCCCGCGCAACTTAGCGGTCGCCCTAAAGCCGTAATGCATTTATTTATACAATTTATTTTAGTAAAATGTAATGTAAGTAAAAAAATAATATTATGTAGACACTGTAGAGTTTAAAGATTCGAAGCATTATTTAATAAACACTTATCTTATCAATAGGTTTACCTTAGGTTTTGAAGGGTGTAATCGCAGTTATAAGGAAGTGATTCCGATTTGCTCATACAATTTTCATACTTTACATTGTAACATCCTAACTAGGTTCCCTACAAATGGACAGTGTTATAAGTCTTATAAGTTTTACTCCTTATTTTAATTTAATTCTAACGTCTTAGCGGACAAGCTTCAATAGATTTAATATTCGGGATCATAAATGCTACCAAGAAAACAAAAGATGATCGTAAAAGAATAACGTAACAAATTTTGTAAAAATAACACTTTCTCATCTTGCGTATCCCAGAAGTCATCAAAATTGGGCAACATTAAATACTAAATTCACACAGATCGTGGGAAAATACTTTATTGTATATGTTTCATATAAGACAATTTGTCTTACCTAGGTTTCATGTGCCTAGGCACCGTTCACTCCATACAAATAACTGCACTTTCATTTTTTTAAATTAAATTGTTTTATTATATTTTATTAAGAGTTACACCATGTAAGCTTTAATTAGAAATAATAATTGACGATCAATAAATCGACCCCAAATTTGCATTTTTTACGTTTTTTCTACGGACTTTAATTAAAGCGTTGCATAAGAAGAGGTGGTCTCTAAAATTACATTTTGTTGAGCTGTACAGATACACGCTCTCTTTCTAGCACATGGGTAAGCGACTATCTCTCTTTCTCTCTCTCTATTAGGTACTTCTATTAGTTAACTCTTCAGCAGGTCCTATTATAAACAGAAAGACTACGTAAAATTTAAAAACAGTTTCATATTTGGAACGTACGAGTACTGGAGAATAATTTCAAGGCATGCTAAATTTTCACGTAAATAAATCAAATTTCTATTGTACGGCGGAGACACTAAGGTTTAAATTGTACGTTCTTGTATGTGTTTGATTAATCTCCTCTGACCAGATAAGGGTAAAGGGCCTCCGCTTAGTCGCGCGGGCGCACGGAGCGGGTGTACGGAGCGGGTGCATAGAGCGGGTGCACGGAGCGATTGCATGGAGCGGGTGCATGGACGGGGTGTACGGAGCGGGTGCACGGAGCGGGTGCACGCCTACAGAAAGATAGTATGAGAGCGTCCGCTAACTGGCACAGGTGCGGGTGCGGGCCCATACTATTTGTTCGATAGGCGTGCACCCGCTCCGTGCACCCGCGCGACGTAGCGGACGCTCTAAGGACAAGCGTAAGTTAGCTCCTCACACTCTTAATTGTTTACTTTCATATTTTTTTTAAAAGTGGATTGAGGCAATGCCCCGTGGTCTTAATTATACTAGAAAAAAAAATGCTTAATGAACTAATTTTGAAGCAATTACGCGTAGAGTCGCTAATGTCTGTATTGTAGTGACAAGTACCGAAAACGCTTTGATAATCGCCGCTTTAATAACTTAATAATGCTTTCTACAGTAATTAGGTAAATAGATTAGACATTAGTTGACAGTACTTTCGCTAGTCTAATTTGGGGCCACCGAAGACATATTAAAAACTCAAAAACTCTGCAGTTTTAATAACTTAGCTTGGCTGGCACTGACTCCAAAAATAATCGTTTTACACGTTTTTATCGATTACATTTGCTAAATATTTAAGTTTTTAAAATCGAAATTTTTACTTTCGATTTTTTGTATTTTTATTTTTTATACATTCAATTTATTGTTTTATTGAAAATAAAAAAACAATATTTTTTACTTTTTGGTTACAATTTGTTCATTAGAGGCAATTTTTTTATTCAGAGTGTGTTTTTCAAACTAGATAAAACTCAGGAGCGCTAAAATGTGCACGCAGGACGACCTTTCAAGTGTGATTCCTTGCAATATTCTAAAAGTAACTTCAAATAAACAGAAACTTGACGCCACACAAAATGAGGCTACCGCTGAATAATAATGATTATAATTCGAGTAATGTTTGTTTGGGACAATTTCATTGTTTCGTTTGCGAAAGCCGCCTGCGCCGGTGAGCTCGCGTGCTGCGTAACGCTCGTGCAATGCTTGCGACAGGTATGGAGTTAAAATGGCGTTAAAATGGCGTTAAAATGGCGCTATAGATAGCGTAAGAAGGTTCCTTATGAAATGCATTCAAAAATATTTTTAGTGGTGACAAAGTAGTCAACTTTAACATAAGATGTTTTTTAAATTCTTGATGTGAATGTTTATCTTAAACCTGTAATAGTAATGTGACTTTGATTTAAGATAAGATGAAGCAAAATTGGAAAAGAATTTCATATATGATCTAAGTTAAGATTGGATTGTTTATAGTATTTTGTATTGTATTTTTTATGAGGTTAAGTTATTCAAATTTCACTTTTATGCAATGTTCAATTATCGCATATTTTGTGTAATAGAGTTGTTTTACTTAATGAATAAAAATTTCAGTTAAAAATAACAATAAAAAATGAACTATTAAACCCACACAACAGTATTAGTAACATACAGTCTTTCAACCACTGCATTATAATATCAAAAGAAAACGTTGATAAAAGTAAAGATATAAATCAGCAGCATTTTAAATGCAGCAGGAGAAGGGGCATGTTGTGCAAACTTATCTACCTCATGATTAGATCGCGACGATAACAATTTTTGTGAGAATGCCGAATATATCCTTGCCTGCGTTAGAATAGATAATAAAATTGCAACAATTACGGTTTAAATATATGCAAATAAACAATTGAAACAATATTAAAATTAATAGTGCACACAACGGTTAAATGCGTCAAGATAGCGATGCTGAAAAAAAGGACAGACGACGCGCGAAAATAAAATATTATTTTATTTTTGTTCTAAGCTCTCAAATAAGGCGTAGGGATTCATGCTCATACTGCCATAAATAATACATGACTAAGGTAAACGTGTCGGGTATGTGACTTCACCTAATAGGTATAGGTTTTAGGTAGGTTTGAATTTAAGGTTTAGTTTTTAAGTTATGGGTTACACAATAAAATAGTACTGCTGTTTGCAGCAGCGTATGCTGAAAGGTGGGCCTTTTCAGCGTCAGCAAATGTGTTTTTAATTGTAATATTTTATCTTACGAGGTGAACCAATATTTTTTTCTTTCATCGCTACTTGCTCACGACATCAAATTGAGCACATCGGAATTTATATTGGTTTCATCCTTTGTCTCGTGCTCCTGATTCTAGATCCGATTTGTATCCGGGAACACTCCCCCTTTCCTGGAAATAATAAATTATGTAGCCTTTTATTGTGGTTGCCAATATTTTATTATTCAAATCATACGTTTTACTAACGTGTAGCGTACTTACTTAATTAATAAAGACACACATACCACATACAGTCACACACCACGCACGCATACACACACACACACACACGCACACATAAGCACACACACGTACGCATACACATACGCATAATATTGTACGATTACTTATTTAAAATTTGGATCTAATGTAAATTATGCATTAAATTAAATTAAATTAATTGTAAATTCATTGTAATTATATAATTTGTTATATTTGTAATTAATTGTGGAGTATTATTGTCGAAGAGCGGGGTCTCCTGACACAGGTTTTCCACATAAAAAGTACCCTATGGGCCCCAGCGTCCACGCAAAATTTCGGGTCAATTGGTAGTTAGGTCGTAGAGATGTATAAAATATTAGTATGGAAACTGTATGGAAGTATGGCTGGCATTTCCTATGACAGCCGCGGTCAATTCTTGTAATAATTAAACTGAACGGGGCTTTATAGAACCGAAGCTACTGCTCTTACGTCGATAGCGGAAGTGATACAATATGTAGTTACCTTCTGAACAGCAGGGACTTCAATTCACACTCCCTATCCTATAGTATGGAGTATGTGTCCCAAAATGCTTTGTTCTTTGTCCCTGTTTCCCACGTCACTGGCACAGTTAGTGACGTGGCGAATAATTATGCTCCGCGGGAGGTCTGATAGTGCTGTAAGAGGATAACCACTTCTCCGCTGACACAGAATAAATAATAGTAACTAACGTACAGAAACTTCTCTTTTTCGACCACCATTAAACGAATTCCAACTTTATGATCAGGCACAAAGACTTCGTATTACTTCATGAAGATTCGCCAGGCGGCATGCGTAAAAAGGAAGGCGTCGCCTGCGCCCGCCTTCCACCCGCAATGCCCTGGCGCACCGCTAGGGTTGGGCTGCTTACTATAATACTATCACAACGCGCGATACAGAGTGAGCAGGTGCGCGCGCGAAAGCCGGCAACCAACTGCGATTAACCTATGCCATAGGTAATGCGGCGAGCGCACCTACAGTGCGGAGTGAAACCCCCCTGCCGCTGATTCCATGTACAGTTACACGAGCGATGTGTGCGCCTATAGCTCGGAACTCAGTGTGTCTCTCTCCTACTGGGCTTGTTAGAACGAGACGCACTGAGTTACGTAGCGTGTTAACGCGTGTTGAGAAGGTGCTTGGTGTACTGATCCAAAGCATATACGTCTCTATCGTTAAGACAGTAAGAACTATGTAGATAATATGTAGATATTTTAAGTACTTTTTTAAGACTTAAAAAACCCCTTTCACTAGGATTGAAAATAGCGGTTATTATACAAGTTTTAGACTTAATCCCTTTTTCACTAGAGCTCCAATTGCGTTACTATAGCGCTATATGGGGTTTCAAATGTAAATATGTACGGTCGTGAAATCTAAAGGTTTTCACTTTTGCACCGTATTACAATACGTTAAGGTACAAAAGTGAAAACCTTTACATTTGCCGACTGTACCTTAACAAAGTACGCCTGTTAAACTTCGAGTAAACCTCATTATGTTATCCTTTCATCAGCAACAACTAACAAGAGTCTGTTGTTAAATGAAATAATGTAATTATTTATTAGTTAATCAGATTACGAGCGTTTGGGAAAAGTTCTATACTGTAACAGTTTAATTGGCCCTCAACTCGCAATTTGATTAACTGATTTAATTTAGAAATGTTTAGCGTATAGCAGGAAAGCACCTATAGTTGCAGGCAAACAACTTGAGCATAAATCGAGTCGAAGGGAGTTTGCGCATATACATTTGTACTAGAAACGGCTAGTGCGCTGTCAAGGTCAGTGTTCAAGATGTTTGCCGGGAACTGTACCTAACGACACATTAGAAATGTTTTGGATTTTGGCGAACAAAGTTCCGGGTAATTTCAAGTTAAGTAATCACGTTAGTAGAGTCGAGACGTTTACGTTATGATGGGTTTTGTTAAATTAAAATTTAATTAAAAAAACAACTTACGTAAAGTATATATACAGTTTTTTAAGTCAGCCAAATATATGTATGCTTTCTAACACTACTTTTATTCAATTATTTGCGTGCCAAATTTAACATTTGACACACAGATTGCCGCAAGCTCAAAGGTCTACTACGTACGTAACATCTGAAGATAATCCCACGTACCCTCAATTTTTGCGTGGTAAAAACGATTATAAAATCACGGTATGATTTACTCTCGGTTTTGTGCTAAACGGTCATTTTTAACTTTTACTTTCGATTTGTGTCCATTTGCTGACTTGATTGAGATCTTGCACGGATTTCCGTTATATTTAGTAACTGCCAATAACCGATTTTGTACATAAATCAACCGTTTCTGATTACATTTTACTTCATACCGAATATAAACACTTTCGCGTGCAGAGAACGTCCACATAATAGAGACGTCAAAACAGTGAAACTTCTTAAGTGTCTGTTTTTGTTGAAAATTCTTTAAATGTTGATAATTTCCTATCAAAGCAAAAGAACAAAACAAAACTTACAAATCCTATTTATGTTTTGCATCAATTCATAAGATTATAAAAACGTCATATTGAAATTGGCCGCAGTACGAACGTTAAATTAAAATTTGTAGTACATCAACGAACTTCTTTGTCAGCATTTAGTATAAATAAACTGCGCGTAGCCCCATTTCCTTCCCTTTTAATATTAAATTTAGCTCATTACAATTACCCACCGATGTGGAAATAAGTCGAGAACGTACTTGATAACAATTCAACGAATCCTAAAAGCTTAGCACATTCTATTCAAACAATGAGCTTACGTAAGGATTGTTCGACAATAATTGCTGAAGCATTCTAAAATTTGCACCAACTAGATAAGGTTTGCTTTGATATACATAAAATCGTTCATGTGATTTGGTGGATTAGAGAAATGTTTGCTTGAGTTCGTTTGCTGAAGTATTTTAAGGTTTGTACCAACTTGATAAGCTTAGGTTTGTTTTAAATGAAGTCTTTTATGATCTGGTGTTTGGAAAATATTTGCTTGCTAAAAGCCTTGAGCATTATTAAGGTAGGTACTGAAATTTGTAACACTTGGCAAATTGTTTCTTGTTTTTCTAATCTTCTTCATCTTTATCTTCTCAACATAGTATGAAACAAACTCGCTATACGTTTCTGTCTGTTCTCATATCTCCGGCAGCTTATTTCTTCTAAACTACGCAATGGATTTTGATACTGCGTCTCTGTCAGTTAGAGATTTATTTACGGAAGTTTTTTATGTACATTACTTCCTAATTGTACTCGAACGAAGCCAGGGTGGGTCGCTATTTAATAATATTTTACTGCTCTGTTATCTTATCTTGTTTGAACCCAAATCCTGGCTTCTGACCGATACTAAAATATGCAAGGTTACCGAGAGTTTTTTCTGTGAGAACTAAATCTTCCCAAGCGTTGCTTAATTGTATGGTTTAGTAGTTATGATTGTTTTCAAACATATTTACGCTTCTTTATTCGTTACGTGGTCGTTATCATTAATTAAAACTCTTTATACTTATTTGCCCATGTCAGTGACCGGTCGCGGCCATTCAGATACAAGGTCCTGTGCTATAATTGTTCCGGATTTTCCTGTTTTAAATTTGTTTTAATATTTTCTTATCATGCTATCATTTCAGTGGTACACCACACTATACACAATTGCTGGTTGCAGTAAGTATGGGACGACTTGACTGAGCTAGTACCTCATTTTCGTAGCCAGTGTGAATTAGTAGCTTGATGCTGCGTTTCGTACGGTCAATGAGATTTCCGAATGTCCACTAACCCACTAAGAAAGAAGAACTAATAGCCGCGCCACAGTGGATGTGTATGCAGCTCGTTTCGTAGAGCTGCGTTACGCATCCGTAACGCAGCCCTACGAAGCAAGCTGAACCGGTGTGATCCGGTTTTTAAGGTCAACGACGGATTGGCGATTTACTTGGGATCGTTGGTTCCCACGGGCGAAGGTGAACACTTCCCATTTGATGCCCGACATCATTATTACCTCCCTTTTTATCAAGAAAATAGACAAAGAAAAACCCCCTATATTCCCATATTATCGTAGGTGGTAGACGAAAAAGGTCAAAATCACGTAACGCTTTCACATTATGCACGCCGGTTGTCACTAGTCAATCAATAGGATGGCGAAAGAGCGTCGGCGTTTCTTTTTAGGATGTAGGTTATTTACCAATACTAGGCACACTCAAGCTTGTTACCACAGAACTTCAGTATCGTTGGATCTATTTATTATCTAGACATGTACTCGTATAACATGACATAGTGCAAGCTGTGTTTTTGGGACTAGGTCAATTAGTATGAATTGTCCCTTGGTATTTCTTTTATACAACATATAAAGGACAACGAGTAATCACCACCGCCCATAGACACCCGCAACACCAAGGGATTGCAGATGCGTTGCCAACCCATATGGCTAAGATGGAATAGGTACCTCTTGTGCCAGTAATTGCACCGGGTGTCTTGCTCTCCACGCCGGAACACAACAGGGCAAGCACTGCTGCTTAGCGGCAGGATTAGCGAGCAAGATGGTAGTAGCCATCCTGGCGTACCTTGCATAAGGTCCTACCCGCAAACCATGACCAGCACTTATGACGACTGCGGTGATTTTTAACTATTGAGCGCTCGACACTCGCAAGCTGAAATACATACTACGCGTATTTGATTGGCCCACGGCTGGCTAATGTCGAACGCTCAAAAGTCGAAAATCAACCTGTAGACACCATTGATTCAAAACAAGAAGAGAAGATGAAGATCATGCAAGGAGAACCGCTTCCAGATACTTTCTTCGAGTACCTATCATCCTGTAAATATTACTACTTACCTATTCTGTTAATCTACTAGGCAGTTCTGCTGTTTAACATTAGAATTTGTAGGTGCTAATTTGTACTAGCTTTCCCTGGTGCTCAGTGTAAACGTTTATTGATAGGCTATTATTTACCTTTTGATTGGTGTTCTTACATAAGTGGAAGTTATGACATGCCGGCGCTAAACGACGCGCAATCATGTCTGCACTTTGCAGTGCATTGTGAATTGTCACGATGACCTTTAAACACAATATCTTAATATTTTCAGTATGTCAGTGTACTTGCATATCTGGCCAAGCCAGTTACAGTTGCGAAAAAAATGTGCCGAAAAGTGTAAAGGTAAAAAAAGTAACAACTAGCACACAAGCGCTATAAAGGCTGTATAGTAGCTATATAGAGGCGATCACTTAATCTGTTTTTTTAATAGGAAAGCAAACAAGCAAGTGGGTCCCCTGATGGTAAGTGATCACCACCGCCTATAGACATCCGCAACACCAAAGAGATTGCAGATGCATTGCCAACCCAAAGGGCTAAGATGGAATACCTCTTGTGCCAGTAATTACACCGGCTGTCTTGCCCTCCACGCCGGAACACAACAGTGCAAGCACTGTTGCGTAGCGGCAGGATTAGCGAGCAAGATGGTGGTAGCGATCCGGACGGACCTTGCACAAGGTCCTATATAAAACAAAATTGGATATCCGTTCCTGTTTGTCCGCATATGTTCGGCCGCTTACTCTTTCTAAACCGCGCAACGGATTTCGGATTTTTTTACGAAAGGTTTTTATGTAAATTAATACACCCCATTTGTACCCGGGCAAAGTCCTAGTATCTAGTATATTAATATACTAACCACTTCCACGATGTCTGTCTCGTGCATCATTATATTACCTTTGATGTCTAATCATATTAGAAAGAGATCGTGTGATTCATTTATTTTTATGGAAATGGTTACCGAGCAGACGGGTCAATTGATGGGAAGTTATCACCGCCGACCATAGGAAACAGCGACCCCTAAGAATCGCTGAACCGGTCCCGGCCTTTACGTAAAGGAGGCGTCGGGGCCTCTCAACCCCCCGGCTCCGAGCTGTTACTTCACGCCGGAATTCTGTGTGCAAACACCTTGAGCGCCATTAATTACATCAGCAATAGCTTCAGGACATCCCGTGTTAGTGCTGTGAGCGTGAATTGGTTCGAGCGTGAGCTCGTTCTGAGCGCCGCGCCGGGAGCGTGATTCGGAACGCTACCTAAGAGTACAGTTCCTGGCAAACAACTTGAGTATTGACCTTGACTGCGCTGTAGCCGTTTCTAGTACAAATATGTATGCGCACACTTACCCCTACACTCGATTTCTGCTCAAGTTGTTTGCCTGCAACAATATATCGTTCTAATTTTAAAATAAGAAATTTAACGACAAACTTATTTAAAAAACACTCTTCCGCATGATACTGCAATATGTCCTATGACAAATATTAAGTAACATTGGACTGCTTGAGAACATTAGCATTTAAAAGACCACCGCTTAGATAACTGTTTGCATTTCCACATTTAAGATGAATGGGTCAAACGTGAGATGAAGATTCACAGTGTAATGAAAAACATAAGGGTCAAAGTTCGGTGTCCAGTGAGTCACGACTAAGTTAACGAGCTAGACAAAATTAACTTTATTGATTTAATTAATCAGGAATTAAATCATAAGTGACTTGTGATTGACCCGCGTATTGCACGCACGGTACGTGGCTTGCGAAGTGCTACTTGGCTGATGTTGTAACTTTTCCTTGCCTCTATTGCTTGTTGCGTAGAGGATAATTACGTGAAATGTGAACCGTTATCAGACTTTACTTCTCCAGCGTGAGGCAACGTAGTTTGAGGTGTTATTAGACCTTTCTTAATTCTTGGCTCTTTGGTTAGAGCCGCGACCTAATTTGGACAACTGGTTGCTTAATCTTATCAGCTCTCTCATTTTCAGCAATTTAATTTTAAATAATATAATACGACACGCCTGCCTCAACGACGTCATCCGTCGGGCCCTTGTCAGCGTTTTAGAACCGCCTGGCCTCATGCGCGACGACGGCAAGAGGCGTGATGGCATGACCCTCGTGCCTCATTTGGGACGCTACATGCGTGGACACCCTTGCACCGTCCTACCTAGGCACAACGTCTTTGAGAGCAGGCGGGGCAGCTGCGGCAGCTGAGTCCGCAAAACACCGCAAATACATTGGTCTCACAGAGCGACATGTATTTGCGGCTTTTGCGGACGAGACTCTGGGACCGTGGAGCCCAAACGCCCACCAACTTTTTGGCTTATTACAAAAAAAATTACGTTCAACCACTGGGGGTCCTAGAGCTGGCTCGTTTCTTGCTCAACGGATTGGTATATCAATCCAGAGGGGAAACGCAGCCAGTATCATGGGGACCCTACCGCAGGGATCAGACCTGGGGGACCTCACCTAGTTTTAGTTTCTCTAGTTTTAGTTTTTTAGTTTAAGTTTTATATGTCTATGTCTAGTTTAAAAATTTTAAATGTATTATTGATTAGTTATTGTTTCGCTTTGAATAAAATGTAATATCCATATGATATATATCATGTTGAGCGGTAATAGAAATGATAGAAATGATGAGAGTACCGTCACTAACGCTGTTCAAACGTCGATCTTCGTCCTTTACTGAACAACTTTGCCAGGGGAAAAAAAAAAAATATTTTTTTAGCGCACTGGGCAACGGAATTAAATATTTAGATTATTAAATGTATTTCTTTTGAGGAACTCTCAATGGAAGTATTATTTAAATGGTGCCTTTACAAGTTGTTCACTAGTCACAGTAGTTACATACTATAATTTATCTCTATTTGCATCTCTTTAATATGACACGGGTTAGACAAAATTGCAGGGTTGGATAACATAAAGTTGAGCGGTAATTTTAAAACCGTAGAAAGCAGTTTATGCCGCGCAGCTATCTATAAACAAATCCAACAACACGTATAAACTAAGCTAAGAGGTTCTAAATTCGATGAAAAACAAATCAAATATCGTTATTCGCGTGCTACGTGAGTACGTGACATTTGATAAGAGCTGACATCCAGTCAACATATGACTGACTCATGTTTGCTGATCAGTCACCAGCTGACAACAAGCCATAACACTGACTGACCCGATAGACCTGTCCTTGTGTTAGCTTGACTGATTACATGAGGATAAACCTATTTATAGGCTGCACACATATTAAAGATTATAGCAAATCGATAAGGGTGCGACACGAGGTCATGATAATCCGGGTTATTCTTAGTTGCCTTTTAAGAGTTATAACCACTGTTATAACAGAAACTTTAATGCAGATGAAGGCTTAGCTAATAGAAATAGAAATAATTTATTTTGAAACGATAACAAAGAATCAAGGTCAATAATCAATATTTTAACGCTTTTCCACAATGTATGTTACAGATGTTCACTTAAGCTATGTGAACATCTTGGACCCCGTCAAAAGCATATATCGACTGAACGGGATAAAACTCTGGGAGGATGGGAATGAAGAGGAGCAAAAAATACTCATACTTTACTTTTACTTCAACTACCAATTTCAGCAAAAACACCTTATTTGGATTGTTGTCATCCTCCTAGCCCTTTTTCCTGTTTCTTCATTCAGGTCACCTTCTTGAGTTTACCATAATTCCAGATTCGAAAGCTTAGGAAATTACACTAAAACAATTTCCATCTTACCTATGTTACCTCTCTGCTATAGGAGAACCAATTAATAAATAAATCTTTTGGGACCATTAATACCAAAATAACCTAGTCCTAATAAGACCTAGTAAGCTAAAGCAAATATAAGATCATGGTTAAACACACAAGGATTTCACATTCATCATTTAAAAGTCATAAAGTGTACTTTATTAACTTTGTAAGCAACATAAGAAGCCCACAAAGCATGGAACCAAGTAAGTATCGAATTTCAAATAATTAGCGTTAACGCAAGTCTCAGACGAGGGTTATCAACTTATCACCAGGTCAACGCGTTGCTATAATTAGCGCAACTTGCATCCAGCTGCGCCATTCATGCGCGTTGCTGCAATGGCATTAGTCAGGCATTCGGCTTAATGCCCGGGAAAAGAAAGTTGTGCTAAGTGAGGTTTCACTTTTGTTGACTTAGTCTAAGGGCCGACTGACCCTAATGTAAGCCGAGTACCTTTATGTGACTCAACGTTTTCTACATAAAAAGATTTTTTGAATGCCTCATTAAATCGATTCTATGTTAAAGGCAAGGGACGCGATGTAGTCGTAAAGAAAGCATTACAAATAAGAAATCTTAACTGGTGATGGCGGAAGATTAGTGATAGACTTCGTATCTTTTTTCTTTCTTCTTCATCCAGCCATTAATTTAATTTGGCCTTGTTAGAAACGTTGAGTAATAAAGTGTAAATTAATATACATATTAGGTATTGTGATACAAACAAAATTACCTTTCATTATTTACATCGTCTTCGTCACATACTTCATTGTGGCCCTAACATGTCCCAGGCCCAGTTACTTTATCTGTGTTTATATTTATATAATCTGTGGCAGTCCTTTTCTATTGGCAGCAGTTTAACAAAGACATAAAGGGGGATAAATTAAACCCGGACTGGTCATGTTATAACCACTGCTTTACATTTCTCACAACGGAAATCCAAACAATACGCAATAAGAATAAAGAAGGATTCATGTTGGACCTACCCAATTTTTAAATGTGGTCGCGCGTATGACTACTACTATTTATTTTGTTACGAACCCAACACGCGCTTGTAAATATGATCCAGGAGTGCGATTTTTGAATCTCACCGGGCGACTAAAGCTCACCGTTTCACCGTCACCGCTCAAATGACCGTTTTTCATAGAGATTCAGCCATTTTGGTGAGCTTCAGTCTCCCGGTGAGACTCAAAAATTGCACCTCTGTCATTTTATTGCTGTTTTCTACAAAAGTCTAATTAATAGTTTGACAGCAGCATAAATACTGCAGCAACACGCCTAATGATTCAGTTCGCTACAATGTGCCAATTGCAACAGTGAAAGGAGCAATTGTTTAATAAGGGTCGCAATGGGAACCGTTAAATTGGATGTGTTATATACATTTATATAACGATAACGCAATGGGTTGATAACTTCATTAACAAAGACATACTTTGTCCAGCTTGTGACATTTACAAGTTGATGATTGTTAAATTGTAATGCATTAATCGTATTACTTTGTACCTATGTAGATGGATGATACATGCGTGATCTATTATTAGTAGTTTCTCGTCATTGATTCGAAAATCCTTACCGTTTAATAATTTGATTACAACTAAGGTACCAGTGTTAGACACACATAGGGCATTGTTTTACCAGTACTTTACATACTATCTCTACTTTTTACTCATATATTTCCGTATCTCCAAGTCAATCACTGTCAATGACTGGGACCGTTACCTTACATAAGTAGTACTGTAGACACGGTGAATGAAAACATCGTGTTAAATTCTGCGTAGCGTACTCAAACAACAGAATGTATATCACCATGATCCTATCAGTCTGGTTTCCCTGTAACAGGGGTTAAGGTTAAGGAGGCCAGTCGCTCAAATGAATTACAGACGTGCTATAATGGCTGAAAGTGTACTTTGATAGAGAAAAAGAAAAAAGCGCTAGGAGGATAATGGACTTTTTTTTTGTTCTTTATTTTTGACGATCATAGTCCTCGCGAAGGGTACGGGCGGCTACGATCGCGTAACAAATAACAATTTATTACAACACAGGATAATGGACTTGGAACTTTATGTTATATTATAGTGTATATAGATAGATATTTTTATTTGCATAGAATACGTAGGTATATCAAAATCACGTACTTACGTGCGGTGGTACGTAGAAAATGGAAAACCTATTTCGGAACCCAGAAAAAACTTGTAGCAGTCAAAACATACCTGGCTTTTACTTCGTCGCAGTAAGTTATCAACTTATATTTCATTACATTCGAAACTGGATACCTAAAAACTTACACACGACTTCCCTAAAATCCCTAAATCCCTAAATACGCGTAAGAAATGAGGCATATCAGATCCACGTTTATTCCACACCGAAAGAATCCTCTGACATTTTGACGCTCATCTATCTTATCCGACAAAATCGGATTCACATTATAGTAAGTAGCATAATAAATAGTAGACAAGTTTTAGTTTCCCAGGGTCTACCGGATTATTTCAACTCTGAAGCTTATCGCCCTTCTAACCCTTCGAAAAAGCTATTGAGAGTTATACTTTAGGCAGTATCATTAAAGACAAATTTAATGCTTTCTTATAACGTGAGGCGGCTTTGAGACGTTGGCTTTGTAAAACTCGGTGTCACACGCAAAGCATAGGAACGTAATATTTAATCTATGAAATCTTTGAATGAACCTTCGAAATTTTACGCTCCTGTATATCTCATCTCATGAATGACAGTTTGCTTATTAATTTATCAATGAAAGCGGCCCGTGAATTGAATTTATATTTAGAAGCATAATTGTTTTAATTAATTCTAAGAGCTTCGGATATTTCGATAATATTCGTGAGATTGTTTACTACCCTGAGATCAAATACTCGTTAATTAACGAGAATAGGGTAAACAGCCCTCTAACAATGAGCAAACTCAGACTCATTTCAATGCAATATGGTGAAAATCCTCTAAAATGTATGGGCTAATGTTTGGTATGTTGGGTGCCATAGTTACCCAAAAAATTTAATTATTATTCATTGTTGTAGTCAAAGAATGACAGTAAAAAAATGCGCTATAAAATCCAACAAAAACAAATTAAAACTAATAATATAGGTGAGACAATGGCTTCGTTAAGTCGCTATTTCCGTACCGTATTTGCCGCAGGCTGGCTGCTGCCTGAATACGACACCTCTCGGCCAAAATTTGAGAATCATTGTAGAGTGCAACGAAAACCTGGTAATAGAGAACGCACCTTTAGTTAGAGCTGTCAAAGAAAAGACAAAGGAACTTCAGGGGTTGCGCGCGCGATGGCGACTTTCAATTTATGTTTGTTGATGATTTTAATAAAATGAAGTCGGTTAAAAATATAGTTGTAAAAAAGATTTAAAGTTTTTAACAAATACGCATTAAAAGGTGGATCATTTGTCGTTTAGACTGTTTGGAGTCCAATCCGCGATATAAGTTCCACCAAATTCTAGACCACTAGATATAAAGGAATAATAGTAGTTTGTGCCAGCCACCTGCGGTCAATCAAGGTCCAGTTGCGTAACACTATGGTTAATTCATGTGCCTATTACGCCTAGGAATGTGCTGTACTCGTAAACCAATACTAGGCTAGGAGACGTGTAGGTTGTAATATGAGGATTTTAAATAAAAAATATCGAATATACTCGTATCATCGTATTGTCTTATTGACTGTGTATTGGAACATAGAATAATATAATAATGAATAAAAATAATAGATTATCACTATTGCGTGTAGATTTTATATGGTCTTATAGAGCGAGAAAATCGCTCAGTCAATTATGTTGGTAGAAAAAAGTAAAAAAGTTGTCATAGAACCAACTTTTGGTGCTTCTTTAAGACAAAAATGACAATGCTGCGTATTAACTACACTATACGAAACGCAGTACACATTGGCTTGCTACTGCTGTTGAAGTATTGACTTCACGCTTCCATTCCTAGTACAAGGGCATTCTTATTACAAGCACAGGTTACAGTGAGGCTCTACGACTACGAAAAACAAAACGCAATTAGTGGAAATGTCAAGAAAAATACCTTATTGTGACGTCGTCTCTTAGCCTAAGACTGCGGGTGATCGTATGCCCCTAGCATACTATATCCGTCGGCAGGTTTGCCTACATCCTCGGCTGTTTATCACCATGGACAATAAAACGTATCAAGCGTATGAATACCATAACCGACATTACCATTCCGATCTCGTTCTTATAAAAGACCTTTTGTGATGATGTGACGATGGGTACTCGCTATGTATTTATGCTAAGTAATTTGAAGCGGTTTGTTGTTTGTAAAATAAAACAGTGCTGGAAGAAGTATTATGATTATGAAGTTAGAGCTTTACTAATACAGTCAGTGTTTAAATATGTATCGATTTAAATGACTCAAAAATATGTAGCGGCAGCTTATTACAGTACAATTTTATTAATTTCAAGAATTGATTTCGGCTGTCATTGGAAATGCCATAGTAAATTTAATTAAGCGAAACACATTGCTGTCCTTAGATAGAAGGTCAAGTATCTTGTAGTGGTCCAAGGAGGCAATGTAAATCAAAAGCGATTCTAGTAAGACTAGTGCCGATTGGCAAACTTTAAGTAATTGTATAGTCGACTAAGAAATTGCTTATTGGTTTAAAATTGGTCAAACAATTAAGTACTTGGTCGATTATACCCACTGTACAGCATAAGAGTATTTGGTACATTTCTAACCAGTTGAAAGTACTCATATTTTTACACGTCTTGTCTGTAAGGCAGACGTAGCCGGAGTAAGATATTTATTTTCATTTCCCTGCAAAACAACTTCCAGTAGTCCTTTTATGTCAAAGGGAAAACGAGCATGCGGTTTACTTGATGGAACGCAATAGCAAGCTCCTCCATCACGCCGGTATTCTGTAACAGTGTGGTACTAGCCAGGTTGAGTCGGACTATTCGTATTGCAACAGCAAATTTGACTTTATGGTGTTGAATTGTTTTAAGATCAGTTATTTTAAATACAATTTTAAAATGTTATTATTTTATATACTATACTACATTGATACTAGGTATTTTATTTTACTTTTGTATTCTAAAGTAGATTAGCAATATTGACTTTGACTTTGCATTGGTATGTGTATAATTTACGTAAATTTTTTACCTACTTATGTTTCCTGTGCATAATGCATGTTGATAATGAACTAATTAATAAATGTTATTGTTCCATTTGCGGTTAGATTACATTTCTTTCCTGTTTATAACTTTATCGCAAAACTACGCAACAAATTATTATATCAATTCCATGAAAACATGGCTTATATCTCTCTAGCCTGAGGGGCCAATCGGTAACAAATATTTTACTCGTAATCCACTAACGTTTCTTTCTCTTTTTCACTTACATGAATGCGCAGGATTCGTCGCGATGTTTTCCCTTACTGTAGGCGTTAGTTATTGGCTTTTTGTATCAAATAAGTAAATATGTAATAAATCTCACAAAGGAATATGGTAGACTAGAAGACGCTCGCAAATTCAAGACGTTCATAAGAGTTCATGTGTAGTGAAAATAAATTACAGCCTTTATGGTTTGCTATTATTATTACTGTAAAGCTTAATCAAAATCCGTTCAGTAGTAACAAACGAAAGACTAACATGTTTCCATCCGTCCTCACAAACTTTCGTTTTAATAATACATATTAGTAGGATACCTCTCGACGATATTAGTAAAACCCGAGCCAACATCCTTCCCCAATTATTAACCGAACCTGTGCGAGTGAGTAATGACCAAACTCATTTTGATTCTGCTACGGATTTTCCTTTGAGTCAATTCCAACCACATAATTTTATACTACTTAAGTGTTTAACAACAGTTAAACGATATATACGACATATAGAAAAGTTCCGTTACTGACTGAGTACATACAGCTTAAGGGCTAAGTTACACTTGCACTTATCAAAGTGTAGTTTAACACTAAACCGTTGAAGAAACGGCAAATTGGGAACGTGTATTCTTTATGGGGTACAGAGGTGTACCTAAGAAAGGATTTTATGGAAATTTCACGATTATGAGAATTAAAAGTAGGATGAAATATGATTAAAAATGCACACGGTTTTTAGCGCAAACGTTGTATAAAATCCTGGGCGCGACTTCAAGATTTATTAGACATAAACCTTGCCTAATACCGAATTAAATTAGCACCAGATAAATTGTCAGTTTGAGAAACTTGCCCAATAAGTGAAATAATGTTTCGTTAACGTTCAATTAGTACCTATGAGATGTATGTAATTTTTGTGCGATTGACCAATAAAATAATTAGTGGCAGCTATTGTTACAAATTCACGACCTATTGTCGACGGGTGATGAAAACAAAATACAGGCCATTTGGACAGTTCGTTGTGCTGAATAAAATACTCTTTGTGATAAAAAAAAAACTACTACTTACAGTACCTGAGTGTGTAGGAAACGCACGATGATTAAAAATGGAACTAGTTTTCATTCGCAACACTTTTGCACGTTTCAGTTACAATATTTCATGTTACTCGAGACCTGTAGACTGATATTCCAATATAAAGTCGAGTCTAAAGTCGCAGTGAAATAACATTTTTGTTTTGGTGTAACATGATTTTATAACTGTATCCAAAAGCTGGTGCTTGAAAGATAAATGAATTGTTTGATTAATTTATATGTGAAAGGGACACCTAACAAAAGATTGAACAGAATAGAGACCGTCTGTCTTTTGCGATTGTGTAATAAGACAGGCCCGCAAGTCTGGTTTTCTTCGGAAATGTCGTTGAAGGTAATTTAAAAGAAAAATATAAAGAAAAATTGTACAATAACAACAACATTTTGCACCATAAAAAAAAATATACTTACCTAAAGATACAAATGTTTTTTTTACTAATAAACGCATTTGTAAAATATCAAGAAC
Organism: Ditula angustiorana; assembly: GCA_963691745.1. Classification (NCBI taxonomy): domain Eukaryota; kingdom Metazoa; phylum Arthropoda; class Insecta; order Lepidoptera; family Tortricidae; genus Ditula; species Ditula angustiorana. Next base: position 10,088,731 of record OY829485.1, read on the forward strand.
TAAACAGCAAGGCAAGATACCACGGAAATGGTACACACTGCTCATCGCTCTAAAAAAGAAAAAGGACAGAAGAATAGTCATATACCTGCCGTAATACCACAACTAAGTAAAAGGTACTTACTTACGTCCAAACTTTTCTAGACAGATAGAATGAAAGATCCCTTAATCATGAAAGTCGATTTAAAAATAATTTGTTGAATTCGCTGACGGGTCACCGGTCACCGGACCGCTGCGATATTTTATGACAATATTTTCACTTAGGCTTTAAAACTTTTGAACCTGCCTTCATTGATGCATCACTGTGAAAAATTACAGAGGTTAGCCTCCAAACACACGGAACTAACACAACATTACCGCAGAACTGTGAATAACGCTTGTAATCCCCTTTATTTCCGCCGATAGTAAAACCGATGCGCTCAATTCTGAAGGTTGTGTGTGTATAACCCAATTTGCTCAATCGCGCCGATGGCCGTACCTTTGTAAATTACTTCGCACGATAAATAAGGCATTGAGATGGCCTTAGCACGGAAATGCAAGTGTGTTTTCGTAACGAATTAATAATGCATCGGAAGTGTTTGGGAATTGAATTTTACGGTAGTTAATGCTATTTACGATACAGTAATTGGTATTGGTAGGTTTTACTTCATGCATGATGAAGATAGAAAATTTATTTGACTTCATATACTCAAAACTTTTACCGCTAAGCGCTACACGGTTGACTGTGCGAGTTGGGATGGAATTATAGTGATTAAGTATGAAAACATATAGGTAAATAGTATTGCAAAAAGAATAACCAGGCACCGTTCGCACCAAATTTTGGTGCCACAGTCTCCGCGGACCCCGCCCCCTAAATTGATGGAAATGACGATGATGATGATGAGTGACGCGGACGTGTTACTTATGCAGTAAAGTTTATGTAAGTTAAAAAAAAGTAGTGGCTGTGGGTATTTTGTATGGCGTAGCATCCGTGTGATGTAACTAAGTAAGAGTAAACGCTATAAAAAGTGAAGCAAAAGTGAGGCAAGGCCAAATGAATAGTTGGACGATGTGGACATTTTCCATAACGACTGGTTGAAAATTGTTTCAGAAAGGAAGAGGTGGAAATTTCCTGTTATCTTATTGCTAATACGAAGTATACGTAAGCATAAATAAGAACCATGACAATATACCTACAAGCAGAATCTAAATAGATCTTAATTCATGTTACTCCAGAGGTCAGGTGATACATTTAACAAATCAATCACGGGTCAGTTCACACCAACTAGAGGACAATCAACAAAACAGTGGAGCCATACATTTTCATTATCAGCTCTTTAACCGAAGGCGAGACCTCAATATGTCGTGTCTTCATTTATTGCTAGTGTGCGCTGACCTTTAGAACCAGTTGGTGTTATTGCAACCTAGGATGATATTAAAATAAGTCATATAGGCAATAAAAGATAGGCAAGAGCCAAAATGCTTGAGCACATTCAATTCGTTGTATTTAAAAAACACACAATTCTAATGAGGCAGGCAATCATACTCAATGCCTTTAAATAATCAATTAATTATTGTAAGGTTAACTATCTATGCGTTAGTTATCTAGTAGTAGTTTTCAGATCAGCATACTCAGTATTAGATACAAAAGCATGGAAACGGAGTTCTAAAATACACACACAAGCCCTTGAAAATAGAATCGTGTGTAAGTTGACCTATTGGAGCATTTCGTGGATTTCATGGGTTGTCTGTAATTAAGATGCTTAACGACACAATATCTTGTGTCCAAAACAGTTCATTTTTATTGCACATTTTGCTCATCATCATCATATTAGCCGAAAGATATCCACTGCTGAACATGGGCTTCCCCGAAAGATCGCCACAACGACCGGTCCTGCGGTGCTCGCATCCAGCGGGTTCCCACAAATTGTTTTTCTTGAATACATTTATTTTCATGATTTTGCGGGTGGTAAGACCTTGTGCAAGGTCCGTCCGGATCGCTACCACCATCTTGCTCGCTAATCCTGCCGCTAAGCAAGCAGTGCATGCACTGTTGTGTTCCGACGTGAAGAGCAAGACACCGAAGCAATTACTGGCACTAGAGGTATTACAGCTTAGCCCTCTAGGTTGGCAACGCATCTGCAATCTCCTTAGTGTGGCGGATGTCTATGGGTGTCTATGGGCAGTGGTGATCACTTACCATCAGGGTACCCACTTGCTCGTTTTCCTTCCTTTCCTGTATAAAAAAAAACAGATCTTGTCAACTTTAGATTGCTTGTGCTTGCCCAGCGACACGTCGCTAAGAAATCGGCAAATGTAGTATGACAGCGTGGCTGCAGTCTATGGATGGCTGAATTTGAATTTCGCCGCGAATCGTACATTTTCATGTTGCTCAATATATGGGAGCTCCTTTACATTGCCTTGGCGTAATATTTCAACAGCATAGGATTTAATTTAAAGTGTTTAAAGACTGATTCAATGTAAATGAGAGTTCAGAGGTCATTTTGTGCCGATCCCAGAACGCTATCATGATCGTATTCTAATAGGCCTGCCATTTGTTCAAGATTCTTTTAAATGAATGGGTACTTTATTAAAGTATAAACGAATAAAGAGCTTGAAATGGCGAAAATGACAGATCGAAAGTGGTTAGCATTATTTTGAACATTAAAGATCCATAAGATTCAAAATAATGCGAGCCAAATTTTATGAGACGTCTTTGGAAGATACGAAGAAGATTAAAGTATATTTTTCTCTCAACGAGAAAATAAACAACGTTTCTCAAACATCTGTTTAAGTAAAGCCAATTTAGCTCTTGTCAGTCTATTTCTTAACAGAACGTTGCAAATGGAAAAAAATATCAAAGAGCTTCTTGCTCCTGCTGAGACGCGAAAGGAAAGATCATGATTGGGGGGAAGGAAAGGAATCCGTGAATTAATAATTAAGTATAAACAGTTACGTCACGCGCACGTCGGTTACCAAGTGCAATTAACACCAGAGCAGACAAATGCAAAATTGCTTAGTGTGGTTAGGACAAATACTTAAGTATATTATTTACACAGAATATTTATTTAGTAAATTTAGCTCGCAGACACTTGCCGTGTCGTGGACCGTGGTCGTGATGCAGAAATAAGACAAACAAACACAATCTCGTGATTGGCAAGTTATCCTTCGAAATGCAACGGGTGTTTTGACATGATATTGATAAGTAATGTCAAGAGCAAGTCACGACTTTTAAATTGTCTGTGTTATCTAATAGAGAAGTTAGTCAAAAATATGTTGCGTATTCCGCGCACAAGATACTCTCCAGCAGCGGTCGCACAACCACATACAGACCACGAACGAAGCGAGTGTGCACTAGTGGGGTGAACGCAGGATAGACACCCTGGCTAGACATTCTGGCGCTCATCGAGATTCATCTGATGTTCGAGATGTGTCAAAATATGACAGATTTTGAAGGGATTTGACAGCTCTTTTTGGTTTATCTCGAGTGTGACTTCATCTCTACTGACGCGAGAATTGCCCCGCTGGTCTTCTGGCGAACGCTCTCCACTACGTCGACACGTGCTACTTGGTGTAGAGCAAACTAAGTACCTAAACATAAGTTTCAAAAAACATAACCCTTCCTTTTAGCTTTGCCGTAGTCGGGTAGAAAGATGAGACTGAAGTGAGCTAGAATACTTAACTTTTTTTGTTAAGTTGCATATAATAAGCTCAGGAAAGGGTTCAGGTCCAAAGTATTACACGAGACTAGAATATGATTACACACTTACACATCGTTTCCTAACTCAAAGCAGTTGGAGAACGTTAACAAATGTCTACTCAGAAGGACAAATGCATAAAAAGCCGTTCAATTGACACTAAAAATATGCATAATTTTGCCATCAAAGTCTTACGAAATACCCTTGACATCCCAGAGTGTTCACTTTACAAGAAGCATTAAGTGCATATCAGCAAATAAATTAAACAAAGGGCGGGCTGTGTGTACATGCAGAGCAAATGGTGGTAAACGTAATAACTACCAGATCAACAGAATAATCTGAGTTGAGAATTAAATGCAATGGAAGGCAAGTTGTCGTAGTATTGATCAGTAAGTACAACGACAGACACCTTTGTAGCCTAATGAGTAATGGAAGCAACGTAGGCAATTAGGTACCTAAATGTCTTTGCTTAGTTAACATAAATGGATAGGTATTAGATGTTTGTAGGTACCTACAGTGCGAGAGCCCTGTACCGCATCGCAATCCGATTTCGGAGCGGAAAAAGTGCTTAAAAATCTCTCATCACTACTCTTTGTCAGTGACGTCTGACCATAATCAGATAACTTTGAGTATGTTTTTTTGTTTCGATAGCGATACTGCTAACATAAATATAGGCAATTTTGATTTTTACCATTGTTACTACCAGCAAAGTGACTAGCTATTGAAGTTTTGACATTATAAGAATAATGTCTCATTGGTTTGGCAATTTTCATCAAAGTGCCAAAAATATGCATCAAAGTGCATATAAGTTCTACGACTGATTGTAATGTCACTAAACTTCTACATCATGTACAAACTAATACAGTAGAGCGAACAGCGTAAGATCCTTAGAACGATGAAGAGACAACTTTTCTAGGTAATTTATTTATATTCGTATCACAACCTTATCAAATTCCAAAAAACATTGTTTAGGTAACTATTCAAGTCTTATTACAGAGAATGATGAAGCATGTAATCCAAGATCATTCGTACATCCTCTTACCAACGGATAATGTCAATCACCTGTTTCTTCGTAACGCTAGCATTATCATTGATAAAGATTACCAAGATGCATCCATCTTATTTATCATCGTACGACATATTGGTTGTTCCTACGTCAATCGGTTTGTCAGAATCGTGCCCGTGACCTTCGGATGTGATGTATTGATCGCTCGATCAACTTGATCTATTGGTGTTCAGGAATACATTTGATTAACGCTAAATATGTTGATGGATGGGTTTGATCTGGTCAAACCGATAAAGGTAAGCAGTTTTGTATCCTAAATTTAATCAAGATATGTAAGCAAAGAGTCACACAAGAGATTTACAATAAAACCAAATTGATATCTCTATGTCGCCATACACTTCGTTCTTCATACTCCTTCTTGCCGAAGCTGTAAGTATCGAATTTATTGTTATAGTTGGCTTTCATTATCCGAGATATCCGTAAAAACTTCTAAATTACAGTGTTAAGCACAGGTAACTTTAGGTACTTAGTGCTTGCCATGCCTAGGACATTGTTTTTGCCAGAAGCAGAAGCTCCCGAGCATAGACTTCATCATCACGTGAACGTCGAGGCGATCTAGCTTCTCGACAACACGGATATAGTGCGAAGACTCAAAAGCACTAAGCCCTTTAAGTTAGTTTAGGTCACACGAACAAAGTGCCTTCCCCTTAAATAGAGACATTAAGAAAAGAGTTTATTTATTTATTTATAAGCCATACTTTGTATGTGTACATGTTGACGTTGTGCAATAAAACGATCAATATAATTTTACCCAGCGGGTGTAGCTACGTAATTACTTAGTATCTAACAATGTATAGTATTATTATTATATATATTTATTTGAAATGTTAGGTTTAGTTTTTACAATATTTCTATAAAAAGTAATAAAACAATATCAATACAAAATATACAAACATTATAAAAACCTAACCTAGAGTGCCGCCGGCAGCGGAGCTGGGCTCAAGCTGCCGGTGGTTAGGGCTACAGAGTGAGGAATCTCCTGACTATTCGTGCTGTGTCCAGGAGTACCGCCTTCTGTATCTGACCCTTGATCCAACCTTCTAGCGAGAGTCTCTTGAGGTGTTGGTCGAGACTCTTCGCTATAAGACCGTTCGCCGACACGACTATCGGTACAATGATTGTCGAGTCAACATCCCACATAGTGGTCACCTCGTGGGCCAAGTCAAGATACTTGCTTATTATTTTTTTTTTTTCTATGTAACTTTAGCTTTTTACATCTTTAAGTAATCTAATGCTTTTATTTGTGTGATAATGAATTAAATATAAAATATACTAAAACAATCAAACTACATAAAAACAGACTTTTTTTACCTTTTTTTGACAAACTTTTTTTTACCGTAGCGTACATATAATTATTACATATAATAATAATATGTACGCTACGGTAAAAAAAAGTTGACATCAGTCTGCTCTTCAATTATGGTCCCATTTTGCTGTCGTCATTTGTTCACTCAATTACTGTTCAATATTGTAAACAGGATGTGGAATGGAATGGAAAATAAATTAAATAATATGCGTTAAGATTATTACGTTAATGACTCGCAAAGATTAATTTATGAAATAAATACCACAGAGTAGTACGTCATTTTGCCTGTTTACTAACTTCAGTGTTGAATTAACTTGCTTCGTATAAAACGTCACTCATTTTTCTTACGTTTAAATCGGTAACGTAACTATGAAATCTGATGTTTTATTTTAGCAGCAAGATAATTTTTTCCCTTTTGTTAATACGGATCTTCCCAAACTAAACGTCCGAAAAATCAAAAAAAAAATTTTTTTAATAGGAAGGCAAACAAGCAATTGGGTCACATGATAGGAAGTGATCAATACCGCCTATACATAGACACCCAGATTTATTTTAAAAATCTACCTTAGTCAAAACTCGTTTATATAACAGCAGCTAAGTTGCTTACATCGTGACAGTTCTTTAGTATGCTAGCTATCAGTAGTACACTATTCAAAAGAGTCCAGGGATTCAACATAAATATAACTGTTAACTCTCGGAATAATCATAATTATGTGTTTCCTAAATACTACGGCTAAGCAAACTGTATGTCATTATCTCTTTAGCTGATGGTGGCATGTCTGCTGCTACGAGTATTAGGTTAGAATTTCTAGACGAGAAAGTGACATGATCCTATTCGGTCGGTAAGCTGGCTACTATTCAAACAAAAACAAACGTACAAATTCAATTCAATCACTTTATAATCCCACAATACTATCAGTAGTGAAAGCATCTTAATAACAAAGGACCCTCTATAAATAACCGTCAGATTCCTGATCCGATCACGGCTCAAACAATCGACAGTTTCTAAGAAATTTTCTTTACAAAATACACGATCAATCAGATGACGGCCGATCACAAAAGAAGTAGTAAATGAGGAGTAATATAGAGAAAGCTCACGGAAGCTAATTGGTGGAGCTTGACCATTAACAATGTTTATAGGCAATCAATAAAGATACGGGGTATTTATTACTAATTAACTTGATTTCTGGGGCAAAGCTCTAATCAATTGTGTTATTGTACGTAACATTGTTTGTTTCAGTAATAAAATCTGATGCAGCTACTTCAGATTTTCTATACAAGCTGCTGTTACTTAAGTTTGTCTGTCTACAAAACCTATGTTGTTTAGCTCACATTGATTCACTACTGGGCAAATGATGGTTTTTGCGCTAAATATCACGGTCCTGGGATTCTATAAGTTGTCCGGTTAACTTTAAACGCTCTCTTAACTGTCAATTTCGGTGCGAGACATAGGTCATTTCTCTCTCTCTTATTTAAACGCCTCTTTGCATCCACTTTAGGTTAAATAATTTTCGTCTTTATCTGTCATCGTGTTGTGCCTTGTATTCTAATGAAGGCAACAAGACATAGTTTGGTTCAAAGAGCTTGGTAAACTTCTATCAATAAGACGGTAAGTTGCTTCAGTACAGTGACAGTTTTATTTATATTCAGCAGAAAGTAGTTTATCGAGAACTATCTCCGCGTGATGCGTAGCAACGATCTATAAGGAACTGAAAACTCGTCTCGAACTTTCGAACAGGCTTGCGTCTACAATGGGATTTCTCTCCGGTTTCCCTTGCCGATCCCTCGTTAGGTATTCCATTATCTCTAAATCGAGGCCAGCGTGATTTAGAGTCGTAGATTGCATCAGGACTAGTACTGCCAAGTTAGCCAAATCTGCCCGCTTAGATCTGCTAAACCAAATTTTTGTTTTAGCCATTCTTAATGATAATCGACCAGGCAACACTGTGCTACAAATACAAATATGGTAGTCAAAGTATATTACGATGTACGTAAATATCGTTCTGCATGATAGTAAAACAGCTGGTAATGTATGTTTTCCATTAAAATAGGTTCAGTCAAACTGTTCAGCGCTAATTCTGGAATAATCCTACTGTAGGATTGATTTGTGACCGTAGTCTACTTAAAATACAATGATCGTAAGTATCGTTCTACGTAATAGTAAAACTGCTGGTTCCCTATGATTTCATACTATTATATAGCTTTGTAGAGTAATCAACAATTGCAAACTACAGAACAAGGTTTTTACTCATTTCTGAAAGAGCCTTTTTTTGTCAAATCTACTCGCTTAGATCTGTGCTCAACTACAATTTATCATTATATTTGAATTTTTTTAGACAGTAATTTAGCCATCCTAATAATAATTATCAAAGCGATACTAACAATACACAAACGGGCATTGTACATTTATAACTAATTTGTTACATTTCTTTAAAAACAAGAGCAATAATTATGTGTTGAGTACTTTGTTGTATTAAAGTGGTCATTTAGTGTTAAGACAACCTAAGGTAATAATAATAGTTAATCCTATCACATTTCATTAAATTGTCTAAAGGGCCTCTATGTGTTGGCTTCGGCTCCGAAAGGTCCGGGACACCATTTTCCCGTGTTTGGAAAAGACATTTCAAGAACAATAAAACCTCTAAACAATTCACACCAATTTACATTTACTTTAGTAAAACGTTTGAAAGAATATAACCACTGCACCGTTTAGCCACTTGTAGCCAACTGGCCATAGTATAAAAATATTAAGACACGTTTTGCTCCATTGCAATTGGCTTAGTAGGTAATAAACCGGCGCTCGCGCAGGTATGCGCTGGCGCCGCGCAGTCTGCGACGAGGCAATCATGTTTCGATAAAAATGCAATCAAAATCAACTCTATACGTTGTCATGACCTTTTACAATTTTACTGCTGGACGACTGGATCCAGTTTTGCATCGCTTACTTTTAAGTTCTCTGCATATATTTTTTTGGAAATCAACATGTTTTATTATACTACTGTATGTACCTAGATGAATAGATGTTAAATCAGTATTAATTAATAGATTTACTCGTTCATTTGCAGATGTCCATATCAACAAACTGACAAATCACTTTGCTACTGTGCGAAACCAATGCTGAATTGCACTGGTTTCGCGGAGTAGCAGGAAAATTTGTTCCAGTTTGGTCAGAATAATGGTCACTATTTCATGTTGCAAGCATAGTGCTGAGCTTATAGGAACACACGCTCAATTCTAGCGTAGTTTATAGACATTGGTTCATGAAATGAATGAATATTTATTTTAGTTAGTGTAACCCCACACTTTTGTTAAGATAAGGTAAGATAAGATAACATTTACTGTCAAAATTTTTGTTGTAATATTTGTTGGAATGTTTATTGTTGTTGTATTTATCTGTTGTTGTTGTGTGTATTCACTGTGGTTGTTTTGATTAGTCAAAATATTCTAATTGTAATTGTTATTCCATTGAGCTATTAATGTGTTAGCTTTTTACCTAGAACTGCTTGTCATCATCATGTCAGACATCATGTTTCATAGAGCAATTTACTGCTTAAGACCTACGCAATCGATATCTAAATAGAAATAGTGTAAGTTTTTTTTTTTCAAAACAACCGGGTTCGATTCCCGAGCTGAGTAGGAACAAGTTTTTTAAAATGTATGAATGCAGTTTTCTTCTTATTAAAATCGATGACATGGTTCCTAAGAACAGATCTTCGTATGTCTTATAATTTCAGATTTTCCCATGCTGACCGATTTAAATAAGACACCCTGTATATTACATGGATACATATTGTAAGCGTGACTTGTAAAATATACTATACTACTATACTGTACACTACAGATGTATAGTCGACCAAGTAACTGCTTGACCACTTTTCAACCCTAATCCTTTGTAATACGGTCGAAAAGTGGTCAAGCAATTTCTTGGTCGACTATACGTAATATGTACATATTATGGTAATGTATTGGCAGCATGACAACCTAGAATTATCTACAACTACACTCCGATAGATAAATATCACTTTATCAATGCACTTGTTAGGTTATTTTAGAAAGTTATTATAATTTTGGGATTTGACTTTTTTTTATTTAAATTCATTGTAAACTTACTAATGCAATCGCATGACTTTTGCTTTTTATAGCGCCCCGCTTTTAGACCTAATTGGCAACCTATCGTAAAGTCAATCAATTTTATTCATAATCATAGGCCACTGTAGAACCGTTTAGCTATAAATGTCATTATGACTTCTCAATAAATTTCATATTATCCCAGCGATCACACATTGCGACAACGTTCTACAGTGGCTTATGAATCAAACTGGTTGACTGTACAAGCGCCAGTCAACTTACAAATTTAAATAGGCCCAAGCACGACGAACAAAGTTCGTTGCCTCTATGCAGTTGTCAGATCTCTTTAATTGGTTGTCATTAATGAATACCAAGCCAATAGCCGACAACGATACCAATGTAAATAACAACAATTGCCTAACGCATTCCAACCAATGACAACATTACTGGTTTAAACGAAGCCGTGAAGGAAAAAAGGAAAATCTCACACCTGACGGAAGGAAGTCGTCAGTCAAGTTAGTCACTTGCGTTCTTGTTATATGACCAAAAGGGCCTACTGATCCAATTAAAGGATACGTCTCTTGACCCCAGAATGACCCAATGAGTGAAGGGAAATCAATAACAACGATGTATTTAATCTGACAGGACGCTATTTAAACGGTCAATAACCCTATAAAGCATAGATAACGTACGTAGGTTTGACTTTGTTTTATTGATGAAGCATTCATGAAGAATTCTGGCCGAAGGGAGTCGCTTTCCGTCGTTTTCGCGGACGGTTGCTGGACACTCCGAAACTAGGTCACACGTCGCCGAAGTAAAGTTTGTTTTATAAATATGTATGTTAGTCTTTAATGTATTTTTTCTATGGGCCTGTGTAGCCTGAAATAAATGGTTCTATTTTATTCTATTATTATCAGCTTTGTTGTTCCGTGAACGAAAAAAAAAATTGTGAGAACTTTAAAATTTAGTTAAAAAACTAAATTACCAGCTAAATAATACCTAGATAGACAATAACACAAATTATGTGCCAAGTGATTGAAAACTGTCTAAACCCCTAAAAGTGCTCTCTTACACAATCATCATCATAGAAGGCGCCCACCGCAGGGCATAAGCCTTCCCCAAGGATCTCCACGACCGTTTTTTTTTGTGCTGCTTGCATTTATCTGTGTCGCGTGATCCTCACCAGATCGTCAGTCCACTTTGTGGGTGACCTACACTTCACACAGAATACTTAATTTTTCAGTTCGTCAATAAAAGATAGTGTGTCGATGTGCTTGTAAGCTAAAGCTAGCACTAGTTCCACGACCTTAAAAATTATCATGCTCGTCGATTAAATACTTGTCGAAAAAAATTAAGTTTCTTTTATCTAAACGAGGCTTATATCCTAACAGGGCAGGCTGGAGAATAATAAAATAAGTGGGCTCTTTGATTATACACAGTGTTACTTATATTGTTATTGTCAAACCTATTTTTTCCTCATAGGTGATGTCAGAACGGGGAGTCTCCTAAAAACTCCACAATCAAAGGTGAATCATACTGATCCATGAAAATCCCAGGGAGTATTTCTTACTACATTTCTCTCTTGAAATTACGATGCGTCAATGATCAGTGCTCTCTCAGTGAATATTCTGAATGGACTAGATATACACTTCAAACGATAACATGCACTTGGTCGGTTTTTATTTACTCGCGTGCTGCAGTTGTCAATGTTATAAGATATTGCAAACGGGAACAGACCAATCAATACCCAAAGTATGCGTGGTGGTGGTCTTGATCGTCCCCGTCAGCAATAGTTTGAACCTAACATTTAAGACATAGGAATTTAAAAGGCCTAGAAAATGTTTATATTTTACATTGCCCTAATATGTTTTGTATTGGCTTGTTTTTCTCTTTTTAGTTATTTAGTTTTTTACGCAGTCGGGTTTTTATTTTAATTTTAAACGCTACTCTTGACAATAGATGACGATGAAGAGACTATGTGCAGATTATTTGAACTAACTTTAACTGTCTAGTAACCCTTATCTGCTGTTAACTATCCCTGATATACCTGTGTGTAGTGCTTGCCACTAGTTGTTACTGTAATCATAACCTTATTAAACAAACTGCAAATGCCTATTCAATTACGTAAAGTACATGTTTATATTACGAGTTAACTCAATAATTCAAGTTTCTTGCATAATTATGTTGAATATCTTCATCGCAATTTGAAGTTTATGAAGTGTGTAAAGTAAGCCAGTTGAACTTGTTTGCGTTGCAACTGGTGTTTTATAACCATGTGCAAAAACTAGTACTTTTATCAGCGAAGACGGTTAACAAAGAGTTATGTTTATGAAATTAATAATTATGGCAGTTATTTTTATGAAGAAGAGAGGAAAACGAGCATGTTTTTATTCTGATGGGAAGTGATCACGGCCACTCATGTGAAACAGCGAGTCCAAAAGAATTGTAGATCCATTGCTGACTTTAAGGCTCCCGGGAAGAACTCTCAGATCTCTAACTCATCCTCTCTCTGGCACTAGTTGCTTAAAAGTTGTCATCTGGAACTCCTACAGTGGTAAACTTTTAATTTACCTAGTGTATTTTGTCAATTTATGAATACGAATATATAAAAAAAATTGGATTAGCCCACTAAGCGCTTTATAAGCTGTGTAGTAGCTCTGAGGAGAGGATCGACTCTATAGCGCGCGTGTGCTACTCGGGACTTGGGACTTAACAAAATGGAATGAAAACGCTAAACGACTTGCTATTACAAAATTGATAAAAAAAAGCGTTGGAAATTTCAAAACCAGTTAAAAGGAAAACGTAGATCGTAAGTAAAAACACAATAACAATCAAAGTTTACAATGGCAGTCTGACAATTCGTTAAGGCTTGATTAATCTCCGAAAAGCAATTATCAACGGCGATCGATGTGTTTTCTGGGAACGTCCGGAACTGAGAAAAACTAATCATTCCTAAGTATACTCGACCAAGAAAGTGCTTGACCACTTTTGTACTTTAATCCATTGTAATACGGTCGAAAAGTGGTCAAGAACTTTCTTGGTCGACTATACCTATAATCACACGGAATTCTAAAGACAAGGAAAATCATTATCAAGCCGCGTTCTAATGGAACGATTAATTAGCCAACTTCAAGCTGTTTGCAAATTAAAATTGTATGAACATGTTTCAATGAACGGCACTTTTAATCGTTTAATTTAGTCTTTAACTTTGCGTATGAGAATTCGTTTATTCTATTTCATCGATGCTAGATAAGTTGACCATTTATTAGGTTTATTAGACAAGTTCTAATATTAGAGGCACTGCTATTTGTCACTTAACGCTTTTTCAATAACGGTGACAGCCTGTCAGCATCTACCAAATATAAATAGGTACCTAGAAATAGAGGTTAATATATGCTGCGCTTGTCAATTTTTAGTGGTAGAACTTACCATATGCATGTACTGATGTGATAACGATATGGAGGTATTACTCAAGTTCTTGTATGCCTTTGGTGTTTAAAATGTTGTGTATTCTATTATTTTAATGCTATTAATGTGACGGCAAGGTTTTGAAGATCTGCTTCGTACCCGCATATTATACCTGTTATTATGCCAGTTTTTTTATAAAGTTAATCCCGCCTCCGCATTATTTCGCCGACCTTCAACTAAATGAATGCTGAATCAAATCTGAGTAAGACAAAGAGCGAGGTCGGTGAAGAGTAATCTGCCGTCATTACTGTCAAGTGTTGGAGGTAGCCACCAGAATATCTAAACCCCAAGACTGTATAGAGAATCGTTTTAAATATGGTTCAAGATCAAATGGACACTATAGATGCACTAACGGAGCATTCGCCATTGTTGTCGACACGAAAAACATAGGCTATATGATATTAGGACTGTTTATGGTAATCGCCCACTCTAATGTCGCAGTTAGATTATTACAGCGAATTGATTGGAAATAACTGGTACACCGGTATAACGGTTATATTTTTAAAATATACCAGTTTTGCTCGCGACTTCGTCCGCGGAAATTTGGATTACTTACACATACAAACTTGCGACCCCTATTTTAACTCTATAAGAGGTGATTTTCGAAACAATCTGTATTTAATCATATTTTTATATTGTATTTGTTACCCAAACTACCTACCAGTTTTCTTGTCCCTAGCAGCAAAATTGCCACACTTTCATACTCAATTGTAATTCCCTTAAAGCTCCCAAATATGGTGGAATTTTCAAAACCTCTAGCTTTGAAGGTCGTCGCTGTCCCGCTTAGAGAATCAAGTCAGGAAGCAGCCTTATTGTAATCTTGGGAATTGGCTTAATCGTAGTGGTGCACAGGGTCGGGAGAACTCCTGACGGTGAGATATTCGGACCTCGAGCGGTTCTATTAAATACATAAATTCATAATCGCCTAGGCGACAGCAGCGGTCTTTAATGAAATTGCGAGACTGTTGACGGTTGATGTTTGGTTGATGGTTGTTTTTTTTAACCCTTGCCCAACTTAGCACCTGGCCGTTTTTGCACCAAACTGACAGGTGGCATCTGAGAACGAAAATTCAGCATACATAGCTTACTCGAAAAGTTTTATATTGCCAAGTTTAAATAGTAGATACGTAATGTACTCCGAATTGTCGTTGTCACCTGCCATATTTTATGTTAGTGTGGTAAAATAGGCCTAATCAATTTAAAACCAGCTGTAAATCAAAAATCACGTCTTGAGCATAAGTGTAGAGAGTAGGCGCCTAAATTGAACAAAATCATCTTAATAGTAGCTTATCTCCCTCTACCTTTGTAAGGAGGCATGTGGCTAGTAGTGTCGCGTATGTAAATACATACAAGTATATTTATTAGGTATAGGTAGCTTAGGTAAGTAAATAACACGATCATTTGTTACCCGAGCCGTTTCAACACAAGGTTACTGTAACCAGACACTGCAACTGCATAACAAAGGTACACGAGGGACACTCCAATTAAAAATATGGAGGCTAATGGTCCCATTGGAGCTGAAGAATCCTGGAGATATATATGAAGCAATCCAAGATTTTTCCTGTTACAAAAATGTGTTACTCTGCCAATAAACTATCTTCGTTTTTAAGTAAACCATGAGGTGAATTTCCTACATTCTTGACGATGTTCTATGACAGCTAAGTACAGTCAGCATTTAATATATTGGACCGGATAATGCGCTCAAAAATATCTGAACTTGACTCTATGGCCAAATATGTTCGGGGGTATTCCGATATTTTACCACCTACCATATTTGGTAGTGACGGTAACTTAAAGTACCTATAGTTCCCGGCAAACAACTTGAGCATTGACCTTGACTGCGCAGTAGCCATTTCTAGCACAAATGTGTATGCGCAAACTTACCCCGTCCATAATATAATATCATTCCCCGTTCAAAATAAAATATCAGAGGTTCCAAACTTACATACAGATACTAGCACTGAGACGTATATCCCTTTCTAACCAGATAGCGTGTGGGAAAGGGATGGATTCTTTATGTCCGAGATAAACTCTAATGTGCTACCAAAGCAGAACTGCCTTGTGAAATAATGCTGAAGTGGATCTAATTTATTTGCATCGCAGTTAAATATACCAGAAAACCTCTTGTAATATCTATCTTGAAAATATGTTGGTACAGCCGCCAACACACTTAACAGACCATTCGTGATCTTTATTCTTATGAATAAGGTGCACGAGTGGTCAGTTAACTGTGTTGGCGTTTGTACCTACAATATCTGCAAGGTAATATTCAAATTTGCTGACGATTGATCTTTAAATTTTTACTAAAATGAAGGACTTATCCATAATTTTATAGATGGTAGGTACATTTAATCAATTGAGGTCGAAGTAAAAAAAAAATTAATTAGTAATTCAAATTAAAGTAAGTGATTATACATATAGGTTTCAACTTTCATTCATTTATTTTTAAAACCGCTACCAACGAAACCAAAATTAAAATTCTACCTCATTTCATTTTACATTCATTCAACAAAATAAGAGTAATCATTGTTATATGTCTATATTGTATATTTAGTTTACTAGTATAACACCCACCCAAATGATAAGTCCGTCAATACTAAAGTACAAAAATAGCTGTAGAATTTCTCCGAAATACTTTCTCTAATGATGATAAATTTGATTTGAGATTTACTGCATTTCTTTGATTCATTAGTCACAGGCAAAGTTGAATGTTTCGAGCCGCGCCTCAGCGTTTAGCAGATTAGGCAATATCCGCTAATTTCCTAACCGTTGTGTCATTTCTTTACTAGTTACATTTCCGTTTTGTTATTGGTTGACGTTTCCTTTGAAGGAAATTGAAAATACACACATAGTGTCATAAAGCAGTGTCATTAAGCAGCCTCATAAAGTTATGAGTTTATTCCCAAGAAAGGTGTAAGTGGTATATTTGGCTTTTGTGTATTTTCAATTTACTTCCCTTAGTTTTTTGCACAGAATAGTAAATTACTACTCCACCGACAAGAGCATGGCTCCTAAGAGAAGAGAAAGAGAGAAATTAATAAGAACGAAAAGGGGACATAATACCTGATAGTATTTATTCTGTTATATAAGCCAAAAAATTATAAGAACAGAACTTTAAACTATTTACATTAAGAATGCACGATTTTTATTAACAACAGTAATGTCATCAATACTTGCTTAGATCTAGAGAGCAAATAGACATTACACGTAAAATGATCTGCTAAAAAAATGTATTAAACCATTGGTTTCCATCAACCCCCGTTATTCTTCCATGGACAGTCATAAAACATTGAAGTAATTTAAGTCATAATAATATAACACTGTAAGCATTACTTACTAAAACTTGTCCGTATGTCTGACTTAATGTATACATATGTAAACATAAGCTGGACATAATAACTTAATTTCATACAGATTCTAATGATTGCCTTTGTCTGCTCACTAAGTTTTTTGTGCAATTCAATGTTCACAGAATTTCGTACTCTGTGAAATTGCTTTAATGTCAAAATTAGTAATATTATGCAGTAAAGCAATTACGTCATGGCAAAAAATGTGTGACATGACACATTTGCTACCCATCTCTTGGAAAAAATGGCGCCACGATGTGAAAGGCGCCCGCGCGCCGACTTTTTGTATTTACAAGTTTTTTTTTCTGTGATTTGTTCCAGCCAGTGACATCCGTGATGCAGTCCATTTGGCTTGGCTGAAAACAAAGGAGGTTTTATCTGCTACAGGCGCCAGACAAACATGTGCGATAGATTTGTCGGTCGAAGCGCTATCGCTACTTTGGAGGTCAAAGCATCTGTTATTTATTGCTGTTTTGTAAAATTAGTCTGCCACTCATTTTAACCGCCCAGCGTGTTTTTGGCCCTTGCTGAAGGTAAGTGAATGTTAACTAGACAGTAAAATGCTGCTTATGACATTTTAAGGGTTCAGTATCAAAAAAATAAACAGGCACAATAAATAAACAAAAGGCATAATACATATAGTGTGATTTCGTGCGTTCGTTTTCGTCGGCCAGTCTGTCACAGCGTCGTATTTCAGAAACATTTCGCAAATGCTTTTTCCCTTTAAAGGGTTATTTTCGTAAATACATAACACTAATTATATCATGTGGTACTGCGGGACTCTCAGAGCGCGAGTCCAACTCACACTTGGTCGTTTCTTTATTAGAATACAATCTACGAAAAAACTAATTGCATAACACGTTATCGATGTTACAAATGGTTTTTATTGGATTGTAAACAGGTCAGTTGTTCACTATTGTTTTATTCCGTTTTTAATACCTACTACTCTATATAAAAAAAAGATCTAGTGAACATTATTTGTCGCCAGATAAAATGTTTAAGAAGCATCTTACTAGCCGTTAACGGACGGCAACAATATATTAATGCCCTCCTTAAATTTAGAGTCGTAAAATTCCTAACGACTTACAATGAGATGTTTATGTCCGACCATATTTTATCCTATTACTATAATAACGTCCAACTTATTGCTGAAATTCATTGAGGGAAATGAAAGATTTAACGTCATTTCGTAACCATATTAAAGTAAGGTTGATATGGTCTGAAGAAAAAAATAAGTGCCGCATTGGATAAATAAATTATACGAGTTATAAAATATTCCCTTCCATTATAAATATTAGGAGTAGAGAAACCGGTCTGATCAGTTTGTAATTGAATCAGCTGCAATTTAATATTAACGATGTTTTTCTGAGTCCTTTAGGATATAGGTAGCAGGCGGAATCGTGGGATCCAACATTTTATTACATTTCTATATTGTTAACTAGCGGCCCGCCCCGTCTTCTCACGGCTACAATCCGTATGTAATGTACATAACAATCTTCCGTAAAAAAATCTCTAAATAAATAAAAATAAATAAATAAATATCTCGGGACAATTTACACCAATTTTCCTAGTCCCAAACTAAGCAAAGCTTGTACTATGGATACTAGACAACGGATAAACATACATATATAGATAAATACATACTTAAATACAAATAACATCCATGACTCAGGTACAAACATTCATATTCGTCACACAAATACCCCATACCAGGATTTGAACCCGGGACCTCTTGCACAGTAGGCAGACACATGTGCCACTGTGCCATACAGGTCGTCACAGACAATCAATCAATCAAAGTCAATGACAGTGAAAACTGTATCAAAATCCGTTGCGTGGTTTAGAAGGAAAAAGGCGGCCGAATCTACACTATAAGGATTTAGGACAGACAGCTGACTGCCTCAGAAGTAGCTAACCGCTTAAGAACCTTGTCGTAGTGACGTATGGAATGAGAGTTGCTCGAATTTGTCACATTATTGACAGCGACAAGGTACTAAAATTTTCAGCTACTTCTGCGCCTGACCGTACCATGTAAAAAGTAATGTCGCTAAAATAGTTGTAAACATTAACGTATGAACCACTAACTTTAGTATTCTTATCTCAATGGTTTGAAAAAGAAATGCTATAAGAAAAATACTGGCCGAAAAACAAAAATAACCCAATCTCAATCTATCACTATTCTAAACTCAAAACAGATTCCAAATGGAAAGGATATATTTATTATCTGTGCTCCTGTTGACAGTTCTGATAATACTGGCTACCAACAAAGTCTCAGGCCAAAAAAAAAAGAAAACAAGCGATATATCATCGAGGGATAGCAGAAAAAACGAGAGGGTCCTAATCGCTTCGATGCACTTCGGTCGCTACCTGATTTTTATTAAAAACGGATTTCAAAGGCGGGTAATGGAATGGAAATAACGTAAGCAGAAGACGTCGCAGAATAAAAAAAGGAATAATTTGAAATGTTAATACATGGAATTTGAATCTTCAATAGTCTCAGTAAAGCTCAATAGGAGTGAGCTCATTTTGAGTTATATCTTTTTAGTTTGCACCATGCGACCTGTTACGTAATATTTCTTATATCTTTTAGGAATATTTGTATGGTTTTGTTTTATTACAGGGATAATATAATCCGTTTTTAAAAATATTACAGGTTGATGTTATACAGTTTCTTTTGAAATTAGAAAACATTCGTTTGCAATTATGAAAGTGTATCAGTTTAGAGGATTACAATAAAGCTTTCATGAACAAACACTTATTTGATTTGGATTCAATGTGATTATTTTAGAGGTCAGTTATACCAAGATGACAGCTATCATTATCAAAAATTTACCGTAAATGATTTGCCTATAGCATATAAAGTTATACGAACATCTAAGGCACAAATAGAAAAAAAACCTACATATATTCCCAAAATGGTTTTCAAAGACGAGGAGCATCTGTTCTATTATCTTACAAAAATACGTACTACTTATACTAAAAACAAGAATGAAAAAACGTCAAAAAAAACTCCAAAGCCAATTTGCCTAAGCTCACTTAAGTCCGTTTTGAGAAAACTTCACACCTCTTGTCACATTAATCTTGTTTTTCAGGAATAAACAAATAATTTTAAGATTTCAATGATTACTAAGAAGGACTCGCTGTCAGCACGATCAAACATGTGGTTTGACAGTTCCAAGATTTGATCAGAGGATGTGAAACTATTTCAAATCTTGTGGAGTTTCGTATAGAGTTGTAAATAGTATTGTGGATATTTTTTAGAGTTCTGTACCTCAACTGATAAAAGCGAAACCCTTATAATCATTTCGTAGTCCATACTTACTTTTTGTGTCATTTTAACGATCTCAATATAAAAACGTGTAATTTGACATTCTATGCAGTTTATAATGTAATTTTATATTGACTGAATAAATAAACTAAACTAACATTTGTCTGTCTGTCGAGTGCAAATAAGTCAAAACCTATATAGTATTAATAGATTCAGGCGTTACTTTGCGGAGGTCCATATCAAGATCTAGATTTAGATCTAGATCTTGATGATGCCTCGTATAGAGGCGAAACGCGCGTCGATCGTGTAGTTTTAGTGTTTAGTGGTGGTGGTGTGTAGTTGAGTCTGTGTGATATATGTTGTTTCGTGTGGAAGCGGAGGAGGGTGGGTTTTTGCATGAACATATATGTGTCGCACAGACGCAGCTATTTTGCACGAGCCCGGCACTGGTTTCGCGGAGTAGCAAGGTAATTTATTCCAGTTTGTCTATATAGTATTTCCCGTTGACTTAGAATCATGAAATTTAACATGAAGCGAAGACTCACAGCAGAAGTAAAATGCTAAAAGTAATCACATGGTCAATTTTCTATCTATCTAGAAGAAGAAAACGAAAATCGTTAATTTTTAGTTGCATTAAGTATATCATTTAAAATATTTTTGCAGTTAGAAACTTGCGTTTGCAGTTGATCAAATAACCGTGACTTTTATTCATCTGGAGAGTGATTCTTTAAGCGCAACAGCGATGAGCTCGACGCTGGGGCAGCGCCCTGTCTCGCTCTATCGCACTAGCTCGAGTGAGCGCCACGACCATGCCTCAACGTGGATTCCGACGCTGCTGTATTGAGATAATAACAGTGCTTGCTGGTGACTTTTATGGGTGGGCGAACATATTTCAACTACTAAGTTAAGTTAGTCTTTCAATCCGACGAATTGTACAAATTTTTACGGAACCCTCGCTGCGCGAATAACACTCACAATTGTCCGGGTTTTTATATTATAAAAATGCAGTTTGCGCATGATTTGTCACCCTCCATAAAGCAAGGTCGAGGTCCACACGGGGTACACAAAATTATGCCCCTGGGAAAAATACCCTATTCTTCTCAGGTGTCCCCAATAAAATAAAAATAGGAAATTTAATGCAGTTTTTTGGTAAAAGTTTTTATTCCTTTCATTCAATAACGCTATTTACGACCCTGTATACATTTTGTTATGGATATAAAAATTATGAGTCACAACCTAAGTCGATTTGGTGATTTTTTTAAGGAAACCTTAAAATTTTGGAGTAAATGTGTCGGTGTTATTTATGACTAATTCTATTATTTTAGGACAGTGTCAGTCAGCAACCTTTTTGGTCATGTGTGTGGGTTACTGAACATCCTCCCACGTTTTTAATGTATCCTACAAATATTATAAACGAGAAAGTATGTGAAGATATCTGGATTTTAGTTATTCTGTTGCTATAAAATAGAACTTTGCAGACGGATGTACTGGGAGAGGACACCTACGTTTTATCCCCAATAATGCATGTTTCAGGTGTGACAGACACTATTTCATCTCTGTTATTCTGCTGTGCGTATATGTATGAGGATTGAAATATTTCTAATTTCGTTTTATAGCCTCTATAGTCTTTATAAGCTCTCGGATTAGAATTCGTCTAATCGTCTTTCCACTACTAGTTTGTCTAGATTTAAAACAAAAACAAAACATTAATTTAGACCTGATTAATTACTTAAGCCCTCATTTAGTTCAAGTCTCATAATTAAAGGTCTTATAATCTCTAATTTATTGCCAGAAGGGGGCACATCTGAATAAGCAACGATGTTCTCTCACTGATTTGTCATCCATCTCACTATTCCTAATTACGCACAAGGGCGAAATACAGCATCTTGATGTCGTTCCGCTTGTATGTATGTTTATGTCGAATAGAAACTTCGAAATTTTTGTCTCTGTATTATTTTGATGTCAAATAAAATTAAACTAAAAACTATGAAAACCAAAACAGCATTTTGAAACTAAGTATGAAAAAACCGTATCAAAATCCTTTCGGCGGCTAGTGAGTTACGATGTGACAGATAGACAGACTGTCAAAAATACAGACAGATACACATCAAACATATATTACCCTCTTTTTTGAGTCGGGGGTTAAAAACGGTTCAAAACTAATATTTCCTTAAGTGTTCATCTTATTATGGAGTAATTTATTATTACTTGCATTTTTAGACCCCTGATTATCGCTCGGGCCCAAAACTAACTTTAAGTACAATAATACATTTTCAGTCTTTGCTATGTGCAACAATCTACTATTATAATAATTTTTCACTTTTTGCCTGGTGCAACAATGTACTATTAATTTAACTATTTCATAAATCTAACCGCAGGCTAAAGATCATGACGTGTACAAAGCCTAATGAAATGGTTCTTTATGTGTTTAATTTACTCCCAGGCAAATTAATTTGGTTAACAACAACAGAAAGTAGCTACTTACCCGAATTAAAAGCAGGTAATTACATCATGACCTCGTCCGTCCTAATTCCCTAACTAAATGTTAAGGCCTCATTTGATACCTACTTAGAATGGATGGATCAAGTTCTTTAATTCATAGAATATTTACCTATATGTATAGGTAACTACTTATGTACGAAAAATATTTTAAAGCAAAGAACTTGAAGCCAGAACATCGTAGGTTAGTCACACAATAAACGTATTTATTTATTTTACGAAGTTATTTCAAACCTCTTTCAAACACTCAATTTATTACGTGGGGCATACTGAAAGTTTCTGGAACTAGCCATTTGTAATAAAAAAAATAAAAAAATAAGTATGGTTTTTGAAAATGGAACTCTCTGGGAGTAGAATACATTTTAGTTTGTGTCGTTGTCATTTGTTTTTTTATTGTGGTATCGTTTTGAAAATTTTGTGTCGACATTACTATGGATTTAACTCGAGAAAATATTCGCGGCATGATTTTCTATGATTTTCGTTGCGGCCCAAGTCAACAAGAAAGGTGCCAGAGACTTCAATTGGTATTTAATGGTGCAGCTCCATCTTGTAGCTCTGTGTATTCATGGTTTGGTGAATTAAGACGTGGACAACATCACCACTGTGACGATTTTCATGAAGGTCGGCCGGCGACTGCTGTTATCGAAACTAATATTGAGATAATACGACAATTGATAGAAACTTATAAAAAAAATACTTTTCAGAAAATTCGTACTATATTAGGTATTACTATGAGCCAAGTGCAAAAGATTTTGCATGTATATCAGAAGGTTCGGAAACTTTGCACTCGATGGACACTGCATAATTCAATGGATGACCAGAAACGACTGCGTACAGAGTGGTGCCGTGAAATGATGAAAAAATATAGTGGAGGACAGTCATTGGTTGTATATAATATTGTCAGAGGTGACGAAATCTTCGTGTACTGATTTGAACCTGAAACTTAAAGCCAATCAGCAGATTGGGTCCTTCCTTTTAAAGATTTGCCACCGAAAGTTAAGAAAAGTAGAAGCATGGGCAAGAAGATGGTTGCTTCTTTTTTCGGCAAATGAAGACATTTCACTACAGTGTTGTTAGAAAACCAAAGGAAAGTGACTGTAGATTGGTATGTAAATACGTGCTTGCCCACAGTAGTTGAAAAAGTTTTCGAAAAGCGTCCTCGCAGCAAAGTCATCCTTCACCACGACAACGCGTCCTCATATTCCGCTAAGGTATCAAATGAGTTTTTGAAGACCTCAAATCTCGAACTGATGATGCGTTCGCCACACAGTCCGGACCTTGCACCTTGTGGTTTTTTTTTCATTACCGAAAATTAAAGATAAGCTTAGAGGTATACGATTTACAGGCCCCGAAACAGCGGTGAATGCGTTCCAAAAGGCCGTTGAAAACGTCCCTACGGAAAACTGGGCAGACTGCTTTTAGCAATGGTTCCAAAGAATGCAAAAGTGTGTAAACAGGGAGGGAATAGACTTTGACAAACAATAAATTTACCCTAAACATAATATGGGGTCTTATTAATGAGAATCCAGAAACTTTCAGTATGACCTAAGTACTTGATTCACTTTTTTGTTTTATTTTTTTTGTGTCAACTATATTACGAGTTTTATCCTGTTTTATGAAATTCTAACTGAGAAAAATCAATAAAATCTTATTCTAAACTTATTTTATTTTATTGTTTGAATATAGTTTTGCCAATGAGAAAGATGAAAATGAATTTAAAAAAAAAAACATAATTACAGGGTAAATCATAACTATGTTTAAGAAAAAACATTGCATAGTATCATTTTAAATGTTTTAAGACCAATAAAACATCATTCCTATATTTAAATACCAAAACTATTACTTCACATGTTACGAAGACCAGTCCGTGGACTCCGTGGTCGTTCTCATAAGCCTTTTTTTTAAATAAGCCTTTGAAGCCGTGGTCTCTCAACTTTAAATCAGCCCTACCACCACCATCTTGCTCGCTAATGTAACCGCTAAGTAGCAGTGCTTGCACTGTTGTATTCCGGTGTGAAGAACAAAACAGCCGAAGAAAATACTCGCTAAAGAGGTATTCCATCTTAATCTTCTGGGTTGGCAACGAGTCTGCAAACTCCTTGTGGGGCGCATGTGGGTCAAGTGACCCCACATGATCGTTGGCCTTACTATTAAAAAAAACGGTAGTGATACGTTTATTGCCATATGGCTGAAACTCACGGTAATTTTCTGTTTAAAACATCATACCGTCGGTAAAACTATTTAAAACAGGCTCTTGTCCCAAAAACACGCTTTAGTTTGTAATGGAATTATTACAAAGGTGAACCAATTAGCCGACCTGACATACTTTGGATAACCACCCCAATTTTTAATGTAGCACAAAGCACACCTATCGCGTGAACCGTCGGTGGGCCAAAAAACCGACACGCACGGCCGTTTACTGTCCGTGTTGTCTTAGAAATTACGTCCAAATTATAGAATGATGTTATGCAGTGGCATCAACACATAAGTTCTAAAATTTAGCTAACATTAGACATGCTTGACACAAAAAAGCTTGAAATATCAGATCATATTATCAGATCAATAAGAATGGCCAAAGCAGAGCAATGAATACAGCATTAATTTTGTATATTTTTTATTATCCATCCTTCGTTACAGAATAATTTAGGTAGTAAATGCAGCAAATGACAAATAAAACTTAAATATTATAATTTTCATTATTCTAAATTGGGTATTTATTGTTTTGTAAGGTAAAGAAGCCATCTTGAAATGAGAAAATTTTAAGAGTGGTGGTTTTAATAGGCGCTTAAGATATTTTCACCCCGACAATTTAAAGAAAGTAATTAACATTTTTGAAGCTCTTGTGTGTAAGCTTATGTGTGTGTGCTATTTGTGGCAGGGTAGGTTTTATTTGAAAGTTATTTCTAGACTAAGTAATATAAAAAGAATTATTTCCACGTTGGTTAAATGCGTATAGAGGCGACAATGCGTGCTACAAGCCACGCATAAAAGTCGTACAAAGGAAAAAAAATATGTCTCCGATATCGCTTGCATCAAAAGGTCGGTGGGTGTGTCCGCGACAGAAAGAAATTAAATTATTGCTTATTCATTCGAACATTCGCCATTGTAAGCGATCCCAATAAGAGCGAAGAAAGTGCGGGAAGCACAAATGGAACGTAAATGTCAAAGCTTAACGCAATTTATTGAGGCTGTTGAAAGCTTCAGTTTTTGCATGCTCTTCCTTTAGGAAGTAAAAGTATTTATGTTATCTAGATTGCGAACAAAGGCTGAGTTCTGCCATTTTGGACTCCGCAGTAAAACTAATAACCTGTATAGTTTTTCCATGTCCTTCTGCATGTATGTTACTGACTCTTTTGCCGAAACTATCAAAGTTACGAATACAAAATTGAGATTTTTTACATATATATAGTAATGAATCATTACTTTCGCATTTATGCACTAAAATAAATAACATAAGCTAATTCCTGTATGCTTTAATCAGATAACCAAACTTAAATCAGGGCTGTAAATAACAGTATGGAAATCATCTCTATTACGCTACAAACTACTACTGAAATAACCATAAGTATATTGTAAACATCGCTCAATATTTATGAATTTTGAGCGATATTAATAATATATTCATGGTTATCTTTCGCCAGTCGAGACAAAGTTAAATGAAAACCCGCTGACTTCCTATAGTATAATGAAATTAGGATACTAAATATATTTTGGGTATCTAATCATAATTAAGATTTCCCTGTAATACTGTTAAGTTGTTCATGTTGTATTCAATAAACCATATTTGTATTTTATGTCATAGTAAATTTCTATTTCTTCGATAAAAAATTCTGACACCACTCAATAACGGAAATTAAATATCCCAATATCTGTCCAACCCATCTCCAAGGATAGCAACGATACTGGATATAATAAGAAATCCTTTCAAGTTAATTAAATTTTATTAGCTCCGGGAACTATAATTAGTTGAGATATTCATCTGGATAGTACAATAAATATTAACTGGCTCGTTTGTATTAAATAAAGAAATATTGTTAACGATATTTTTTCATTTCAAACTTTTCAGACGAAATTGACTATTGTACCTAAGTAAAAACGTATTTTTAACTATCATCGAAGCACATACGTATGTTTGATTTATTATAAAGTATCAAAGTCTAAATTACTTGTTATATATTTCTAAATTCAGCATTCTAACTGACGCACCATCCGTGACACATTTAGGCCACCGATATACACAAAAGTACTTAAATACATTTCGATCAACTTGTCATATTGTGGTTGTTTGGCTGTTCGCTATATATTGCGTGTTTTATTGAACAGCCAGTTGTGACTTTCGAACAAATGCAGCATTAGTTTGTTCTTATTTTGAAAATGTGTGACATTGTCCTATTACAAGTGCGACTTTGCAGGGGGGATACGCACTCTGGGGATCCACGCGGCGAAATATTTTTAGACTCCCTATCTTTCGTTAGTCATTTGTTACTGCCCACTCGTGTTTGCTTGTTTGTAACAAAATTGTCCTGTGCTATACAATAACTACTACTGGTTTATACTTTCCAACAAATACTTAGGTATGCTGCAGCACTTAGGTCCGAATAGATATTTCGGTATGTGTAATTAATTGTGTAATTTAGGTTTATTTCTGATACTTTTGGTGTTGTAAGCGTTTATAATTGCTTAACACCATGTAAACCGCATGTTTGTTTGGCACTGACGTTGGAAAAAAACCCATATAAGTACCTCAATATGAAAGAATTTAGATCAAGCACTGTCAAACGCGGTAAACCAATTTTATATGAAATGCATAAGTTTTATTTAAAATTATTGCCGAATAAGCTCTTTTATTTAGCAATAAAACAACTAACCTCATAAACTCAAAATTTACTTTTTGTTTTTATTCCATTTTGTTTACATTTTATAATCACTTTTTACACTGTCATCGCAAAGCTGTAAGCAAATAATAACTACAAATACATTTCCGAATGGCATCTACACAGTTCAGCAGATCAATTCGGAGTTGCGTTGTCGTCTTATTTTGTCTGGCCGTCTGTTTGTTCATCTGTCTGCCACGCCAATTACACCCGCTGCACTATTAACCCTACCTAAATGTCAAGTTAAATTAAACGAAGGAGGAGCAACACACTTTGAAGATACTAGTCAGGAAAAGTTAAAAATGACACTATATTTTTAGGAAGAAATATTTTACATGCCCGCACAAAATCAGGGTAGTCAAAACCTACAATAGGACTACCCTCAAATCTACTTTCAATACACATTACTTACACATAAATTTAAATACTATGAATGACAAGACAAACGAAAATCTAGGGTAATGACAGGACTCGAACCTGCAACCTCAGTATTCCGTGGCTTGTATTTGCCAATTCCGATACATTATAGTATTGGTAATTGAAATTTAATAATTTGAATATTTAAAAATAAATATAAAATCGGAAGAAATTGGAAGAACACTTGTCACAATAATTTCCTACTTGTAACCCGCATGGTCTCTTTCCCTTTCCATTAAAGAACATACTTATTTCAGATGACCAAAACAGTTCAATCGAGTGAACAGTTTTGACAAACGCTCAAATTTTTTGCTTCATGACTTTGTGGAGTGATCGCAGGAGATTATTTAAATTCGTTATAGCCCATGTGCTTGCCACCACGTGTGTTGCCGCAGCAACTTTTTGCCTAACGTTTTTGTCCCACATTCCTTGTCCAACGGATAAAAAAACCGTCCGATTATGTCTCATTGTAATCGAGATCACGTCTCGGGTGTGGGCGACGTTCCAAGGACAATGTGGCCGTGGCTTTATGATAATCGATATAAAAATCGAATTGTCGTAAATAGGTCCTCAGTTAGGACGACTTTAGAATCTCTGATTAGCTTTTTAGGTATACTTAATACATAAGGGTTTTAAGACGTAGTTGTGACTTGAATCGCAATTTAGTTCGTTAATCGAAAGTCTTGGTTACATGCCATGTGAATACAATATAATGTCGCCAGTAGATCGTTAAATTTGCATGGTATTTGACCAAAATAGATAAGCTAATGAAGTAATAAATCTATAGAGAAATATTGATAAAAAATTGACATAGCAAATGGTTATACAAATAACGCTGGCGCCCCTCAAAAAGCCAAAAAAACTCCATACACCCCAATTTGAAGGCCATTAATCATAACTCATATTGTCAGGTACGTGTCAATACCTAGCCCGGACAAAAGCCCATATTATAATGGAGTCATGCTAGCGTGGCGAATACAAAAAAATAGAAGTTAAAACTTAATTTTTAAGTAATACTTTGCGGCTTTTGTACGTACGATACAAAACAGCAACGTCGTTCCTAAATACCTATCCGCCGTGATGTAAAGTGACAATAACTCTACTCTTTCTAGAGGGCTCAAGTAAGGCAAGATCTGTTTCGAAGTCGAGCTCGTCGCTGTTGTGGAAAGAGAACCATCCCCTTTAATGCTCTTAATAAAAAAAAGATTCAACACTGCTCATTCAATTGTAGTAAGTAATTAAGTAATAATTATTTTATATTGATCAAATTTGATGTATTTAGCATTGTATAAATTGGGTTTTGAGGGCGAATGATTACAGTAGTTTTTTAGTTTAATCAAGGTTTAAACGTTATTTCTTTTCGACTTAATACCGTGCTTATTCTGGCAAATAAGTATGCCCGTATATTTCCTTGACGGTCATTATGATGATAAATATGAATATTTTGTAACGTTTTATTATAAAATACTTTACAATGCATTCATATTACTGTTAAGATCTAGATTGAAATACTAAATTTAAAAACACAACAATAAAATCTTATTCTAAACTTAAAGGTAAAAAAATTGTCCCAAATCGCCGCCAATGGGGAGAGTACCCAGAAGGCTGGCAGCATTGCGACGTTAGATGGCAATGCTGATTCTTTGGGCAAAGTATTGCCCAGCCTTCTAGTCACGGGAGGCGTCTATAAGGCGCGCCGATAAGTCTTTGTATAAACGGCGCGCAATTGGCCCCTAGGGCCTCAGAGTAACCGAGTGTTGGATATATTAAATATGTATGTCTGTTGTCTATTAAGTACCTATAATGCAAGCTTTACTTCATTTGGAACTAGCTAAATTTAAGTAAATTATCCCAAGTTTATTATTTTCTTAATATTATTTAGACTGGTTTCATCCAAAATTACCACTAGTCATTACTTATTTTACTTTTACATATATTTCGATTTATTTTTACTATTGTTAGGTACCTATTAATTAGGAATTAATTTTAGCAAAGGCACACACATGTATAAGACCAATTCAAAATAGCCCCGAAAATAGAGAATGCCTGCCGAATTTCGCCTGGATAATAGGAAAACAAACATCGACATCGCTGAGCCTGTAGCCGTGTGGACTAATGTAACACAGAATTACAACCACGGTCTCGCCTCCGTCGTGATTACGTCTCTAAATCGTCACGCAAATGTTGTCGCCACACCGAAAGTGTGTGACTGGATGAGACAAGCCACATTTTAAGCAGACTTGGGTTGTTAATACTTATCAAATGATTTGGTGTAGATCACAACCCAACGTATTAAAAATTGGGTCTTAATATCCATAGGTATAGTAAAAAACGTAACCACAGCAACTGACCCAGTAAGCTGTATATGCATATGTGGCGCTTTTTCTAAAACGAAACTGGTCTGTAAAGCAATTGGTCTGTGCAACAACTGAGCGTTTCATAGACCATTTGACAAAATTATGGAGTTTTTCGTACAAAAATGTGACAAAGTTAAATTGTACCACTTGTAAGTTTTGTGGTGCAGGCCCCAGTGATCCTAACAAGACCGGCCGCGGCCTTCCAGCTGCTTGTACCACAAACATTACAATTGCTACAATTTGACATAATTGTAGAGTTTTTCGTACAAAAATATATTTGAGAAAGCAATCCTAATACATCGAACACGGCAAACACCGAAACGCAAATGTAAATAACAATGTGTAGTGCTACCATTTCCACAACCAAATCATCGACATATCGAAACGTTTTTGGTCCATGTTTTCCTAGCTATTTGGGCACCTTAAATAAGGACAATTACACACGAGACCGTCTGTAACACGTCCACTATTATTATATCATTAAGGCCCGTTACAGACTGGCGGTTCAAATGTGGGTCTCGAAAAATAACCCATTGTGGTTTCCACAGGCCAAGAGTCCGTCGTGAAATCGGTCAGTTTGATTGCGTGTGGTTAGGTTTCACCGTTTGCAGTGCGATGAATTAAGCGCAAGATTTTAGCTTACAACGAAGAAAAAAATATGAAGAGTGCTCACTTCACAAATCTAATTACTTAAAAAGCTTAAAAATTACTCATAAATAGAATAACACTAAATAATAACGCTCTGACTGCGTTTTATTCACGCGTAACGTAGCAGCGTTTTTCCGCTATGTAATGAGTAGGAGTGCAATTTTTGAATCTCACCGGGTGACTAAAGCTCACCGAAAAGGCGGTTTTCCTAGAGATTCGGCCACTTTGGTGACCATTAGTAACCCTGTAATATTCAAAAATCGCC
Organism: Ditula angustiorana; assembly: GCA_963691745.1. Classification (NCBI taxonomy): domain Eukaryota; kingdom Metazoa; phylum Arthropoda; class Insecta; order Lepidoptera; family Tortricidae; genus Ditula; species Ditula angustiorana. The sequence continues at coordinate 10,119,988 of OY829485.1, forward strand.
TTCCAGATGACAAAAACTCGTCAAAATGGCGGAATCTCTAGGAAAAACGGCACTTTGGTGAGCTTTAGTCACCCGGTGAGATTCAAAAATTGATCCCTAGGTATTTAGTCGTAGCTCATAGTAATGTTTAGGTGACTCACTTGCTTGTTTGCATTCTTATTTTATAAAAAAAAATGTTAAAAATCGGTTGCAAACTTCACAAAAACTAAAATTAAAATCAGAAGCTATTATATAAGTTTTTAGTGTTGCTAATTTTTGAAGCGTAGATATAATAAGTATACAATTATTTATCGTAACCCAATGCAGACGAATAATGCGAGGATTGTGAGGCGGATGCCATACTCATAGATAGGTAACGAATTTGTATTAAGCTAGGATAAATTATTAAATGTTTTTTAGCCTTAAAACGGGCTGATAAACGTGATAAAACTGATAAATAATGTATTGTACCGGACCCTAAATCGTCTTTTTTAATATTCTTTATTTATTTTTTTATTTTGTTTAGTTTGTAATTTCTTTATTTTGGGAGCTTTATTTTTATTTTATTTGAATTAGTTTTACTATTTAATTTATATGGAGATTCTAATTGGGAGATTTTGTATGGAGGAGTTTGTTTGATTTAATCGCTTAAAACTAGTACTTAAAATTAACTGAAGATTTAATTGAAGATTGATGATTGAAGATTTGGCCAGTGATTCGTCTAGTGGTGATAACCCTTCGTTGTGATCCGTAAATAACCTCGGTCCTTTTAGTGCGTAAAAATGGTACCTATTAAGCTACAGATGAACATCCTACATCTTAGAATATCTTATGATCTACCTATTTAAGTAACGTCTAAATATTGCTGAGGCTTACGAGCGTTGAACGTGAAATAGATTCAATAATAACATCAGTCGATAGATACGTAGTTAGAGGTTGATTTATAAAGATTATAGAAATAGACTGATTAGATGTTTGATATCATAATGATGAATTCTAGTGATTTTATTAGCAAATATGTTTTTGTGGTAAAGGAAGTGCCCACTCCCCGCACCTTCCAGTGAGACCGTCACATTACTTCGTCTCTCCTCCACTTTTATTATTATTTAAAGAGAGAGAGACTTGGGTTCTGCCATATTTATGGAACAGTTTTATAACCCAGTATTGATTACAAAGTTATAGAATATTATTATTTCATAGAAATGCATAAAGCAAAAGTATTTCTTTCATAGATTTTATTCTTGATTATTTCAAATAGGATAAGGTAATTTAGCTTCTCTCTCTGTAGTTTAGCAAATATTACCAGCACTTCATAAGGGAGTCTATTGAGAAGAAATGCCGCAAGAAACTCAATAGATTTGACTTTATCAATCTAAAGCAAGTATAATAAGAATCTTTGTTCTTATAGTGAATTAACATTATAATATCAAGTTCTAGGTTAAAGTCAATAGTATTATTGAAACAGTAAGTACGATGAAAGTAAGTATGCTGTTGATACTTCATTTGATTATAAGTACTTTATAATAAAGTTTAGTCCTGTAGACATTAAATAGTTTATGTTATTTAAACCATAATATTACTTTCACTAGGTAAAGTATAAGTTTTCTAGCCAAGGTAGGGTTTTCATCTACCAAAAACAGTATACATCAAGTCTATGTTTTCTATAGCTTGAACAAAGTCATATTTTGACAGTAGTGAAGGATATCTGATTGATAATGAATGTATTTATTTGGTCAGACCTTAATATAGGACTCCCCTCCGTTTGGTAGTAGGAATACTAAGCTTGCTTTGCTTCGCTAGGAAAGAACAAATATATGGGATGGTTTTGTTTTATTTCTTAACAATTCCAACCAAATGTAGTATAAGGTATTTTTACTGTAAAATAGCACATTGTTCATGCTACAGAATCAACCAATAAAATCCCATCTTAGGCTAGAATTGCTTACACAAGATAAAATATATTATGGTAAATAGTTGAAGGTAATTATGGTAAGTAATTACAGTTAAGACCTGAAATAAATGTCTAAAAGAAATTAGGATTTCCATCCGCTTAATGACGAACCTACGCCCTATGCCTACACTTAGAGAAGGTTCCTATTTCCCTAAATTAAGCTAAGGTGTTAACAAATCTAGAGGACTGGCCTCACATTTAAATTTAGTGTGTGTGTGTAATGTTGTTTATTCTCAGTGCAATGAATAAACCCCTAACTCTAACCCATCCTCGATGCAAGGAATGGATTACTATCTATTCTAAAACCCTATAAGATGCGAGGTTCGGGACTACCTCTATAGACCTATACCTAAATCCCGGTGTTACGTCTGGGTTGGGCCCCCACACAACCGAGAGGGTTGGGAGAGAAGAAGGGCCCCTGGATACCCCTACACAAACGAGTGAATATATACATATATAGATCAGTACGGTCCACAGCAAGCTGGACCACATGAGAACCTCACTGTCTAGACATCCTCATAGTGGACCAACATTCCCGTGTGTGGCGAGCTCACACAGGAAATTAAACATGATAATCAATAAAGTTTATCATGAATGAAAACCCATGCCCAAAAGAGGCCACATTTTGGGGCATCCAACCGTTTGGATTCTAAATCCAGAGGACTTCGTTGTCACCATGTTAGGTATCCGTCCAAAGGATCGCTCCGGTCGAGCCATGAAGTTAATCACTAATGCAACAGCAAAATGCAAGTTTCATCTTGCCAAGACATTTACTTTAACACTAATTGAAGTTAAATTCAAACAAGTGAAACAAATTGTAGGATCGCTGAAATACACACAATACACTTTAGTTTTAGCAAATAATACAGTTAAATAGGAAAGATCTCACCAATACCGTAGCGCAGTTTCGTTCGATTCGGGTGTGAATATAATAATGGTACTTCAATATGGTATATAACGTAACACACGTCCACACGGCTTGAATGCCAAATAATGAATAATCAAGAAGAGTCCTCCGCACGTCTACTCAGTACGCCAGACAACAGTAAAAAGCCCCGATTCTCGCTTCTGTGGTCTATTTATAGTCTCAGAGGAGCGTTTTAGCTTCATTGGCTACTTTAGCATCAGCGTTTTGGCTTCTTTAGCTACTTCAGGGACATTAGCGTCTGCGTTTTGACTTCTTTAGCTACTTCAGGGACATTAGCGTCTGCGTTTTGGCTTCTTTAGAGACATTAGCGTCTGCGTTTTTGGCTTCTTTAGCTACTTCAGGGACATTAGCGTCTGCGTTTTGGCTTCTTTAGGGACATTAGCGTCTGCGTTTTGGCTTCTTTAGCTACTTCAGGGACATTAGCGTCTGCGTTTTGGCTTCTTTAACTTCTTTAGGGACATTAGCGTCTGCGTTTTGGCTTCTTTAGGGACATTAGCGTCAGCGTTTTGGCTTCTTTAGCTACTTTAGCGTCTGCGTTTTGGCTTCTTTAACTTCTTTAGCGTCTGCGTTTTGGCTTCTTTAACTTCTTTAGCGTCTGCGTTTTGGCTTCTCTAGCTACTTCAGGGACATTAGCTTCGTAGGCGCCAGCAAGTCTGACTCCTTATATGGTCATATTTTCAGGTTTGTTTACCTCCTTATATGGTCATGCCTACAGACTTTTGTTCGTACTGAAATGACCGCGCCGGACTAATTGCCTAATGTTTATTTAGCCACTCAGCGACAAATTGTTAACGTTATAGATAGCATTTAAGTAGTTAAATATCTTAAGGTAGATGCCGTATAGGTGCTTACTGTAACGGACAGCAAGACCTAAGCCGACTGACTTAGGGATAACATTGATTGTACTTAGATTAAGTTGAAAATTAATAAATAAATCCTTAAATCCTAATTATATGAGGCCAATGAGGGCCATATACGAAGGAGGACCGCGGGACGATCCGAACCTTGTAAATTATTACCCGCGGTCCTCGGAAAACAGATCGCAGAGGCGATTTAGATGTAAGAAATTAGATTCTTATTGGAAAATGTACATAAAAATTAGCATAATCACGTTTTAGGAATAAGAATGAATGTAAAGAGGCGCAGCTTAAACAGCCAGAACGAATAGCGTGGCTATTCCACTAAGAATGAACCCGGCTCGCCCTCTAGATCTTGCTAAATAAAGCAAAATATGCGAAAATAATAAAGAAAAGATCCAACAATTTAGTCGGAAACCCACCCCGAACCGACCAATGGGAGCGGCTACATTTTTGGATTTTAGGCCAATCAGAGGCCCCGACGGATCACACTTGACCGAAAACCGAACGAAAAAGTCGGCCTCTGATTGGCCGGGACGCTCGATCCGCGGCGCTACACCCGCTAGGCCAGCCCAGTAAAATGGGAATATAAACGGGCCAGGCCAGCAATCGAGGTCAGCGGTGTCAGAGCAGCGGATCCAGCGAACCAGCCTAGAACAAGAACCAGGAAAAGGAATCAATAAAAGAAGAACACCAAATACAGTCCATTGTTTTAATTCGAACGAGCCGAGCCGTCGAAGTCGACCTCCCTGTCCGACGCCCGTCCCGGACAGAGTCTTGGTCCTTCGAACCGGATCATCCGGACGCCGCTGATCCGGATCAAGTGGACTACGTCATCATGGTCATCACACGTTCCCACGGCGACCGGGAGGAGGAGCAACGGCCTGCGAACCCGAACCAGCAAGTCACCGCCGCCGACCGAGCCGCCGCCGCCGAACGGACCGCGAACATAGCGCGCCCGAGCGCTGCCGAACCGAACCCCGCCCGGGTAACCCATGCCGGCATGGACCCAGAGGAGCGGGCTGACGATCAGTGGCAGAGGCAACTCGACCGTATCGTCAATCGCGATCTCGTCTCACCCGCAATCGCGCCGACGCGGGCGGTGACTAGAGCCGCGCCCCGCGAGATCGACCGCGGCACCGGCGCGCCGCGTCGCGACGTGTACTTCCCGCCGATTATGCGGGCAGACGGAGTGCCCCCCCCGCCCTTTGGGCACGGCCTCGGCGAACCTACGGAGCACATCGACGCGATCACGCAGGAGGAACCGGCAACCGAGCGCTCTGATTGGGCCGCGCTTATGGAACAGGAGCGGCCAGTAAGAGCGTCCGTGGCCTTTGAAGTCGACGTGCGCACCATTCAGCCTGCAGTGTATGCTGACCAGAGAAGATCACCGGCCCTATCGAGGTGTTCGAACAACACCATCTCTAGGATCCGTCTCGCGGAACGAGAGGCGGAGGAGGAGCTGCTGAAAATCCAGAAACAAGAATTGGAGCTTTCAAAGGCGCTGGTGAAGAACAAGCTGGCCAGGCAGATTGAAACAATTGAAGCAGAAGGCTCTCAGGCTGGGAGCATTATTGCACCGCATCACAAGCTAGAGCAAGACAGACGCATCAGCGATTGGTTCCAGAAGTGCCCTGACGACGCCGCCGAGAACAGACGTCGCGGCGCTCAAGACAAACCGGAACCTCAAGCCGACGCGAAGCGGAAGGATGAACTCCCGCAAACTGAACGCAAGGGCAGGGCCCGTTCGCCGACGACGCCCACCCGCGACCGCAGCGCAACCGGATACCGCGGGATTGAAAAATTAGCGGAAACATTGGAACGAATGACGCGACTGCGGCCGCCGCCGAGGCAGGTGTACGAGCTACCAACGTTCAGCGGAGCTGCGGGTGAATGGCTACCGTTCCAGGCGGCTTACAAGGACTCTACGAAGGCCTACAACTTCTCACCTACGGAGAACGTAGCACGTCTACGAACTTGTCTACGAGGCGTCGCCCGAGAATCCGTCGCGGCCCTGTTGCACACTGCTGCGGATCCGGACCAGATTATGCGGACGCTGCGTCAGTGCTACGGACGACCTGAGGTCATCGTGGATAAGGCGCTGGATGATCTCAAGAAGCTGCCGCGCCTGGGAACATCGGCTGCTGAATTGAACGCGTTCGCAGTCAAGCTACAGAACATAGTCTGCGTGCTTTCTACGGTGGATCATCGGGGATATCTGTACAACCCGTTGCTGGCCCGAGAAGCACTGGACAAGATGAGCCCGCATCTACGCTCTCGTTTCTGCGACTACGCATCGGAACAAACCGCCGCTGTCGAACCAGAGATCTGCGTGCTCTCGAAATTCATGATGCGCGAGGCGGATCGAGCCCTGCGCTACACTTTCGCTTCAGGCGGAGCGGCGATGACGTCATTGGGAACCCCGTCGCCGGTCAAGAGGGAAAGCCTGAAGCCCCGAGCCCCCACGAAATGGGGAACGCCGCGGCCTGTCTACGCCGCCGCTACGAACGCCGAACACAAAGGACAATGCCTATGCTGCGGGGGCGACCATGACGTCCCTAAGTGTGGGAGAATGCGCCAAATGAACGTGGACCGACGCTGGGAGTGGGCCAAACAGAACAGGGTCTGCTTCAAGTGCATGAACAAGCAGCACCGGCGCGAGAACTGCCGCGCCCGACTGTGCGGGATCGACGATTGCCGCCACCCGCATCACCCGCTGCTGCACGCGAACCGTGCGGCTACAACGCTGCAGTCCCACCCGGGGCGGGAACCGCCTCAAGGGACGGCGCCGATCCAAGCGCCGCGCCCAGCTACGCCGCCCTCACCTGAACCCGCGCCAGCCGCGGAAAAGGAGTACGTCACTACTGCTCGAACCAGCAAGACCAGTGACCGAGTATGGCTGAAGATGTGCCCAATAAGGGTGAAGGGACCGAACGGTCACGTGGATACCTACGCGTTACTGGACGATGGATCTACGGTGACGATGATCGACGAGGACCTCGCCCGGACGATTGGAGCCGTGGGCCCCAACGCGCCTATGCAAGTCCGCGGAATCAGCGCCGTCAAGGAGCAACCGAACAGTCGGCGCGTGAACATAGTCGTCCAAGGACAAGGCGGAGCCCATACAATCGCCGCTCGAACAGTCGAGGATCTCCGGCTGCACACTCAACAGCTGGGGCAAAGCGTTACGAAGTATAAGCACCTGCGCGACCTGAAGGAGGCGTGCTACGACGCTGCTACGCCGCGACTGCTGATCGGGACGGACAACTGGCCACTTATGCTCGCCCAGGAAGCGAAAACGGGCAAGCGGTCAGAACCGGCGGCAGTCAAAACCGAACTAGGCTGGGTGATCTTCGGGACAGTACCCAGAGCCTTGACACGGAACGATCAAGACGAGGTCACGCATTATGCATACAACGTGCGTGACGACGACATCGAGAAGCTGGTGAAACGACACTTCGAGATCGACGCGCTGGGGGTATCGCTGGCTACGAAGCAACGGCCGGCGGACGAACGAGCCCAGCAGATCTTCAACGACACCGTCGAGTTCCGCGGAGACCACTACGAGGTGGGGCTGCCGTGGAGGAGCGACGCCGCCGTAGTACCTGCGAGCTACGCGACGGCGCTACAACGCCTACGAGGCGTAGAACGAAAAATGAAGGATGCCGTCTACGCCCGCGAGTATGGGGCGCAGGTAGAAAACCTGATTGATAAGGGTTACGCTGAACCGATCCAGGGCGAAGAAGTATCGAACCCGCGAGCCTGGGTCTTGCCGCATTTTGCTGTGAGGAACATCAATAAGCCGGGCAAGATTCGGCTTGTGTTTGACGCCGCCAGCAAGAGCCAGGGAAAATGCCTGAACGATTTTCTCTTGGAGGGCCCGGACTTACTTCAGTCGCTTCCGGGCATCCTCTACCGCTTCCGGGAGGGCCAGTATGCAGTGACGGCGGATATCCAGGAGATGTTCCTGAGAATCAGAATACGGCCCGCCGATCGACCCTCACAAATGTTCCTGTGGAGGAAGCCGGAGGAGGCGGGGCCACCGAGACTCTACAAAATGAACTCGATGATCTTCGGAGCGTCAAGTTCGCCTTTCCTGGCCCACAGCGTGCGGAACCACAACGCGCACCGCAATGCGAACGAGTATCCGGAGGCGCTTGATCCCATCACGAAGAACCACTACATGGACGATTACGTGGACAGCTACGCGACCGAAGAGGAGACCGTTCGAGTAGCTACGGCGGTAGCGACAGTGCACCGAAGAGCTGGCTTCCATCTACGAAGCTGGGCAACCAACAGCGAGCGCCTCAAGGAACGTATTGAGCCGGCGCTACGCGTGGACGGATCCGCGCCGCTGGGCCCAGACGACGGACCGAAGATACTGGGCTTGATGTGGAGCCCAGAGATGGACGCACTCGGCTTCAACACAGCCATGAACCGGGTGCCGCGAGAAGTACGCGAGAGACTGCGCGCACCAACGAAAAGGGAGGCACTCAGCGCCGTGATGTCCATATACGACCCGCTAGGATTGCTATCACCATACACGATCACAGCGAAGATAATCCTACAGAATACGTGGCGAAAACAAGTACGCTGGGATGCACCGCTAGACGAAGAGGACGGCGTGGAATTCGAGAAATGGACACAGGGTCTACGCGCCGTAGCGGCTCTACGCCTGCCCCGGAGCTACGATACGGGGGGAGCGGCTCGCAGTCTACACATATTCGTAGACGGCAGCTCCAGCGCATACGCCGTAGCAGCCTACCTACGCTCTACGCACTCGGACGGAGCGGTGTCCACAGCGCTCGTGGCCGGGAAGGCAAGGGTTGCACCTCTCAAGACGCAGAGCATTCCGCGACTGGAGTTACAAGCTGCCGTCATCGGAGCCCGGATGGCGGACAGCATCAAGAAGGAACACAGAATAAACATCGGGGAAACCGTGTTTTGGACCGACGCCAGGACCGTCCTCCACTGGATAAGGAACGATGCGAGACGATACACGCCTTTCGTAGCGCATAGGCTGGGCGAAATCAGCGAACTGACGGAACCGCACCAGTGGAGATGGGTGCCGACGAAAGAGAATCCCGCCGACGACGCTACGCGCGCCGACGGAGCCAGGAGAGTGAACGAGGCAGACAGATGGTTCACCGGGCCGGCCTTCCTACAATTAGGCGAGGAGCAGTGGCCGCAGGAGCCGCCCGGTGAAGAACCGGAGGAGATGGAAACGTGCGGGCATGTGAAGAGTGCTGAAGAGAGGGATGGCTTCGCGCACCTTCCAAAGATGGAGCGATTTTCCAGTTACGAACGGCTCATCCGGACGACCGCACGGGTGCTACAATTCATCAACAAATGTCGAAAGATCCCGACGGAACTTACATTGGAACTTATACGGATGGCGGCGTGCGGAGCGCAGATGTCAGAACGAAAGGAGGAGTTTTTCGGCGCCCGACGACCAGGCTTGCTGTCCTACGAGGCAAGGAAGAGGCCTCCCCTGCGGATGTCGGCCGGGGGGAGAGTGTAACGGACAGCAAGACCTAAGCCGACTGACTTAGGGATAACATTGATTGTACTTAGATTAAGTTGAAAATTAATAAATAAATCCTTAAATCCTAATTATATGAGGCCAATGAGGGCCATATACGAAGGAGGACCGCGGGACGATCCGAACCTTGTAAATTATTACCCGCGGTCCTCGGAAAACAGATCGCAGAGGCGATTTAGATGTAAGAAATTAGATTCTTATTGGAAAATGTACATAAAAATTAGCATAATCACGTTTTAGGAATAAGAATGAATGTAAAGAGGCGCAGCTTAAACAGCCAGAACGAATAGCGTGGCTATTCCACTAAGAATGAACCCGGCTCGCCCTCTAGATCTTGCTAAATAAAGCAAAATATGCGAAAATAATAAAGAAAAGATCCAACAATTTAGTCGGAAACCCACCCCGAACCGACCAATGGGAGCGGCTACATTTTTGGATTTTAGGCCAATCAGAGGCCCCGACGGATCACACTTGACCGAAAACCGAACGAAAAAGTCGGCCTCTGATTGGCCGGGACGCTCGATCCGCGGCGCTACACCCGCTAGGCCAGCCCAGTAAAATGGGAATATAAACGGGCCAGGCCAGCAATCGAGGTCAGCGGTGTCAGAGCAGCGGATCCAGCGAACCAGCCTAGAACAAGAACCAGGAAAAGGAATCAATAAAAGAAGAACACCAAATACAGTCCATTGTTTTAATTCGAACGAGCCGAGCCGTCGAAGTCGACCTCCCTGTCCGACGCCCGTCCCGGACACTTACTGTGCGAGTAGATCATACATCTATTAAAGATTTCCCTACAAGGGGATTCTAAGTAGCATTACTGGTGCATATATTGTGGCGGGCCATATCTCAAGAAATAATATAATTGATTTATTAATACTTTAGTATAAAATATATTTGTGAACGTGACGGGCTGCTGAACCCAAAGCCAGACCGTTACAGCCAACCCCCAAAATGTTACGCAGGTGCCTAGAATTTTATTCAACCGGAGTACATTTTCTAAATCTCAATGTTCACAAATATACATAAAGAAATCTTCATTTGTTTGTTAGAATTTCTCTACATATGTATAACTTCAATTTATTGACATTTTACCCCAAGATTTTTTTTTTTTTATATGTAGTGTGTTTTTATACCAAGTCCATAGTGATCACAAAACGAATTGCAATACCAAAATATGATAGATCAGCCATGAATAACCATCAGTCTTCACAAGGAGATTCTAGCTCAAGTGTGGGACACTGGTTCTCAAGCAGCGCAACCCTAATGGTAATGCATCAGTTTATCCAACCCGATCCTGCATTGCTTTTATGGATTATAGATTGGATCCCCCAATACATCCCTTTCTCAAACTAGCTTAACGTTTCTAGCTCGAAAGATACCTATCCGGTGGCCATATATCTATTCGATATTGTTTTCCAAAATCATAACCACTACTTTCTTGGAGAATGTGCGCAAATGAAAATCTTTAAAGAAAAGAGCTGTTGCATTTGGTAAAATACAGATTTAATATAAAATCTGAAATGTGTTACACACCTCTAATGCTGAGTATTCTGGTACCGTTCGAACAACTCCCTCTTATAGATTTCTATTTACGGAGTAGATATTTAGTCAGGGGTCTATGATCATGTGGAGTAGGAATTCTCTGTGGGCAGCCTAAAATGCTGACAATGTCAAAGTTGACCTGATCCTAACACCAATTCCCACAAAGAATTCAGATGTGGTGCCTCGGAGTCAAATGCCAACAAACCGTCTTCACTTCTTTCAGAGCTATAAAAATGCGAGAGCCCTCGTAAAATTATCTAATGCCATCTATTAATTACTTCACACACTCCCATTTATTTCTATCTTAAGCAAGTATCACATAACCGCATTCAAATATCTTTCTTCACGCCACGCAAGCAAGTCAACAGCTCAACAAGAAATGAAAACTATTATTTTCTGAAATAATTAACTACTATTAGGTAATTTTTAATGCCCTCCGGTCGAACAACTATCCCAACACACCAACAATTCAACTGAGTACAGCTTAGACAACCAGTGCAGGAACCCGTCCACATTGACGCAACCCCCCTTTTATAGAACCCAATTACGAGTACATAATAATTATGTACCGTCACACTATATGCTATCTCGCCTACGTACTAATTTAAAATGTTTCATTTTATTTTAACATTATGTTTACATGACAAAGCTAAAAGAGAACTTGCATAATGGAAATTTTTATTTTTAATTTTACTTTATTCTGTTCCTGATTTCGCATAGAAATGGTTTTATGTTATGGCGTCAATGTGATGACACAATCCTTCAGTATATTTTGTATGAAAATCACCAGTAATTATATTTATGAAGACGATCAATTACCTACTCACAAAATCGTTGGCTTTGGCTATCGTTTTTTTAATTCAATAACTCCAGTGGTTTATAATAAGTAGGTACCTCTTATTTATAAAATATTGATTGCATGTCTATTTCGAGTATGCTTAAATCTATTCAAAGTTTATATTGTCAATCGTACAAATTGGCTAGTTCTTAACCTATCTTTCTCTGAAGGTTGTCTGGAAGAAAATGGCACCTCGAGACAAGACCACCTATTGACCACTTTGTAAACTACTATGTATCAGTCTACTGTCCCCTTCTTCGAGCTATGTTCACACGTGTGAATTACGAAGTACTTGCTGTTATTGTACCTGTTTCGTAATTTACGAATGAAGTCATCACTGATTCATCCTCTGCGTCTTAAATAACTTAATTAATTAACTTAAACATTGTTTTCTCTTACGTTCCAGCTCATATGTTTCGCACCTTTACATTTTCTCTACCGTACTGTCGATTAATCAATAGACCATATTATTATAATTATCATGTCCCTATTGACCCTTGTAGTAAGATAATACTCTTTCTCAGAGCGAAAAAAAATTAGACATAGGCAACGCTTTCGGTCGAGTACCGAAATGGCCTCTAACACCAACTTAATTACTTAAAAATAAGTTCAATTAATTTTAAAGTTTTAAAAGGTTTATGTTTCGAAAGTAGTGTTATTGGAGTCGAACCAATACTTCATACATAAATAGCACGTATAAACTAAAACTTGGGTCGAACTGATACCTAACACAAATCATTCACCATGAACTAAAAATTGGGACTGAACAAACTCGCTATCACTGCATAATAACAACATGAGAATTAAACCCTGGGATCAAATCAATCATTAACCCAACATGATTTATAAATTGGGATCGAACCAATTCCTAAGTAAGTACTTATCACAACATGATTTATAAATTGGGCTCGAATCAATTCGAATGTAAGTACTTATCACAAATAACACAAAATAAATTAGAAATTGGGATCGAACCAATTCACTGTAGGTGCTAATCACAAAACACAACATGAATTATAAATTGGGGTCGAACCAATTCGTAAATACGTTACGTACGTTTCGTATATATTATCCTCTGTCTCTTACTCAAAGGTCAGCTGGAAGACATCCTTTTGAACTGATAAGTTTGCCTTTCTACCACTATTTCTGTTTGCCTACGTATTTTTAATGGATTATGTAGCATAAAAAGTTCACATACAACAGACATAAATGCAGCAAGAATCTAAAATTGGGATCGAACCAATTTACGCAGTCCAGTTACTAAACAATGTAAAACTTAGCGCATTAAAACTTAAAAGGCTAAGATCTATTATTACTTATGATAAAATTGGGATCGAACCAATTTGCACAGTCCAGTTACTAGAACTTATATATTATCCTCTGACTTTTACTCAAAGGTTAGCAAGTAGACATCTTTTTAATTAATAAGTTCACCTTTCTACCACTATCTGTATTTGCTATGTATTTGTAATCGATTTTGTAGCATAACGAGTTCGCATACAATCTATATAACGCAGCAAGAATTCAACATTGGGATCGAACCAATTTACACAATCCAGTTATTAGTGACTATGTAAAACCTAGAAAACAAAACCTAAAATTGTTAAGATCTATCATTACTTATGATAACATTGGAATCGAACCAATTTGCACAATTCAGTTACTAAAACTTTGTAACTAACGCTAGTTTTAGAACCTAAGATACAAATATCTATCTTTACTTATGACTATGACAATACCTATAAAAACTACTCATCCTATTTTCTGTCGCAAAAGCGTCAGCTTTCACCCAACTTCAGACCATAGTGACCTTAAACCCCGTACCTTGACTTTGATTGGTTAGGTACAATTAATTAAAATGTAAAAGAACGAATGCAACACTCGGACCGCGTTAATTTTTTTTTCCGCTTAAATACCATAGTAGCGTACAATCCTATAGACGGCACTAGCAACAGCGTCGGATATCCCCAAAAAGTTCAAACCCAGATACTAATGGTTGTTACCTTAAATGCCAATAAAAGGAGCGTTTACCTTATTTTAATCTTAATAGACAACTTCTCGTCCATCGTCCATAACGCTCTCTGGCTCTAGCCTAGCATAGCATACGCATTTTGTTCCTAACCTATGCGTATTGTTCCTACTAAACAATAAAACATACCATCTTTTTTTTTTCCAACTAAAGCTCAATAGGTGCTCATAAAACAAAACCCTACCTTGTGCCGGCAGTCGGGCAAAATTTATTTCGAAACGGTACGAGGCTTAATACAATTTACTACTAGTAATACGATTCGATAGCTTTTGTATTTTTATTTATTTATTTATATATCACAAGTAATTGCGGGGTCAAGGTAAAATTTTCCTACTTATCAAAAAAGCTCAGTCTCGGTAGGAGACTTGGCTAAAAGACCTAGTATCCAGGCTAACACTTAAAATAAGAATTAGAAAATTTTAATTAAATAACATAGCAAACGTGGCTGTATGGTTAGAAATCCCTTTGCCTTTCTAGGAGAGCAAAAATCGAAAACCTATAATAAATTTGTCAAAAATGTCAAAATGACAAGCGTCCTAGTCCTAAACGCGTTGTTGATTTCGATTTCATTTGATATTATTAGTTATCGCCATTAAAGAAGGTGAAGAAGTCATTAATTACTTTTACGATGTGTCGTAGCATAATTATGCCGTAATGCTAAATTTGTTTATCCGAATACCTACTTATAACCACTGAATATGGACGCGCTATAACATGCCGTTTGTGCAGTTTATCCATCATCAAACATGTACGGAATGGATACGTTATGTATAAAACCCCGTGAGAAAACCAAAGTATCCCTACAAGTCTAGGTACCTTAATATTTGTAAGTATTTTACCATTCACTTATTTCTTAAATATGCAATATCAATAGTGATTGTGAACCTTAACCTATACTCACTAAACAAATCATATGCAATACACACTCTTCGATAATGTAGCCTACTTAACCTAAGTTAATCATGCCCCTTACTTGTTTCAGGAGTTAGAAGATCATTCTACCTAATGACAAAGGAAGGATTATGAACCTATTTCTACTACTACTGGAGGCACAAAAGCTTTGCAACATCTAAAACTGCTGCCAAAATGTGATATCTATGAAATAAAACGGAACCTAATAATATATCAGTGATTGCTACAAATGCTACCGAGATGTCTCTTCAAGCTATGGGAGAAGTTTGATGCTTTGCACTCGATGTTTTATATTACACTACGCACTAACCTTAAGTGATATATCTGAATTATAAGTGTTGCCTTCGGATTTTATGGCTATGAATATTACTAATTTGATAGACATAATTTGACATAGGTGCGTAACTCATACTTGCTATTCCATTACTTGACAAATGTAACCCGTTAATTAAAATTTATTAATATCTTCGCTTTATACCTACTACTCCTATTCTATATTGATTTGTGAAAACTATCACTGTACATGAGCTAATGGAAAACCTTCTGCAATAAGTTATAAAAGTATTTTTTCATACATGAGTGTATGAGGGAGTGCGCAGCCAAGTATTACTGATTTGGGAAGTTATGCAATACCTTTCCTTTCTTTTTGTTTAAACTGGTGAAATTAGCTAAGGGTAACTTATACAATAAATGCTTTACCTTTTTATGTTTCCTTATTTATTCTAACTGAAACCTACAACATTGTATGTACATTGCTTGTGTATCTTATTATAATACTGACATGAAAGATACCAGGGACCTCTTGACAATAGTAACCATTGTGAGGAAACCTTGAACACATAGGTGAAGTAAACTATAATTATGAGCAAAGTACCATTCCACTCAAAGACCTCACGAGTCTCTTCCAAGTCTGGTTTTCTGTTCCTACTTGAACTACAGCTATCAAAATAAAAGGTAAGTTTTCTTTTTCCTACTTATTATGCTCGGAGGTTTTTAATCATGCTCATCTTTAAATGAACCACTGCTCACAATAATAACACATACCTATTTGCAATTCTAAAACCTCCCAAGTGAGCAGTTGTTTACATCTCAAACCCCACCTAATGACTTATGTTATAACATAATGCACATATTTTTTAAGAATATGTTGGTAATCTTAAAATAGAACTTAGAGTATCACAGCAGACATAGTAGTAGTCGTATAATACTTATCTAAAGATTCCCTATAATTTTAAAATAAAGTATTATTCTGTAGTTACTAGTTTGACGGACAGACAGAAACCATAACCTTAGGTATTCTCATTTTAAGTAAAATTACAACCCCCCTTTTTCTCAATTTTACTTACCCTATTTTAATGAAACCTTTTATAATTTACCAGATTGACAGACAAACATAGAACCTTAAATATACTTAGGTATTTTCATTTTGTATAAAACTACAAGCATACAACCCCCCTTTTCTTCAATTTTACTTGTCCTAGTTTGATGAAATGAAGCTAACTTAGTCAACTTGCTTAATTAAATCTTGAAACTTTCTACCAAATTCACTAGGTGTTATATACCTATTCTGTGAATGTAATCTAATCTAGTTAATAGACTCCACATACAACATACTTTTCTTCTTTCACTACGACTACTCCTGTACCAGTAGGTTGTTATATTTCCGTTTTCTTGGTTTTGCTAACCTAACCAAGCATACTTAAATTAGACCTTTTTACTTTGTTGATTCGATACTTTCTGTTAATAACCTTCTAGATAAAAGTTACCGAACGACCACTCAAACATTGTCAGTCTAGTTTTGATATTGTCCCTGGGTCCTAAGACCAGGGCGCAACTAAGTATAAGTACTATAGTAATTTTACTCTTAGGCAATCGATTGATAAACATAAATAACTATACTAAGTAGGTAAACGCAATCGCTGGATGCGAGCAGCATAAGGCCGGTTGCTACAGCAATCCCCGCGAAAGCTCATGATCAGCAGCGGGCGTCCCCTAACCGATATGATGATGATGATGAGGAAACACGATGAAACATTTCCTACATAATTACACGTCTAACATAATACAGCCTACACTTTAATGCAATTAATTAATTCGCAACCGTGCTTTGGAACTGATATAGAATCTGTGCATGTTACTAAATTACAAAGCAACCCCCCGTTGATAAAACTTTATAACTGTTGCTTTGTCAAAAACTGCGCCCCACTCGTCTAAACAAAATCTATTTCATAAAAATTGGCAAACATATAACTGCCCTGTTTATTAACATGATAATAGACTCCAAAGAGCTGAACCTGAGAACGATCGGTATCTGTTGTTCAGTTCAGATTGATGCAACAAACAATACAATACCTACAACATACAAACATTACATTTTACTACACACCTACAATTTACTATGAATGAATAAAGGTACCAATACCAACATAAAATAAAGACTCACTTAAACGACCAGATATACCGAGAAACCAAACGTTTTAGATACGTTTACGTCAACTAAGACTTCAGCCACACGTACGAACGTACTACCTATTTAACAAACGCTTGTTAAATTCGCCTGTCTACTTATTAAATAAAACTAGACCATTAGATACGCAATTTGTTTGACAAACATGAATAAAACTAAACAACTTGTCGAGTCCAACACGCCAGACCCGACAATCACGTCTGACCGTCTAGTTCAGTCGTCTGTACCGGCCCTTACAAAACATAAAATATTTTTTTAAGTTTGCTTAAATACCGATACATACTATAATTTCTATACACGATACGAACTTCAATGAATGCAATACTGTCGGCAAACATTGAAAAATTGAAATACATTAGATTTTGCTTACGTTCGTTTTAAATATGGAATAAAGCGTCTATACACGGCTGAATAAATGAATGCTTATTCGTTTACCCGCTATCTTATCTATGCCTTATTTGTATCTTGTTGATAGCCTACCTGCATTCAGTTTTCTATGGAGAAAAATCTTATTAATGTAATTAATTTTAGTGAAATTACTAACAGAAGTAAATACAGTGCTTTTCTGAAGCAAGGCTAAGTGAATGGAAGAAACATAGCTATAACATCCTGACAAATGATGTTAATTTGTAGAACAAGAGTTCTGCTGTATAAAATCCTTGCTTCAGGTGACCCAAGGATGACCCACAAGATGACCCACGGATATCCCACGGAACTTTACGCCAACAAGATGCCTAATAATTGTGATTGTAACGCAAAGGATGAAAGTGAAAATTTAAATTGAAGTGTTGCGTGACTCAATACCATTTCATAAATACCTGTGACGTGTCTAATCTAAAACGAAAATTGGTTTCTGTAAAAAGTTTTAAAGAATAGTTTCCTACTTTGAATTTACTCATTTATCTCCCTAATATTCTACCTATAAATACCATTTTCATGCACTCTCCATTTCACAAACAACAAATTGTGGCCGAATAAATCGACCACTAAATTAAATCAAACAAACTCAATAAAAGCTAAGTATCCTAAATTATAAACACTAAATATCCTAGTCACGGCAACCCATATTGTACCGGACCCTAAATCGTCTTTTTTAATATTCTTTATTTATTTTTTTATTTTGTTTAGTTTGTAATTTCTTTATTTTGGGAGCTTTATTTTTATTTTATTTGAATTAGTTTTACTATTTAATTTATATGGAGATTCTAATTGGGAGATTTTGTATGGAGGAGTTTGTTTGATTTAATCGCTTAAAACTAGTACTTAAAATTAACTGAAGATTTAATTGAAGATTGATGATTGAAGATTTGGCCAGTGATTCGTCTAGTGGTGATAACCCTTCGTTGTGATCCGTAAATAACCTCGGTCCTTTTAGTGCGTAAAAATGGTACCTATTAAGCTACAGATGAACATCCTACATCTTAGAATATCTTATGATCTACCTATTTAAGTAACGTCTAAATATTGCTGAGGCGTACGAGCGTTGAACGTGAAATAGATTCAATAATAACATCAGTCGATAGATACGTAGTTAGAGGTTGATTTATAAAGATTATAGAAATAGACTGATTAGATGTTTGATATCATAATGATGAATTCTAGTGATTTTATTAGCAAATATGTTTTTGTGGTAAAGGAAGTGCCCACTCCCCGCACCTTCCAGTGAGACCGTCACATTACTTCGTCTCTCCTCCACTTTTATTATTATTTAAAGAGAGAGAGACTTGGGTTCTGCCATATTTATGGAACAGTTTTATAACCCAGTATTGATTACAAAGTTATAGAATATTATTATTTCATAGAAATGCATAAAGCAAAAGTATTTCTTTCATAGATTTTATTCTTGATTATTTCAAATAGGATAAGGTAATTTAGCTTCTCTCTCTGTAGTTTAGCAAATATTACCAGCACTTCATAAGGGAGTCTATTGAGAAGAAATGCCGCAAGAAACTCAATAGATTTGACTTTATCAATCTAAAGCAAGTATAATAAGAATCTTTGTTCTTATAGTGAATTAACATTATAATATCAAGTTCTAGGTTAAAGTCAATAGTATTATTGAAACAGTAAGTACGATGAAAGTAAGTATGCTGTTGATACTTCATTTGATTATAAGTACTTTATAATAAAGTTTAGTCCTGTAGACATTAAATAGTTTATGTTATTTAAACCATAATATTACTTTCACTAGGTAAAGTATAAGTTTTCTAGCCAAGGTAGGGTTTTCATCTACCAAAAACAGTATACATCAAGTCTATGTTTTCTATAGCTTGAACAAAGTCATATTTTGACAGTAGTGAAGGATATCTGATTGATAATGAATGTATTTATTTGGTCAGACCTTAATATAGGACTCCCCTCCGTTTGGTAGTAGGAATACTAAGCTTGCTTTGCTTCGCTAGGAAAGAACAAATATATGGGATGGTTTTGTTTTATTTCTTAACAATTCCAACCAAATGTAGTATAAGGTATTTTTACTGTAAAATAGCACATTGTTCATGCTACAGAATCAACCAATAAAATCCCATCTTAGGCTAGAATTGCTTACACAAGATAAAATATATTATGGTAAATAGTTGAAGGTAATTATGGTAAGTAATTACAGTTAAGACCTGAAATAAATGTCTAAAAGAAATTAGGATTTCCATCCGCTTAATGACGAACCTACGCCCTATGCCTACACTTAGAGAAGGTTCCTATTTCCCTAAATTAAGCTAAGGTGTTAACAAATCTAGAGGACTGGCCTCACATTTAAATTTAGTGTGTGTGTGTAATGTTGTTTATTCTCAGTGCAATGAATAAACCCCTAACTCTAACCCATCCTCGATGCAAGGAATGGATTACTATCTATTCTAAAACCCTATAAGATGCGAGGTTCGGGACTACCTCTATAGACCTATACCTAAATCCCGGTGTTACGTCTGGGTTGGGCCCCCACACAACCGAGAGGGTTGGGAGAGAAGAAGGGCCCCTGGATACCCCTACACAAACGAGTGAATATATACATATATAGATCAGTACGGTCCACAGCAAGCTGGACCACATGAGAACCTCACTGTCTAGACATCCTCATAGTGGACCAACATTCCCGTGTGTGGCGAGCTCACACAGGAAATTAAACATGATAATCAATAAAGTTTATCATGAATGAAAACCCATGCCCAAAAGAGGCCACATTTTGGGGCATCCAACCGTTTGGATTCTAAATCCAGAGGACTTCGTTGTCACCATGTTAGGTATCCGTCCAAAGGATCGCTCCGGTCGAGCCATGAAGTTAATCACTAATGCAACAGCAAAATGCAAGTTTCATCTTGCCAAGACATTTACTTTAACACTAATTGAAGTTAAATTCAAACAAGTGAAACAAATTGTAGGATCGCTGAAATACACACAATACACTTTAGTTTTAGCAAATAATACAGTTAAATAGGAAAGATCTCACCAATACCGTAGCGCAGTTTCGTTCGATTCGGGTGTGAATATAATAATGGTACTTCAATATGGTATATAACGTAACACACGTCCACACGGCTTGAATGCCAAATAATGAATAATCAAGAAGAGTCCTCCGCACGTCTACTCAGTACGCCAGACAACAGTAAAAAGCCCCGATTCTCGCTTCTGTGGTCTATTTATAGTCTCAGAGGAGCGTTTTAGCTTCATTGGCTACTTTAGCATCAGCGTTTTGGCTTCTTTAGCTACTTCAGGGACATTAGCGTCTGCGTTTTGACTTCTTTAGCTACTTCAGGGACATTAGCGTCTGCGTTTTGGCTTCTTTAGAGACATTAGCGTCTGCGTTTTTGGCTTCTTTAGCTACTTCAGGGACATTAGCGTCTGCGTTTTGGCTTCTTTAACTTCTTTAGGGACATTAGCGTCTGCGTTTTGGCTTCTTTAGGGACATTAGCGTCAGCGTTTTGGCTTCTTTAGCTACTTTAGCGTCTGCGTTTTGGTTTCTTTAACTTCTTTAGCGTCTGCGTTTTGGCTTCTTTAACTTCTTTAGCGTCTGCGTTTTGGCTTCTCTAGCTACTTCAGGGACATTAGCTTCGTAGGCGCCAGCAAGTCTGACTCCTTATATGGTCATATTTTCAGGTTTGTTTACCTCCTTATATGGTCATGCCTACAGACTTTTGTTCGTACTGAAATGACCGCGCCGGACTAATTGCCTAATGTTTATTTAGCCACTCAGCGACAAATTGTTAACGTTATAGATAGCATTTAAGTAGTTAAATATCTTAAGGTAGATGCCGTATAGGTGCTTACTGTGCGAGTAGATCATACATCTATTAAAGATTTCCCTACAAGGGGATTCTAAGTAGCATTACTGGTGCATATATTGTGGCGGGCCATATCTCAAGAAATAATATAATTGATTTATTAATACTTTAGTATAAAATATATTTGTGAACGTGACGGGCTGCTGAACCCAAAGCCAGACCGTTACAGTATTTTATATAAATAGTAGATTGTCGAAGGACGGGTGAAAGATACCAATTCCGCGCAAGATTACTGTTCGGAAGAGCAAAGCGAGGACGCTTAATGGTCGAATATAGAATTTTGTTTCCACTAAGTCTCACTCACCTTTCATTTTACTATGAGGAAAGCAAAAAGTCATACACATTTTAGTAAAACATTATCATTTATTTCACCAGCGTAAAGCCCGACACAAGTTTTTGAAATTCAAAATCAACATGGGCGAACTAAGCATTATATCAGATTCAGGTTTATCAGCGGCCCTAACATGACAGCCCAGGTTTAGTTTAACCCCTCCCTGTGTCTCTGTCTAACTAGTGTCATAAGAAAGGGACGCAGATAGAGATAAACTAAACTTGGCCAGTCATGTTAGGGCCACAGATACTAACATGATTCGTCATTAAGTACACCAGTAGAATAATTAAACTATAGAACTAATATTCCCAGCAATGATACAGAAAATAACTCATCACTAAGGGTTGACTTCTCAGTTCAACAGATGTTAATAGCATTTTTGGCATGAATTAGTCCACAGTTAAATCTTACAAAACAACTGAAAGTTTGGTCCACAGTGTGTCAAATTAAGAATTATTATTCATCCTACCTATTAAAATGTCATATAGCTGATGATAAATGCTTATCCTATGGCACTTGAAAGTACCAGTTATTATACACACTGGATGTCGACCATCGCTCTTGGATCCTTCGTAAACAATTTTTAACTTTTTTATCTGAACTAGGAGTTCATTTAGACATGCACACTGCCACGGATTCCCGAAAAAACTAACCTCAGTCAGACTCACTCCGATGCTTTGGAGCTCTGTGAAAAATCTGTCTGGCATATAAGTCAACCTGTTCTCATTTAGCATCAACTTCTTTAAATTGGTGCCTTGAAACGCACTAGCATACACATATTCAATTTGGTTGTAGGACAAATCGATATCCGTTAAAGACGACTTATTTTGAAAAAAGCCTTCCGGAATATATCTAATCTTGTTACTACCCATATCAATTTTACTTATCGCATTAAGAGGCTTTAGAAGATCTGCATGTAAATAATCAATTTGGTTGTTTGCCAGGTTAGCACTGTCCAGATGCGGGACATTGGTGAATGTATCTGGGTTGTCAAGTTTTGGAATTTGATTGTGCTGAAAATTAAGTGACCGCATATCGGGGAACTCTGGGCGTAAGACGAACAAAGGTATTTCGTTTAAAGAACAGTTGGTCATTAGCAATGCATACAGTTTATCCAGCCCCTGCAGCAGTTCAGCCGGGGTGTCTGACATGTTGTTACCCGAAAAACTGATTCCCCATAAATTATGGTTGTTGCGAAATAAATTTGGGGGTAAATTTTTGCCTAAGAAAGCATTGTAGGTGAAATATAGTCTTTTTAAGGCAGTATTAGAATCAAAAATACCGGCTTCGAAGTGGCTGATTTGGTTGAAGCTTATGTTAAGTTCTTCTAGATTGGGGTAGCATTTTAATTTATCCGGGTTTATTGAAGTGATTTCGCAACCACTTAGAGTTAATTCGGTAACATTGTTGTCTATTTGTCCAGGTTCTATAATTCGATGTGCCATAGAACAATTAGGCCAGGTGACTCTCTCACTGAATGCAATGTCTCTCGCAGACAGGGTCAGTGACGTCACGAGCCACCACATCGCGCTAGTTGCCATGCCTGAAACAATTGAATTTCAATACCTGTCATTAGTACATTTCGTATCCCTATATGCAATTACAAACTTTTATAAAACTGCTTATGAATGCACGTTTGTATGGTCGTAAATTATTTATAAATGGCAAAAAGAAATACAGTAATGTACAAAGGCGAAGTTATACTACTTAAAATAAAATAGGGCCCACTCGACTTTTCTCGAGTAAAAAAGGTTAAAATTATATCAGTTCTAACTTCAATTTTATAACTTACTAGCGGACACGCGCGACTTTGTTCACGTAAAATTAGTAGCCTATGTTCGTCAGGAATAGTTTAGCTTTCTATCTGTGAAAGAATTTTTGAAATCGGTTCAGTAGTTCCAGAGATTACCCCCTACATACAAACAAACTAACAAAAAAACAAACTAACAAAAAAACAAACAAACAAAGTTTTCCTCTTTATTATATTAGTGTAGATTATATTAGTGTAGATGTAGATGTAGATGTAGATGTAGATGTAGACTAGCGGACGCCCGGACTTCGTTCGCGTGGAATGAGTAGCCTATGTCCGTCATATAGCGTAGCTTTCTATGTGTGAAAGAATTTTTGAAATCGGTTCTCTAGTTTCATAGATTACCCCCTACATACAAACAAACAAAAAAACAAACAAACAAAGTTTTCCTCTGTATTATATAAGTGTAGATAGATGTAAAGGGTTCATTCTAAAATTTGCGAAATGCTGCGAATCAATATAGTCGTCATGGGATAGCAAATTATTTAATAATTATTAATTTAGTTCAAAAGACCGACATTTACTTAGTGCTGAACCTAAATACTTACTGGTAAATACTGTACTAATGGCTAATAATAATAGATTGTAAAGAATACTCACTGATTTGAGTTAGTATTTTTGAAGAATTAAATAGTACAATGTTTTAATAACTATTTTAAAATAGCCTGAAAGCAACGCGACCAATCACAATAAAACGCAATCAATAAATGATTAAAATAAATAATAATTAAAACATCACGGCTTCGGATTAACAAAAATTTACAAAATGCAAATTATTCAGACATTGTCAACAAACGTAAGGAAAGTCATTGTAATCAAGGTCGCTACGAACAATAATAGCCCGTCTGTCGTAGTAGCAAATACAGTGTTCCCAGCAAATACTTTAAATTTAAAGTTTGTTTTCACCGACTAAAAAAAAAAACAATTCGGTTGATAACGTTTGACCTGTGCACCTAGCACAAAATTGTACATTCGCGGGTGGCAGGATCTCGTGCAAGGTCCGTTCTAATCACTACCATCATCTTGCTCGCTAATCCTGCCGCTAAGCAGCAGTGCTTGCACTGTTGTGTTCCGGCGTGGAGAGCAAGACAGCCGGTGTAATTACTGGCACAAGAGGTATTCCATCTTAGCCCCAGAGGGCTAAGATGGAATACCTCTTTGCAGGATGCTGCAAATGAGTTGCCAAACCAGAGTTTGCAGCATCCTTGGTGTTGTGGTTGTCTATGGGCGATGGTGATCACTTACCATTAGTTGACCCCTTGCTCGTTTGTGTTACGCCACTGTTCTTATATGGCGAAAAATTATCTTCTTCTATTCTTGGCATTAACTGGCAGTCTGGCGAAACCTCTTACTAAAAAATAAAATTTTGTCAAAATTGGAAACAAAGGTAGTTCTGAATGTAATTTGTGATAGGGACTTGAGTTCTTTGAACATGCATCCAAAGTATGAGAGTCTCTGTGGCTATAATAAAATCTACACTATAAAAGGAGCCATGTCTTCCATTTTAGCGTTAGGAAAAACTGCGTTTAAATTTCGCACACTTCACTTATTGGCATATGTAATAAAAAGGTTCTGCCATGACATTTAATAAGTTTGTTTTATTATACTACAAAAATTTAATGACTAGGACTTAGCAACCATAAACACAGCGCCATACAAAAAACTTTTTTTGAGGATTCCTTACCTCAAAAGGAAAAACGGAACCCTTATAGGATCAAATTATTGTCCGTTTGTCTGTCTGTCTGTCTGTCAAGATCAAATTTTGTTAAGAACGCGTGGAGGTATTAAGTTGAAATCAATATCAAATACTCAAGTCTGGAGTCCCTTAGAGCCATAAAAAAAATAAAACTTCTAAGTACACGGAATCAAAAGATACGGCCGTTTATGCCGCATGTTTCATACAATCGCAAGGCACTCAAAAACCTATGAGGTACTTCCCGCTGACCTAGAACTATGAAATTTCACAAGATGCAAGGTCTCAGCACAAATGAAATAATAAATCCCAAAAACCGTTTTTTTTTTGTTATTACACCCAAAAAAAAAATTGTTTGATCTTACAAATCAAAAAGTGTGAAACTAGATGTTAATGATGGAACCCTCGCTTTTTATTGGCACAAAACTTTCGGGTATCCAGTATTGTACACATGACACGCAGCATTGTACGTGGACTCAAATCTCGTTGCATTACCCATGCCAACCAAACCAAGCATGGCAGCGTAAACAAATGCTGGGAGTCCGTGCGTCCATGCGCGATTCATGCGAAGCTCGCGTCCTTGAGGGCCGGCCACGTGCTGCCTCGTAAATAAACCCATGCGGAACCTAGCATGATCATTTGTTTTTTACCCGACTGCGCCAGAAGAAAGTGTTATGTAATTCGACTGTATGTATTTATATGTACAAAACATAACAAAGTGCACGTGTAAAGTATGAGTTAGCTTTAAGAAGCTTTATTTTATGTTCAGCTTATCCTTATACAGTATGGTATTGTTAATGCGAGCAATAAACATTGTATTTAGATTAGAGTAAGTACAGACATTTTGAATTGACTTTTCAGTAAGTACAAAGTACTACTAAGTTATTATAGTATCAACAGTATTATTGCAACCACTAAAATATTGAGAAAAGCGTGACGCTGTTTACATATTAGAGGTATTGCCTAATAATACTCACTAGATCAAAAACATAACAAATAAAAAACCAAATCTGGTCTAATATGTTTAATCTTTTGATTTGTATTGAACTTTATAACTAGGAGTCGTGGGCTAAAACTACCACGATAAATAGCACCACAAGACAATCAAGTTAGTATACTACAAGAAATTAAGTTTCCCTAGCGAGTCGAGGTGTACTCAGAGGTCGTAGTAGCCCCGGTAAACCTAATATGGGGGTTCGAATTTCTGCTCGTAAGTATAGCAAACGTATCTGCTACATAAAAAATACAATAAAACATTTTAAAAAACTATGTTTAAGACAATAACATGTTCTTTTTAATTTGACTGTTCATTGACAATTTGATAGCCAAGTGGGAGAAGACCTATAGAACCGCAACGGATCAGCGATTCTCTTGTGGTTGCTGGTTGTTATAGGCGGCGGTGATCACTTTCCATCATGTGACCCGCATTCTTGTTTTCCTTTCTTTTCCAAAAAAAAAATACAAAAAAACTGCCGAGCATGCTACACCCTGTAAAGGTAAGAACGCAATATTATCATACCGGTTAACCGGTTTTGGAGCGGGCGTCAAATGTATTTCCACTACAGTGATATTTAAAATGTAGATCTTGTTAGTTAGTCTTTAAGGTCTCAAATAAAAGTAAAATTAAAAATCTTTTTAATCCCTTTTAGACAATCTGTCGTGTTTGAAATCACTTTTTTGCGCGTACGCAGTACTGATTAATGCAATTTCAGAACTTTAATGAAAAAATTGAAGGCTTTGCGTCAAAGACAACGCAAAAAATGTTTTAGCCGTTGATTTTTTTACGTTTCTGATAAAAAAAACAAGTCAGTCTTCTTTCTTTTATATGTCCTGCACGCTCTGAGGCGAATATTTAAGTTTTGTTTTGGCGAATATCCAAGATATATAATTTTATGCGTGGGGTATCGTCGAAATAGGTCTTGCGTTTTTTTAGGTTATAGTTTGTCTACAAGATTTTTTCAGTATAATGCACCATTTACAAAATACTAACGGTTGAAAGAGAGATTTTATCGGTAGAGTTACGTGACTACTATCCAAATTGGTTCAGCATTTGTTGAGCGAAAAGTGCTGTCAAAACGTCGGGCCATAATTAAGATAAAGTCGATGCTAAGTCTATTGACAATAATCAAAATAATATCTATTTTTTTTTTTACATTAAGAAAGAAAGAAGGAAAAGGATTTATTTATTTACATACGCACATCACACGGAGTAGTAGTGTGTTGAATATAAACAAAAAGGGCCCCACTCAGCATACTGCCTCGGTAAAACCGAGACGCTGATTTTCAGTGCATTCATTCAAATCATTCAATTCAAAAGTAAATATAAATATATCTGTTTAATTAGTAATTTTTCATTGACCTTATAGCGTATTTATTTTCAAATCATTAAGAATAGTTTTTGGTTTAGTCGCCTTGGATCTCTGCTTAGGTAAACATGAATGTTTAAACGTTAAACCGTTTAAACGGCCATGACTAGTTAAAACGTCCAAAATATACAAAACTATAATTCAATATGTCTATGAATAATAAATATTTAACGACATAAGTATCTTGTTATTTATTAAGTTGTTCCCACTAAGGATTAGATGTCAAACAACACGTTTGTTATTCGGTCGCTTAAAGCTAAGAACAATGTACCTGATTTTTTGTATGTTTTTACCATGTCATATGGTTAAAACTTAAGATGAATATGTTCTGGTGTTTTGCGGTTATTGTTTTTCGAATGAATACCATCATGTTAAATGAACTAGTATTATCTTGTTTTGGATGTTTCAAGCTCACTCCAGGCTTTTATGACCATGGTGTTGACAGGAATGCTGATTCTATTTGGTTGAAATTGACTTAACGTGCCACGAGCTCAATTCCTAAAAATTAAATTATTCCTAGAATTTGCTTATTAATTTCATAGTAAAATAATTACCCTACAACATTTCTCCGAACTGGGGTAGTTAACCAATATATTGGCACGCAAAGTTTTGACACCTTTTTTGCAGGATTGTCACTACTGTCATTGTTGCAGTGAAATAAGTGTAAACGTGCCGTGTCCAGGATTGGAGGAATGCCAACAAACAATTACTAACCTTACTTAAAATATTGAGCAGTAATAATTTCAAAGTACCTATAAAGAAGTTTTTTTTAATTTCTGAACAATCATCTAAAACTTAAGTACGTGTTCTAAGAAATTAAAACAAGTGCCGTTTAGTTGCTATAGCAAAACCTAGCTATTCCCGGAAAACAAATGAGCTTCAGTGATTTACAGCTGTTGGTAGTTAGGTAGTTGTGTAACCCATACATTCCGTATTTGCAACAGAAATGTTGAAGTAAACTCAACTAAGCGCTGCGCTATTCAGTGAAGCAATATTGCACATAAGTGCAGTGTAGCCAACCCTACAGTTTTAACTGTAGATCTACAGTTTTTTGGAAATTCTCTCAGTTTTTAGTTTAGGCCTCGAAATCTACAGTTTTTTGATGAAATGGAAAACTCAAGAAGATTTACAAATTGAAAACGAGATAGTGGCTAGTGATACTATCTAACATGTGTCATCAGCAGCTGATGATCAGCTGCTGATCAGGTACTATTTCATTGTTATGGATGGACCTTTATAAGCTGATGTAATTAAACTTCCTCAAAAATCGCTGGTCACATTTCCTGAAGTGTTACAATACTAGCTTTTAAATATTACTAATTTTATTTGACGTAATGTATCTTTATGGCTTTTGATATTTAATTTGATTAAAACTTTGATAATCACATGATATTTTTTCTTTGTTTTTTAATCCCTCTCTAAATTCTCTATTTGTTACCATCATTAAATAATAAAAGATAGCTGTAGATTTACTGTTTTTTAATTTGATATTTACAGTTTTCTACAGTTTTTTTCTGGCATATCTACAGTTTAGCTCTGTGCTGGGGTTGGCAACACTGCATAAGTGTATACTTAAAACTGTTAAGTATTTTTCTGGTAGTGATTTTACACACTCAGAACTAGTACTTTTTTTAATTACAAGGGAATACCAACCTTTCTAAATACCTATGCGTAAGGGTCCGGCTTCTGCCGAGAGAAATTGTGTTTTTTTTCTAATTGCAGCATATTCTCTTACAATACAATACAATATTCTTTATTGAATACCACATTACAATTCAATTCCCTTCAATTGATGAAGCAATGGTATTGGTTAACAACTACACATTGCTGTCCATACACAGCAAAACAATAATTTAAAATTTAAAATGCTATATAATGACAACACAAAGAAAAATTTGGGTAATGGCAGGACTCGAACCTGCAACATCAGCACGCCGTGCCTAATCAAGTTAACTTGATTAAGTTTCTCATAGATGACACCAAGGGTAGTTTCCCAAACAAAAATCTATAATGTAATGATCGTAACGACGAAACACGTTGAAAGATTCGCAGGGTATGGTAGCTGTAATATGGCGAAACTGGAAAACGCAAGTCACGGAAAGCTGATATTGCAGGTTCGAGTCCTGCAATTACCCTAATTTTTCTTTATGTTGTCATTATATATTAGCATTTTAAATTTAATTTGAATGTGTAAAAAAATAAAAAAATATCAAAAAATAAAAAAAACCGATTACAAAATTAATTTAAAAATCGCGCGGAATTATTGGTCTATCTCCGTCAGGGGTATACTGTACTACAGCTTTCTATTTTTGAAATAATTTTTGGAATCGGTTTACTTCAGTAAGTAGTTCCAAATATTACCCCCCTACGTACAAACGAACAAAGTTTACATCTTTATTGTAAAGTGTAGACGTAGATTTCTAAAGGTATACCTAACAAACAAGATGTCGTTATTTGTAATGACTACAAAAAATCGATATCTTTTTAATATCGATAAAAAATACGGCGCAGTCATAACTCGTTTTGTGTTCTATATACGATGTTATTGTAATTGCTGTTTATTAGTTGAATAACGTAACTGTTATTATCTCTGCAGTAATATGGGAACTTTTTGCTCTAGATGTTTTAAGTACGTAATACTTGGGTAGACACAATAGAACAGCGCATGGGTTATTAACTACTTATGTCATTAAGTAAATCAGCACAAACCATCTGTTGATCCATACATAATCTATGTGGAATGATATCATCCGCATTGCAGTTGAAAATATGTCAGCAACTTATCTTTTGAACTAATAGGAAGTAATTGCCTAAGACGTACGTAAAATGAATAGTCGCAGCACAGAGTCGCTTAGGTCATAATCATACGGCGTTATGCGAAACTTGAAGCGTAAGAATTCCCGATAGAAGTAGAATTGACGCGTTTCAGATGTGGTGTTGGCGGAGATTGCTTCGCATACCTTGGACATCACAATAGCTCAACATCACCACGCGGCTCTCCATTATATATGTCGAAAATGTGCCCTTAGTTTTATTCGGGTACATTATGCGGCCTCCAAAGCATTGCCTAGAGAGGCAAATCATCTTTCAGTTTCAGGGTAGGGTACCAACAAGGTGGTCGGACACAGTGAGGAGGACGGTGGGCGGCAGCATGCATAGTGCGGTCCACACATCTTACGATCGCAGTCTGTGGAAAGAAAACCATATGGTGGTCGCGATCCTCAGCAGTGAGGACCCGATGAAGAAGAAGATACGATGTCATAGTACTGAAAACAAAACCTTTCAGTACTGTCAAATCGTAGTTGCACCCGCTATAACGACGTATGGTGATTAACAGAAGTAGCCATTGCGGGTTGGGGACTTCGCGCTCACTTTGCAGATTTTCTTAAACTTATTTTTCACTATACTTTTAACCTTTCCTAATGTACTAATAGCACTTATTTCTTCATCTATGTCGCTGTAATTCACTTTCCTATTCACAAAATGTTACCAAGAGTTTATACATATATATAACTAGCAGACGCCCGCATCTTCGTTCGCGTGTAATTATTAAGCTTATGTTCGTCAGGGATAGTGTACCTTTCTATTATTGAAAGAACTTTTGGAATCGGTTCAGTAGTTCCAGAGATTACCCCTTTTCGTCATCCATCATATTAGCCAGAAGACGCCCACTGCAAGACATAGGCCTTCCCCAAGGATATTCACGACGATCGGTCATGTGCTGCTCGCATTCATCGGTCTCCTGCGATCCTCACCGGATCATCCTCCCTGTGGGAGGCCTACCAACAACTCGTTCTTATCTTCTTATCTAGTTATCTTTATTTGCATAGAATAAGTGGCTACATCAAAGTCATTAGTCTTCTAACATTGACATCTTTAAATATATAATCCACACATTTATTACTTTATCCAAACTTTGTAGGTTACCGCTGACAATCAGCGCGGAACTATCAGCACCTCGGCATCAGAAATCACTAGTGGAAGCATACCAAATAGACGCATCGCCACTCAACAGTTGCAACCTTTATAGGCAGACGGATACCAAATGGACACGCGAACAGAAATGCACAACTCTTACCAATTAATAATTTAATTGGTGGATTTCGATCGTTCGAACTGTTATTACCGCTGTCTAACTGCCTAGGAAGTTCCTCGTGAAAGTATGCTGACACTAATGAGCCGAAGAGGCAATACGGCACAATACTATGCAGGAGTGTATATTGAGTTGTTCTAATGTTTATGTTTCATATAATGCTCGTTTCGCATAATTGATACATATTCTACCGTCGACTTTTCAGTATAAATAAACCTCATCTAATATCTAACCTGTTCTGAGTAACCCAAGGAAATGATTTTCTGAAATATTGTGTGTTTTAGTTTTAAAAAAATTAGGACGATCGATGATTTGATACAACATTATAATTATGGACTAACAATATTATGCTATGCGAAGGGGTTAAATAAACAGGGTTATAGTGGAAATACTGGTAGGCTACGAAACGAAAGAGCATGTCGGGCCACACTCAGCGTAGGATTACGTAGTCATCACTATAAACGAATAAAATTCTCAATACTTCCAAAACGGTGCCCCAAATCCTAAAATAATAAGATAATGATTATGGTTTTTAAAGAGCTATCTAATACTCTATCTGATACTTGTAGGGTAAAAAAAGTATTTCCCCCCTACTTTACATTTATGGAGGGTCTTTGGACAAATTTTATTCATGATAATATGTGAGTTGGATTAATACGAGTATGTATGTGCGAAATTACAGCTTTGAACTTTTATAGTTACCGAGAAAAAGTGAATACGTAACAGGCAGACAGACGGTCGCGAAACTATAAGGGTTCCTAGTTTGACTACGGAACCCTAAAAGCATGTAGATCATTTTATTTAATTTAACACGATATGAGGTCCAGGTGAAAGGTTCGCACCGCAACAGTTCATCATGACCTTCGAGTTCAACGAAAATCGGTCTTAAGCATGACAGATATAGAATCTTCTGCGATGATCAAGTGGGATTGGGATGCGCAGTAGCCGATCGGTTCTGAAGTATAACTGAGTAGCTGATCTACTTTTAAGCACGCGATGGATACGGCTTAATTATTCCTTTGTTGGTTTTTTGTATGCTTATTATAATATGCTCCGAGCACGAACTAATAATAGGTAGTTTTTGGTAGTTTGCAATTATAGATCTATTAAACCAGGTAGGTCATATAATTAAAATCTAATATATCGGAATTCTTAGAAAATGTTTTTCTTAGTAGGTACTAACATCATTTGTCCTAAAGAATTGATTTGACGAAACCGTAAACTTTCCAAGTATATTACAAAATTAAATCTAACGTTATAGACAATTTACGTTAAAAAACAATTTACGATTTAATTTACGATTTTTGCATGGCTGCTAATAGTGCTAATGCCACTACGTGCCGATACGTATCGCATAGTGGACTATAAAGTATGGAGCGGATCAACTGTCTAAAATATTTGATATAGAAATAACTTACATGGCGTTATTTACGATAATATATTTGGAAATTGTGAAATGTTTATAAACAAATTTAAGACTCTATATAAAAAAAAACGCAGTCATATGAAATGCTTTCCTTAGTTTAGAATTTGCGATTCCAGATAAGAGGACATTGTGCAAGGTCCGTCCGGATCGTTACACGTGACGACCACCATGTTACTCGCTAATCCATCCGTTAAGTAGCAGTGCTTGCACAGTTATGTTCCAGCGTGTAGAGCAAGACAGTCGGTGAAATTACTGGACAAGAGGTATTCTTTTTTAGCCCTCAGGGTTGGCAACGTATCTGCTGTCTCTTCGGTATTGCATGAGTGTATACATTTTGCAGATGGCGGCGTTACCTGCAAAATGTACACCTGCTGTTCAATGTAGAGTATCTTAGGCTCTTTGTCATCAGGTCACCAACAGCGCGGGCGTGGTGTCCTCAGTGCAATAGGGGACTAAGTGTACAAATTTCACGTACATGTGGTACCTGCAGCGTACGACACACTTGCCTGGACACTCACAACCGCTAGACAATCACTTGAATGCAATTTAGCTGGCCCAAACAAGCGTATCAGTGCAAATACACACCCACGGAACTGATAGCGATAACCGAATTGGCGCAATTCCAGTCGCGGCGAAAGTGCTGATAGCGAGACCCGTATAGCCTGCCCTGATGTCGCAACAGATGTTATGAAATGTTCCACGACGATTTTTTGAAATAGCTCTAGAAAGTCTACATGTATACTATAAGCTATAAAGTAACAGTCCTGGCTATTGACAAGAAAATACGGAAACAAAAGCAAAACGAGAGACAATCAGGTCAACTACTAGCGATGATCTTTTGATCGAAGACTACCAGTAAAAAACAATGTCCTAAGTAACAACGTATAACGGAAGTTAACATGAATCTAGGAGGACGAAGTCGCGGGGAAAACCTAGTGTGTGAAGATTTGGCGTTCAATCGATTCTAATTACAAATTATTTTACCGATCGTATTTCATGGTACTTCTCAAAGGCACTATGAAAAACAAAGTTATTTCTGCGGTCGCTAAATAAAATGTAGCCTGTCCTGTAACCAAAAACAAACCATAACTCAAAAATTGGTCAAGCCTAACGCCATGATTGTTATGCGAATTTTTCTTAGACTATTTGGCTTCGGAACTCTAAAAAAGACAAATATACAGTCAAGGTTGTTTTAATGTTTACACTTTTTTACCTCTTGCTCATTCCAATAGGATGGAAAATTTTAGACTATTCATGACCTTCACTGTAATCTCATGTCATGCGCTAGCTAGCCGTTTTGATAGACTCGTAGCTGTTCTATTCAGTAGAGCACTTAAACACTTTGAGAGCAGCCCACATATTAATAAACGCTTCAGTGTAACCTCTGTCATTTTCGTCAGTGAATATTAAAACGCGATTAATTTTATCAAAACTGATCTAAGTTCAAATACAAGGCCAGCCGACGACCCTGATATCTTAACTACGGAGATGATTTCAAAAGCACATGAGAAGTTCACACAATTACCGCTCATCAAGATTAATGCACGACAAACATGATATCCGGTACAATGAGGAAGAAATATAAAGCACGTTTTCAGGCTCTTGCCTCTTATAAAGCAATTAATGTCTATTGTTTACACTTTTAACTACTCTTAAATAGTCTAACAACTAAAAAAAAAGTATGTCGACTGATCTTTTAACTAATCATAATCATAAATAGTGTATCAACTGATGGTATTTGCTCAAGTCAGGGTGCTGCTCTAAGACTGATTGCACACAGAGACAGAACAGCGAGGCAGTATGCGCACGCCGAGACCGCCGAGGCCGTTCGAATTGTATTGTACTGTGGTGTCCACTCTACTGCCTCGCTGTTGTGCCCCGTGTGAAATCAGCGTAAGCGCAATGGTGATGAGCCATCGCTCTTTCATCCTTTACATATTGGCATGAACGAGCGAGACAAAGCTATGGCTCGACGATAAATATTACCATAATATGGTTGGTAATGTTTATAGTCGAGCCTTAGCTTTGTTCACATTATGAACATAGTAGATGGGCCTGCCTAGCATCAAAAATTCTGGATTGGCATCGAAAGAACAGTCAAAGCGTTACAGGTTTACGCGCCGTCACGGTATGGGAAGGGCTCATTCAATGTGTTTCTGTTTTTATTATAGTGTATCAAACATTAATGTAATTCCATTATTTTTGTTGCGTCTCTATAAAAATCTTCAGCGTTCACGGGCAGTACCTAAAACTATGATCTAATTTTCTAACATTTTTCCAAAGAGGTTTCTTTAGCTGTGTTTTGTTTTCTACTCTTCATTTGCCTAGATATCGAAAATATGCATAATCATGAAGTACACATGAACCCGGGCAGGAAGCGAGCGAGATTAGTGCGCATGAGCCGTGAAGGCCGAAGATAAACGCTTCCGAACCACGTGGGGACCGAGGGAACATTGTGCTCCAGGGCATCAAGTCAACCGTCATCGTCACCCATCTAGCCCCGAGGTCCCCGAACTTTCTTTTACCGTAGACCACTTGCCATTTTTATGTGTTGCAGACCTTTTTGAATTTTCGTGTTGTTTTGTTTGCAAATTTATAATTATTCTTCATCCAAAACTGAACCTCTGTCGGTGATCATAGATTTTCCAAACAAATATTTAAAATTAATAAAAAAATGCTTTTTAGAAGTTAGATATAAGGGTATCATAAATTATTGACGTATATTTCGTCGTGTGTATAAAGTCCCAGTTTACATGTCATCGACCCCTAGTTTTTATTTTGCTAGTATGGACCCCTTGGAAGTTGAAATCCCCTGGGGGTCGATTCAGACCACTTCAGCAATCACTGATCTCGCCAAATATTTGCCCTTACGAACCTTCAACGAAACCTCGCGTACTAAAGTTAGAACATACCTAATTTTTGCAGTCAATAAGGCCACAACACATCAGAACTTCTTCGACCCTTTTATGAGAACCTAATAAGAAATGTTAATCCCTTTCCAAGGAGTAATTTTAAAAGAATGGAAAATATTCCTGTGCTTGTTCAGGATGTTGATATGGAAAAGTTGAGGTCGCTATCAAGGATGCGGATGAGTTTGTTATGTTGTTGTTGAGTAGCGCTTGTAATGGGCGAATGGAATCAGTGAGTTTCAGACCGATGTAGAAATGGAAGTTTACGATTGTTTGAATTATATGTACATCCTAACACGTAATGCTGTTGAGCATCTGAGATATTCTTCTGCTTCATCTGCTTCTGCTTAAATAGGGTGAAATTATAACTAAAACACCGAAAATATATACACACTCAGCATAATGCAACACAATATAAGTGAGATAATTAGATAAAAAGTCACTAGTGAATCCATAGTATGTAATATAATGTATGCGACAGTCAGGTTGTTTTTTTCCTTCAAGTGTTTCTTCATGTCAGAACGACCTGATTTTTGTAAAGGGATAGTTAAAGGGTCGGATAAGGATATAGGTAAGCTTTTTTAATTCCGATCAAAAAAGCATTTACCGTGGTACATTGTTAATCATATAATTATGTAATTTTTTTAAGTATTTAGGTGCACATTTCTTCATTAA
Organism: Ditula angustiorana; assembly: GCA_963691745.1. NCBI lineage: Eukaryota > Metazoa > Arthropoda > Insecta > Lepidoptera > Tortricidae > Ditula > Ditula angustiorana. The sequence continues at coordinate 10,156,610 of OY829485.1, forward strand.
GTCATTGAATTTCAAAATTTAATTATTTAATTATAGCCTCTGTAACAATCAGCATCCTCGAGAAAATTAATAACAAGCCGACCTTTAGCATGCATTGGTCAGCCGGTTTACACAATCGACATAACTGACCCCTGTCCTAGGTACTAATTATAAGTATCGAGTTACATAATAATTTGGTTGAAATACAAAGGACCAAAGACCGCCGTGAAGGTAACACGACCACACAAATTGTTTATTTTGGCCCAAGTACGGGACATTTAGACAGCATTAAATTTCACAGGGACCGCTGCTCCAAATAACTAGTAGGTACCATTGACCCGGCATGTGTTCCGCCTCAGTAACCGTTTCCCAGAATGGCAAACAGTTGACCCTTGAATCCCAAAAGTCATTTATCTTTTGAACCCAAGCTGTTCGAGGTATAACATTACAGCTCCGACGATCATTATCTGAACCCGAAAATATTTAGGTTTCGAGAAAGCCATTATTCAACGTGTCATCGCGGGGACGTTTTAATCTCGCTGTATAAATTATGCGTGTATGCGTGTTAATTTAACGAACATTGTACCTTTCTATATGGTTATACTCTTTTGCATGTACTTATTGTTCCTTTCTTAAAATTTTTGCATATGTTGCTGGTCAATCCATCACGAGATCAGATATTAAGATGAGTATGGCGAAAACTCTGCCGTCAATCTCAAGACGGAAGTCAAACCGTTTACATAAATATTTATTACAAGCATTACCGTGATTGCTTCGTAATGATAATGACACGCGGTTACAATAATTTTCAATAAAAACCCGTTAACTTTGACGGACTTATGTGCAATTATTGTGACATTTGGCTCAATCACTGTAAAAGTTCAACGACGCGTAATTTTTGCGAATGGACAGTTTCTGATGAGTAATTTTAAGGTCTCAACTGTACTTTATCCTCTCTCATTTCTCATGATTTTAAAGTGTTACGTTTTACAGAGGTGATCGCCCCCGTACAGCTACTATAGAGGGTTTATAGCGCTTGTGTGCTACTTGATTATTTTCACGATTTAATCTGCTTAATAGATTAAACAATGAAAAGTATTGCGTAACTGTAAATTTTAACGTACTATTGAAAACCAAATTCTCGTCCTCATTTCTATCATTACTATCTACAATAACGAGTCAAAAGACTTCTCAATACACACGTCTTCGCTACGAGTACAGTTAAATTAGCTACAAATGTCACAATGACGTGAATAAACTTAGTAACTGTTATTTTTACGCAATTTGCAAAAGGAGGCTAAGACGTCAGTCCTGGATCACCTGATCGACACGGAAGCCCACGGTGCAAATATTTTGTCTGTATACAGTTACATCCTCTGCTTTGTGTTGTGTCCATCGGTAACAACAAAAGGTCTTATCAGCCTACAGAAAAGACAGCTGTTAAGGCTTTCTGGATTAAGACCAGCGGCGGTCGGCGACCGTTCGGCTATTGTACACCTTTAGGTATTTTGTAAACAGGACAAGCTGTTCAAGTCATTATCGCTGGTACACATGAGATGAAAGAGGTGCCGAATAATAACATTGCCTGTACAAGTCTCCTAATTTTTTTAATATTGTGTATCGAGGATTTCTTGTATTCCATAAACAATAGTTGTATGCAAACTCTTTATTGTACATAAGCACTTACAAATACTCTCCCAGAACGTCCATTTGTTTTTTTTGAGGTTTGGCGCCCTCATGCCCTCCTAATAAGTCATTCGATCGGAGCTCGGAATGACGTCCCTCAGCTGGGTGGGTCAAGCTCCGCTGAGGACAAGTGGCACTATGAGTCTGGGACGGCTCCATAGTGCCTCCCCCCGTGTCCTCCTGGCCAATATGTATCTGCGGGGTATAAACAAGCGTCTAACGAGGGTGGACTGCTTCCCGCACCATACTGCCTATCAACGGACAAAGCGTGTGGCTTTGAACATTTGATAGCTTGTCTATGGTTACTAAAAAATAACAGCTCATATTACATCCATAGATCTTTAAAAAAATTCAATATAAATATTATTTCGAACATTATGCGGAGTTAGAAATTGGTTTTTTTTTAAGATAGCCTATATAATGTAAGCTTAACCAACATCACAAAAAGAATGACCACATCAAAATCAAAATTTCGAGTTTGTCCCGTAAAATTTTACTATCCCGCAAATTTTTATTTTTGTTTTATCTCGGAAGTTTTACTGAGTTAGAACTTGATTTTTTTTATGGAGTTAGTGTTTACCTAGATCTTGAATTTAAGGCAAGTTGCAGCTTCTAATATGGTAGAACATGGCCATAAAAAAATAAACAAAAAAAACACTTAACTGGCTTTATCTCGCAACCCAAAAGCACCAGCTCAGCGGGAAAAACTGCTAACATGCCTCCACGTAGGGTCTTTCAAACCACAATATAAAGAATAAAAAAGCTGCAACGATTTGTGTCTAGAATTTTTTTTTCAAAACTTCCCGTAAACGTAACTACAACTTTGACCACGGTTTTCTCTAAAACTATCGAAGTGAGATTCATGGGAGTTTTAGTCATGCATTTCAAATGAAAAGTTTTATCTGATTCTCGCATAAAGAGGGTGATACATAATAAATAACGAAATTACCAAAAGAAAACTTGGTTTTATTTAACTGAAAGAACTAGACGTAGAAACAGAGGAACGAAGCGATAATGCATGACAATCCTGTCAATTGCTTATGGCTAGACCAAGGAGGATATCACCTCATTCTTCCCCCCTTAGGTCTCTGTTTCCGCCTTAGACCGTGTAATCTCTAAGGTAAGAAGGAGGCCGCCTGTCTCTGTTGGTCCTCCGTTGTTCCTCTACATGAGCCGTCGGCCCGTGAGTTTCTTCTTGCAAAGCTTGCTGAGAAGATGAGGGTTCAGGCGGAATGTCTGGTTCTGGATCTACAGAAATCTCAGCATCAAAAAAATCTTCTTCTGAGTGATCAGTTTCTTCATCTTCGTTGTAATTAATGTTAGGCAGTGGTGCCAGTTGTCTATTTGACACTGTTACTGTATCTCCCTCATTTCGCCGAACGAACGAATAATGTGGATTACTTTCGAGCAGTTCGACTTCCTCGACTATGGGGTCCGTCTTTGACTGACGAACATTTTTTTTCATTAGGACTGGTCCAGGCGTCATCCAAGAAGGTAGTGAGTCTCCGTTCGGGGAACGACGCTGATAAGTAAAAAGTCTCTCGTGTGGTGTGGCGTTCGTTGATGTACATAGAAGCGAGCGTATGCAGTGCAGTGCATCTTTCAGTGCTCTCTCCCAATTTTCTATGGGTAGACCTTTGGAACGCAGACTGAGTTGTATAGTACGCCAGAGGGTTCCATTAAGGCGTTCCACTTGCCCGTTTCCTTGTGGGTTGTACGGTGTTGTCCTAGATGATGCTATGTTTGAATTCCTCAAGAAGGTTTTGTATTCTTCGGACATGAATGATGAACCTCTATCGCTGTGTAAATAAAGAGGTTGTCCAAAAGTAAGAAAGAGATCCTTTAGACAGTCAATAACAGTAGCAGAAGTCATGTCTTTACACGCGTACGCAAACGGGAATCTGCTATATTCATCAATGATTGTTAATATATATTTGTTTGCGGAGTTTGACGGTAGCGGTCCTTTGAAATCAATATTAATGCGTTCGAAAGGTGATGTGGCTTTTATTAAATGGCCTTTCGCTTTCATGAAGCGTGGCTTTACCTCAGCACACGTTGGGCATGTAGCCGTCATTTGTTTCACGTCATTTGCTGAATATGGAAGATTTTTCGAACGTATCCAGTGATACATTCTAGTAACGCCTGGATGACATAGTGCATTATGTAGTTCTCGTAGTTTATTAGTATTCATATAGGCACACACTCTAGATAAAGCATCGGCCGCAATATTTTCCGAGCCAGGTCGGTATATAATATCATACTTATAGCACGATAATTCTAATCTCCAGCGTAATATCTTTTCGTTTTTAATTTTGGAGCTGTGGTTTTGATTCATCATATATGCAACCGACCGCTGATCAGTTATTAATAAAAAGGGTTTTCCAATTAGATAGTGCCTCCATTTCTTAAGACTTTCTACTACGGCACAAGCTTCCTTCTCGATTGAAGAATGTTTGCATTCAGAGCTTGATAGAGTTCTAGAGAAAAAGGCAACAGGACGCCCTTGTTGAGATAATGTAGCCGCGAGTGCAAATTCCGAGGCGTCCGTTTCAACAGTAAACATTTCGTTCTCATCAATTGCTAGGAGAGCTGCCTTTTTAATGTCTAACTTTAGTTCTTCGAAGCGGATTTGGGCGTCAGTTGATAACGGAAAAGTAGTTACGCAAGCCAAAGGTTTTATCTTCTCGGAAAATTTATTCACCCATTTTGCATAGTGAGCAAAAAGTCCTAAGGCTCGCTTAAGTTCGGCGGTGTTAGTTGGAGTAGGAAATTCAAGTAATGGTTTCAGTCTTTCGGAATCGGGTCTAACCGAGTTATTCTCAACAGTGTAACCAAGTAAATCGATTTTTCTTTTGTTGAAAACGCATTTTTGTTCGTTAAGAGTCAGGTTGTATTTTTTTGCAGTAGCCAAAAACCTCTCTAAATTATGGTCATGTTCAATCTGGGTTTTACCACAAACCGTGACGTCATCCAGGTATGAGAAGGTGCCTTCTAATTTCTCTGCGTCTATTATGAATTCAAGAGTTCGTTGAAATGCTGCTACTCCATTGGTAACCCCAAAGGGGATTCTTGTAAACTGATACAATTTACCACAGGCTTCAAAAGCTGTATACGATTTCTCCTTGCTTAGAATTGGGACTTGATGATAAGCGCTTTTAAGGTCAATTTGACTGAATACTTGATATTTGGAGACTTTGCTTACGACTGTTTCCACGTGTGGAAGTGGATACGCATCCAGCTCCGTGAATTTATTAATCGTCCTGGAATAATCGATTACTAAGCGTTTTCGGTGAGCTCCGCCGCCTGCCACCAAGACTTGGGCTCGCCAGGGAGATACGCTGGGCTCTATCACTCCGTCTGCGAGTAGTTTTGACACCTCTTGTTTAATGAAGCCTTCATCTTCCTTGCTATAGCGTCTGCTTTTGACTGCAATCGGTCTTACGTTCGATGACAGGTTAGTAAAAAGTGAAGCAGCCGGCACGGAGGCTTCCATCACGTTACATATCTCTAACGGTTTTTTATGACCTCCAAATTTGAATTCTAGACTCGAGTGATCCTTTAAAAGGTCGTGACCCACAATAACATCAGCGCATAGGTCGTTAACAATGAGGAGAGGTCGCTGTTTATACGTGTGTTGATTCATAGAGATGGTGGCGTAACAGATTCCTTCGACGAATGAAACGTGGCTAAGAGATGCTAAGTTTACAGTTTGTTTGCAGGGTCTTTGATGTAGTTTCATGAGTCGTGCGATTTTCCTGTCGATAAAAGTGACTGAGCTGCCCGTGTCGATAAGCGCGTCAGCCTTATAGTTGTTTATAGTGATTGGGATTGTTGCGCTTTTCAAGCTTGATGGGGAGGCGGCTGAAATGGCGCCAAAGCATGATTGTGGATCATCATTATTTGCGTTCTCGGCTGGAATGGCGTTACTAGTGAGATTTCCTGCTCTGCACACGCTAGCAAAATGGCCCCTTTTTGAGCAGAGTTGACATGTAGTATTATAAGCTGGGCATCTAATTCTTTGGTGCACGTTCCCTCCGCAGAACCAGCAGCGTCTTATTGGCCGTGGTGGTGGTGGAGCAAACCGCGTCGCTTGTGACGTGGCCGCAGCTAAGTCAGCTTGCTTGTTATTCTGAGAGCATTCAGGCATGGCGTTGAGTTGCGGACAGGTGGTGCTTATGCTTATCGTCTGAGAATCTTTCTCGGCAGCTTCAAGGGCGATGGCTTTGTTGAGCGCTTCGTCTAGGGGTTTCGTATTTTCCAAAAGATGTTCTCTTATTTTTCGCGATAGTAACCCGGAGATGAAAGTACTTCGAATGGCCTGGTTTTCGTGTTCTTGCGCCGTGACCTCTTCAAAGCGGCAGTCTTGAGCGATTAAGCGTAACGCTCTGGCATAATCGGCTATGGACTCGTCTGCTCGTTGCTTTCGGTTTGCTAACACATGTCGAGCTAAGACTATGTTTTTGGGTTTGATGTAGATATCCTCTAACACTTTAAGAGCCTCTACATACGTTTTGCAGATTTTGATATGTCGATAAATTGAGGCAGTTAAAAAGTTTACCAGTACCTTCAGTTTTAACGTGTCACTAGTTTCTTCTTTTTCTTCGGCCAGAAAGTTTTCAAAAGTGCTTCTCCAATATAACCATTTTGAGTCCGCATCAGGAGTATCAGGTTCTACGTCGAACTTGTCGGGTCGCAGATATTTTGCTAGCGACGAGCACGTAGGGGTAGATTTTTCATCCTTCATTTTTCAGTTAAATAAATTGATACATAATAAATAACGAAATTACCAAAAGAAAACTTGGTTTTATTTAACTGAAAGAACTAGACGTAGAAACAGAGGAACGAAGCGATAATGCATGACAATCCTGTCAATTGCTTATGGCTAGACCAAGGAGGATATCACCTCAGAGGGCATGTCCGATTTAAGGGAAAAAAAAACACTGTGCGACGCCAAATAAGATTGCTTCTGCTAATTGCTCTGGCTAATACTTAAGTAGAAAATGAAACAGCGTCATCACCGGAAAGATGTTACATAAGGTTCCTACGTCAATTTTATACATGACCATGTGAAAATGCCCGTGTAAGTAACCGTTAAAAATGACAATTTCCTCTTTCTAATCCAGCAGCTGGGCCACAAGTCTATGTTATAATAACGCAACCAGAATTGAGGTGAACGGTTTCACACGCACTACACAGCGCCATACAAAAAAAAAACAAAAATTTAAAGATTCGAACAAAACTCAGTACACACATAACATGCAACAGTGTGCGTGACCTAGGGTGACCAAGACCAACCCTGTGTGCTCATTTGACTGGACATGTGATGTAAAATTACAGGATTCATTAAAACAACACAGGACAACGCGTTTATTGTATGGCATGTGTAACGGACAGCAAGACCTAAGCCGACTGACTTAGGGATAACATTGATTGTACTTAGATTAAGTTGAAAATTAATAAATAAATCCTTAAATCCTAATTATATGAGGCCAATGAGGGCCATATACGAAGGAGGACCGCGGGACGATCCGAACCTTGTAAATTATTACCCGCGGTCCTCGGAAAACAGATCGCAGAGGCGATTTAGATGTAAAAAATTAGATTCTTATTGGAAAATGTACATAAAAATTAGCATAATCACGTTTTAGGAATAAGAATGAATGTAAAGAGGCGCAGCTTAAACAGCCAGAACGAATAGCGTGGCTATTCCACTAAGAATGAACCCGGCTCGCCCTCTAGATCTTGCTAAATAAAGCAAAATATGCGAAAATGATAAAGAAAAGATCCAACAATTTAGTCGGAAACCCACCCCGAACCGACCAATGGGAGCGGCTACATTTTTGGATTTTAGGCCAATCAGAGGCCCCGACGGATCACACTTGACCGAAAACCGAACGAAAAAGTCGGCCTCTGATTGGCCGGGACGCTCGATCCGCGGCGCTACACCCGCTAGGCCAGCCCAGTAAAATGGGAATATAAACGGGCCAGGCCAGCAATCGAGGTCAGCGGTGTCAGAGCAGCGGATCCAGCGAACCAGCCTAGAACAAGAACCAGGAAAAGGAATCAATAAAAGAAGAACACCAAATACAGTCCATTGTTTTAATTCGAACGAGCCGAGCCGTCGAAGTCGACCTCCCTGTCCGACGCCCGTCCCGGACAGAGTCTTGGTCCTTCGAACCGGATCATCCGGACGCCGCTGATCCGGATCAAGTGGACTACGTCATCATGGTCATCACACGTTCCCACGGCGACCGGGAGGAGGAGCAACGGCCTGCGAACCCGAACCAGCAAGTCACCGCCGCCGACCGAGCCGCCGCCGCCGAACGGACCGCGAACATAGCGCGCCCGAGCGCTGCCGAACCGAACCCCGCCCGGGTAACCCATGCCGGCATGGACCCAGAGGAGCGGGCTGACGATCAGTGGCAGAGGCAACTCGACCGTATCGTCAATCGCGATCTCGTCTCACCCGCAATCGCGCCGACGCGGGCGGTGACTAGAGCCGCGCCCCGCGAGATCGACCGCGGCACCGGCGCGCCGCGTCGCGACGTGTACTTCCCGCCGATTATGCGGGCGGACGGAGTGCCCCCCCCGCCCTTTGGGCACGGCCTCGGCGAACCTACGGAGCACATCGACGCGATCACGCAGGAGGAACCGGCAACCGAGCGCTCTGATTGGGCCGCGCTTATGGAACAGGAGCGGCCAGTAAGAGCGTCCGTGGCCTTTGAAGTCGACGTGCGCACCATTCAGCCTGCAGTGTATGCTGACCAGAGAAGATCACCGGCCCTATCGAGGTGTTCGAACAACACCATCTCTAGGATCCGTCTCGCGGAACGAGAGGCGGAGGAGGAGCTGCTGAAAATCCAGAAACAAGAATTGGAGCTTTCAAAGGCGCTGGTGAAGAACAAGCTGGCCAGGCAGATTGAAACAATTGAAGCAGAAGGCTCTCAGACTGGGAGCATTATTGCACCGCATCACAAGCTAGAGCAAGACAGACGTATCAGCGATTGGTTCCAGAAGTGCCCTGACGACGCCGCCGAGAACAGACGTCGCGGCGCTCAAGACAAACCGGAACCTCAAGCCGATGCGAAGCGGAAGGATGAACTCCCGCAAACTGAACGCAAGGGCAGGGCCCGTTCGCCGACGACGCCCACCCGCGACCGCAGCGCAACCGGATACCGCGGGATTGAAAAATTAGCGGAAACATTGGAACGAATGACGCGACTGCGGCCGCCGCCGAGGCAGGTGTACGAGCTACCAACGTTCAGCGGAGCTGCGGGTGAATGGCTACCGTTCCAGGCGGCTTACAAGGACTCTACGAAGGCCTACAACTTCTCACCTACGGAGAACGTAGCACGTCTACGAACTTGTCTACGAGGCGTCGCCCGAGAATCCGTCGCGGCCCTGTTGCACACTGCTGCGGATCCGGACCAGATTATGCGGACGCTGCGTCAGTGCTACGGACGACCTGAGGTCATCGTGGACAAGGCGCTGGATGATCTCAAGAAGCTGCCGCGCCTGGGAACATCGGCTGCTGAATTGAACGCGTTCGCAGTCAAGCTACAGAACATAGTCTGCGTGCTTTCTACGGTGGATCATCGGGGATATCTGTACAACCCGTTGCTGGCCCGAGAAGCACTGGACAAGATGAGCCCGCATCTACGCTCTCGTTTCTGCGACTACGCATCGGAACAAACCGCCGCTGTCGAACCAGAGATCTGCGTGCTCTCGAAATTCATGATGCGCGAGGCGGATCGAGCCCTGCGCTACACTTTCGCTTCAGGCGGAGCGGCGATGACGTCATTGGGAACCCCGTCGCCGGTCAAGAGGGAAAGCCTGAAGCCCCGAGCCCCCACGAAATGGGGAACGCCGCGGCCTGTCTACGCCGCCGCTACGAACGCCGAACACAAAGGACAATGCCTATGCTGCGGGGGCGACCATGACGTCCCTAAGTGTGGGAGAATGCGCCAAATGAACGTGGACCGACGCTGGGAGTGGGCCAAACAGAACAGGGTCTGCTTCAAGTGCATGAACAAGCAGCACCGGCGCGAGAACTGCCGCGCCCGACTGTGCGGGATCGACGATTGCCGCCACCCGCATCACCCGCTGCTGCACGCGAACCGTGCGGCTACAACGCTGCAGTCCCACCCGGGGCGGGAACCGCCTCAAGGGACGGCGCCGATCCAAGCGCCGCGCCCAGCTACGCCGCCCTCACCTGAACCCGCGCCAGCCGCGGAAAAGGAGTACGTCACTACTGCTCGAACCAGCAAGACCAGTGACCGAGTATGGCTGAAGATGTGCCCAATAAGGGTGAAGGGACCGAACGGTCCCGTGGATACCTACGCGTTACTGGACGATGGATCTACGGTGACGATGATCGACGAGGACCTCGCCCGGACGATTGGAGCCGTGGGCCCCAACGCGCCTATGCAAGTCCGCGGAATCAGCGCCGTCAAGGAGCAACCGAACAGTCGACGCGTGAACATAGTCGTCCAAGGACAAGGCGGAGCCCATACAATCGCCGCTCGAACAGTCGAGGATCTCCGGCTGCACACTCAACAGCTGGGGCAGAGCGTTACGAAGTATAAGCACCTGCGCGACCTGAAGGAGGCGTGCTACGACGCTGCTACGCCGCGACTGCTGATCGGGACGGACAACTGGCCACTTATGCTCGCCCAGGAAGCGAAAACGGGCAAGCGGTCAGAACCGGCGGCAGTCAAAACCGAACTAGGCTGGGTGATCTTCGGGACAGTACCCAGAGCCTTGACACGGAACGATCAAGACGAGGTCACGCATTATGCATACAACGTGCGTGACGACGACATCGAGAAGCTGGTGAAACGACACTTCGAGATCGACGCGCTGGGGGTATCGCTGGCTACGAAGCAACGGCCGGCGGACGAACGAGCCCAGCAGATCTTCAACGACACCGTCGAGTTCCGCGGAGACCACTACGAGGTGGGGCTGCCGTGGAGGAGCGACGCCGCCGTAGTACCTGCGAGCTACGCGACGGCGCTACAACGCCTACGAGGCGTAGAACGAAAAATGAAGGATGCCGTCTACGCCCGCGAGTATGGGGCGCAGGTAGAAAACCTGATTGATAAGGGTTACGCTGAACCGATCCAGGGCGAAGAAGTATCGAACCCGCGAGCCTGGGTCTTGCCGCATTTTGCTGTGAGGAACATCAATAAGCCGGGCAAGATTCGGCTTGTGTTTGACGCCGCCAGCAAGAGCCAGGGAAAATGCCTGAACGATTTTCTCTTGGAGGGCCCGGACTTACTTCAGTCGCTTCCGGGCATCCTCTACCGCTTCCGGGAGGGCCAGTATGCAGTGACGGCGGATATCCAGGAGATGTTCCTGAGAATCAGAATACGGCCCGCCGATCGACCCTCACAAATGTTCCTGTGGAGGAAGCCGGAGGAGGCGGGGCCACCGAGACTCTACAAAATGAACTCGATGATCTTCGGAGCGTCAAGTTCGCCTTTCCTGGCCCACAGCGTGCGGAACCACAACGCGCACCGCAATGCGAACGAGTACCCGGAGGCGCTTGATCCCATCACGAAGAACCACTACATGGACGATTACGTGGACAGCTACGCGACCGAAGAGGAGACCGTTCGAGTAGCTACGGCGGTAGCGACAGTGCACCGAAGAGCTGGCTTCCATCTACGAAGCTGGGCAACCAACAGCGAGCGCCTCAAGGAACGTATTGAGCCGGCGCTACGCGTGGACGGATCCGCGCCGCTGGGCCCAGACGACGGACCGAAGATACTGGGCTTGATGTGGAGCCCAGAGATGGACGCACTCGGCTTCAACACAGCCATGAACCGGGTGCCGCGAGAAGTACGCGAGAGACTGCGCGCACCAACGAAAAGGGAGGCACTCAGCGCCGTGATGTCCATATACGACCCGCTAGGATTGCTATCACCATACACGATCACAGCGAAGATAATCCTACAGAATACGTGGCGAAAACAAGTACGCTGGGATGCACCGCTAGACGAAGAGGACGGCGTGGAATTCGAGAAATGGACACAGGGTCTACGCGCCGTAGCGGCTCTACGCCTGCCCCGGAGCTACGATACGGGGGGAGCGGCTCGCAGTCTACACATATTCGTAGACGGCAGCTCCAGCGCATACGCCGTAGCAGCCTACCTACGCTCTACACACTCGGACGGAGCGGTGTCCACAGCGCTCGTGGCCGGGAAGGCAAGGGTTGCACCTCTCAAGACGCAGAGCATTCCGCGACTGGAGTTACAAGCTGCCGTCATCGGAGCCCGGATGGCGGACAGCATCAAGAAGGAACACAGAATAAACATCGGGGAAACCGTGTTTTGGACCGACGCCAGGACCGTCCTCCACTGGATAAGGAACGATGCGAGACGATACACGCCTTTCGTAGCGCATAGGCTGGGCGAAATCAGCGAACTGACGGAACCGCACCAGTGGAGATGGGTGCCGACGAAAGAGAATCCCGCCGACGACGCTACGCGCGCCGACGGAGCCAGGAGAGTGAACGAGGCAGACAGATGGTTCACCGGGCCGGCCTTCCTACAATTAGGCGAGGAGCAGTGGCCGCAGGAGCCGCCCGGTGAAGAACCGGAGGAGATGGAAACGTGCGGGCATGTGAAGAGTGCTGAAGAGAGGGATGGCTTCGCGCACCTTCCAAAGATGGAGCGATTTTCCAGTTACGAACGGCTCATCCGGACGACCGCACGGGTGCTACAATTCATCAACAAATGTCGAAAGATCCCGACGGAACTTACATTGGAACTTATACGGCGGGCGGAACATCTATGGCAAGTTAAGTGTCAGGCTGATGACTTTGCCGAAGAGCTAAAGTTACTCCGGAACGGGGGGAGGCTGACGAAAAAGAGCAGCCTTTTCAGCCTGGACCCGGAGATCGAGGACGGACTCCTGAAAATGCGGGGACGCATCAGTGCCGCACCCGTGCGCGGGTTGATAAAAAAACCGGCGATTTTGAACGGGAGGCATCCATTTGTGCGCTTGATCATCGCGAAGGCGCACCATGACGCCGCCCACGCATCAAATGAACGCGTGGTGAACGATCTACGACAACGATTTTGGATATTGCATCTACGACCGACGGTGCGTGCGGTGGCGCGCGCCTGCCCGACGTGTATCCTGCGACGTGCGAGCCCGCGACCGCCGGCCATGGGCGACCTCCCGCTGGCCCGCATTGAACCCCACTGCAGAGCATTCACTAATTGCGGCGTGGATTACTTCGGGCCGCTAACGGTGACCATCGGGCGGCGGCACGAGAAGCGCTGGGTCGCGCTTTTCACGTGCCTGACGACACGCGCCGTCCATCTGGAGCTGGCTGCCAGTCTGACGACGGACTCTGCCATAATGGCCCTACGTCGGATGGCAGCACGCCGCGGTTGGCCGCGGCTGATATATAGCGATAACGGAACAAACTTCCGTGGAGCCGACGCCGAGCTACGAGCCGCCTACGCGGAGTGGCTACCCGCGCTACGCGACTACGCGCTGCAACACCGCACGGAGTGGCGGTTCATTCCGCCCGGAGCGCCGAACCAAGGAGGGGCGTGGGAGCGCTTGGTGCGATCAGTAAAGACAGCGCTGGCCGCCACGCTATTCACCAAGTCGCCCAAGGAGGAGGTGCTGCACACCCTGCTGGCGGAGGCGGAGCAGACGGTGAACTCCCGACCACTGACTCATGTATCGGTGGATCCGCGCGACGACGAGGCGCTAACCCCGAATCATTTTTTGCTCGGAGGTCCCTCAGGAGCCCCCCTCACCGGCCCCTGCGACGAGGCCGACCGACGGACGTGGCGCGCCAGCCAGGCGCTGGCGGATAGTTTTTGGGCCCGCTGGATACGAGAGTACCTCCCGACGCTCGCGCCCCGTCAATCGCCGAGCGGGGGCGAGCGACCCATTGAAGTCGGCGACTTGGTGGTGGTTGTCGACGCAACGCTGCCTCGAAATGTGTGGCCGCGAGGGATCGTGGAGGCGACCTACCCGGGACCGGATGGCGGCGTGCGGAGCGCAGATGTCAGAACGAAAGGAGGAGTTTTCCGGCGCCCGACGACCAGGCTTGCTGTCCTACGAGGCAAGGAAGAGGCCTCCCCTGCGGATGTCGGCCGGGGGGAGAGTGTAACGGACAGCAAGACCTAAGCCGACTGACTTAGGGATAACATTGATTGTACTTAGATTAAGTTGAAAATTAATAAATAAATCCTTAAATCCTAATTATATGAGGCCAATGAGGGCCATATACGAAGGAGGACCGCGGGACGATCCGAACCTTGTAAATTATTACCCGCGGTCCTCGGAAAACAGATCGCAGAGGCGATTTAGATGTAAAAAATTAGATTCTTATTGGAAAATGTACATAAAAATTAGCATAATCACGTTTTAGGAATAAGAATGAATGTAAAGAGGCGCAGCTTAAACAGCCAGAACGAATAGCGTGGCTATTCCACTAAGAATGAACCCGGCTCGCCCTCTAGATCTTGCTAAATAAAGCAAAATATGCGAAAATGATAAAGAAAAGATCCAACAATTTAGTCGGAAACCCACCCCGAACCGACCAATGGGAGCGGCTACATTTTTGGATTTTAGGCCAATCAGAGGCCCCGACGGATCACACTTGACCGAAAACCGAACGAAAAAGTCGGCCTCTGATTGGCCGGGACGCTCGATCCGCGGCGCTACACCCGCTAGGCCAGCCCAGTAAAATGGGAATATAAACGGGCCAGGCCAGCAATCGAGGTCAGCGGTGTCAGAGCAGCGGATCCAGCGAACCAGCCTAGAACAAGAACCAGGAAAAGGAATCAATAAAAGAAGAACACCAAATACAGTCCATTGTTTTAATTCGAACGAGCCGAGCCGTCGAAGTCGACCTCCCTGTCCGACGCCCGTCCCGGACAGCATGGTCCTGTTTGTGTCTATTAGAAAAAAAACAGAACACAGCAAAAATAATAGCTGAAAAACGGGACGTCCTAAAATACAGGATATTTGGCCACCCTAGCGTAACCTCTGACGCTCATACTTATAATGTCTAAAAGTTTCAGGCCTTGGATTTCAAGTTCAAAAGGCAGAATAGCTGAAGCATGGGGTAAGTCGGGTGGGAAGACAATGCTAGAGCGGGTGAACGTTCGCCGTGGGAGGACAATACGACACTCATTACACACCTGCCAAGCTGCTACAGTAGGCGAGGTGCACTAGACTTACACACTTAAATTAAAAGTCAGAAATTCAAATCAAATCATTTTATTTTGCAAAAATTATTAATGCAAACATAAAGACTGACCGATATTGATCAGAATGGTCAACACAAATCCCCACTATTGTTATACTATGTAACTTGATACAAAAAACATGCGCGTCGTATTGAGAACCTCCTCTTCTTTAATGTTTGGTTCAAATTATACTTCGCTTTCTTTTAGGACTTTCTCCGAAATTGATACTGATGTGGAATATGACATGACCTGAGTCTTAACTTGCAACAATAAGTTAAACAACCTTTAACGCGCTAGACATAATCAATCATCATCATGTCATGTCGGTCACTGGAGAGCATTGCGATTTGCGAGACACATTGCTTGCGGCAGCCACTCAGTAAACACCTGGCTTGGAACCGTCCATCGTTTGGTTTATAGTACAGTCCAGACAATAAGAGTCACTGGAGCTAAATCTAGTAAATCTAACTGGATCTGTATCTCAATCAAGACATTAAAGATTACCGCTTCTTTTGTTTTCTCTTTGCCTCGACCAACACCCGAGAAGCCACAAAGTGCCTGACCGTTAATATTCCTTTCATGACGAGCGTTTCCTACATATTTGTCTTTACATATTATAAAACAAAGTCCCTATCTGTTTCTGCTTATCCGCATCGCACATCGTATTTTCGGCCGTTTACTCCATCTT
This sequence comes from Ditula angustiorana, assembly GCA_963691745.1. Classification (NCBI taxonomy): domain Eukaryota; kingdom Metazoa; phylum Arthropoda; class Insecta; order Lepidoptera; family Tortricidae; genus Ditula; species Ditula angustiorana. The sequence goes on from OY829485.1 coordinate 10,172,183, forward strand.
AATATTTTGGATTTTGATATTTTAATTTAAATATATTTTTACAGAAGGTTTTTACAAACATAACATCCTAATTGTACCTGTGCCAAGCCGGGGCGGCTCGCTAGTATCCAATATAATGAATAAAAATCGCAAAAGTTTCAATAATTTTACCTACTGTGTTCCTTGTTCCAGCACACCACGCAACACTAATTGTATTCAGCGACGCGGACGCATCATGTGCTAAACATCCCACTGATGTGGGTGCGAATCTATGGAAGGTTCAATAAGCACAATTAATCATGGAATAACTCAAGCCTTTTAAGCTTCGTTTTGCTTTGTGAAGAACGATTGTACAAAATCAACAATGCATTTTATTTACCTACGGCTGGTTAGTGTTATTTGAATAGGCGTTGAGATATAGGAAGATGTTCTATGAAAGCATTGTTTTAATACTTAGTATCTACAGTTATTCACTTATCATTGAGATTATATTCAACTCTATCTATTGCAACATTTGTTATTCAAAAATGTATATCACGTCTAGCAGTTACAACGCTCTCAACAAACCAGTTTCTTGCCGATTCAATTGCCAATTTCATAAATATCAACTGTACCATCGCACAGTAGCATGTATGAGTACAGTTACATATCTTCAATATCATCAGTTGTACAACAATTTGTATCATAAAAAAACAGTATACACATCAGGCAAACCGCAAACAAAACGGTTTCATTACATACCTACCTAAGGCACGTCGGTGTACTTTAAAGCCTATAAGATTACACGTGTACGGTTAGTTTTTGCTGTTGTATAATTCATTAGCTAAAGCCGAGCTCCAATTAGCTAGGAACATGATTGATCGTGTGTGGTGACAACCGCGACTTGCGCGAGGGTTGCCGTACGTCTTGACAAATTAATGCAATATTATAACCAACTATAACATAAATAGATATACTTACATACCACCAGTGGCCCGTTTCACTAAGCTACAAGTTACCATTTTACAAGTCTAAACCGGCATACATTGGTCAATAATGACCAATGGCAATGGGCATAATGACCAATGCTGCCGGTTTAGACTTGTAAAATTGTAACTTGTAGCTTCGTGAAACGGGCCACAGGAACTCAGCCGAGAGACAAGAAGGCGAATCTTACTGCCATCTTCATAGTTATATAATTAGTTAGCTAGTTAGTTAGCTAGTTATTAGTTAGTTATTATTAGTTAGTTTTATAATTTTTATGTATGTTAGTCTGTAAGGTATTTGTCTATGGGCCTTTGTAGCCTGAGAATAAATGATTTTATTATTATTATTATAGTTGGGGAAGCGTTTGTCAACTTTTTGCTTAACGATTAACCCGCTCACCTTTTTATTATTTCTTTTCGCCTTTTATCATCTTCTTTATCTTTACATACTATTAAACGAAGTCGTTATCTGTTTCTGTCTGTCCTTCGGTCGCTTACTCCTTCTAAATCACGCAACGAATTTTGATACGATTTACAATGTCATTTACATATTTTTTTACGGAAAGTTTTTTGGACATTAGGTACACCCTAATTAACCCATGCAAAGCGAGGGCCGGTCGCTAGTATCATATAATGTAAGAGCTAATCTTTTAATGTGTATAAAATATAACACTACTTACTTATTTGTAAATAAAACACCTAGCTATGGGACATGAACACCTCGTTGAGTTTCTTGCCGGTATTTTCTCATCAGAGATTTTTCCGAACCAGTGGTAAATTTTTTGACATTCATAAGTGCTACCTGTAAGCCTAATCTGGATAAAATAATTAATAGATTCAGGCGTTACTTTGCGGAGGTCCATATCAACAAACTGGAACAAATTACCTTGCTACTCCGCGAAACCAGTGCCGGGCTCGTGCAAAATAGCTGCGTCTGTGCGACATATATATGTTCATATTTTGACTTTGACTTTGAAACGCAACTTCATTCAGCAAGTGACCCTAACATGACCTCCTAGTTTCAATTTATCCCTCCCTGCGTCTCTTACAAACTAGTGTCATAAGGAAGGGACGCACATTGAGATAAACACAGATAAACTAAACTGCAACTTAATAAATTAAAATGCAACTTTTACTATCCCGGAAGAAATAAGCATTTTTCTGGTACAAAATCAGCCTTCGTCTATTCCATCCTCAGGATTCCCAGTGTGCAAATTTTTGTGCGAAACAAGATCTGCTCAGAGATTTAGTTTTAAAAAGATAAGGAATAGTCAGATAAACAAAAGCAAGAGCCACTTTCAAATCTATAAAATTTGAATTAAATGAATTTCTACATAAAACTCCTCAGATCGTAGGAATTCCTGAAGTTCCTCGTTAAGTTTAAACTATAAATAGACAGAGATAGTATCAGAATTCTAACGATTCGCAAAGCAGGCTCGCTTGACACGAATACCTCGACAAATTCCTAACTAACGTACTGCAAATACTGACAAATGGTAACCCTATCCTGATGTAAGATTAATTATGCTGGTACATAATAAAGTTATTTGCTATGACGTAACTAGCTCATTTATTTGGAGGTCGGTGACCTATTCAATGTTTCAATCTGCAAAAAGTTTCAAACGGTTGTCAATCATACAAGAACAATCCGAAAACATAAATGTGAACAAGAAACCAAGTTCGTTTGGTACCTACTAAAACAATTCGTTGTACCCAGCCATAATGCGCAGCGATGGACGTTTTTATTTTTCCGAACTTGGCTTAATACATTGTCATAGTTCCATATTCATGTTAGGATACTTTTAGGTTTGTTGGAGAAACCTCCTCTTTAGGAATATTTTTGTTTTCCGGAACCAAAAGTAGCTTAGAATTAAAAATAAGTATTTGTTGCTCCGTTTTGACATAAAAAATAGGCAAAGAAACATGCACATTTGGACATGTATAATAGGTATTATAGTTAGGATTTTCCTTTCGATTTTTTCAGTAACTTAAGGCCCAAATCCCGTAGCATCACATGCCTGTTTTTGAAATTACATTCGTCTCTATGGGCATAGAGTTGTAAGCGATACTTATGCATTGCCAGGACGACGATGCGTCAGGACCATGTCAGGACAGTCAGTGTATGCGAATCATTGAGTAGGACTACGAACGTGTTAAACCTAACAATACTAAGAAATCGAATCACAAAATCTCCTTTATCCTCTTAGTTATCTAACCCGCTAACTGGTCCCAGCTGGCAAACGTCCAGAACTGCTCTACCCGATCCACACTGCCAAGACATTAAAGGTTATTGAACACAAATCGTGAGTCTCCGCAAATTAATTTAAATTTGCTCAACTTTACTCGTTTGCTGATTACGCCGTTGAGCGTGGTATATGGATGGATTAACTCTAATGGAGATAGATTAATGACTAGATATTTAGTAGCTAGTTGTAGCTACACCGTGTATACCTTCCCACGCTGTGATGATACCCCTCAGAAGGAACCTACACGATCCTTTTCATTTTATGTTAAAGCTCGTTGAGGTCACCAAGTTATTAAATGTATAGTTAAGAGCAGATATTATATCTACACAGGTCGATAAGATCTGCGCAATGCTCTTTTGTCAAGAGATTAAGAACCTATGTAAATCTTTTAGACTTCTTATAGTGTTCAGCTACTTCTACTGCTGAGTTTAAGGTTTTAATATAAAATAGGAAGGGAAACGAGTAAGTGGGTCACCTCATGGTAAGTGATCACCACCGTCCGTAGATACTCGCAATACCAAGGACCTTGCACAAGGTCCTTCCACTCGCAAACGTGAGCAAAAGTAAGATAATCTGTTGCTAAATGATCAGGTAATTTAAACCAAAAGATTGTGTCCCTATCTGCAGTAAACAACAATGAGTGCCCAATCAGTGTTTCATTGTCCACCTGATGCCGCTAACACACTACTAAAGTAATTGTGCGTGTACATTTGATTCAACGCGCATTTTCATCGTAACTCAAATAACAGTAATTATTATGAAATGTTTTAAAAGCTTTTATGATAATATCTTTGTGCAGTAGTGATCGAGTGAATGGCTAAATGTCAATGACACGGCACTTTCTGAATCATGACATTGAGAGTATGGGCAGGTACCTAATAGGCATTCGTACCTTGGTATTGTGTTCATTGTGAGAAACTATTTAGCGAACAAGTAGCCCTAAATTAATTATGGCACAGACCAATCGAATTCTTGAGGTGGAGGTTATGAAATAATAGTATTATTAATAATAATTGTTTGGACAACGTTATTCATTCATCGGGACCAAGGAGCTATTTCGCTGTATATGGTTAAAGATAAAAAATGCACTAACTGCTAAAATATTTCTTGTCAGGAGTAAATCTCACGATCATGTAAAATGAAACAAAATTCTTTAATGTTACCCATTCCTTTCGGGTATGAAACTTTAAAAATATTTACAGCACAAAACTACTACTCTACTCTGACAAGGTCATATTTATGTTGTGTTAACTTCATATAAAATATATCCAAAACACCCACAACAAATTAACGTAATATTACGTTGGTACTTTATAACAATGAATTACTCACGATGTTCTTTTTCTCAGAACAATTACGATTACTATCGTAAGACTTCGCGTGTGCCCTAACCACGAAAAGGCAGGTGCTTTTGACATTTGAACGTACTGATGATTCAATATTTATTAACACAACATACATCCGTATTGCACCAAAAACAACTTTAAATCTTATTATATAAGACAGTGTAGGAGTGTACAAAAAAGTTAAGTATGTAATTGGTCTTGTTATACACGTTCTTTGTGTTGCAGTGGCCTAACAAAGGAATTAGATGGTGTTTAGGTTACGATTAAGTTCTTCATTTCCTCAAAAGATTTAAATCACAAATATTACTTAAAGATTGTTTTTTAATTGTTAAAAAACAAAAATTAAAAGTCGTCTCTCCTGTAGTCAAATGTTAACGACTTGGGTACGTACATACAGTTTAAGTTTTCTTTGAAAAGGCCAGAACTACGAGAACCCCAAGCACCAGTAAGTACTTACATGCGGATGTAGACTTGGCCAAAAAATGTTGGAGAATAGACTGCTGTCTACAGAAAAGACATGTGCAAACCTAATTGAAATTTTAACCCATTATACATTGAGATCAGTATCCATAATTACGGTAAATGACACATACAGTAACAAAAGGAGTTATAATAATTAAAGAAAGAGTGGAAGGACGTCAAGAAGCCTTTAAAGGGTAGGGTGTAGGGTATTCTGTGCTTGTAGAGAGCTTGTGTGTTGGACCTCATGTTGCTGATATGAGAATAGTGGCTAACAACGACGCGATTAATTTCTCGAAATTGGGAAGTACTTCAGTATTAAATACGACCACCTGAAAGCTGTATGGGTAAACGTCTTTATTTACAACGGACGCACATGAAAAATTTAACTTTCTAAGTACTCGTATCAAATTTTCCGAATCACATCATTCAGATTTAAGGACTAATTACCATTTCTTACCTTTCTTTACAATAGTGCAGAAGCTTCAATATGGAACTTAAGTGTATTTTTCTTGTTAAACTTACCAAAATGACTTTATACATTCAATTCTTCGCACCGCCCTCCGATATTTAGTCATCACATCTTTTTGAAAAATAGTTTACCATATTTAGAACAATGCCTATTCCAATGTACTCTGTAGAAAACGGAATGTTTTGTGAAATCTTATCAGACATTGTTACTATCAAGCTGGTTCCAAAAACCATTTGTTATCTGGAGTGGACACTTCAATACAATATTTGGCCAGCTACGTAACTGCAGCTGAGAGCATTCTAAAAAGCACTTATTGATATCTTATCTTTACATTGCTATGTAGGATAAAGATGACGCGAGAGGTTTTTTACAAATGCATTCTATTGCATACTTTAACACGTTCGTAGTCCCCATATAACATGTTTTGGATATACTGTCATTCTTAGACAATAACAAACTTTTCACAAATAATCTGTTAAACCAAAAAAATTAAGAACACAGTAATTTAATAAAAGGGGCTCGACTTAGTATTATCTGCATTGGGTTATATGCAACCCTGATCCGATCAACCCTTATTTTGTCTCGCAAATAATTCTATTGCTAAAGGTGATAAATATTTCGAAACCTGTCGAGTGGTACTTACTCGTACATATACCACAATGACTCAAACACGACCGGTCAAGTTTAGTTTATCTGAGTTTTACTCTATGTGCGTCACTTTCTTATGATATTAGTCTGACAGAGACGCAGAGAGGGATAAATTAAACCTGAGCCGATCATGTTAGGGCCGCTAGTCTCACAAGGGGTTTCAGTATGGCACATTTACACTCACTGCAATGGACTGGGAACGTGTTAAACCAATGTGGGCCAAAGGCATCGAAATGAGGAAACTATAGAACTGTGTACAACGCAGTGGCAGGGTAGCCGACCATAGTCTATTTGGTAGACTATGTTGGATAGCTTGAATAAAACTGTATGTGCCCATTGTCAAGTAAACAGCTCTGCGTTTTGTACGTTTTAAATTGGCGTCATATTTTTAGTTCTGCTATCCGACGCCTGTGTCGCTGCTAGTTAGAAAATTTAGAAGCACTTTATTCACTTACGATAAGATTCAAACTTGAACCAATGGCAAAATATTGAAAGCCCCTCTTCACCTGCTTCACCCCGTCGCAAAGTGGTGACGCTAGGCTTGTAACAATCGGAACAAGTAAGCAGATCTATTGTCTTCTTATATCGATGGCCAAAGGGTGGACACAAAGTAGAAATAATTCCATACATTGGGCTGTCTTTTTTAATAAATAATATTTTTGTGGCATTGGCTTATCGTATTATGCACATTTAGCAGGATTGAGTGCAATGTAAGTACGTTGTTAAGCAAGTGAAGAGGCAATAAGTGAGAGGTGAAATCATTATTACTTACTCTGCCCAGCGAGCGCTTTCAGGGTTTGTCCTCCAAATCCATAACTACGTTAGTACAATGACAAACTGTTGCTACTCAAAAGTCTGACGTTAAAGGGCCAAATCTAACAAACTGTAAAGATTAACAAACGAAATTTAAACTAATATTCCTATGTTCCGACATAGTAGTGAATAATCCGGATGTAGTTATCACGACGAACTTTTTCATCACAAACTTGAATTCGAGATCGATAAAGATTTACAAAAGAATGCAAGAAACGTAATTTATTGGCAAGAGAAGACAAATACAGACGCGATGGAGCGTCACTCACTTCCATGGACGCGATTCACTCTTACATTCCAGACACGACAACTCATTTGCACGATCGTTAACGTACGAGATGCATTTTAAAACATTTACCCGCCATTTAAACGGCTTTAAATGTGTAAAATTGAAATGAAATTGCAACTGGCAGGCAACACTTAATGTGTCATTTAGGACTCTGTCGTTATTACGGACGACATGGAAGAATTTGTACATGTTGATGTTAATTTTCAAATAAGTGGTAGGTTTATACCGTAGTCTTAAAGTAAGTGATTAGGGGTTAGAGGTAAAGAAATTAAATCATGTTACATAGAGACCTTACTTATCAAATCATTGCTCTATAAAGTGTGGTCCTTGTTGATTGGCTGGCTTATTTAAGTTTAGGTGATTTACTTCTGGCTAACTATCTTGAGCAATAAGTTAGTGCGTTAGGATTCCTATTTACAGAAATGTGTAAAGGTAAGATAAGATAATTTATTCAAAAAACTTTAAGTCACAAGACAACACTACGAGTTTCTTTATTCCAAGCTAAAAGAGCTGACATAAAACATAATAATCACATAAACGTATATACGAGTAAATTGAATGCTGGTAGCCCATCAGTAAAAATTTAATAACATTTTTAATGCTACCATTTTCGCATAAACTACAAAGACGAACCGTCCGACTCGTTTATTACTTAAACTAAAATGTTTGAAAAAAAACATCTACGTTGCCTAAACGTTTTTTGGATTATAGGCCTTTGCCTACTTATTTTTTTACTCAGTCGGGTTTTTTTTTATTTTTTTTCCCTTTATTTAATAAAACATTATTATTCGTTTGCGCCGCACAGGGGTGCAATTTTGTCAATCTCACTTGGTGACTAAAGCTCGCCGTAATGGCCGTTTTTCATGGAAATGCAGTCATTTTGGTGAGCTTTAGTCACCAGGTGAGATTCAAAAATTGCATTTGAATCTCACAGGGCAACTAAAGCTCACCAAAATAGCCGTTTTTTATTGAGATTCGGTAATTTTGGTGAGCTCTAGTCATCTGGTTCAAAAATTGCACCCCAGATAAGAAAATTAGATAACCAGCATACTAAATATCAACTTGAAGGTAAAGATAAAAAAGATAAAATATTTTATTTCTCATAATATGACTAAATATGGAATACAGATGTAGCAGTATGGGGTCTTTCTTATCTTGTTATCACAAACGAGAACATTGGATCCGTCTCTGTACCAAATGCGAATTATGAGGCAGCAGGTGCTCTGTTGGCATTTGGCACCCCTCAATAACTGACAGAGAGCAGACACCGGTTCCTATCAACCTGCTAAGTAATTACAGTTCCTTATTTGAAATGACACGTCGTAAAAGAAGTTAAGTTTTTGTTGAAATAAAAATAATTCGAACACTCATTTGATCAAAAGAAGAGAATCCTTTAAATCTTACTAGCGATCCGCCCCTGCTTCGCATGGATACAATCAGAAATTAATGTACTACCTTCTGTAAAAAACTATATAACTATGAAAACCGTATTAAAATTCATTGCGTGGTTTAGAAGGAGCAAGCGGGTGAAGATATGAGGAGAAACAGAAATGGATAGCGACTTTGCTTTATATTACCTACTAGCTTTTGTCCGCGACTTCGTCCGCATTGACTTGTTTAATTGAATCAAGCAAACGTGCACCCAATATACAATCTGCAATATTTCCTGGACAAATTATGAGAATTATGCTGCTCATGACGTCACGGCGGCATATAACTCACTTATCGCTATCCCGTGGGAACTATGCATTTTTACGGGATAAAAAGTATCCTATGTGTTAATCCAGATTATAAACTATGTGTGTGCCAAATTTCATCCAAATCCATTTGGATGTTTTTGCGTGATTGAGTAACAAACATCCAAACATCCAAACATACAAACTTTCACATTTATAATATTAGTAGGATGTATAGGTTAACCGCCTTATTCATAAAAACTTAGGTATCTTTTTAAGCCAACAAATGTTTTGTCCCTTTCATTTGAGGGCAAACGTCACAATGACAGATAAAGACATAAAACATGTTAACTAACAAACGTTTACGCAGCGTTTATGAATAAGGTGGTAAGGTAAGACAGAGAACTTTAGTACTTATTCTTGAATGTTACTGTTTGTTGCTTTAAGTACTACTACTGAAAATAAAAACATACACAATAACTTACGATTATGTGACTCGAGCAAACTAGCAATAAAGTCAGTCTTTAGGCTGACCACGAATGCAAAAGGTTGACGTTGTTGGTCGATGCGTTGAGTCAAGTGACCGCTTATGGTATACATACTTGCGTGCGTATAAGTAGTTAACTACACCATAATCAATAAACGAAATTGATTTTTAAGCTGCTGTAGAACCTTTCCACAGTAAATGTCATTATGTGTTTTAACAAAGAGTGAAATATGTGTGTATGTATATGTGAGTCTGGATGTCTGTAATTATACATCGTTCTCAAGTACTGCAGCGTAATCAAGATCGCATTTGACTTTTCGTTTCTATAGGAACGAAATGTCAAAGATCTCACCAACACTGTCGTACTTGAGAACGATCGGTGTCATATTGATGACTTTGGCAGGGTTCGATAGTAGGTCTATTCCGACTAGTTCCATTATTAGTTCCATTGATGGAACTAGTTGGATGTTATTTCCCAGTAGTTGCATTTAAAAAGATGGTTTCCGTAATGCAACTTTTGAATTTCCCGGGGAGCAATTTTTGAATCTCACTAGGTGACTAGAGCTCACTAAAATGGCCGAACCTCTATGAAAAGCGCCTATTTTGGTGAGGTTTAGTTACCTGGTGAGATTTGAATGCAATTTTTGAATCTCCCCAGGTGACTAAAGCCTACCAAAATGGCCACATTTCTGTGAAAACCGGCCATTTTGGCGGGCTTTAGTCACCCGATGAGTTTCAAAAATCGCACTCCTGGACTTTATCAATTGAACTAATGTAACTAGTCGGAATTGACCCGACAGTAGCTCAGAAAATGGTTTACCTTACGTAAATCAACGTGATATCTCGGCTCGGCTATCAACGTGACGCGTTGTGGTCAAATCGCTCCCATTACAAAGTTGCAGACCTTTACCACTTAACCGCACGCAACCATCGGAACAATCACGCGTAAATACACCTAGAGTAACACGTACGCCAATGCCTTCGATAGTAGTCACCACTGTAGTGACTACGATGGGCTGTTTACCCAACCCTAAACAATTGCGGTTTAAATCAATAACAGTTGGCTCTTGCTTGTCATCAGACTTAATCATGAATGGGGAAAACTTGATGAAGTTTGTCAACAATTACTTAATGTGGCGAAGCTTTATACGTGATATGATATAATACTATCTATGACTATTTCTTCTACTTGCCTAAGTATAACTCCCATTGATAATAAACACTGTATACCTATATGCGCGTCGAAATTGGTGACCTCAATTTGTGTGCGCGCAATAAGCTTGTATAGTGTCAGTTCATTTATTGTCCAATATGAAGACTATGTCAAAAATTATACGCAAGTTATACTGTAACAATACCAGGGGGCCCAGCACGCTAGCTTTTATCAATGACATGAAGCATTTGTTCCGTTCTAACCAGTATGTGTGTGCGAGAGGGACCAAAGCGTTTATGTGCGCGATAAACGCTAGCGTGCTACTATAGCAGATACTACATTCGCGTTTGCCTACCGCTACTTCTCCATTCGGCTGACGCCCCCTCGAATGGGGTGAAGGGGAATACTGCGACGCGTAGGCAACGATATCGGCGGATAAGTACTCGTTGTATGGAGTGATACATCCCTGACTAGGACCTGCTACCTTGTTTAACCTTTTCAACACTGACGATGCTTGGATATATAGTCGTTCTCACGCCACGTCTAACGCAGACTTGAACCTTGAACGTGTACCGTAGGTCGATGTTACACCGTATAGTTGGACGACTAAATGGGTCGTCGGCGTGGTAGCCACGACAGCACACGTCACTTTTAGATATTCTTGGCCTGTTATATCGATTTAATCTCTTAAACAAAAGACTAAATCGCTGTTAGCTCCCAAAATTCAACAAAGATATGCAAGTTATCTTATTTCAAGAGCACCTAACTGATGCCATGCTTTCGATGGCGGGCGTAAGGGTATTTTGAATACCAAATTATTCGTAAGGCTTAAAATACTGTTGATCGAGCCCTAATCGCACAATTAGCACGATTAATAAATCAATGCAATTAGGAGCAGCTTATCGAGCTGTCATCGTGTTTATGTTTAACCCGTTAATGATTCACTGACTTGGTATTGCATATTTTAATTAGGTTAACATACAGATCCATTAATTTCTCATTGTTGTTTGTTTTTATAATAAAACGGATCGTACTCGTATAACTATAATAACTAAATAAATAAATAAAGTTATTTTTGAAACAGTGATACGCTGTATTTATTCTATCGCGGAATACATGGTTCGTTATTTTCTGTCTTCCTGGTGCTTACGTCGTTGTAGAGTTACACTTAAAAGCAATCAATAAGAAAGTAGACGTATGTAGTTAAATTTATATTTCGGGTTTTTTTGAGCAAAATATATACTGCAAGATATTTCTTAATTAAATTTATAACAAACGGATGATATGATTTAAAATTTAAAAACTTTTTTACAGTAGGTACTGTTAAAAAGTTTTTATATAAATCAAATTATTTTGATCAAATTTGCAGCAAAATGATTAAAAGTGGGAAAAATAGAGCGACTTTAAATTTAAATTAGTATAGTTTTCGAGAAAACTCACGTTACTTCTCATGTCTTGTAGATTATCCTCTTTTCTCGATAAAAACTGCTATTGGTAGTAACTACAAAATGTTTTAAAATTCCGCCATTTTTGTGACGTATGACCAAAGAAAGTTGAGCATAAAGTTTCAAATCAATCGCTGTCATCAGATAGCCCAACAGATCGTTTTCAAGAAGAGCGCATGCGTACGTGCCTTTGTGTGCTCGCGCTGCGCACGCGTCAGAGAGGAAGGAAAGTGCAACCTGTAAATAAACATGTCTACGCCAGTGAAATTGACGCCTTAACTGAACGGAAACTGTATTGCTGTTATTGGACAGGACGTATGGGGGCATTATACTTGGTTCCGGAAAATATAATATCACTAGTTGATTTGATTAGAGGTTATGTGGAGGCTAGGGTTGCCAGTGGCCCTAACATGACTGGCCAAGTTTAGTTTATCTCTATCTGCGTCCCTTTCTTATGACACTAGTTAGACAGAGACATAGGGAGGGGTTAAACTAAACCTGGGCTGTCATGTTAGGGTCGCTGATGGTCAAGATTTGGCTGGATGACCCGACATTTATATGATGTCCAGATTCCTGGTTTACCACACTTTTTGACAGTATAACTAAGGGATAAGGTGCAAAAGTGGTTAAGCAATTACTTGGTCGACTATACTTTCAATATTATGAAGAGGTAAAGTTTTATATGTAGGAGACAATATTGAAAACTCTATTTGATTTAAAAAAATATTTTACCAATATTTTGAATACATAGGCTTTTAGGATGAACATAGCTATAAGTAGGTACTTTTCACGCACGCAAAGCCACGGTCTCAACTAATTTATACATTGCTAATGAAACGACTTATATTTCTAACAAGACTGTACTAGCGACAGTGACGTCATAAGTACCATTTGAAAAAGCAAAACGGCTCCTAAATGAACCATTCCCTTGGTTATTCATCCCGTCACTACTACTTAAATGATTTCTCGACCACCTTATCTATTCGTCCTTCACACACAATCACTAAGTATTTCCAAGCCGAACCCATTTTTACCACGGCGCCAAAATACTTAAAAAATAAACGACATTTCTTTTTTTATCGCTATTTCCGTTCACTTTCATTTTTAAAAGGTTTCTGTGATTTATTGATTGTTGTCTATTTTATTTTAAACGTCTACGTGAAGAGATGCAATAACTATAAAGTTGCTAGAAAGAGTGTATAGTGAAAATAACAACTCGCCTGGTGGGTACGAAGTACGATCGTACCTATAACGTGCAGTCCTTTAATATGTTGTATACCGTGCAGCTAGAATAAATGTATGTCTATGTACAACTGAGCACAAAATGTATTTTATGGAAAATTGATTTATTTTATGGAAATGAGAGAGAAATGAGGATTAGGGTCACCGCAGAACATGAATTAGCGACCTCAAAAATTGCTGATCCGTTGCTGGCTTTAAGATTGAACCATGGGCTCCCGGCCCCCTGTACCAAGAAAATTTTAAATCTTTAATTGTAACACTTGTCTGTTTTGTGGTATAAGTCCCCGGTCTCTCACTCTTCGTGCGTAAAGCCGTTATTCAGTGCCTATTATTTATTTACTTATTTCTTAGTTATTCATTTTAGTGAGGATTAAAACAACTAGAAATTCGAATAAAATACCAAACATTGCACTGTTTTGAGTACATTGCATAAACTCTTGGCAGACAGTTACGGGGATCGATCGTTCCTTCATATATTCCTCCAAGTATGAAGTTACTTCAGGCTTTCGTCGCATGACGAGGGTTTTCCGACAGTCAGAACATTCAAACAGACAGCTCAACCTAATCTACATACGTCTATCTACAACGAATACAATGCTTTGAATAGTTCCCACTGCGAATATATATATATATACTAGTGGACGCGCGCAACTTCGTTCGCGTGAAATTGTAGCCTATGCCAGTCAAGGATAATGTAGCTTTGTATTAGTGAAAGAATTGTTGGAATCCGTTCAGTAGTTCCAGAGATTACCCCCTACATACATACAAACAAACAAGTTTACCTCTTTATTATATTAGTGTAGATGTAGATAGTGTAGGTTACATAATGTTGTGCCCTGCGGAAACGCCCCATACAGAACGGTCCGAATAGACGTCACACTTTTTTATTCTTTCTAGTAAATGGACGGAGCTAGAAACTAACATCACATATAATTAATATAAAAAAAACTTTTAAACGGTTACTTCCATAACAAAAATTGAATTACTTTTTATCAGGGTTCTAATTAAATAAATGTACTTAATTTTAAATAATTTTCTTTTTATATAAGTTTGGTACCTTTGAACTGTCATGGCGGGTCATAATACATGCATTTATGAAATTATGTTTTTGTGTAAGTATGTTATTCTTTTTAAACGACGCTGTACAACTATTGACCACTCACACCATTTGGTTTAAGGTGTCAACCACCCAATTCCCATCAGGTCAACTAAAAAAAACAAAAGTTTTGTGAACCCTCAACATGATTGACTTAATTGTCTTAAGGCATTAAACCTTTTGTACATTATGTTTATTGTGTTTTAAAATTAAAATAAATAAATAAACACTTCTTGCTCCACCTGTACCTCTCGTACTGTTTACATTTAGTAAACGATCTCTAATGCAATGTTTACGGCCCAACCTTCCTTACCCACTTTTGTTTTTTATGTCCGTCTGTCTGTCCTTAACTGAGTCGTAGTAAAGTTTATGTTGCTTGATTTTATTACTAACGCCTATATTCAAACCGTAAAAGGTTTTATCCTGGAGTATGTTTTGAAGATTGCCTTTTGATTGCTATGTGTAACGACACGCACCTGTCATAGGTTAATTAATTTGGATGTTAAGTTTCTGAAGCCGAAATTTATAAAATGTAGGTACTGTAAGGTAACCGTCCCAGTGCTTGACACTCGTAGAATATTGTTTTACCAGTAGTTGACCTCAATGGTTTTAGTTCTTATATGTTAGCTTTCGTATCCGGTCGACAATTATTGGGTCACTGTACTCACTGTCAAAGACTGGGACCGTTACCTTATATATATTTATTTATGTAGCAAATACAATCAACGCATGCCGCGCTAAAATTTATGGTACCACATGTCTCTTCATATTAAGTCTTGGGTCCCATTATTGCTTTGTAAATGACTGGGTCATAGTCATTATGAACCCACAATTGGTATGACACCAGCAAACACTTAATAATACCTATGATACGTCCTAAGCTAGTCCTAAGAGATAATATGTTTCATACGTATAAAGAGAATAACATAGACATTTTCTATATTTTAAATATATCAAAAAACTAAAAAAAGTTAAATATGTTATCTCACTCACAGAAATAAAACTCGGGTATGGTAACGCAACGACACTTGAGGTCACAAACACTGCTGCATGTCATGTGTTTACCGGAGATTTTCGTTCGAATTTTCAATTTTTTTTCTGTTTTGTATGGCGCTGTGTATTCGTTCAACTTAGCTTTCGTTGCGTTACCTACACCTAAGAACTAAGGCCAGCCTCACACGGACAGCTTGAAGCAGTGAGTATAAATAAATAAATATAAATATTTTTTGGAATAATTAACACCAATTGACCTAGTCCCAAAGTAAGCAACTACAGCTGCTTGTGTTATGGGTACTGGACAACGGATATACATACTTATATAGATAAACACATACTTAAATACATAAAACATACAAGACTCGGGTGCAAACGTCCGTATTCATCATACAAACATTTGCCCCTTCCAGAAATCGAACCCGGAATCTCAAGCTTTGTAGTCAAGGTAGCCACTAGGCTACCCGGTCGGCAAAATGGACTATAAGCTGCGACTGCTTCAAACTGTCCGTGTATGGCTAGCCAAAACTACAGTCTTCTAGTAGGTAGTTTACTATGCAGTTGCAGCTCAAAGCAGTCGATCTGGACTGCTTGAAGCTGTCTGTGTATGGCCGGCCTAAGCATCCATTATCATTATCAGCGTAGAATCTCGTCTTCCGCGCCACACAAAAACTAAAGCGTTTGTCATTTGTACAAAACAGTGAGCAGACAGTTTTCTTGCCTTGTATTGTGCATTTTCATGTACAATCGAACTGGCACCGTGAAGGTCGACCTGGGTTTCCTGGCTGGTAGAAAAACTGACCAGCTGGGACAATTATAAATTGAAAGTTACCGTATCAACGTTGGACGTAGGTTAGACAATAAACCGGAGTAGGAAAAAAGTCTTCCAAATCACTTGCTTCCCAAGCAAGAGAGTTGCAAGCGTGTACAAAAACTAAGCTTAAACAATCTGAAGCGAGCTTGTTAGTCCCATCCTTAATTAGATGAAGTAATTATGGTGCAAGAAACAGCAGCCTAGCACACGAGCTTCATCACAGATAAGGTCAAAAACCTTCCGTTTCTTTTTCACATGTCAAACGGCAAGTGACACAGTGAGAAACGTTTACCTACGATAAACACTACAATTCCTTCTTGCACGAGATCATTCATTGTTGAGTAGGTACGTACGTATGTATGTCTTCTTCATCTTTAAGAACAAAGTGAATAATCATACTCCTCGAGCGTTTTCAACATGCAAGCTTTTTGCTTGCATCATCATTAAAATCCTCAATATAAGTTGCACTAACCGTTCTCTGACCGTCTTATTAGGAAAACGACCAATCACTTTCCTAATGTATACTGCTTCCATTTTTGGAGTTTATTTATTATCGTTTTCTGGAGTTTTCAAAAAAAAAGGTATATCAGTTATTTTGTTGTTTGTGCCATAGTTCAGTGTGCGTAATATTTATTCAATAAAACTGTATCACATTTACTTTCCCATTTATATCCGTATTAGTACTAGTACAGTCGTACTAGGGTCTACTGTCGCTTTCGTATAGTTCCCATATAGGGACAGTGACTCGTCGGAGAGTTTTCTCCAATAGAAAATGTGATGAATGCACCGTGCAATTAAATAGGTACTTAGTTAATGCGTTTGCGTCAATTAACTTTCTTTAATAAAAATGAAAGATGAAGTCGACGTGTAGAAACATGAAGATGAAACACTGCGTTGACAGAAGAAGGCAAGATTTTTAAAATGAAAAGTTAAAACCCTACCGCTAATTTCTTGAATGACCACAGACCGGGAGATGCAGCATAGATCTATCCCCTTCAGTGGCTCTAACCGATAGTAACGTACCGCATAGTAATTATGTGATTTGCCTTTTTAATTTGTTCTGGATAATAGATGCCAGACATTTATAAAGAAGACGTAGACGTGCTCGTTGTTTTTTCGTTGTCTTAACTCAAAATAGCAGCCACTGTTTGGTTTTATATTTGTTAAAAACAAAATAATATTCAGCAGTATACGAGACAAATCGGTTATAAAGTTGTAAGATTACATTTTTTACCCGACTGCCGCCAAAAGGGACGGTTATTTATATCGATGCGACTGCTAACGCCATCTATTGTTGAGTAGTCAAACTATTTAACACTCACTCACTAACGCCATCTGCCACGAAATACTCAAGTTTTTATTTTTACTAAAGCGCCATCTCTCGGGTCACTACATAACTACGAATGTAAGTACCATCGAATGCACACGAATTCATAATTATTTGCTCGACAGCTGTTAGAAAAGAGAAAGATTTTTTTCTTTGATGTGGAGTTCCCTTACTAACTTGTTAAAAATAATTGTTTAGTTTTAATTATCAATTTTTACTGATGATTCTTATGCTTAAATATTAAGTGAAAGTCAGTAATTCATCATTGTGCTCAAATGTTGTGCAAATATTAATTATCTGTATAGTAACTGTAGTAAGTGTATTATGAAATATTAATTAATAATACACTTGGAATATAAATAAAAACAAATAACCCGATACCTATAGTTACAATAGTGCGTTGAGTAATCAATTTTGTTATGAATGTTATGATATGCAATAGAAATAAGCTAAGTATTTGTTCTTTATTGAAGTAAATGTAAAAAAAAAGTAAACATGCAATAATACTCCATAAAAGTATTCATTTATTCATATAATGTAAATATAAACTAAAACAATAAAAAAAATTAAAACTTAAGACCTAAAATGAAGTATAAAATAATTTGAAATTAAAGAAATGAGGTCCAAAATATGACTTCTGTAAGTGATCTTATATTTCTACCTTATTCTTATCAGCTGCGGTGTCCGAGTGGTTAAGGAGATGGACTTGAAATCCATTGGGTTCTACCCGCACAGGTTCGAATCCTGTCCGCAGCGTTCTTTTTGCATCTTTGTTTATAATTGTACTTTTTGATTGACCATGTTTTTCATCGAATCACGTGTTAGTCTCAGTTCACGCACATTATTTAAAAAAATGTTGACACGTCGTGCAAACCTGATGAGTAACGTACTTCCTGGATTCTATCACAGTATGAAGCATTAGGTCCACAGGCGGGCGATTGAAAGTTTAACATCTGAAGACTCACTAATTTCATTTGATAGGACTTACATTTAAAAAAAGTTTCTTGCTATGCCATTTTTAAGTTGGCGAACTAATAAAAGTTTTTTTATAAAATTATTTTTTTGGTATATCGATTATCACTTTTCGGGTTTTCTTGGATACCAAACCGAATTTATTTAAAAATTTAAAATTCACCTTGACATTTTCACGTCAAAAAATGAATGGATGGATTTCTAAAGAAATTGTAATTCGCTTTCAATTCTACTAAAGCAAAGCTTCGTTTTAATTGGATACTAAAATTTCGCTTTCAATTGTTGTATGATGGCCAGAAATATTAACAAACCGGTTTTAAAAACTATAAATTATCCTTAAAAAAAGGCAAAAAGAACTCCTTCGAACCGGATTTGAACCAGTGACCTATGGATGACAGTCAATTCCTCTACAGTCCACCGCTCTACCAACTGAGCTATCGAAGGTTAAGAGCTAAGGTTGAAATTTAGATACAGTTACTACTGCATATCTGCTTTAATGATACGTACGAATTCTTTTAAATAATTACTCAATTTATGAATTAGGTTATTTAATTTAATTATACCTCCTAATTTCTATCTTGCTTATTGTGATTTTGTTATTAGCATATTATTAATTATTGTGATTTTGAGTCTTTTAAGCGTTCATTAAAGTTCAAAAGTGGAAGATCACTTTTTTTTGCGAAACTGGCAAACGCAAGGCACGGATGCTGAGGTTGCAGGTTCGAGTCCTGCCATTAACCTAATTTTTCATTGTGTTGTCGATATAGCATTTTAAATACCACTTTTTTGTCTCGTGTAGATTGAGCTCGTGAACATGACCTGAAAAGCGCTGGAAACTTTGGGAATTAGATTCGTTGCAATACACATGATATAATATATGTTAATTGTTTTAAAATAAACCCCTACCATCCCTTAAGATGCAACTCTGTCCCCCGTCTGTCTGTCAGTCACTGGCGGCATTTTTCAGCAACTGCTAATAAATATTGCTAACGACTTGTTTGGCCAGTTTTAAATACATATTGCTTAATATTTACTTATGCAGGTTTTTATTTTAGATTTTTGCAGAAAAGGCGCGACTTTTTTCTGCAAAAATCTAAAATAAGAGGTTAAAAATTTTCAAAACGAAACTAATTTCAGCATCTCCATTTTTAATTATTCAAGTTATAGAGTTAATGAAATTTTCGAAAGTAGGATTATGAGGATACCTGCACGTACCTGTAACGCAATTTTTCATAGTGTGTCAAGTTTCCTATTCGCGAGGGATCAAAATCGCAAGCCCTTTTATCGTGAACGGCCCTTTTATAGTGGGCCTGGCCCACAGTTGGACAGCTGGATTACTATTCTATTATAACGAAAGTATAAGATCTAAATTTTTTTTCATATCTATGTGCGTACTTACATACGTAACTTTATCAATGGACTGCTCCCAGTATGGAAAGTTCACGGAAGTGGAAAAACAAGTTCTAGATAATAGAAAACACATGCAGCGGTAAAATTATTATTTAACCTACATTGAATAAAAATGACAAAAAGAAAAAAAAAAAGAAAAGAAAAAGAAAGAAAAAAAAAAAAGAAAAGAAAAAAAAAGAAAAGAAGCCCAAGTCAACAAAGAGACGACCCAGGACCGAGCCGCCTGGAGACGCATGGGCCGACCCCAAGTAAAATGGGAAAGGGCCAGGCAAAGAAGAAGATTGAATAAAAATGACACAACATACCGCAAGTCAGTAAGTAACATAAGTATCTAATATACTATTATATGCCTTTCATACCTAGACAGGTAGGTTACGATTGTGTTCCTAAAACTGTAGCAATGATTGATCGGTAATTTTAACGATTTTGAAGTGCGATTTTTAAATCTCATCGGGTGACTTAACCTCACCAAATGGGCCGTTTTTCTCAGAGATTCGGCCATTTTGATGAGCTTTAGTCACCTGGTGAGATTTAAAAATTACACCCCAGGTTTACCCTTACATATTTGGAACTTAAGTATCTATACATAGAAAATTCAAAGTCCTGACTGACTGACTGATATATCAACGCGCAGCCCAAACCGCTGGGCCCAGATACTTGAAATTTTGCACATAGATACCTTATACAGAGTAGGCATCCACTAAGGATTTTTGGAAAGTCCACCCCTGTCATTTGTTTTCTGTAGGCCATGCGGGCGAAGCCGTGGGCAGAAGCTACTAGTCATACTTTGCGTCGGAATTACCCCAACCCACCTACATACTGTTGCCACAGACATTGATCGCGGAAAAACCTACCCCATCGCGGCAATTAAATCCGTGATCTATTTCTAACGATTCCCAATACGGCTCGGGAACTGCAAGGTTCTTTATTAGACACGGTTCAAGAGCGCTGACCGCCCGTATGCAAATAATGGGACAGAAATAGACGCCTTAAAAATACCTCATAGTAGCTTATAGTACCATCCATTTTATCATTCTGTACCATTACTGCATCCGCTGAGTCGCCGAGGATGCATTAAAAATTTGTAACTTAGTGATATACAGGGAATCTGGTGTAAATTTTAAGAAAACTAAATAAATTAAAAACATTTCAATCCAAGACCTAGTGTAACACTTAAATGGTTCGATTCTAGCATCATACTACAATAATAATGTAGGTAAGGTATTATGTATGTAACCTCTTTATGTAGGTACATAATCTTAATTCCTATCCCTTAAAAGGATCTCGTTCAGCTAACATTTATTTGACAAAAAGGTAAAAGAAAAGATAAAGGATGGACTCGTATACTCGTAAACGATAATATAGACAAGCAATACAACATCTGAGAATATGACTAAGTACCCACCGGAAATTTTAAAATAATATTCGCCATACGCAAATTAAACTAAATTGCATTTACACGTAGTAGTTACCTGAATAATAAATACATCTAAACATATACAAGTTCGACAAGGAGACCTACGGGAAGAAAACCCTCCTTGCACAGAGATAATTTCTTCAACCTATCCCTGAACGAGGCCACAGACAGTCTGCCTCAAGGACAAAGGCAATTCGTAATAGCTACTTTGCCGTTATACACTCTTGCATTGACTTATGATATGATACAGGCGTCCGTATTTAATGCCATTCTTTTTGAACCGATTTAATACCTAGCATTTCTTCTTAAATGTGTACAGAACATCTGTGCTGTGCTGCTATGCATTCTATCTTACTATGTAAATCTTTGGATCCTCTTTTGTAAAGAATACCCTGTTCACTTTGGTAATCGGTATCCGCATGAGCGCACGTTCATCTTCTTCAGCACATTGACGTCATCAGAGCACAGCCGCTGGAGCCTCCACTATTGTCAAACACATACCAGCGTGTGCAGTGCGGCACACGCAACCGCCAACGAAAACAACGTAACCAAACACTAGCTAACAACCCAAAATAATCCCTAACACTGCATTGTAAGGTGTGTATTGAGCGACCCAATCCTGGAGGGTTCAGTCGTTCCCGAAACTGGTGTTTTCGGTCCAACCGATCCTGTTTTGTAGTACGCCTGCGCGAAAAAAGCTCTGACGCTCCGAACGCGTTTCCAGTCAAAGTAAGGCGGCGCGCCGGCTCGCGCGCTCGCCTGCCGACCGGCCTCGGAGCCCGATGCGACGGCATTCGATGAGAAAAAAACAATTTCATCAATAAAAAGACGCTCCCAGAGCACCCTTGGAACGTATGCGTGGTCAGAATATGTCAATTTAACCGCGATACCCCGGCGTGTGGAAGTTCGCGCGAGAACTCTCCGCAGTGTCTTCCGTTATACTCGTGAATGTGATTGGCTTTAAGAGTGTGCAGATGTTTTGACGAGGTGAGTCCGTTTAAGGTCGAAGGTTAGCCTTGGAGCTGGTGGTTCGTGCCTTTGCGCGAACGGTCATGTGGCAAATTACGGAGTTGGCGTGACATGCAACCTCGGGGAAAGCAAATCATTCAGCAATTTACATTTAGCCCGCCGTGTTGGCCTGCCTTCGTAATCACTGCCGCGATTGACATCGTACAAGGACACAGCTGTAGGTTGAATTAGAATAAACAAAAGGTAAAAGCATTTTTATCGCCTTTCTTTATACACGATGCTGCCTACAATTTCCAATCGTGTTTGAAACTCTTGCACTACTAATATAGATGTTTTATACAAAGGGCATACAAAAGTTACCCTAATTATGCATTTTATCCACAAACGGTCTCACAACGTCAGTGCTCCCGCATTACATAACAAGACTTTATCAGTCTTATAAATTCTTTATTATTTACGTAACAATGTGGGTTACTAGAACAGCGACACGCATCATTAGCTAGATTAAGAATCAATTCTGCTTTATGTCTTTTAGTTTAGTTTTCTTTTCTTCAATCCATTTACAGTTTGTTCCAGCAGGTTTTCACTTCCATTTGTTTAGTAACTAAGCTTTTTCAGTACAAATAATGAAATTGATGCTAATTGAAATCTTGCCCTCCCGTCTATGTCCGAATGCAAACTACTCGCGATCACGCCAGGCGCGGGCCAGACAGCCAAATTGCTAACAAAGGTTACTACGGACAAGTCAAAATACGCGATGTCTTGGATACAATGCCGAACACAGACTTATATTTCTATGTAGAAGAGCTCAATAAGATTTACATATTTGCGACTGAATTGTTAAGAGGCTAAGAGTTTTGTAGATCTCTTTGCTTTCTTCTAGTGTTCAGCTACTTTGTCTGCTGGCCGTACATCATAATACGGCGAGCTAGCAAGCCTCGTTTTGCTATTTCGCTTTCATTGATATAAAAATTTGATTTTGAAGCAAACATCACCATAGAGTGGAATAATAATGACTAAATTTAGGGTTATTAACGACGATAGGATATAGTATACCCCACCAACTATTACCGAAAGCGGTGGCTTATACCTTTTTATTTCCATTTTTTCTTAATAATACGTGGTTTTTTGTTTTCCGTTTCACTTTATATAGGTAATTACAAACCCTCTAAAATTTTTTTTGGCCTCCTCATGAGAAGTGATCACAGCCGGCCAAAAGCCAGCGACTCTAACAATCGCTGATTCATTGCCGACCTTTAGGTCTTCCCTATGCCTTCGTATCTCTCATTCCCGTACAAAATGCAGTAGCTTGCTACATTTGCATTTCGGACTAATTTAATCAACAAATTCATCGTTCATAATGAGCGTTCACGTTAGTTCAATTATATCAAATAGATATATGTGATATAGAAAGGTTTGGTTGAACAGGTTAGTTTTATAAAGATCCACAAGTCTACATAATCTTTATCTTTACATAGCATAAAGCAAAGTAGCTATCCATTTCTGTCTGTCCTCATCGTTTCTTTGGCCACTTCTTCTAAACCACGCAACGGATTTTGAAACGGTTTCACTGTTATTTATAAAAAAAATTGCGGAAGATTTTTTATGGACCATACATTCTAATTGTGTTTTAATCAAATCGTAAAAAAATCGATTTTCAACGTCAGTAAACTTTGGACCCGCATGAACCCGGAATGGGTTGCTTGCTGTCTACTATATTCCATTCTACCTATCAAAATATGTAAAGCTCTTAACAACAATTGTTCACAACATAAATCACTTTAGTTAGAGGTTTCGCTTACAACCAAAATGTGGTGAATAACAGCTATTATATCGCCATTAGCACACGTCACATAAACACCTACACATCGACGAAGGGTTTATATGCTCACTGTTGGTATTAACAACAACATATTCTTAGAAATCGTATGAAAAACTATTTTTATTGTAGTTAAAAATGACTCATTTTACCCGGCAATGGTACTTGACTAGTAATGATAGCACCCTTGCATTTGGATTGTTTTGTTTAGAAAGAAAAGATTTACTTTGACTTTTGATATTGTTTTGTTAAGGGTTTTATTATACAACAAAATTGATTTAAGCTATCGGTAAATTAACGCGATAACTTTTGTGATTAATTGGTACATTCATTTTTAAGGTTAGTTGAACTTCTTGTATGCAATTATTAAACATTATTTGAATTGCATTAAAACCACCCCTTTTCCTAAAAGAAGTTGGTAGAGACCACTTCTTTTTACTTCTTACGATTCTGACATACTTTCCTCGCTTCGTCCACTCTCATTACGTTCTGCGGTAAGGGACTACGTTAAATATACCTAAGATTCACGTAAATTAAAATGTAACTCGAGAAGGTCTTTTAAGTTCCAGCTGGAATGTAGGTCACCGTTACATATTATGCTAACTTAGCTTCTGGGACAACGTATGGCGGAGATTAAGACCGTATGAATTCGCTTTGCATGCAAATCCGGAGATGTTTAATCAGATAAGGTGAGAAGACCAGCAGATCTGAGCAACAACGATGATTTGAACAACGGTGACTGATAACGATGGACAAAGGGCTTTAGTTTAAGTACCTATGTTATATTACGCGAAGCCACGACAAAGGTAACGATGCATGTCGGAAGTGGCTTAATTTGGGTTCAAAGTATACAATAAATCATATTATTATATGAAAAAATTCCCATTTCCCAAGTCTATTCCCATTTGCACAGATTAATTTAATTAACAGAGGCTACATCGAACCGTGAACTTCATTTACACCGTTGACCTGCTTTTGAGTACAGAATTTTGAGCCATAAAATCTTTTTTAACCAGAAAGGGCGCATAAATATTTAAATTTTATTTTTGCTTGATTGCATTTAAAAAAATACTAACCTAAAAATACTGTGCATTCACTGACATGTCACTATTATGCAAAAACTTTAGTGCTGAAATTCTACATTCCTAATAGCAAACTCTGAGCTATACTCTACAATACAGCAAGGTGTACGCGTACAGAAGCATCTTCACACCTCTAAGTATGTACCAAATAAGTACCTTTCTCCGGAAAACATGAAGATTTTGGCACCAGGGATTTCGTCTGCCTTAAAGGTTCCGCATTACATCAACATCGCCTAATCCAATTAAGGCAGCTTACCGTCTGCCATTAAATTACGTTTTGTGGTAGAATGAGCTCGCTTCCTGACGCAAAAACCAACAGTTGTGCTGCAAAAGAAAGTAGCAAATTGGCATTACGTTAGGTTCGAACAAAATAGAGAACTGTCACTGTCAGATATTGTTTTTCTAGATCTAGTTGGGTTAATAGAACTCGGCTGAATCATTAATCATGCCTTTCAAATACACAGAAAAAGGGAAGTTAAACATAAATTGGTTCCAAAAAATTGCACAGAAGAGGATCATTTTTTTATGTCGTTAATTTTAATAATTAAATAAAATGCTTTTGCTTTTTAACAGAGTTCAATGAATCGAACGAGAAGGTTCTCAATTCGACGCGTATATTATTTGTTTATTAAGTGGCAGTGGGCAGGGCACGTTGCTTATAGAACCGATATGGCCGTAGGAGATAAGGCGGAAAGGTTCTCGTGTGGAGACCGCATACCGGACAACGAAGTATTGGTAGGTCTCCCACGAGGTGGACCACGATCTGGGGTGCAATTTTTGAATCTCGCCAGGTGACTAAAGCTCACCAAAATGGCCGAATCTCTAAGTAAAACGACCATTTTGGTGAGCTTCACGTCACCCGGTGAGATTCAAAATCGCACTTCTGGTGAGTTTCGCGTGACACCGATGGATTCAAGCAGCACAAAATCTACCGTTTTAGGGATCCTTGGAGAAAGCCTACGCCCAGCAGTGGGCGGCGTTCAGCTGATATAATGATGAGATGATGATGATGATGATATTTATGTACCTATGTATTGTTATTTAATACAAAGCCAAAAAAGGAAGACGAAGGAGAACTTATTAAGATTGAGTAAAGGAAAAAATAACGCCATTTCGTACCAGAAAGTTAAGGGCAATAAGTGGATAATAGAGAAAAATGGAAGCTGTTTTTACGACACAAATCATTTTCTTATCCTTTGTGATTCTTAAGTAATCATCAAAATTGGTTAAGTATAAAGCAAATTGAGGAATTTAAAATCCCAATTGCTCCGTTTTAAATAGGGTTACCCAAATCAATTACCGCTTAAACTGTAACTGTCCGCTATTTTGAATCTGAGTATGTACTGCCAAAAGCATATTTATCTACACAGTCATAAAGGTCAAAAAGGTCTACGTCTAGAAGAGTAAGTGTTAATGACAAATTGGAACAAAGTACCTTGCTACTCCGCGAAATCAGTGTAAATGATTTTCGTCTGTGCGATATATTTTCGTGGTAAAACCCCATCCTTCTCCGCTTCCGCGTGAATCAACATACATTACAGAGACTCAACTATTAACCACCACCACTAAACCCTTAAACTACACGATCTACACACGTTTCGCTTTTATACGAGGCATCATCAGGATCTTAAATCTTACTATACTAGAAGGAATGATATACTTAAGTACATATCTTGGCAAAGGTCTTTTAGACCTTTCCGAGTAAACTGATACTTCTGCCACTAACTCTACTGCTGACTGTATCAGATCTTATTTATTCTCAACTATGTTTACATTGCACTTCATTTCGTTTTCTGCACAACGTCCCTGGGCCAAGGGCTCGTCCTTAATGGCTAGTAATTAACCTTCACCGAACAAAGGAGAGCACCGCGTCCGTAGATTACCTCTAATACTGCTAATAACTTAAACCGACTAAGCTGTATCGCCGTTTTATTTGACGTGACGTAATAGACCTGACAATACTGTATTGCACTCAGAAACCAAATGCCTTAAAAATAAGAATCCAAGTAAAAAAATAAAAACATTTTATTACAAGAGCAATGATTTAAAAATTCACTATTACTGACTAGGCTTATCCAAACGTCCATCCAAAATTGTCTTTATTTGGTAGACAATAGCATAACATGTTCACTATAATGTTCACCATGCAATACATGTCGATTCTAATTCCAATTCACAAGTAAATTAAACTGTTTGATGTGAGGGAATCCCACAGGTCACCTGTACAGGCACGCCGGCACAGAAAGCCGCTTATTCCGATCCACCTGCCATGAAAGGTCGGTATACACTAAAAGGATTTGCGAAAAGGGCATGATTAATGAGACAACTGACACCAGTGTTTTGGCAAGTCCTTTGTTTTAGCTGTAATGTGGTTACTCTGCTCAGAGTGATCCTGACGAGTTGAGCTCAGAATAAAGGGATTAGCATCTACGTTGGAATTCTGCACAGAGACGTTTGGCGAACAAAGTTATGCTAATTTGTGTCTATAAATAGGACCGTGTAGTACAAACACGCAAAAAGAAGCATTGGTTTACCGATACTACTATGCAGTTGATAGAGGAAAGGCGTGCCATGAAGGTGGCAGGAGCAAGCATCCAAGAACTTAATACGAAGTCATCTCAAGTCCAAGCTGCATGTAGACGTGATCTCAATAAACACTTGCGTGGAATATGCACAGAAGTGGAAATTCACGCAGACAGGCATGAGGCAAGAGATCTCTACCAGAAAATCCGCTCTCTTACAAGCAGCTTAACGTCTAAGACCTGGGCAATAAATGACTCACATGGAGAAACAGTGACTGAGATCGCGTTGATTTCTGAGACTTGGAAGGAATACTGTCAGTCACTTTTTCTCGATCCGCGATCGCAGTGTTTCCACGAAACTCAACCAGGTGATGATGAAACAGAGCCAGATATCATTAAAGATGAGGTCAGAGCGGCAATAAACCACCTAAAAAGTCACAAAGCTGTTGGAGGGGATGCTATTCCGATTGAGACCATTAAAGCTGCCGGAGAATATGGTGTTGAAATGTTCCAAACGATCTGCAATAAGATATGGCAATCGGGAATGTGGCCGCATGACTGGGCGCATACTGTCTTTGTTCCGCTGCATAAAAAGGGTTCCACGAAGGTATGCAACAACTATCGCCTCATAGCACTAATATCTCATGCTAGTAAAATTCTGCTGCATATCCTCAACGAGAGGTTAAAGTCTTACCTTTCGAGAGAAATTGCCCCGGAACAGGCTGGTTTCGTAAAAGGGAAAGGCACCAGAGAACAAATTTTAATAGTACGTCAAATCGTTGAGAAGGCAAGAGAGTTCGGCAAGCCGGTCTACATATGCTTCGTTGATTTCTCCAAAGCTTTCGATTCAGTGAAGTGGCCAACTCTCTGGAGAACCTTACTGGAAATGGGAACCCCTAAACATCTGGTACATCTCCTTAGACGCCTATATGAGAGCGGAACTGCGTCAGTCAGAGCGGACAATGTCTTATCCAGCCATTTTCATCCCAGCGCCGGCGTTCGTCAGGGTTGTATTATCTCACCGCTTCTTTTCAATATATATACAGAAATTATTATGAGAATCACCCTTGAGAACTGGAGCGATGGTGTTGCTATTGGTGGGGCCACGATTTCTAACTTACGGTACGCGGACGATACTACATTGTTCGCCTCTAGTATGGGCCATATGGAGCAGCTCTTGGGAAGAATGGAAGAAGTAAGTCTTCACTTTGGGTTAAGAGTCAACCGCAGCAAGACCAAAATGATGATTGTCGACCGAGCCCATAACAATTCGCCGGAGGTCACTTGCATCGCAAACTGCAACGTCGTACAATCATACGTATACCTTGGTTCCCTAATATCCAACAATAGGGGTTGCGTGGACGAAATAAAAAGACGAATGGCAATCACGAGATCAGCTATGGATAAGCTTAAAAAAGTCTGGCGAAACTGAAACATCACAACGGCAACAAAGACTCGACTAGTCAGATCCTTGGTTTTTCCTGTTTTCCTATATGCCGCGGAGACTTGGACACTAAGAGAGAGTGAGAGGCGAAAGATCGATGCGCTTGAAATGTGGTGCTGGAGAAAAATGCTCCGAATATCCTGGACGGAGTTTCGCTCCAATAACTCTATTCTTCAGGAGCTAAACATTAAACAGCGCCTGTCTTCCGTGGTTAAGTCCAGAATCCTCTCTTTCTTCGGGCATATAGCGAGACGCGGAGAGTTTTCCATCGAGCGGCTGGTGGTTCAGGGCAGGGTTGAGGGCACCAGACCACGCGGTCGGTCCCCCATGAGGTGGACCGACCTGATCAAATCCGCCACAAACCAGCCCATGCACGAGAACACTAGACGCGCAGCCGTGAGAGAAGAATGGCGCCGGGTCGTAAAGCTCGCCACTCAAGATACGACGGCCACGACCACTCTGCCAAGAGTGTAGCGACGAAGAAGAAGAAGTACAAACGTCGAAAGCTAAAAGTGAATTATTTTTTGTGCTGTTCTAAATATATATATGGCCGTCGGTTTTAAGTAGTGTCAACAGATAAAGCGATCAAGAAATATTTAGATTCAATTTCTGATGATACATTAAATATTATGTGCATTATGCATGTATACTTATTTAAATATAAGAGGCGAGGGAAGTGTGCCAGGACCGGAGCAAATGGCGTTCTGTGGTCTCTGCCTACGCCAAAGGGAAACAGGCGTGAGCTTATAATAATAATAATTTAAATATTATGAAAAAAAGAGGGCCCACTTGGCATGGTACCGAAGATACTGGCAGCATTACCTCTCTGAATAGCTAAGCTTATACGCTGTGCGAGGTAGCTGCCAGCTCTTCGTCTTGCAATATTTCAATCATAAAGCTATGAAAGGTTAAGATTTCAATGACGATCACATTACAAACAATTTTTTTAATACCAAATAAAGACAGTAACATTGCGCTATATATTTTCCAGCTCAGCATGATGACGAGACGTGAAGTTGCTCTGGTTTTAAACCCTAATCCTTAACAAAACCTAAATCTAAACTGGTTATGATGACACGAATGCCAGAGACAATAAATGTGAAAGCTGAAACGTGCCAGACAGAAAAATAATATTTTACATATTATAAAACTAAGTCACTATCTGTCTCTGTATCGCTATACTACTCCTTCTAAACCACGCTACGGACTTCGTTACAATTTTCACTGTCATAATAAAGATTTCTTTTACCGAAGGTTTTCATGTATAGTCGACCAAGAAATTGCTTGACCACTTTTCGACCGTATTACAAAGAGATAAGGTTCAAAAGTGGTTAAGCAATTACTTGGCCGACTATACAATACATCCTACTTTATTGTACCCGTGCGACGCGGGGTCAGATTGCTAGGAGACTATATATAAAAATGTACCCTTAAGAAATAGATGTATGTGTGTCAGTGTGTAATGCATGTATGTTTAGCAAATTAATTAATAGATTCAGGCGTTACTTTGCGGAGGTCCATATCAACAAACTGGAACAAATTACTTGCACGTGCTACCTTGCACGTGTACGGCACTGGTTTCGCGGAGTAGCAAGGTAATTTATTCCAGTTTGTTTAGCGAATTGTTAAGGAAACATATGTGAATTGCGCTAAACTGTGAATGGCGCTGCACCGAAACTCAGTAATTTATCATACCGCATAGCTCACTATTCACACCACTAGTGACAGCTTAGATTTACAGCATGGCGTGCCCGGTCCGACAAGAGACAGTATTGATATTCAACATAGATTAAGGGAGCGTTCAAGTATTACGTAACGCAATTTGCGGGGGAGGGGGTCTCGTAAAACGTTACGATGCGTTACAAGGGCGGGAGGGGGTCTTTCTTACAACACGTTACGTAACATTGTTTCTAAAAAATTAGGGAATTAAAACTCTCAAACTGGCAACCCTTTCCAGTTACGTTACGGGGAATCACTCAATTGTGTTAGTCTGGTCGTAATTTTTTTTTTTATTTGCTCTCGCAAGTTGGCAAACCTTTTCGTTTATGTTTCACGGGGAATCCCTAGATTGCATTGTACGTCATTTAATGTTGTTTTGTCATTATTGCTTTTTTTGTCATTTAGTGTTACGTAACGTTTGGAGAGGTGGAGGGGGGTACAGAAAAACGTTACGGTGCGTTACAAAGGGGGGAGGGGGTTCAAAAATCTTCAAAAATTGCGTTTCGTAATACTTGAACGCTCCCTAAAATGAAGTAAATACTACTAGAAGAAACAATGTGTGCTGTCTATAATCAAACGAAGGTTTAAGACTTGTATCTATCAATCTCTGTATTAATCAAAATCATGTTGGTGAAGCAAATATTCCATATTATTTAATTAGATAGGAATAGAGTTAGAATTAGTTTTAAGATTCCTTTTAAGATCAATGTATAAATTGTAATATACATATTTTGTAGATAAGTTTAATAGATTATGTATAGAACACTACAGTTCCAAGAAGAAAAAATAGGTATTATACTAAAATCGATGATAATCAAGCTTTTGTACCTTGTCTTCAATGAAATGAAAACGTTATCTTTTTATGCCAGCTCGTTTGAAATAATTCCAAAAACTTTGTAGTTAATCGTTAAAAACGACAACAGTTTCAAACCAACCAATGAATGCTGGTGGCGTCCTTACAAACGATGAGTTGTTCCCATTTCAATCAACTCAATCGAGTTTACAACAATCAAGAGTCGGGACTACAGTCGTCAAGCTGGTGACGTGCGGTTAATTACAACAACTGTGTTCATTCAGTTATAGTTCCTAACTTTGAATAGCGAATGCGAAACGTTATTTTGTGAATCCATTCAAGCCAAGTTGACTTAGGTCTGTGTAAACGAGGTTACGAATTCGTCTGCACGCGACTGTGGTCTGTAAACATAGTTAACTTGGGCCCAGAACAGTGGAACGCGGATTTGATTTAACAGTAATTTATTGGTTGTGCTGTAAAGAACAATCACGACGTAATTATTCATCTTTTGAAAATAAAGGAGTGGGTTAGGTCTGTTAAACATTATATATATATATATATAGGTTCTAATGTGTAGTTACTTAAATAAACACAAAATTTCTTAGGTGACATAAAACCAATCGACATTTACGTGACAAAAATATTTTACTTAAATATATAGATAGACAGATTAACCTTTTATTATTTTGTTACACTTACATATTTACATACATAACAAAGCATAAAAATAATAATGAAAGAACATAACATTAAAACTTGCTCTGTGTGCGCCAGCAAAAACACCAGCACCCATTGTATGACTGAACTTACAATGTGTAATTGTAGAGTTTTTCATACAACAATGCGACAAATGTGTTAAATTGTATCACTTGTAAATTTTGTGGTGCAGGCCCCAGCTCAGCGACCAACTTCACTCTCTTGAGTGAAAAACACTGCTATTCTGCTACACCCAATAAATGAAAAAAGAAAAAACTCACTTAGTATAAAAATAACTGTATAAAAAACATACAAATGTTAAAGTAAAAACTGTAAATTTATGTCATTAAGATTGACTTGGCCCAAATCATCCAGTCTAATGCGCCACATTTAATAGGTATTCTGTAAATTGATGTTAGTTACTTATATTAACTTGGTCCAAAGAATCCAATCGAATGCATTTCATTAAGACAATTTAACAAAACGGACTGGTGAATTGATGCTTAAAAGGCGTGTTAACCTTGTTTCATTGGAAGGACCTAAGCGATGAGCAGTGATAAAGATTTCGCGAACTTAAAAATGAAAATGCTATGGGTCCTAAGTTACTGGATCCATCTCACTTGACCGATTTACCATACCAGCGCTGCGTGTAATCATTGCACCAGTCAGTTCCTATTTCCGCATACTGGTGGAACTTTGTTGTTTACGTTTTGTTTGTTTTGAGTGGACTTCTTTTCTGTTTGTTTTTGATATTGTGTTATTTGTGTTGATACGAAGTTGGAACTGGGGGCGTTAGTGGCAATACCCGTAGTTATTTGTTGGAGCGGGTGAAGCAATTTGTATTGTAAAATTATTAGATGAACTTGTTTAGTTGTGTCATTGAAAGAAGTGCGTGCGTGGAAAACAAGAGACTATTTAAAGAAAGAAAAGAAAGAAAATAGTTTATTCAGTGCTAAGAAGTAAATGGGAAATACATAGGTTGTTGAAATAAACTGTCTACTCTTTTACAATTCAACTGCACAAATTATTGGCTGTGAAGTTTTCGTTCTATTTATTTTCCACTTTCTTATTATTGATTGAATCATACTACGTTTGTAGGCAACAGTTGTAACACTTGGAAATAAGTTCTTACTTAACCTACTATATTTTCAATGAATACGAGATTCTCTTAAACTAGGTGAAAAGGTCTTTGACCTAACACTTAGCCTATACGACTGATATTAATTTTGTATCGTTTTAAGTGAGTCGATTCGTCTATTACAATGAAACAAATTACCTTTAGCGGCCACCACCCTAAATTAGTTGTTCTCACTTGACATGTTTTAAGTTACGGTCCCAATCATTGAAAATGTCCCAATAAATAACGAGAAGATACAGAAACATACTAGTAAAAAACGGGGGACAATGATGTCAACGTAAAAATAATGTCCTACGCCGGTCAATTACTCCTTACTTCAGTTATTTTTAGTTAGTTAGACCTTAATTGCTATTTCATCCTACAATGATTACAGCTCGTTAGGTGATCCCATTGAAATATAACTAAAGCACGGGAGGAGTCTTAATACCGTTTTACCAAAGAAGCCTCCACTCCATACTCACTTATCAACTTTCAAAATGGTTTCATTTGTTGTACTTATATTACGTTAGTTTATGCACAAGAACCAAACCGACATAGCCCTAAGAATTTGCTAGACTAAGTCGGCTCGGGGTGGGGCACATTTCTCATAGAACGGATGGCCGATGGGATCAAGGGGGCCTTGCGCAAAGACCGCGTGCCGGAAGACGCAACGCACTTGGGTAGTACCACCAGAAGGCAGACGGACGACCTGCTGATGGTTGCCGGAACCTGCTGGATGCGAACAACGATGGACCGGTCGTGGTGGGCATCTTTTGGGGAAGGCATGCGACGGGAATAGCGCTCTTTTTGTTATCTATTCTGAGGTTTTCGACACAAACAAATACATGAAGACATAGGTAAGACTCGAAGACTCATGGACTTTAAGAGTTGCTAATCGGATATGCAAGCAGGATTGTAATGTAGTTTATTTCATGTTTGTATAACAAGTAAATCATGACAAAATTGTCAACAGAGATAGTTAGTGGATTTAGTAGCGCAGTCCATTATATTCGCGATGGGCGGCCCCGGTGGGCGCGCTGCGGCAGCGGGCGATGACGTCACCGCGGACATCGGGCCGGACACAGTTTAGGAAATTTCAAGTAGTTTTCGTTGATGATTAATGCATTTTCTTCTCAAATGTAAGACTTTTGGTCTTGTCTGTGTAGGCTTTCCAAGCTTCCCTATCGATTGCCAGCTCTTTGACTTCTCTGCACGACACGAACCTTTTCTTTCACTTGATCAATAC
Organism: Ditula angustiorana; assembly: GCA_963691745.1. Taxonomy (NCBI): domain Eukaryota; kingdom Metazoa; phylum Arthropoda; class Insecta; order Lepidoptera; family Tortricidae; genus Ditula; species Ditula angustiorana. Next base: position 10,206,839 of record OY829485.1, read on the forward strand.
ATATAACTTCTAATGAAATGAGGAGAATTATGTACAAAGTCATAAAAGGTTGAAACGTATTTGATTATGTACAGTCAAGGAAATTGAAACACGTACCACTGTAGAACCTAGTCGAAGAGACATACGCATGACATTTGTATGACATGGCCTGGCGTTTAACGCGTCACGTCATTGCGATAGTGTTCTAAGGTGGTACGTGAATGTATTTCCTCTACTGTACCTAAGCTAAGAACCAGACCAAAATAACCTTATAACCATCTATTCGGATCAGGATAAAGACAAAGTTTTCAAACCAATACCCTCTTTTCTACGTTTTCTGTTGGAGGATGAAAAAGATAAAGATACCATCGATGTCACTGCTTTCAACAATATGCTTTAAGTCGATCTTTCTGCAGAATTTGTAAACCCTATAGCAATAACCATTAAGATAAGGATTCAGTAATTGATTCTTTGGGGCGAGCTGTAGTTGCAGTAAGGCCAAACTTCAAAATAAAGGGAACTCAACCTTGCGAGAATAAATTGATGAAAATTTGCAGAAGTTAATGGGTGTGGTCCACTGGAGGGATTTGATAATGTTTGTGTGTTTTATATTATTTATTCATAATTTTATATCGGTGTAGTTTTATTTACAGTCAAATATTATTTGTATTTAATCTTGTTTTAATCAATAAGAACAGTTGTTTCATTTCGTTTACTTACTTTTTGAACCTCGTATCTACTCGAACTATGTAGTTAAAGAACCAGCACTGTAATGTTCAACATAAGTGGACGAATTGAACCAGCTGAAAGTATTTTGAGGCATTTTATACACTTTACTTATTCTGGCGGTATGGTTTTATTACATGCTTAGCCTCGTTTCAAGCACAGTGTATGCACAATGTGCACAAGGGTTCGACCACGGAAATCAGAAAACAGTTTGTTTTCTGATTTCCGTGGGTTCGACAGCTTGCTGTAAAAAAGGTCACGTTTTTGTTTTCGCGGGTTTTATCAAATTTATACATTTATAAATTTTTTGAATAATACTTTTTTGTCTGTTAGAATACTAAGAGCTTAAAAAGTATTACAAAATTCTAACTCTGCTGTTAATGTGTATTTCGTGGCAGCATCCGAACATGGTGTAACAATAAAATATCAATTTGATTGACGCGCGTGAAACAATAATAATGTTACTCGCCCAAGAACAAAGGCGCAATTTTATTGTATCGCGAGACGGCGAATTCCAAAGAAAGGCGATGAAAGCTTTCTCTACCTTGAAGGTTTGAGGAAATTCTTTCATGGAACACGAGAAACAAAAGAAGACATTTTAGCTCGAAGCTTTCAGCTCTCACAATGAACACTCCATTCTGATTAGGACGACCTCTCGAGCGTTGTGTTTTCTCACTATTCGTCACTTACGGTGTCTATAAACAAATAGCCTCAGAATTTTGCCGAAGGAAAATCATTTAAGTGACATTCCGACGAAGATTGCAATTAAAAGTAAAGATCCCTTTTTTAATCTTTATAATCTTTTCTCCAGCTGCATATAGCTGTCAGTATCTGGTTGCTCTTAAGGTAAGGTAACAGCAAATAACTCCTGCTTTGTACTCCCTTCGCTACAACCCTTTTAATTTTTCCTAGCTAAACACAGTGTTAGCACGTGCTATACCCGAGAGCTCGTATAGTACAAGAACAAAAGAATAAACGCTTTGAAAAGGCAAGAATATTAAAAGAGTTCTACTCCAAGATGGCGCATCATTTTCCGCGCGAAGGGACGCGGTAGAGCAGACCGCTTGTTTCTCGGTCGCATGTTATGCAAACTTTTGTGGGGCTAGCCCGCCTAGCCTACATAAATGTTGCAGTGGTTTTATTCTTTCCTTTTTATACTAGGTTACTCTTTGAAACCCGTTTAGGCAAAATTTTCTTCTCTTTAAATTAGCCTACTATGCTCAAGGTCTCGCTCTGCTAATGACTATGCACTATGTTTATAAATTCGGTATTCTGTAAGGTCTTTAAAACCAACCTAGATAATTAAAATACGGCCATTTGCGAGCCAGAATCTAGCAACACGGATTCCGTACCATAGCAAAATAGCACCGCGAGCCCAACTCGTCGTTATACTGGAAAATTCGAGTTAAAATACACCAAGCTTAACGATTTAGGATATCCGCCATATTGGCCATATTAATACGTATTCGGTTACATTTTAAAATGGCTACGTATTAGTATTACGCTTTAAAAGATAGTGTCCTGTAAAGGTCGGATAGATGCATGGCATAGGCTTAGTATAGAGTCGCATTGGCACGCTTTTGGTACTTAACTCTAATTTGTCTACACAATTGCTTTGATTTATGGTGGAAATCATAATATGTCACTAAAGTCAATTTTTTCCGGAGACTAAATTGACAGGTAACTTATATGGGAAATGTGTAAAATTATATGGAATGAAAGGTCAGTTTTGTCTCTGGGTCAAAAAAACAGATTATAATCACAGCACTCATGGGGTCTGTTGTTTATTTGACGAGCGAACTTGGCGAGTGACAATCTTGGTCTACGAGTATACTAGTTGTTAGTGAAATTAGCTTTACGAACATAAGTACTAGTACGTAAGGTACAAATATCCTGGCATTCCAACACGGCGTCGCTAATATCATTTGGCGCCCATTCAGGGCCCAGCAAAGGGTTGATTTTAGTTGATTAGCCTTTTTGAAGATCTCTAGCTTGCGGCATCGCGGCGCCTGCGGCTTACAAATACTTACTTACACACATAGACTAGCAGACGACCGCAAATTCGTTTACTTAAAGTTCAAAAACACCGTGCACCGTGCAAATAAATTATAGCCTGTTTGTTATTCTGATATATAAACCACATTACTGTAAAACTTTACAAAAATCCGCTCCGTCCGTTTTTAGGTGAAATGGTAACAAATATCTATTCAGTGTCACCAACTTTAACGTTTGATATTGTGTCAGTAAGGCGCTCAGACTGTCTTATAATAAATTTTTCATTATTTTGATATCGCACTCAAGTTTCAAATTTCAAAAATTTGTATTGTAATAAGACTGGGTGCGTTTTCAATATAAGTACAGTTATAAAATATCTTATGTTAAAGCTAAGCATTCCAACAAATTTGATTTTATTTTTAAGTTTAATTTTTTTCGTTTTTAATTGGTCGTAATAGGGAAATGTTACTTTTTATCTCTTTTTTGCTGTCCAGTTCAGTTGGTTATTATTTTTAATATCATATGAATTCACATATAGGCAGATTTATTTCCTACGCAAGTTCCCGATTCTGGTAGAGGGCTTGACGAAATTCTGAACATAGAATCTATTCAAACAGCTAAAAATCCATTTTAACATTAAAAAGTTCCGACACGACACAGCACAAGTCGTAGCAGATCGGGTAATTACAAAATGGTGAATGACTTTTTACGATGCTAATGACCCCGAAGCACTGAAATGACCACCAGTGAAAAATCATAAGGGTAGAGTGGAGTAATAAAATGAAAGCATTATTTTTCGTGCGCCCATATTCCACTTCTTGGGGTTCCGTCCATCCGTCAGTCTGCCCGTTTGTATGTCACAGCACAGGTATTCAACTCACACACGATAAATGATAGAAAGCAAAAAAATTGATTATTTATCATCTAACACTTACAAATTTATGAAATGTTTTTATCTACACTGATAGAGTAAAGAGGTAAACTTTGTTTGTTTGTTTATGGGGTAATCTCTGGTAATTATATAAAAACAAACGAAAAGTTAGGGTAGGTATTATCAAACCGCGATTAGAAACTTGCGTCAAGCTTCATTCCTAAATGTACGAAACGACAGTGGGCTGATGTTACTCTCCAATTATATTCTAATCGCGGTTTAATAATACCTCCCTTAGATGTTCATTGTAGAGTTCTAATGCGTACTAAACAAATAATAAAAACTATTTTCTAAAGCTTTGTCAAGGTTTACCTAGCTTTGTACTAACACCTTCGCGCGAAAAACGAACAATATTTACGTACAATTTCATTCTTTATAACGAGAATAGACGTCCTGTGCACGCGAACATGTTCAAAGTTATTCTTTGCTAAATGGCAGTGAAAATAGCTTTCTATTATTTAATTTTATAACTAGCTTCTGCCCGCGGCTTCGCCCGCGTGGCCTACAAAAAACAGATGACTTTTTTTTTTATCAAAAACTTATAAGTGCTCTCACTCCCTCTCATATTTTCACCGCCCGTTTTACCCCCTACCAATATAAAAATCCAAATACCCTAAAACAAACAAACATTTTTAAGTTCCTATTTTTGAATGAACCGACACCTCCCCTCCATACAAAGTTTCACCCCCGTTTCCCACCCCTAAAATTCGATAGTCGTAAAACCCTGAAACACATAATTATTTATTTATGATAAGTATCTATTTTGCGGGTGGTAGGATCTTGTGCAAGGTCCGTCCGGATCGCTACCACCATCTTGCTTGCTAATTCTACCGCTAAGCAGCAATGCTTGCACTGTTGTGTTCCGGCGTGGAGAGCAAGACAGCCGGTATAATTACTGGCACAAGAGGTATCCATCCATTCCATCTAAGCCCTCTGGATTGGCAACGCATCTGCACTCTGTTTGTTGTTGCAGGTGTCCATAGGCGGTGGTGATCAGTTACCATCAGGTGACCCACTTGCTTGTTTGCCTTCCTATTTCATAAAAAGAAATTGATAAATTTCAAGTTCCTATTAAAAACCCGATATCTCTATAAAAACTTTTACTCCCCGTTTCCCCCCTACAAATTTGAAGATCCAAAAACCCTGTGACTTCAATTGTTTATTTATGATAAGTAGCTATAATTCAAAATTACAAGCTCCTATTCAAAAAAATCAATACCACGTTACAAATTTTCACCCCCCCCCCCTCCCTCCCCCTTTGAATGGAAAAATGCAAAAATCCTGAAACACGTTATAATATTTGTAATCTATTTATGACCAGTAGTTCTAATTAAAATTTTCATGTTTATAACTTCAATCAAAAAAGACTTTCATACAAAGTTCAACCCCCACCTCCCGTTTTCCCCCTGAAGGTAAAAATACCAAAAATGGTTTCTTAACGGATGCCGACGTTATAAAATAAACCTATATTCCAAATTTCAGCTTTCTTGATTCAATAGTTTCAGTTGGACGATGATCGCAAATCAGTCAGGACATGTTTGCGCGTGGCAGACAGACAAACAGACGGATACACGGGTGGCAATAGAGGCTTAGTAATATCACGTTACCACGTACGTTATTTTTACTTTTATACAAAAAAATTGTGAACCAACTCAAATACAAAATTTCATCCCCATTTTCACCCCCTTAATGGTTGTAATCCCAATAACACCCGATATACACGTTGCGTTGTAAGCCTAAATAATAAATGTGAGTTTTGCCGTCATAATGAAGGCATTTCCATACACAACTTTACCCCCCTTTTCAGGGGTGGAATTATCAAAAACGCTCAGACCCGTATAAATTATTTTTTTTACGTTAGCCTAACAACAAAATTTTGAGGTCCTAACTTCAAAAGTGACGGACTTCCATACAAACTTTCATCCCCTAATTTACCAAGGGGTAAATTAGGGGATGAAAGTTTGTATGGAAGTCCGTCACTTTTGAAGTTAGGACGTTTTTTGGAGTTTTGAAGTTTGGGTGGAATTTCCAAAAATCCTTTCTTAGTGGATGCTTACAGTATATAAGGTATCTATGTACAAAATTTCAAGTCTCTAGGTCCAGCGGTTTGGACTGTGCGCTGATATATCAGTCAGTCAGTCAGTCAGGATTTTGAATTTTATATGTATAGATTGAAGGTTATTTTCAGCAGCTAAAAACATAGCCGAGAACTCAAGAACTAATTAAGCCGCCATAATTTTCCTTTTCATACAAATACGCTTCCATTTAAGTTAATAATATGCTCCGAGTTTTTATAATTCAAAGTATTGGCTCTTGTGTGTTTATTGCTTTTAGGCACATTTTATATAATACTTGCCGCATCGAATCGTATAGGTGCATAGTTAACAATAAATATATTATATTCTAGTCATCTATCATTATAACTACGTTAGTATAGCAAAAGTTTACGTTACTGCAGCAAAGACTATACGTAACCCCAGGAACAGTGTTAAGCTTACCTGTTACCCATTTAAGCGATCAGAGAAGAACCATTCCCCGCCAAACATATGACCAAAGTTCGCTAACTTTGGAACACCTTTTTGATAGTTCTTGTAAGTCGTTGGATTTGTTCTGACCTTTGAAATCAGGTGGGTTGTAATAGCTCTTGTTGTGGCTTTCCTCTAGATTGTGGTAACTTTTATGAGATCGTTTTATTAGGTGGTAAATTAAGTTTAACTTTGACTTGTCTTTGTCTAGGCGTCTAGACTACGCCTGTCATTTTGGGGCGGATAGAATTTGGTCCAAAAAACCCTTAACTTTAGGCAACAGTGTCAAACAAATCGCCGAGATCCTGTAGTTGGTTTCTTGGTGAGTATTTTATATATTTGCATGCTGAATGAATAGGTACAGGTGGAAAAAAAAACAATATCTAACATATGATTAAAACATAAAATTAACCTTTTTTTCTGTGTTAATCATTATCTTATCTTATCTTCTCGTATGAAGACTGTTGGTTCTCCATAATAAGTAAAAACACATTTGATGACAAACGAAACTTGGCCACAGGGCGGCTGAAAACTTTAGCCTTAAGTAGGAATTAAAACAAAACTATTCTATCTTTTTGGATCAAGTTCCCTCCTAATAAAATAACACAAATAGGACATTAAAGAGTGTTGAGTAACACAGAACCAAAAGGTATCTTAAAATATCCTAAGCTTAAAACTTTTCAGACACCCTTGCCTACTTTTCACATGTATATGACTATGCTACCCTCCTCTTTCAAGGAAACGTGACGTCACGTCCTCAGTGAACAGGCGATTGTTGATCGAACCGAGTTGTCAAAGCTCGTAAGGCGATCGTATCGTTCCCGGGTACCACGGGCCCTCTGGCACCGACCCCCACCAGACCTAACATCTTTCGATTTTCTTGTGACGACTCGGCTGACGGCTGACTAAATATAGAATAATGCTTTTACTGCGTAACCAGGAAGCCGAGCGGTGCCTATAATTTCATTGTCGCTGCCGTTGATTTGAGAATCCTGTTATTAAGGTTTAGCAGCAATACTCGTATTACGGTGACTTCACATACACAGTTATAAATGTATTTTCATTTTTATGATTTATGTTATTGATATAACAATTATTAGGCGCGTTAGCCGTAGGGTATTCTTTTTTTATGTAGTGTTGTGATGGGCTACCAATTCTAATTAAAGATTTATATTTAGCCATTTTACTTTAAAATCCATCACCTGTTGCGTTGTTTTTTATCGTTGTAGTTACAGATCAAAAGTTATTTTGTCATTATCTGCACAAATCTTTATAAGCAACAAAGTATGTGAAGTCCCCGCTCAAATGAAATCTGCTAACGTACCTAATCTAATAATTATTAACGAGCCCTATTCACATTTTTATTGGAATTATCCATGAAATATTCCCGAGTATATAGAGGAGCAAAGAGAAATCACGGAAGCAATCATTTCCAAACCAATTGAGCAACTCATTCATTGATCACAGAATGTTGTATAATGCTTCTTCCATTTACTGCGGAAGCCACTAAACCAAATCAGCCGCAGATCCAGCCGATAAAGGAAGAAACCGGGAAAACTTGTTTCGCATTACATTCATTCGATCGTCGCGGAGCAGTCCACAATTACGTCCCCGAAGGAAGCGATCCATCAACTCATTGCCTACACTTATTAGCTCTATTTCGGCGGCAAATTGCCTGCTGCCAATATAGGCAACTTTGTTAAAAACTAATTTTCCGCAATAATCGAGCATTTGCTCGGCGTAATTGAAAGCGCTAGTCAAGTGGAAGGTCAAGTTGCTTCAGAGAATTACAGGGAAAATGGTGTTGTTATACTATGTTGCTGTTGTTATACTATACGATGAAAACGTAACCATTTACCATTTACGTGCCAGTATTCCTGTGTTTTTGTAATTCCTTCAGAGTGTTGCTGCTGCCTGAAGTTTTACTCTTTCGATTAAGACACACACGAACGATATATCGCTGATGTTTGCTTTAGCCAGTAATAATGGAGGCCCTTTGTTTGTTGCAGGTGGTGTAGCATGCAAGAACGCTGTGTAAATAAAATGGTCTATTATACATAAAACAGAAGCAATAAATAGTCTAACTTAGAAACCCCGTAGTTATAGTGACGCTATTGTAAAGTGCTAAAATTAGTCAAATTAATAAACACAGAATTCTTCCATATTAGAATTTAACTGCGTGTGAACTGTGTTGTTGGGACAGTGATGTGACATTGCAAAATGGTCCGGGTAAACCGAGACACGGGATTGAAGTTGCGACTCTCTGAGTCAGTGTGTACTGTCAGCAAGAAAAGTGTGTACCTAGTGTAAAATTTGTCGAATGATGTTAGTGAGGCTAAAATGCCTGCGCGTGCGCCGTCGTCGTCGAGCTTGATGCGGCCGTTCGTGGTGTTGGCCCTGCCCGGAATGTATTTGCTGTACAAGTACAACCAGTACCGACAGCAGCAAATGGAGACCGCGCGGCGCCGCGTCACTGAGCGGGAGCTTATGCACCTCAACACTAAAATCGTAAGTACAGCTATTTACAAATAACGACGTGTAAAGTGTTTTTAGAGTAGATAATAACGAGACAGGTATTACTACCGCTACTGTGCGCCCCGCGTCCGGATAAAATTACATTTGACCAGTCGAATTGCAATAGTGGTACATTAATGAACATTAACTTGTGCCTGATTTTTGCGAAAACTAATAACTTTATACGTAATATAAGAAGACTGAACACTTCTACAATTGGATACATTCACGCATTCGGTCTCATGAATCGCTTATGGTCAGATAAAGATCTCGCTGAGCTGTCTCTTCCGGACATTGAATATACGTAGGTAAATATACCTTTAACTATATTTCAAATTACTTTTAGTTAAGAATGATCCATTTCTTCAGTGAAAATTTTTTATGAGTAAATAGGTATTTGACTAACCTCACAAGCAGATGTACATCTGATCAAGCAAAGGAAGCATCGATTGTTATAGTCGATGCTAAGGATTTTAGAAATCACATCACAAATTTAATAATGGTTGTCTGGTAAATAATAATCGTGCCGTAAAGGCCTCACACGAACAAAATAAATACAACTTATGTGTGGCAAAATAAGAGATGGCCAGGAATTTCAAAATATGTAAACGGTTGGCTCTTTGCATTAATAGCTGTATTAGCACAACTGCTGAATGGCAGAAATAATCTATAAGCAATATCCTTAAAGAATGTAAAATAAAATAAAACTTAATTATACGTACAAATATCTCCCAAATCTGTCCCCTGCGGTAGTGCCTATAGGCTTTATGCATTTCCACGTTGGATCGCAATGCATTCACCAAGAAATGCACCATGCCTTTGGTCATGAGACATTTCATCAATTTTGTTTTTATTTGGGCAAAAAGTTTGTGTGCGTCCGCATGCGCTTACTGTCATCCTCGTCTTATCTTAAATCATAATGAGTAAATCATATCTTGAAATTTCACTGCTCCTTTGGGATAAACTTTTGTTCACGTATTATCACTCAATAGGAACGTAGATCTCAAATAACGGACTAAGCAGGGGCATATTTACCCTAGGGCCATGCAGGCCATGGCCCGGGGCGCCAGGCCGCGAGGGGCGGCAGCCGCCCCTAAAATGAAATACTTTATCGTCATTTAATGGGGCGCCAAAGCTAAATTTCCCGGGACGTCAAATCTTTAAATACGCCTCTGGAACTAAGGTCTATATTCCAAACTTATCCAATAGTACAACAACACAAATAATGTGTTATAGCTTTGTCGAACACTGCTAATGAAGCAAGAAGTGAACCGGAATGTTCCCAACAACGCTACATAGACGCGTCCATCAATCTTGCACGGAGCATATTAGGTCCGTAATGGAAAAACGCCGGGGTCGAACATTCGCCCGAGGTTTTACCTTGAACACTACCCCCGATAACACCGTTCAAGGCAACGAATTTGCACAAAGAAACGTTTAAATCTACTAAAATGTTACATAATTATAAATGTAATTAACAAGTAGGTAATGCATCTAACAAGTAAGTTTAACTACACAATTAATGAAAACACTAAAACGAAACTAATTATAAATAAAACTACTACTATTTTTTAGGTTTGTTACTCTTTTATCTCATTATTATTTTAGGTATACGAGTACGGTGAACCTGAAAATGAAGTGTTTTTAGACTTCCGAAATCATTTTGGGTTGTTATTATGCTCGTAATGAAGACTTTGTGAAATCAGACAATTGTGTTTCAAAGAATGGAAGTTAACGGTTCATTTATACCAATCAATTATGTATGTTGTAAGTTCATGATATTGTATAGGTAATTCATATAGTCGTCATATAAAATCTGGCGTTGTATGGCCATATGTATATGCCAACAGAAGTCCACCACCACTAAACACTAAAACTACACGATCGACGCGCGTTTCGCCTCTATACGCCAAAAAAGGCTAAAAGTAACGCCTGAATCTATTCATTGTTTTTAACATTAACGTGATTAAATTTATTGAAGATGGACATGGACAACATACGCGAAGTCTAGCAACTCAACTAAACTTTACTACAACCATTACAGTATCAAGTTCCACTATACCCAGAAGTTGATATTTGTCGTATATTCATCAGTAGATGATAATAAGATTGCAGTAGGAACGACTGTAATGCAAAAAGTTACCTTTTACGATTTTTAGGTAGGTACGGTCAAGGAATTTAATTTCCTACCCACCTAAGGTTCAATATCATATAGCAAACTGTCACCATAAGAGCTAACTGGAGCAAGACTTTAGTTTGACATATCGACCTTAATGCATTGCGAATGTCTGACAACATTTCACCGAAATGGGCAGGGAATTAAATTCTTTGACTCTACATATATTACAAATTACAAACAGCTAACTGTCACATGTCGTCCTAACCCGTGGTTAAGGTCATTCCACTGAACTAGCCCCTGTACAACACGGCAGTTGTATCAGGTTGTACGGTCATGTTATCAAGGCAGCGAACGCAAACCAGTGGACAGGGAGTGGCGAACACGCGATTTGCGCTTAAATACTTGCTACTGGATTTTCCTGTGACTCAGTGGTTTTGCTGGGATTTAGTACAGTTACTACTGAAGTGAGAAAACGTTCCTAACATCTTGACCCAAAGAACTAACCAACATTCCACACATATAATCAAATTGTAACTGTTCAATATCTAGATACATAGAAAATATTTAAGAAAAAATAATATGATGGGTTTTATAAGAGCACGAAGAGCACAAACGATAATTTTTCGAATGTTTGCCTATCTTTATGTTTGTACCTGCGCTCATCACCCAAAAGCTGATACACGAAATTGCTGAATTGCTTATAAGATTGGTGAAACAAGAGCTCATCTATGAGGTAGCACCCGCCTGTTCATTTTCCTCAAAAAAGCTGTAATAAATTGGAAACGCTAATTAAAGGTAGGCTCAGCAAGAATTTGGAACGGTCACGCGATACTAAACATGACTGATCACCGCTGGGACCTGGTTAAATGCCGAAACCGTATTTTGTCACTTTAGACTACTAAGAAACTTGATTCATATTCTCAAAATCCAAGAGCTCTTAAAGATACAACTTGATTACAAACTTTTTAGTATTCGTTCTAAAACAATGTATATCTCAAAAAGATCTAAAAATTTGGCAACAGTTTTGTGTTTAGACGTCTTGACTCTAGGAAGATTGAAGCTCATACTCGTACAGTCAGCCTCAGAAGTAGCTGAACACTTAAGAACCTTGTCGTAGTAACTTATGAATTGAGAGTTGCTTGAATTTCTCACATTACTGACAGCGACAAGGTACTAAAATGTTCAGTAACTTTTGAGGCTGACCGTACACTTGTGTCAAAGTAAATTTCAAAATATAATGTTCAGATTAAACTTACAAGTACTTATGAATATCAGAAAATGTACCACTGGTTCGGTAAAAACCTCTGATGAGAGGGTACCGACAAGACACTCAATGAGATATTGCTTATAAACATAAATCATAATTTTATTTTTTAAGTTTAAAGTATTTTTAGGTATTCGAGTACACTATTTGGAACCAGGGAAATAAAGTATTCAAGTTAAACCTTATATGTTGCTAAATAAAGCCTTACTCAGAGGTTATGTAGGTCTTGAGGTATTCCATAGCCTATACGTAAACGCAGATAGAAGACATTCTTTTTTAAATTAAACCAAATCTTTTACAACAATAAATAGCACAAAAGTACCCTTGGAATCGTGAAACCTTGTAAAACATCTTCATTTTCACGGAGAGCTATTGATCTAAACGCAGTGCAGACTTAAACGGATTATGAGCGAGGTCGCGCGAGGGTCGCTCGCCAGGACGCGTTGGCTCTCGTTTACTGCTGGGTCCTCACCAACCACACTGACCGCTAAACCCGCACCCCGTTTGGGTTGGACTGGCAGCTGTAAGACATCCACGTGATATGAAATTTCAACGCTGTCTTTTGTTCGGGAATAAAGACATCAATTGACGCTCGACTGAATATTACCACGGAATAATATCTGCTACAGCCCGGTATCAGGATCAAGGAAGGAGCACGAAAAAGCGAACGTCATTTTATGCTATCGTATTATTGAACAAAAGATAACTTAGGCATTTCATGTCACCTGGACGTCTTACAACTGCCAGTACATCACACAGTTGATCATTACGCGCGTTTCCTTGATCACGGCCAAGGACTGAGAAGACCATTCAGTCGATATGAACCTGAGGCTTGTAGTAACTGTTACCATTTCCTTCCTCTAATCTATGAATCTTTGCAAGTGCCAAACTTAACATCTGATTGGAAAACCCAATCAGATTGTTGGATGTCCAACTTTGTGATACTACGAATACGAACGCTATCAGATATAGCAGCAAAGAAGCCAATAACAGATGAGTGTCGACTATAAATACTGCAATGTCAAGGCAGATCGTTGGCCGTGCGCGTCCCGCGAGCACTTTCCCTCTCGTCCGTTGTTCACGTCTATAAATAAGCCGGAAGCCTTTATTGAAGCCTCTTTGCATTAATTAACAATGGAGAAGTTATTGGAATGCATTCAAACGGAATGGAAACAATGCCGCTTCAGCTATTGTAATTTTATTCCACGTGTTCGTATTCTCGGCCAATGCAATCACCCTCCATTCTTTTATTTCGAACTGGCTGAAAATAATCTTTCATAATTGGCTCGACGAACACAACTAACAAAAATCATTCAGAAAAAAAGAAATGTCAAAATTTCACGGTAATATCTATTTTATCCCAAAATAATCAAAAAATACAAAATGCAATCGCTAGCAACATTATCAAAAGCAGGACAAACATGGAACATTTTCAAATCGGTTTCAAGGGTAGTAACACAAAGCGACATATTCGTCCGATGGTACGCGAAATACCCACCGTGTGACCCCAGCAAGCCCAACCCTGAATGTCGGAGAGCACAAGCAGATATACCGCCTGATGTTGATCCAGATTGTCCCGTTCCATGTGAAACCAGGAAGTCAAAGAAAAAGGGCATCTTGCACAGGATTAAATTGAGAGTCATCGAAGGAGGCACTAATTTTGGCAGTAAGTGATCGTCCCAGCTCGGTGTCTTTCTGTTTTTACCTCGCACTGCTGAAGACCGCATAGTAGTAAGTAGTAAGGTCTTACTGATGTCTATTACGAATAGCTGAAGTCAAGAAACAATGTCCGGATCCAACACCGTTTCGTCTTTTCAGCACAACACTGACTTACCATAAACACTACTGGCTACAATGCTTAGTTAAGTCTGTTTTATGATATTTTGGTCATTCCAGTTCACATCTAGATATCATAAAAATTGGACATGTAGCTTTTCTTCTTGGTTTCTTCTCCCAAAGGGACACCATTCACATCAGGATAGTCTGCTTAATACCGTACCTAACGTCCAATGAGCACCAATAACAAAGTTTTTAATCTGTAGCGCCATTTCGTCGCCTCAAATGCGAAAAATGCAAGCCAAAAGAAGACCAAGAAGAGGAGAAAGAATCAAAGAAAGAGGAACCCAAAGCATTGCCTGAGCCAAAGAGGGTGGTGCCTGCAATGCCGCCTCCGCGGCCAGGGGTGCAGGTATCGGTGCTTGGCGCCGACACGGCCATAGGACAGTATGTGTCTCTATTGTTGAAACAATGCCCATGTATCAAGAAGTAAGTTCTATTAGATACTAGTCATACCATTTTATATTGAGGGGTACTTTTTCTATTGTTCTGAATAACTTCTTAGTTTTGACCAGATTTCTTACTACAAGCTATTCTGTTGAAAGCTTAAAAAATTCTTAAACAAAATGTGTACCGGAAAATTAATGACTAAATTCTACCAAGGTATTATGTTCGATACACAGTTTCCATAAACTTCTTAATTTTGTTGCGTATGTTCATGTTCATACGCAGTTTCTTGAATCAGTCTAAAATTAGGCTTTGTACGTTCCGAACATGCTATGAATCAACATTCTCCTTACATTATTTTGGTATTTCCAACTTCGCAGTGGTACTTGTACCCAATCCCCCATAAGTAACAATTGCTATACTTATTTCTTTGTCTAAGTACCTACCCTTGTATAACAAGATTCTATTTATACAACGGATTTGACATTTCTCAACCCAAAATAAACCGCTTGTCGTGCTCGAGGTATTAAATTCGTAAATGTCACTAACCTACGTAACATTCCCCTTAGAGAATCGCAGTTCTGGGCTAGTGCTATACTGACGGCAAACTATTTATTCGACTTTATCTTCTTTTCGACTAAGATCTGTGAATATGGAAACAAACTTATCGGATTAAAGTGAGTGAAACAGCTTTAAACTTACTATTTAAATATCTGATTACGGGGCCGTGTTCATATTAGTAAACTAATATACAGCACACTAATCAGCGAAGTATTTACGTTTGTATTTACCACACTTAAACCAAATGTAATCATTTTGCCCATTTCAGCTCATGTATATTTTTAGTAGCCTCTTATGTATTGCGATACACCCGTATTATCCCCTGCTTATGAAAAGTCTCTCCACATTTCTGCCACTCTCGTCTCTGACTTTAACAGTCTCTTGCTATCCTTTACACTAATATCAAGGTGATCCCTATCTCCTCCGGCTCGGCCTCTGCTTCCTTTTTAACGTATGGCAATTAGCATACATAAGACTTGGCTAAGATGACCCTACACATGATCCCTGCCTTAGAGTGTTAAAAGAGTTACCCGGCAGCTGCATTGTCCAATCGGGACCACGCAGCACTTAAGCTGCATGTTGATTTATAAACAGCAATTGTAATTTTTCTCCTTGCATATTTTTGTATATTCTATTTTAACATTCCCTACTCGTAGTGTTGCCCCAACCTTACAGGCAGCGGCCCGTGACGTCACCGCCCGGCCCGTGAGATACGCTTCATGAAATCGCCCGTTTGCGGCCCTCGGGGACCGTTTCTCGTGCCGCTGTCAAAACGCGAATTTTATATGAGTCTACGATAAAATGTATCTCATAGCCAGCCTAAGAGCTTGAATATTAAATATTCATTTCGGCGAGTTAATTGATTTAATCCCGGTCTGTCGGAAGACCCTGAGTTGATGTTGCATTAAAAATTCATTTGTTTGTAGAAGGCTAACTTTTAGAGGGTATAGACAGATTTAGAGTAGTAATTTGGCAACTGAATCTGTAAAAACACTTACATTTTAGAGAAACTGTTGCTAATCAGACGTTGCTAGTCCCACGTCAGTTGCAAAAACCTGCAGAACGTTCAACAATTCGGAAAGTCCATTTTGAATTAACACTCTTAAGTACAAAACTTTTGTATCTAAGTCTTTGGAGGTAAGAAAAGAGACCACAGCCGTCGAGGGTTTCGGCTCATGAATCCGTGACCGGTTCCCTCGAGACTGTCTGTCTGCCGTCGACAATGCGGCTTTTATGCTCTGCACTATTGAGTTGGTGTAAAACATCGCCTTTAGTAATGCCACTTGGGTTAATCTTTATAACGCAATTGCGTTATGAAGATTAACCGGTCTGTTGTGTTTCCTATTTTACCTTAGAGAATAAGTTCTATAGGAATAGTTAACCCATTTTTGCTAATTATTATAAAGCAAAAAACCTTATTTATTCTCACTCCCGCCGCCCTTTTTGCGGTTTATCACTCAATGTCACGTTATGTTTCAGACCAGCGGTATTCACACTTTTACACACACATAAGCCCATGTCTTTGGAAATATAAAGTTATCCATGCTCATACTTGGCGATGGTTAATTCTATTTTTGTTAAGAGAAAATGTGCCAAATTTCATTAGTTAGTGCAAAAGTACATGTTTATTGTATTAGTAAATTGATATTAGGTATTCCTGATACCAGCAGTTTATAGCTAAAACAATTTCTGACGTTTTATTTCATCTTGTTTTGTTTCGATAGATCTCATAAAGGTCTGTAAAATTTTACGCACCGGATTTTAGATTGGTTAGAGTTAGAACGTTGGAACTATTGTAATCGAAATTATTTATTTCTAAATGTTTTCGATTTTTCTTTTTGTATTTTTTTTACATTAAAATGAAATTTAAAATGCTATATAATGAATGACAACATAAAGAAAAATTAGGGTAATGGCAGGATTCGAACCTGCAACATCAGCATTCCGTGCCTTGCGTATTCCAGTTTCCGCCACATTACCGATGCCAATTCACAGGGTATGGCAGCGGTAATGTGGCGGAAACTGGAATACGCAAGGCACGGAATGCTAATGTTGCAGGTTCGAATCCTGCCATTACCTTAATTTTTCTTTGTGTTGTCATTCATTATTATAGCATTTTAACGTTGGAACTGTCAATTTTTTTTGAGTAACTGCAATTTGGTCGTACCGGGCTTTATAAAACCCGCCCTGAATCAATGCCAAATACAACGAAAATATGTATCTGTCATTGCTGGTATGAAATTAATGAGAAATGAAAAAAATGCGCTCGGAATTCAGTCCACGTGCGCGTCCCACTATTCGAACGGCAATACATCAAACTTTAACAGAAGCCTTAGACATGCCTTTATATGGATCATTCGGGGGGGTGTAATAAAAGGCGTCGAGATTTTACGACCGGCCGTGACTGCCTCACGGCTCGCTGTTTATCACACAATTTTTATAGCTTGAATGCTGGAGCATAGCGCAGTACACTTACGCTGTGACATCCGTAATTGATTGTCGGCGTTGTTTATTCATCTCGTTTATCGGCGGCATGGGGTATCCTACCCCCTTACTTATAAAAGCTTACCAATCTCTTTTGAAGGCAAACGTCACAATTACAGATAAAGACGTTACATGTGTTAACTAATGATGGTTTACTGAGCATTTAAGAACAAGGGGTTAGAAGTCAGTGCTAAGATATCGCCTCAAAAGTTAACTGGGATATATTAATCTAATTATTCAGGTGATCTTACCAATCCCAGGTTTAACTCTCAGTTGGGTCCTTGACAATCTCGTACGGAAGTTAAATTTCTTTTTGGATGAGGAATATAAAGTCGTTTTTAATCTGACACATGTATACATAATTGCACCCCCGAGACCGAGAGATTGCTTTTATTGTAAGTTGAACACCTTTTGATCTTATCCTGACATAGAATACATTCGCTGAAAGTATAACTTTCTTTTCCTACGCCAATGAAAAGAAAAGCGCACCATCTTGTATATTGAGTTTAGGATTATACGGAGATTTACATTGGTCAATTGTTGGCGCTGTACTATTTCAGTAGTAGTGACAGCGACAGTTGTTGTTAATTAGTTCAAATCACTAATTATGTTTCGGAATTTGATAGCCAGTATTTTCTACCAGTCTCTTTTACCCCAAAGTGCTGGTAGCAATGGAACATATAACTTTTTTTCGATTCCAATCGCAGCGAAGACAATCTTCATTTCCACCCCGAGTTGGATTTCAGGTTGCGTTTATACGAATCAAAGGACTCTTCCTGCTGCACGCGCGACCTGTGCTCGGTCGTGCAGGACTTGCAGCATATCGACACGAACTGCCTGGTCCAGGCGTTCAGCTGTTGTGCTTGCTGTGATCTCGAGAGGTGCTTACAGGTGTGTTTGTGCCTTTTATTACAACATAACTTTAACAGGCAACAACCCGCTAAGTCCATGGGTTGTTTGTTTGTAGGGAGTTTTCGCTAAAAAAAGGAAAACGCTGCTACAGCTACGAGCGTAGCGCGGATCTCTACCAGACAATGAATGAGTTAAACAACTATGCACAGCTAAAGTACCTAGGCATCAAACAAAAATTCTCGCGCGGACTACTAGACACTTTAAGCAATGTAGATCTTTGAAAGGTTTGCGTAAGTTAATTTGCATCTAGTTTAGCTTATGATTATCATGAGCACTTAAAACAAGAAACGTTTAAAGTTTAACGTAATCTTTCAATACTGTCAAATCGTTATTGCATCCGCGATAACGACGCGCGACCACTCATGAAGATAAAAAAGTATTAAAAAAAGTGCTCTGTTTTTTTCTAAATTGGACTCCATGTACAAATCGTTAGAGATCCACAAATTCAAAACCACTCCAAATTCATGACGACTGATATCACACTGCCGGGCGATCGGTGGTCCCAGTGAAAGTTGGGTTCCGCCTAGTAATAAGTGGCTTTGGTAGTTGAAATTTGTTTATTTTAGTCATTTTGGATATCCTTTACAGTGCGTGATGCAACGCCACTTTTAATGCCCGCAAACTGAAAGTCGGACATCCTGCAAAAACTGTGTGTGAACCTACAACGGCATTCTTATCTGTATAAAAATTTATTATTAGTTTGTCGCTATCAGGTCTTAATTTTTGAGTTTAATACGGTACTCTGAAGCTTCCTTTATATATTAAAATAATAATGGTTTCATCAGACACTAAAGAAAATGTATTGTATTTAAAGTCCTAACGAACCAAGGGAGGTTCTGCACAAATCCTATTATCATAAAAATGCAAAGCCTATTAGCATTTCAGGCTCAGAATCTAGGTTTCAATGTAGCCTGGGATTTATGCAAAGAGCCTCATTTAAATCTTTCTCTTGAAAATTCATGTATAAAAGCTGTAAATTTGGTTCGACAAAATAATGAGTCCAGTGCTGCTATAGAAATCTCAAAATGCTGATAGATTTGAGCATTCACTTGTAACAGAGCAACGAGAATTCGCCGTTTTTAAACGCCTGCACGATGAGCGCTATTCTTTTCCAATTCTTTTTTGAGCTTTATAACATCCGTTTGAATGCTCAAGTTTGTTAACATCTTCTTTAGGTCTACCTTAATTATATCTTTATGCATTGTATTTATAAGTATGTCGAGTCTGTTCATATTTATTTTTCCTATCATTTAAACAAAATTCTATCCTATAATTTCACTATTTGTCACCTAATCATCGTTTATCGCCCAAATAAAATAAATCGAGGCTGTCAAGAGCTTTAAATTTAAAAAATATCTATATTCTGATGGCAAAATCTGAAATTTAAAGTTGGAATTTGTTATATACTATAGGTACTTAAGACAAGTAAAGGATGAATAATGGTTCATATCCACTGTACTTCTATATCCTTAATACAAAGCTTTGTTTAATCTGGGGCTAGGTCGATTGGTGTAATTGATCCCGCGAATATAATTAACTTGTTTATTTTATTCTATCTTTATTAGGCTCCAAAAAGCCAACGTGGCATCAATGTGTTGTGATCCACTGATTCCACTGGCACCGAAAATTTGCATATCTATCTCTGCGGCGCTCAAACTTCGCTGTTTATGCGAAAACTTCATGTCTTGATGAACGCGTGTCTCGCAATATAAAGTTAGAATTGGATGATGTTAATTAACTGATAAGGAAAGTACATTCGAAAACGTTATTACAGATGTTATTCGCTAGTAATTTTGATGTAATTTTCACGATTTGCTTGAAAATAACATGTTATTATTATTGCAGAAGCCGGTTCTGATTGTAAATATTATTGCCTTGAAATAAGATAGAACCTATCTATTATGCTGACAGTACAGTAAGTGTTCCATATGAGTGTTTACCGTATCATTTATAAAAAAAATACTTAGTGACAAAAGTTTGTTCTGATAGGAGGCAACTGTCCTAAAGGTGAATGGGCATTTTTGTATGGGCGCTGTCCCAACCCTTGTATACACTAGTGAGTAGTATGGACGTGTAGTACTCGGTGTAAGGATCATCATAGGCTATGTTTCGAAGACCAGGTGTCTGCAGCATTAATCATTGTTTTGTATGAAAAAAAAAAAAACACCAAATTAGACCTATGCTCCCATAACGTTTTTTACTTCTAGTGGCCTCAGTAATGCGTGGTTAAAATCTTTCGGCTATATCTCGAAAATGATTTTACAGATACTTTTCATACAACTGCTAGTACAAAGAGAGGTATAAAATGGGCTGTAGCTTTTTCCCTGCAAACATCTCGGTTTTGCTGTCATATAAAAAAATTAAGCTCTTATTGAGAGCTTTCTAATAAGATATAGCACAACTGTATACAGCACTTGGGACAATTTGCCCATTCTCCTTTGTTTGCAAGATTTGAATCCAAAAAGGATAGCGTATGGCCGTATGAACGACCTAAGGATATCAATGTACAATACCTCAAGAATAGTCTGTTGGGTAATGTATACACCGCAGGTCCAGCTTTTAACCGTTGCAATATTTTTCGATCCCCCGGTTAACCTGCTGATTCAAATATTAATCCAGCACCCTAATTGTGAAACCCTTTCCCGTTTCCCTGTAAATTTCACAGTAACCCATTTAACCCTTTTTCGGTGCTTAAGCAATCCTTCTGTATACAGGTATCCGAATCAACAAGGGGCATGAAGGGGCTCCAGCCCAGATATGATTCAGTGGCCTTACGTTCGCTAAAATTGTGTACTTAGGCATATTTCAATTGGACCTTTTCCCCCTTTGTCCAATTAGTTTTCTTTGTCCGAGCTTATTATTCGCAAGCGAAGGGTGCCGTCGACCTCCCCGAGTACCAATCAATACTACGCCCTACAACCGCAAATACCCGGTACACTGTTCTTTGACAATGGCTGAAAGCTTTCGCAAACATATCGTTTAAATCAATGTTTTGGATATTTAGCTACATAGTATCATGTCATGACAAAGACCCCACAAGCGATTACATTGTCATATGACTTAACGCTAAATGGATTGATATAAGTTGGTTTAGGTGGATCATCCCTTCTCAACCCTGGTTAATATCATCCAAATGGATCCAAATAGTTCCACGGTTTCACCTCAGGTCTATAAATTTAATAGCCGATTGGATGGGTGGCTTTTTGTCTCGCTGTTTCCCCGCTCTCGTTTCCGAGATCAATTGGCGTGAAAAGTTAATATAGTTTTAAAACAGGATCAAATTGAGTGTGTAAGCTAAAGTGGTTTGACGCCAATCTGTCTGGCAGCGACGCCAGATAAATTTCCCTCACGGAGGCTTCACTTGACTCCTACGACGCTGAGGCTAAGTTGCTATGTAAGGCAATATTCAAATCCGACAGATCACGTTACCACGTTTTGTCGACTGTGGGAGCACGTAATGCTTCTTCGCGTGTGACAGGAATGGGAACAAAGGGAGAGACATAATTTCACGTCGGGAATAAGGATGAAGGGTCATAAAATAAATTAATCAGTTCTGAAAACGATATTCCCAGTAGGTAAACGGAAATTTGTGCTTTCTAATAAGAATCAAACCCATTCCTATTCCATGGTATCAGTGTACTGACCAACAAATAACGCGAAACATCACATTGGGACAATGAAAACGTATGCGTTTTAATATAGTCCTAACTGTAAAACTCTAGATTGCACACCGAGATTGGTTTAACATAATGTATAATATACATGCATGTAGCAAAATTAGATTGAAATTTCCTGTAAAAAATCGTGAAGAAACTCGCGTTCATCTGCGGAGCAATGTAATGGTTTGCGTTAAGTCACTAATCCCTACTAGTCTGTGTTCTAGTCCATGTCTAGTCCCTCGTAGCGTGAATGGAGACTTGTTTTCAGTAGTGGAGGTTGGAGGTACCTACAGTACGCTAGCGAGTTTATTGCAGGCGAGGCTTGAGGTGAGGCACGGGAGCACATCCCCCCACCCCCGCATGCCATGTGTAGTGGTGTACGTTACATCTATAATGAACTCACGTCTATGTCGTCTTTTGTGTCGACATTAAATTCAGAATACTAAATATTTTTGCACTAAATCAAAAAATAATTGCTGGTTCTTGATTTTGTTGTAACAATTACCCTAGCACGTTTTCGAAGCATTTATTCATTTAGCAGAAGCCATTCTACGTAGCTAGCTAGCTGCCTTGCATGTAAAAGAAGTTTATCTACACATATATCATAAATGCTCTATAATGCGTTCAGAAACCGTAGGCAATGACCAGCATTATAACAACCAATATTATTATGAGAATTTTACAAATTTGTTACTATATTTGTTCAAATTCATTTTATATTACATTATTTTAATGTGTACAGTCTATAGATATTTAAAAGGTACCTAGCACTAGTAGCTAGTAGCAATGCAGGTCATTGCCCTTTGGCTTCTGAACCCATCATAGAGTACTTATGATATGTGTGTAGATAAAGTAATGTATGCAACTGTACATAATTAGGTCTTAAAACACTCGTGTGATCCTATTATGAAACTCGCTGACGCTCGTTTCATAAAACCACACTCGTGTTTTAAGACCCTTCATTATGCAACAGTTGCATAAAATACTATTTGGCATTAAATTACATTATTTAATTGCTTAACTTCTTACTAAAATATCGTACAAAAAATTTGCACATTTTTTTCTTGAGCGGTTTTAATCAATTGTAATTTTTCTGTAGTTAATGTCATGTCATCCAGAAACGAAATGTTTTGAATACTTTTATCGACCATCCTCTATAATAAGGACACAACACTAGCGCATTCCTTAGCTTTGCAATAAACCCGCCCGTGCAATTGTAGGCGGGTTCAATTTGACATTAATGCAGTAGAGAACTATGACAGGTACTGGCCATCCCTCAAGTACTGGCTACGGTGTAATATATGTATAAAGAAGAAAACTGGCGATGTTTATGCAAGCATTTTTTTTTATCAGTGGTATTTTTCATATGGTCTTACTAACGAGTCTACGCATAAGTAGACAAGAACGTAGCTAGGAGAAAGCAAGGGTGGGTAGTATTTACCCCAGAAACCTCTATGTCCGCCCAAGAAAAATGTATGTTTTTTATTACAGCCTAAAATCCCTAGCTACGCTAATGGTTACTAGATAAAATGTACCCTATGTAATTTCAAATACAATCATAAACTTGCAGAACACGGATATTGTACTGATGCTCGAGAGCGGCGACGTGATGTCCAAAATGTCTTTGGAAAAGCGGTTCTATGCGCAAGCGCCGATCGTGAAGCATTATGCAGACGCTATCGCCAATGAATGCCCGAAGGCGTTCATAATAGTGTGTGCTACCCCTATCGACTGCATGGTTCCGCTGATTGCAGAGGTATCGTCAATAAAAACTATTATTTCAGCCAAGTTAGAAACGAGGAGGCTGGGGGTCAACAGGCCTTAACCTCTTACCTTACCTTATCTTTTATCTCTTATCTTACCTTTTGCTCTTTACCTTAGGATTTCTTGCAATATATGTATTATACTTCACGAAAATGTCTTAACGCAGGTTGTAAATCTATATTCTAATACCTTTTGAAGGATAAGTAAGCACTAATCTGTAGTAGCAGATACTTAATATAGAGGAAGTGGGGCGTTGAATCTAATAATAATATACTTTTAAGAAATGTCTTTTAGTCGGTAAATAACAGTTTTGTAACTGGTGTTTTTCGATAGTATAACTTACTCTTGTTTTTAGGGTTCCGTACTCCAAAAGAAAAACGGAACCCTTATAGGACGCCTTTTTTTTCTTCACTTCACTCTCACCTTTGGTGTTTTGTTCTATTTTGGCTCCGCTTCAACTAACAAAAAACGCAACAGCGACCTTTTTCACGGAATCTGGAAAAGGTTCGTGTACTGAATCAATAACAGCATTTACGTCGTTGTCAGACGCTGACGAATTCGGCCCTGCGTGTTTAGCAATGATTCGCAATATGCCGTATACCGGACTATAAACTATCGACTATCGATTACACTGAAGCTCTGGGCCTATACTTGAGCAATGAAAAGATGCCAGGGATATTTATTACTTCTGGTGTTGCGTCACATTTTCCCTATTATCCATACAGTACGATCACTTAAAGTTTGGCATTCGGCATTAGTCCTTAAAGCTCATTTTGATTCACATTGGCTTTTTGCACCATTACATGATACTTGAACCTCTATGTAAAAGCAGAAATGTACTTCGCTTAGTTTTATTTACTATGGCATTTCCGATGACAGCCGTAGTCAATTCTTGAAATAATTGTGCCATCAAATGTCAATTAAATGAATTTCAGTTTCACATATTTTCGGTGGCAGCTGCTGTGAAAGTACCTATAATGAGCGTCATACAACATAGGTGTCATACAACATCGAACAACACCGAAATAATATCAAACACCGAATATCGAAAGCAATATCTCTTTAAGCCAGCGTTTATCGTTAACCACGTCTCTGGTCTTTGGATGTATTTAACACAAAATGTCAGTGGCACGGTGTTCATGTAAGCCGATTTTCCGCAGATTATCATAACTGAGGTATTCCCGTCTTACATTGGATTGGCTAAGTCTCGCTGTTCATATATACTATGTCTATGAAAAATATAGTAAGATCTTCAGTTCAGCGAGATCCAGCAGTAGAAATTGGTAGGTTGATTCCTTCTTTCAGTCCCATTAAAGTACGTCTACTACAGTTTATATATACCGAGAATAAGTAACTGCGTATCATTACTACTTAAGAAGGAATTATCTCGTAGTTGTCCATATTCTCGTGGAAGAACTATATGTATATTGGAGTTATAGGCAGCAACTGAAATGTACCTTTCCTGGTTGGTCAATGCTGAAGCCTAATGTAAAGAAACTCTATCCATTTTCACAAAATTCAAACAATAGCGGCCCCAATGGTTCATGATTAAACATCCCCATTGAAGCGTAAACTGTTTCACCTTAATATCTGCTTGGCATTTACTTGCAAATCTTTACTTTGGTGAATGAAAACACATTGAAATGTCATGACCCTCTCGTCAACAGAAAGGTATCAAAAGGTCATAAAAGGTCACGCTTCTGGCAAACATAATTTAGAATTAAAGTATGAATTACCTATAGCAGCGGTTGCTTTTCTCAATTTGCGTCAGTGTCTGAGGTTTCACCTAACACGATCCTTCTCCAAATGCGTTCACTCTACATAACTCAGTGCGTCTCGTTCTTTCTAGCCCAGTAGAAAAGAGACACACTGAGTTACGTAGCGAGTTAACGCGTGTCGAGAAGTTTAGTGCTAAGTGCTCTGGTATAAGTATTACTCTGTTATATGGTGTTATCTTCGAGACTTTTCTACTTCAAAAGCCTTTGCATTGGTTGTATTCTTGCTTGCCATTTTCTGGTATAGTCAGCTGGGCTAATATAAACGAGGCTGTATTTCAGTCAGTTAGGACCATAGGGGTAATTGCATCTCGAGTTGAAGTTCAACTTGAACTTGTTAGGTACGGCAACCAATTTGAATTCTGGGCCACTGTGGAACTGTACTGATCTTTCCGTGTACCTTTCACTTGGTGGACTGGGTTGATTTTTCACTTTCGAGCGCTCGGCACTCGGCAGCCGCTCAAGAAACAGGGCCGACTAAAATATAAGCTCGCGTATTTGATTGACCCGCGAATGTCGACCGCTCGAAAGTCAAAAATCGACCCGAAACCTGTTATTTTGCGCTTACATTCACTTACGTGTGGCTAGTTTATGTGTTAGAATAAGAGAAATAGCATAAATGCGAATTTTAGTTTTAAGAGCGTCTGCTACGTCGCTCGGGTGCACGGAGCGCGTGCACGCCTGTCAAACAAATACTATGAGCCCGAACATGCACCCGCGCGAGTTAGCAGTCGCTCACATACTATTTTTCGGAAAGCGTGCACCCGCTCCGTACGCCCGCGCGACTTCGCGAAGGTCCTCATAGTAGTTTAGCCGAAAAGTCATAAGTACTTAACTGACAGTTACTTTTGCATTTCTTTAATATTGCTACGAAATTAGGTATGCATAATACTCCTGTAATTAGCCTCGATAGTAGTTTATAGTTTACAACAGTACATCGTGAATCCCGGGGCGATAATATTTTTACGGCTTGCTACTAGAATGCTTAGTTTATGAGCGATACTAGTCGTAAAAAGCCTAATATGCTAGTATTGTTTGTGGCCGTCATGCCAGCAACCAGTTCCATCATGCTACTAACTTGACGATGTCGAGTTAATTATTATTAGTAAATAACGAGCTTTGACTCGCGGTTTCGCATGCGTGGTACTATTTTCTGCGCATCCTACAAGGTGAAAGGTATCCTATGTTTTAATTCGGGAAATGACCTATCTCACCTTCAAATTTCATCTGACTCCGTCTAGTCGTTAATGCCTGATTGAGGGACAAACATCCAAATATCCAAACGTCATTACTTTCACATTTATAATGTTAGTAGGATTAGTATTAGTAGGATAATAGTAAATGATTGCTAATTTATGCAACTTCTTTTACATTCACTTACCGCCACTTGCCCTTCGGTACCTGCCTTGAGGTACACTGATGATTATACCGGACATAAACCATCCGTCCCTCTTGCACATGCCAACTGGTGAGAAAGGGATATACGCTTTATACCGACGACAAAAGCTAGCGTACGCCTCCCATTTAGTTCCAGTTAGTAGCATTCGCGAATGTTATATGTGTTTCAGTATGTATTTATTTATCTATATAATAGTACAAGGTTAGCTTCGTTTGGTACTAGGTCAATTGGTGTAAATTGTTCTAAAATATTTATTTATTTATTTATTATTTTAAAGTAATCTTGACAAAGTGGTTTATTGCCAAGTTTTGACAGGCGTTATGTTGCGTCAGCACCGCCCGTCCTTGGTTGTTGTAAAAGGGAATTTAGTATTCTCTCTTCAAATTGAGGTGAGATGAGCACGATAACATAAATCATTAAACAGAAGGAAGATTGCTATTAATCCCCGCAGATTCCTTTCTTTTTATCGCGAAACAAACGCAATCACTAGACGATAAATATTTTACTTCTTCCAAGAGCCGCATATTTTCAATCCGCGGGCCGAATTGAGTTTTCCTGTAGGGAATTCCCGTTTGGGAAAACTATCCTATTTATTTGATGAAAGTAAATATTGATAATATCGTCATGCATGTCAATGGGTAGGAAAACTATGAAAATGGTTCCAATTTCCATGGAAATATTCGGAAAAAATGGCAGTCAGTCTCAGTAAGTGGATTAAGTGCAAGTTTTGTTTCCTTATTATTCTTGTTTACAATTAGGAAATGATTTTTGTAATTGAAATTTACTTCCGTTTTTTTTAAACATTCAAATAAATTTTAATGATAATGACAACACAAAGGCAAATTAGGGTAATGGCAGGACTCGAATCTGCAACATCAGCATTCCGTGCCTTGCATTTTCCATTTTCGCCACATTACCAACTACCATACCAAATAGCATTTTTTTACAGATAGCTCTAGTTTAGTCTAATCTCGCACAATTCCATCTCGACTAACGACTTATTCCCAATCGCAACGTTATTTGATGTCAGTGTAATTTCGGTCGGTCACCTCCCTCGACCGTATTTATGGAGCGTGTAAATGCCTTCGACCCTTATCACTGTTTTACCTCCGCTGATGGTAATGGAAACGGACCAATGCGACTGGCAACGAGATAAAACTGGACATCAAATTTCGATATCACCGATATAAATTGGAACGGAAGTGGAGCAAACTCGAAGCGTTGCTACAGCCCATAGAATCGTAAAACGTGCTTTTAAGCTTCAATTATTTACACCGACGAAAGTGTCCCTCCAGCCACGGCAAAACACAAAATTTGTTCGACGGTTTCTGGAATTTCTCCACTCAGAATTGTATCGTTAAATCGTTTTTAACTCAGTGGCCCTAACATGACTGGCCAAGTTTAGTTTATCTCTATCTGCATCCTTTTCTCATGACACTAGTTAGACAGAGACACAGGGAGGGGTTAAACTAAACCTGGGCAGTCATGTTAGGGCCGCTGAATACCATTAATGAAATGCTGTCCAAACTAATTGCATTTACTCTCTCATTATAATGAGCTGCGTGTTAAACACTCACGAATGATGTATTTAAGCATACACACACTTTTTCATACTACATCCTCGCATTTACTATCAAAATATTACCAATAATTTTAGCTCTATGTGGCTACTGTAGCTATCGCTTTTTTGTTTACTATTTGGTAAATAAATAAACTATAAACTAGTCCCCTTTTGATTATAGTAATATTTAATCTTTGTTTAGACGTTAGACGTGGTAATTAACTTATATCTTTTGCCGGGCGATTAAATAAATATAAGTTTTCAATATTTTTCTGAGGAACTGATATTTTCTTAATAAAAAATGAGTACTATACGAGTACCTTATATTTATGTATTATTTTATATTAGTTTATTTCGTAAACTCTAATATCAAGCATTCTTGTTTTTTGAACTATGTTACATTTAGTTAGACTACTTACCTATATATTATAAACCTTTTAACCGCCACTATCTGAATTTTAAGACACATATTATGGAGTTGGTGACACGGAAATGGCCGGTAAAGATATAATCAGGCAGTCAATGGGTCAAACAATAAACACTCTGTTTTGATTTGATCACTTATTCTATTTCATAGACATAAGAGATCATCATGTGTTCTATGTACATTAAAACATATCTAAAGCAATAAAAAGTTCAAATTGTATAGCCTATCCCTGAAAACGGCCGTACCTTCGTTGCCTGTAAATAACAAATCAATGTATTGCAGACGTTAAAGGAGACGGGCTGGTATGACCCACGCAAGTTGCTAGGGTCCCTGGCTGTTCCGGAGATGAGAGCTAGCACATTGGCTGCTCAAGCCCTGAGTCTGGAGCCATGGTACACAAGGGTACCCTGCATTGGAGGCACTGAAGGAGAAACTTTAGTACCTTTGTTCTCCAAAGCTGTCGAATACTTTGATTTCACGGAGGTATTTGTGTTTTTTAGTTGAAGAAAAATTAATGGTAGTGGTTTTGTAAAAGACTCATCTATTCCACTCATTTAAAAAACCTTCCTTGCTTATTAACTCTTCATTTCTCCTCCTCCATCCTTTTCTATCCTATCCTATCCTTCGCAGCAAAACGCTCAAATGCTGACCGACGTTGTGCGCAAAGCCCCGGTGGCTGTATCACGTTGCGACGGACCCTGCGTGAAGGCAGCAGACCTAAGCGAGGCGCATGCGCTCTACCGACTGGTTACGGAGGTTGCCCACGCGCTGCTATGCCACAACGTGCCAAGAGTGACTGGTTTAGTTGAAACGGATCCTTCTACACAGCTTGTGTCTCCAGCTAAGTGAGTAATCTGTCTTCAGTGACAAAAGGAAAAGTCCTTTCTAATCACACATCTGACACCGATATTCACTAGCAAATACATCGAGCTACTGTATTAAATTGAAACCAGGTACTTATCAAGTTCTTTAACCATTGAAAATAACCAATTTGGTGTTACACTATGAAAACAATTTAACATCTTCTATCGCCTAATATCGCGTTAAGACTGCTATCTCAGTCTGCTTGTCAACGTGAGACTTGAAAAAGGCCCGAAAAGTCTTCATGGCAGTAACGCGATATACATAAGTAAAATGTTGAAACTGTTTTACTATAATGTATACAAGTCGCAAATACATAAGAAATTATTGATGTGGAACGGTGCTAGCGCATTCATCAGTAATTAGCTGTGCTGGACACAATTCGGGAGCACGGCAGTCTCTAAAACAACCTGGAGGCGTTATTGGACTGGGTCCGTAGGGCGTTGATCGACTTTTTCGTGTTATTAGCCCTCAAATTAACTCAGCCATTTAACCGTGGGTCAACAGGACAATTTACTTCTTTATTTCTTGAGTCGCCTTGCGTAATCATTATTATTATGCTTGAGGATGAGGTTACAGTTCGTAACATTAAAGGGTGTACCTATACACCTTCGTGGCTCGCGGCGCGGTTAGCTCCTAGTTTACTTGATGAAAGAAGTTTTAATAGTTCTATCATTAACGGATGAGTCGCGATTTTTTCGAAGCTAAGTGAGCTCCAGAGGATACATGAAGCCATTCTTCTGCCACCAGATACTTCGCGCACTGTGTTGACATCGGAGGCGCTGGTATCCGGAAAACCTTAGGCCTACCCCGGCTGTCAGCATTCGAGGTTGAAATGATGAATTTTGCGTTGATGGACCTGAGCTATAGATTAAACATGGTAGAGGACTGGTGCCGTAAGTTCGTCCACTCCGCTGGCCCATACGATGCCTATAGGACCAATTTCTTTACTCCGGGACCGCATTCAAGATTGGAAGACTGCGCTTATGCAAATGTTATTGGATAATTTTTACTATCTTGTCAATGAATTAGTATGGAATTAGTTAAATTGTGACGTCCAGATAAATATAAGTTAAATTGTAATTGTTTTGATGATTGTGAAAAATCACTTTGAATATACTGCTTGTGATATTAACTCATGGGTTTTTTTATTTCATGATATTTGAATAACGACACCAGCGGCGTATTAGCAAATTAAATTATACAAAAGCGGCAAAGGTCATAATAACACGTCAATATCTTTTGTTTGTTTTTATTACCTGACTGCTGGTAAATTTCTCTCTACTAATATAAGGGATTCATATGTAAGGTATCTTAAATTTTGAAAGAGCGTTGGTGGCCCCGGGCCTAGGGGGTGGACTCGTAATTATAAGCTACTTACCATGTTCGATGCCCCACAGTCGCCACGTACCAAAGATATTTTCTAACTGATGTATGTTAGGTACCTAAGTTTGGTAGTAACCAACGCTCTTACAGTGAGGGAAACTGTCGAGAGAGGAAACTGCACATTCATGTAACTGAATGTGTAAACATGATCCTATTAGTCTGGTTTTCGTATCAGAGGGCTTATGAAGGTCAGGTAGTAGTCGCTCCAATTAAGTAACGTGACTTATCTGGAAGCATGGTCAAAGCGTACCCGAATGAAGAAACGGGAAAAGCACTGGAGGATGTGATGGTGATAACTCGGATTTTAACCCTTTTGAAATGCAAACTGTCGTAAAATGTTAAAGAGGTTAATAGGAAGTCTTATAAATCACTAGCGAATTAATAAATGCCCTATTGAAGTGTAAATTAGGTTTTATCAAATAAATGGACTAAATCTACCGCTTATAAGGTTAATATGTAGCTTAGTCACTGTACAACAAGCAGCTAAATAAACTTAATTTCTTTTATGCAGCTACCTTGCTATCGACTGTCTTCTTAACAACAATGGCATCTGCAAGCGATTTGACTTCCCGCGTCACCTCAGCAACTTGGAGATTGATCTGTTGGAGGTGGCGTTGACAGAACTGACAGACAACGTCAACATGGCTCACGGCTGGTTCTGTCAGAACCAATTTGACGAGCGTCACAGAAAACAAATGACCATGCAGACCAACTTTCAGTATGCGAAACACTTCCCTCACCTGGAAAACTGCACGCACCATTTATCTTGAAAAAACTTACAAGAAAGCCTTGAAATATTTTATCTACTTAACGCAATATGTTTAAGTGAATAGAGAGTGAATAGAGAGTAGAAGAAATGCTTGGAACACGAATATACTTACTCTCAAGTTTGTGCGTTTACACATATTTTCGAGCACTGCTTTTGCTACGTTACATCTTTAAAAATCCAAGTAGCATATAAGCGATTGAAGCCAATTTTGATGAAACCTCAAAACAAATAACCCACATTTGATTCTTTTCACCAGTAATCGGTAAGGTCTTAAAAATGATTCCTCAAACAAAAGTTGCCACTCTTAGAGTGTAAACTTCCTCCTCTCTCCTGAAATGTGTCCCTCACCAGGTTTTTTTACGTTTCACAAAAACTATTAGAGCTACAAAACCAAAGTTATTTGATTTTGTAAAACGCAAACAAATGCTGCGTAAGCTTTTGTTTCATGTTTAAGATGAATAATTGTCGCTAATACATAAGTAATTTGACCTTTTAGCTAACCTAGTTTTTTTTTGTAGGTCTCGCGGCTTTAAGTAATTTAATGCGTATCCTCGATGTATGATTGTTTTATAGAAATCTATAGTTCAATATGAAATAGTTATTAGCGTGTTCTAACAATAAACCCTAGCTTTAACTTTGGATAATAATGAAAAAAAAGGAAAGCCGACCCAGATCTGCATATACACTCAAAAATTATGCCAATTGTGTAGAAAAGTCGAATTTATGAAAAAACCCATGAGCTACATTTATAAACTATAACGATATGACCCTAAAGAGTTAAATTTGTGTTATTTATTTTGAGGCTAATTCTATGTCTTGTGGTAAAAAATAGTAGACCGTGAAAAGTTGACAGAAAAAAAATGTAACTATAAAAATAAGTAAGTAAATAATAAAAAAGATGTGTAATTAGTTTATTCCTTTTATTTTAATTAAAATATCATCATTATATCACACTAATTCATTGGCACTGACATCACAACACAACGCTTCGGGGTTAAGGTCCGTTTCTCGCAAACGGTGGTCTCTGATTGGTCTCTAGGTACATCTTACCGTTCAACCTGCAAGCAGAAGGTATCAAATATTCACGCTGTACTTTTTCTAATAAATTAAGCGTCATCACGTCAGATCCTTTGTGGAATTCATAAATCAAGGAGTTCGACGCCGGCGCCCGGTTCACGCACAAACTCGTTTATGTCGAGCACGCGTTACGTTATTGCACTCCTAAATCTGCGTGCCCTCTGAATCCACAGCGAGATTCATACGAGCGACGTGCCCCGTATATCGCTCGTAAAACGTACCGCTATGACGTTACCAGTTTAATCAGACCGTTTGATTGCTACAATCGAAGATGAATTATGGATTTTTTCGCACATTTATTGAATACGTTCGCAGCTTTTAATTAATAGCTTTACAGTACAGATCCTTTTTGATATCAGTAATTAAGGCACAAACAAGGCAATATGTATGAAGGCTCTATAGTTCTAAATCTCTTGACCGCCACACAACAAATAAAGTGATTTGCCATGCATGTCACATGAATTGATCATGTTTTAATGAGGTTGGCTGTTAGCATTTTCATTGGCTGTCACAACTGGATGACTGTAGCGCTCAAGAGGTTAACAATCCTCCTATAATCAGAACTAGATCTTCAGGAAATCTTGTCTCGTTTACTCACGGTGGTCCAGCTCCAAACCCCATATAGCCATCTACTCGAAAACTGCACGGCCTTCTTGGACCCTTCCATTCCCGACACAAAGTCGCTGGGAACCCCCGAGGGTTCCGAATCGACTCTGCATACAGGCGCCAGGATCGGTTGTGACTGCATCCATCTGGAATGGTAGCAATTTGTAGAGGAATGGAAATGAATTCCAATTTGATTCCACGAGTTTGGCTGGGAAAGGATTTTGATTAAATACTGCTCTGTTTTATAAATTTTGTCATCAGTGTTGCTGATTGGATTTCAATAGTCAATTTTGTGGGCTTTAGGGTATTCAATCAAAATGATGTAACGTGGACGCTACAAAAAACATGGTATATATTTGTAAAAGCATTCAAACACTGTAGTTATATAATATAACTGATTGTGATAAGACCGTAGGCGCCTGCCGCCTAGTGTGTAGTGTCAGCTTTAAAACAAATGAGAGAGAAGAACTTTATGACTACAACAAAACAATTCTTGTTGTTTATTTTTCGAATATTCCCGAAACATAAATAGGTTTTATATGAATTAGTACTCAAACGTCAAAGGAGTACAAGGAAATGAACTTAAGGACACGGCGTGAGCCACATCTTCGAAAATAGGAAGGAATACCAAGTGTACGCCCACATGTATATCGATTCTAGATTTGCTGGCATTATCCCTCCCAATACTGAATTAACTTGTTCGCAACCTACTAACATTTGTGGCGTGATGTTATCGCTGGGGGCGATAGCTAATATGTACGCTATTGACATTTGGAGTTGACGATCAATGCTTGGCATCCAGCCAACAAGACCGAGAAACTCCAAATATCGGGGTATACCTGAGTCTTTCATTAAAAATAAGTTCCGTTCGGATGAATGTTTTGTAGGCAGTGATCTCGTGCGGTCAAGTACTGCTGTTATCGGTGAGATCCTGCATTGGCTTATCGTATTTACTGTTGGTTTGTAACTTTTGTACATAAAAGTAGTTAGTTCTCCATT
This sequence comes from Ditula angustiorana, assembly GCA_963691745.1. NCBI lineage: Eukaryota > Metazoa > Arthropoda > Insecta > Lepidoptera > Tortricidae > Ditula > Ditula angustiorana. The sequence continues at coordinate 10,241,355 of OY829485.1, forward strand.
ATTATTATAAATAATATGTAGCTATTGATTCAAACAATTCAAAATTATGTAGCGGTTATTTTGCCGGTATAAGAGGGTTTAGTACATGTTATTAAGATGTTGATTGTCCCCATATTTTTACACTTGGCTGTAAACCATATTCAGCTTAGTAAACAGTAGTAAACACCATTCTAACCTGAAATTTCAGTTTTGGCTCTCAAAATATTGTTTTTTGTTTAAATATCACATTCTAAAGCAACACGCTTTAAATCACATCTTATTACAGCCTCGACTTTTTTATTTATGCTATAAATTTTGTTTAGATGACAAAAAGTGAAATTCTAGGTTAGTATTTTATTTACATGATTACTTGATTAGACAAGTGGGGATGAACCGACTTTACATACAGTGGCAATCTTCCAAAAATACAGCGTCTTATGCTTCACACAATAAAGTTGAGTTTACATATTTTTGAAGGATTGAGGAACATTGGCTGTATACAGCACATTGTGGTACTCATGACTTTTCTTGAGAAGTTATAGATACTTTCTAATCAATCTATTGCCATAAGCCATAAAGTTTACTCCTAAACTTGCTGTTTAGGCTCGGGCGTACAGAACTCCGGAGTTTCCACAACTTTTGGGTCGGTCAAACGCACGCAATGTTTCGATGTCTTACATACCACCCCTTAACTAAATTAATAAGAAAGATTAAGCCTAAACTGGAGTTTAGTCACATTTAATATTATACTAGGGCGGCTGAAAGCCAAAACGGAATTTTTAAAGAAACGATAAACATTACCTATATTTTAAATTTAGGACGCCATTTTACAAAATATATTTTTCACGTTTCATTTTACGATTATAACCTCCTATTTGTGACATCGTTTCAAAAAGATATAAAGCATGTAATGTTTCGTAACCTTAAAGAAGAATTCATTAACCATATCGAAGTCGGTGCCCTGCTTTTTGTGTCGACTATAAATCATTCCTTAACAAAACAAGATTTTGAGAGCATGTTTTACCAGACCAAAGAATCTTACCGCTGATTTTCAGATCTACAACTTTCTATAAGTAACATCGTTTCTTGCATTCGGGAAAAACGTTTCGAGCGGGCGGATAAACTTGTACAGAACTGAGCTGGCGAAGTTTCCACAAAGACTAAGCCAAGCCACTAACAACTGTTGAGCGAGCGACAGGCTCGTTGTGAGCACGCCTCTAGCTTCGCATCTGTAGACACAGGATGCAACTAGGTACGTGTATATAAACTTTAGCAAGCTAACCAAGTTATCACTCCTGGTCTTAAGGGCATAAAGTGTATCTGAACTATTCTGGAAACTTTTGAGCAAGAGCTAGCAATAAAAATAAACCGATCTGATACATGTATTTTATAAATTTTACTTAGCCCGATATAGTATCCGCTTCAGTGGCCCTAACATGACAGCCCAGGTTTAGTTTAACCCCTCCCTGTGTCTCTGTCTAACTAGTGTCATAAGAAAGGGCCGCAGATAAAGATAAACTAAACTTGGCCAGTCATGTTAGGGCCACTGATAACAAAATCGTGTCGGATAATTCAAGAACGCTATGTAAATATGAATACCTAATTATTGAGAAACGCAAATGGGGTGCAATTTTTGAATCTCACCGGGTAACTAAGGCTCACCAAAATGGCCGAATCTCTATGAAAAACGGCCATTTCGGTAAGCTTTAGTTACCCGGTGAGATTCAAATATAGCACTCCTATAGTGTCTTAATTCAAAATTTCAAACGGTGCGACATGTTGCCTTGCAAATTCTAGAAAAAAACATCCAGGTATTTTCATAGTAGCAGGAAAAATGTAGGTTATTCAACACATGTATGACAATGTGTCATTAGGGCTCAACCACTAAAATATGTAAATCACTTTTGCGTGAAGCTTAAAATATGTGTGCGCGCGGGCTCATTTGTATTTATGAATTTTTATGAAATATACTTTTTTTGTTTTTTTGCGGCGTTTTTTGCAACGAATGCTGCAGATGCTTTTTTTTTATTTCAGTAATGAAATGTTTTAGTTAACTTTTCACAAGAACCGTATATAAGTACTATTGACAAAATGAAACCCACCAATCCCACCACCGTGTCACATTCACATAATAAGATAAGCTAAGTAAATAATATGAGACTTCTTACGATTAGATTTATAACGTTACATTGACATAGTCTTATGGTGGGTCAGGGTTTTATTTTCTTGGTTATACGTACCTATAAAGGGAAAAGTTTTTTTATTGAGACATACCTTGAAGTGTACTTGTACTTAGCTATCAAAAACAGACGAAGGAATTAAATCGTTTTAAAAAATTGGCAAAAACTAGTAAGTTCGATTGTATAAAAAAGCAGCTGTTGGAAAAGGTTTAAATAATTAGTAATGTATTTTTTTTCTATCTCAACTAAACATCAAGCCTTTAAAGCCTCAAATGTCTGTTTCTAAGGATCGATAAAAACCGCGGACACTTCACTTATCAATGCGGACTTAAACTGACAAAGTTGCTAGTTTCAAAAAGGTTGCTCACACAACATCAACAAACGAGATAGCCCACCTTCAGCCACCTCGTTAACCAAGCCTTCTGCGTTAACAGCTACCCTAATAATAGCATTTTAAACGATAATAATTTGAGCGCCCCGTGGCATCCCGCCCGGTGTCCTTGCCCCTCCCCCTCCGGTCCCAGCATCCAGCCCCTCTGTGACGTAAGAGCATCGATCGCCCGAATATGCGGTTATTACTGATGCAGCATTTTAGGGTTAACGCGCTTTTTAAGTCTAATTTAATTTGAGGTTGGGGTTTTGGGGAATTTAAAAATGTTCTTTTATTGGATGGTCAGGATTTACGACTTTTGCGGACAGACGGGTTTCATGGTACAGCTAGGGAATTCGTTCTGAATTCTTTGTTTTGACTCCCTGGTTCTTTTAATTATGGATTATGGTAAAACTAGCTGTTGCCTGCGACTTCTTCTTCGAAGTTGTGTCTATCGCTTTCCCGCGAGAACTTTTTCCGGGTCAAAAACAAACTGTTTTATTCTCAATATGCGAACTATCTCTTTGAACGAATTAATGTTATTGATTTGGAACTTAGTTCATATTTTGTTAGTAACAAGGAAAGACTATGATTATAGTGATGAATACAACATTTTAATTGAAGATAAATTCAATCAATTAAAACTTTACATTATCGTAATCAACTCTGTCGTGTCCTGTCAAAGTCGCGAAAAAGTAACCAACATACAGAGAGACAGACCGACAGTTAAGTTCATATTAATAATATGAATACGGATAACTTACTAAAAAAGCCCAGCTCCCTATTCCTGATCAGCTGGTCGACCCAGCAGCCCGGCTGCACCCATTGCCCAGCGTTGGGGTAGAAGTCCACATCTCCGATGGGTTGGGGAAATCCAAGAATTCCAGGGTTGGTGTGCAGCACGTCCACGAAGGCTGCGTCCCCTTTAGCAAGATGGCCGTCGCTGCCAGTCAGCCCGTAGCCTGGATAGGCTGGGTCTAAGCCTGGAAATTAATGACAAAGTATTTTTAGACATTCCTGTCGTTCTGGCATCCATCCCGTTCCAAGCACAGAACACATCAATAAGCTTAGAAAAGCCATTCGCCGTGATTTGTAGCCGTTTTCAACAGTACATATCCCATTTCTTTCCACTTTTTATTTAGTTTTGCCATTTATTTTACTACTAGTTTCTTTGTTTTTTTTAGTTTGATTTTACATTTAATATAAATTTAAATTTCATTTTATATATTTTTTATATTGAATGCTATATATTTGCCATTACCTACCTATTTTATTTGATTTTTACCTAGCTACCGCCAAAAGGGAGGATTATTTTTAATCAGTTTTTTTGTTCTTTTCTTTTTACATGTTTTTATGTAATTGAATTTATATGATTGTTATGTTATGATATAAAAGCTTCTAAATACTATCAGATTTTTTAAGTTTTTAATCGTTACTAACAAATTGTATAGATTAAAAATCTGAAATAAATGAAACGAGTGTAATAAAAATAACATCGCTCGCACGCAAGTAAGAGCCGCTCAGCGTCAATGCAGTGTTAGCGTATCGTATGCATATTGATCGCAGTTTATAATGCATCGGCGACCAAAATTACGGTGCATGCCCCTTCTAACTTTATTCTTGTGTTCTGAGGTTCCAACTGTACATATCGGATGGGTACTCGTCAGATGATCAAATCCAGTAGACGAACGTTCGTCTACAGGATTTTTAACTAGTACACCTGTAAAATAATCTACATGAATGACAACATTATTGGACCTCCCCTCTCCCACGTACTCCTGAGAGCTGACGAGTTAATCCTTCAACAAACGCGGAAAACAAGCCTAATAATAATTAGGAAAGTTATGATATTATATATATTTTTTTTTAATTTTATAAAATAAAATAACACTGCAGTGTCCTGTGATTAAGGACCACGGACTGGTCCGAAACATGTCGGGCATTTCTCGACTTAAATATACGTAAGTGATCCGTTTTTGTTTTTAATGGTATTCTGTGTGTTATCAATTCCAGACGGTTTTAGGCTGCTATTTTTACTGCTGTTCATTTTCATTAAAATATTCACAATCATTTGCGTTTACATAATCATTTGCATTGGGTTGCCGCTGGTGAGCCCCTACCTTAACTAGTATCACTAAAGAAATGTAAGTAGTAATCGGCATATCAATCCAAAGGAGGAACGCAGCCAGCATCTGGGGAGTCTCCCGCAGAGATCAGACCTAGGAGACCTGATTTAGTTTTATTCTTCCTAGTTTTAGTTTAAGTTATTTATTCATATTTCTGCTTGTTACTTCCCCTACCAAGGTCTAGTTGTAATTTACATGTATAGACCTTACCAGTAATCCTGCCGAGTAGCAGCCCCCGCCTCCTCAGCTCCTTGCCGCCGAAGCCGGCCGCCTCGGCGCCGAGCGAGAAGCCGACCACGTGAAGCGAGGCGGCGCGTGCGCCGGCACTATCCAGGAACTGCACAAAACTCGCCAGCTGCTGCCCCATGTAACGCGTGTTGCGGACTGCTGATATGTACCTTTAGAAACAAGCTTTTAATCCCTAATATTCCCTAATTATGTAATTAATTACCTCTCGAATACTATTTTTTTTTAAGAAATAGGAAGACAAACAAGCAAGTGGGTCACTTGGTGGTAAGTAATCACCACCGCCTATAGACACCCACAACACCAAAGAGATTGCAGATGCGTTGCCAACCCAGAGGCAAAACGCACTGTTTTGTGTATTAAGCAGAAAAACAAGCAAGACTTGGTTGATCTGGTGAGAAGTCATCACCGCTTCTCATGGGAGCCAGCGACCCCGAGAATCGCTGATCCGTTGCCGACCTTTAGGTGTGGGCAAATGACATCTAAAAGCTAGTCCCTACTTATGTAAAATATTTTTTTCAAATTAACAACCGACTTTATACATGAAGGTTCTGATGAACCGCGTATTTGTATGTAGCCGGCTATTCATCTCAAAATTTCTCGCCTTTAGAGGAAGAATTGAAATGGGACCATCTCTCTGGTATACCCTTTTAAACAAAAAACATTTTAATAGGTTTGCAATACATTTACTGACGTAGACATCGGTGCATATACATACAAAAGTACACATACAGATAATAGCCAAGTGACGCAACGGAAGCCGTCCTGCTCAAAAGCCAATCTTAACCCTTTAGGATCCCCTCCTTTTTTTGAAGTCGGTTAAAAACAAATGCTCTAAAAATACTTTTGCATATATAATTTATGCAGATTAACGGAACGGCTCCGTTAAAATGTTTCCTACTATGTTGAAACTAACGATAAACATTCGGCATACGAAAATACAGGGTGTTTGTCACCAGCATCCTGTTTCAAATATAAGTCACAACTGCATAACCTTATGTGGGTCTATAAATCTAGACTAGTGCTTGGCACGTGGCCATGACGTTATAAACGGCAGCTTTAAATGCTTCCCGAGGAAAATACAGGCGCATGTTCTTCTGGACTGTGAAACTCTATTTCACGAATGTTTGCTTTTAAAAAGCTAATTCACGAAGGCCATTAGCCTAAATGTGGCTTTACTTTGAGATTTACGGCTCTAGTCAAGACATCCAATGAATTCAATATAGAACCCAAAGATACATATAGATATACATTATTTAGCAAGAGTAGCTTGAATGTTTTACAAGCTTCTACCGTGTTAATTTGGCAATTTAATTTGTTCTTTGGATGAAATTTTGCAAGTTAACTTTGGCACACTTCCGATGGTCGGGTTGATTTGAAATCTAAATCGAATCTCGAAGATATGAAATGCGATCAATAAAATACCGTCGACACAAAAGTTTGTATTAGGTAAAATAAAAAGATTACAAAACATTTAGTCTTGCTTGATCTCAAGTCGCAATGTGATATACTTAATAATTCTAATGTTTTGTAAAACTAGTGTCAAAATACAGGAATGACGAAGGTGTTAAATTCATAAACATATTCACATCAATGAGTTCAGAGGAATCATCATCACATCATCATCATCATGATCATTTTCCTTTCAGAGGAATGGTCAGTGAAAACTCGTGTGTTTACAGTGGCCATACTCGCTAATGACGGCGTAAACGATTTTTATGTAGAATTTGATTGTACAGCGCCTCTAGTGATTACTTATAGAACTAAAGATCGGTAGTATAAGTCTTACAGCTAATTACCTTTAGAGCTAAATTTTAGCGCTGGCGACTACCATTTTGTAGCTGTTGCGTAGAACATGTGTACCATGGAATATTGGTAGTTTTATGTAAAAAATCGGTACCATGAGTCACAAACTTGACCACTATCATCGAAAAATACCGTATCGACTGCATCCAATTTGCTAGTGAAAGAGTTAACTAACCCTTTCACTAGCAAATTGGGGCATATTTACTTGCTATCGATTGTATTAACGTACGATGAGTTTTCGATAGCAACTCATGGTAGTGGTACAAGTCCTTACTTATTTCGGTAAGTAAGCATGGAAACAATTAATTAAAGTTAGGAAGGAACATACCTAGAAGCCATTACTATTGTTTTTACGGAATCACAGTTACGCAAAATGATGTAACTCACCACGGAAACACCACAAGACGCGCCCAGTCGACCGAAACGAAGTTGTAGTCCCCCGCCGATAAGTACGCTGAAACATATTTACTTTTTTATATAACTTTACGTAAGAATAGCAGTTTAACTCAACCACAAGAAGAATACTAAGCTTAGCGAATCTAAGCTCAACTGAGATGTTAAACGCCTACGTTCTAATTGGACAACATTAATTAATTATCTCCACCTACATATCTATATTATATTATTTTACATCTCAGTTGAGCTTAGATTTAGCTAAGTTATTTATTTTGACCCTAAAAGCCTATACATCTAACTTATTTAGAACTAGCGACCCGCCCCGGTTGCGCACGGGCAAAACTATGATGTAATGTACGTAAAAACCTTCAGTAAAAAAATATCTAAATGACAGTAAAAACCGTATCAAATCCGTTGCGTGGTTTAGAAGTAATAAGCGGCTGAAATAAGAGTACAGACAGGAACCGATTAACAGCTTTGTTTAATACTATGTAAAGATTTGATTTGATTTGATTTTCTTTATTTCTCAATTTAAATTATCATATAAATTACAATTTATGTCAAGATATATGCATTCACATTGAGATCGTCAAAAATATATAATAAATTAAGAATAATAATAAAAAAAAATGTAAATAACAATAACAAAAACACAAAATAACAGCAATATAAATTCACAAAATAATACCTAATAATGGATAGTCAAATACAAATTTAGTAATGTCAAAGTTATTACATAATCAATAAAAGAATTAGTTTAAATAATGTCAATATATAATAATAATAACGTTTATGTTAAAAGTTTATATGTTTAAAATTCAATGTCCATAAATTCTTTTATTGAGTACAGGGGGTTTTTCAATAGAAGACCTTTAAGCTGGCGCGTAAATGACTCGTCAGACGTTTCGGGTTTCAGTTCAGTTTCAGTTTAAAGAAATTGTAAATATTTTATTCTTAATCCAGTGGCCCTAACATGACTGGCCAAGTTAAGTTTATCACTATCTGCGTCCTTTTCTTATGACACTAGTTAGACAGAGACACAAGGAGGGGTTAAACTAAACCTGGGCTGTCATTTTAGGGCCGCAGGGACCACATACATGCATTTTCTACTCAATTACTTAACTAGTGCCAGTTAGAATCAGACTTGTATAAAAGAGTCTATACGGCTTGCAAAATACATTTTTAAATTCACTTTGACAACCGCTTGGGTATTTCTTTTATTTCTGTTGGGTAGCTTAGCTCGCGCCCGATGGACCCTTCGATCTTCATAATCCATACCGTACCGTAAATACCTATTCTTTTTATTGCTAAGCAATCGTAGCTGCCCCTACTGCTCGTTTGTTTGCAACGTTAGAACTAAAAAAAAAACTTAGTTCTCGGTCTCAACTTCAGTCTTGCCAAATGGCCCCGACAGCCGCGCCATATAATACAAAATATACGTAATTATTGTACCAAAAAGAAAATGGTGGTGTGTCCTGAACGCATTTCATTTCGACTGGCAACTAGGCATATTATGTGCTCAACAAAGAAGAGTGGTGGAAAGAAGGGAAGACTTTAGCTAGTAGTTCAGCAGGAGTCCACTTACAGGCTAAAGTTTGTCGCACATTTTTTTATCTTTCGGGGTAAGCTTTACGGCGTAGGAAACAAGGAAATGACAACAACTGGCAGAGCGAAAATAAATCCTTGATAACATAATTCTAACCCTGACTCTAAGATATCTCTGATTTAACCCGACTACGGCAAAGCCAAAATGAAGGGTTATGTTTTTAAAAGAAAGTGTTCAGACCGCACGAAGGCACACGCAACACTTATATTACAGATCTGAATCTACAGCAACTTTTAATTTTTTTGGAGTCACACTACTGCTTTGTGTCGAAGAAAAACATGCCGTTTCTACGATAAATGCATGTTTGTTTTTCTAATTGCATGAACGTAGATTCTTCTTGGGATGAAGAGACCCAAACAGTTACTTGACAAGACTTCTTAAAGCGACCCTCCCAACAGATTAGATCCCCACCTGCGCTGGCACTTATATTTTATCATACAGCTGTTAAACGACAGAAATACCATTTGGCTTCATAAGTAATTGATTGCGCTATAAAAGCCAGCGACAAACTAATAATGTGCTCGTAAAATATATTATTACTAGTTCGGCTCAGTTTCCTTAATAATAGTTTAATCGCACTAATATTCTAAATGGTAAGTGATTCTGTCGGTTTGCCATTAGCAACTGGGGTGCAATTTTTGAATCTCACCAGGTAGCTAGAGCTCACCAAAATGGCCGAATCTCTATGAAAAACGGCTATTTTGGTGAGCTTTAGTTACCCGGTAAGATTAAAATGCAATTTTTTAATTCACCAGGTCACTAAAGCGCACCAAAATGGCCGTTTTTTATAGAAATGCCCGGTGAAATTCAAAAATCGCACTCCAGGACTGTTTGCAATAAAATTTGGCTAAAGAGAACTTGAATATGAACTTGGTTATTTTTACACCCAAATAAATACTGAGATTCCGTGAAGTTACTTATTTTACACTAAGAAAACCTTTTAGACGTTAATTACCCTGCGCTAAGAGCTACATGAGGTAGACAGAGAGTTGGAATTAAACTCTTAGACTTTTTCAAGTCAGTATCAAAATACAATGTCATAGTGGTTCTTTTTTTAAATGCAGTACAATTCGCATTAACTATAATATTTCGTCACCTAATCTAACAAACCAACAGATATTATAAAACAATCATGTGTGATTATATTCGCAACGCATGAGACAACATTGTAGGCAACGCATTGTTGTGAGCTTATACTTATTTTATTACCTCTATACAGTCTACACGAAGTACTACACCTAAGTAGGTGCTTTTATTTATGTTCCTCCTTCTTGAAGCACCAATTTACTGCAGTTTTCACTTTACCTATAGTAAATAATATTGAGTTTACGTAATAAATGAGACAATCATTATCGCACCACGGTTGTGCGTCAAGCCAAGTGCGGAGATGTGGGTTAGATTTCTGGCTGGATACATATATTATACACTCAAAATTATAACAAAGAACGGTTCTAGTTTTGAGTGTAGTCCCTCAGACTTGTTTATAGCCGGAGACTTAAAGAAGTTGAAACAATTTAGTATTTGTTACTGACTAACTCTGCGAAACCGGTGGTAGGTACTCGTGCACAATAGGCCTGTGCCGCCTATGTCCACATAATCCACATTACATATGTGCAAATAGTTAAATTTGTTCCTATTTATCAATACTTCCGCATAGTAACGCCGAAAACATGAATCGACTAATTATTCGCTATCTCCTATCGTTGTAGTACTCTCCAATAATGACATTGGCTTTGGGGTGTTGGAGAAATATCTATTGTGAAGAAAATTTGCCGTATTACCTAACACAGTCTTGTATTTTTACACCTACTTATCATCTCTAAGCAGTGCTCCATGGCTTTTGTGCAACCCATCAGATCGTTGACAGTTGTAAAGGTGATGCGCTAAAGCGGGTTGGTCACAAAGACGTCTATTGTGACAAACATTCAATCGGAGAGTAGTGTTGCATTATTGCAACTACTCACCATCTCGAAGTGTCGTAGTGCTCCGCCCAGTCGTGGTTTCAGTGAAACCCATCAAATAGATGACAGTTGGGTTGGATGTGTTGAAGCGGCTACGTCGCAAGGATGCCACATCGCCTACTGTGATGATCTCGAACGCGGTCGGAGATGCTCTGCAATGCACTTTATTTTCTTAGTATTATAAATATCCGTCATTATAGCAGTAACCTTAACATGACCGGCCAAGTTTAGTTTATCTGAATTTATCTCTATGTGCGTCCCTTTCTTATTTATGACACTAGTTTGACAGGGACTCAGGAAGGGATAAATTAAACCTGGGCTGGTCATGTTAGGGTCACAGTTTAGGAACATACTTAAAAAACGAAATAGATGCATCTAAATATTTTACAAATAAGACAGAGTGGGATGTCGGTTACATGTAATGTTATGATTACTTTTTTTAGGAAAAATGTTTCCGTAATTGTAGGCCCGTGCAGGAATCTGTCTATAAAACATTTTTAGTTTATCCACTAACTCATCCAACCGTGATTTAGCCCCGGGCTGTGAGTTTAGCGTGTTAACTAATTAGCTACTGCATAGTTAATTATGTTTTAAACCAATAAATAGATTTTTTTTGCAGCTTTTTAACGACGTGTATTGCAACGAGTCTACTCACGAATTTTATTTCAATTGAATCTTGGTAAATAAGAATACTTCTGATAAAAATCTCAGTATAACTTATTACCTTTCCTCTGTCTTTTCTCGGGATAAGGAATTCAATTTTAACTAAATTACAGCAATCAAGGTTCTAAATTACATAGGTAATCCAGTGTAAGAAATTGAAGCCTAGGCCACGGCCTCTTCATAACTTTAACAGAAAATGAGAATTTATTTTTACCCGACTGCACCGAAGTCAAAGTGGCTGGTTATGCGTTTTCGTGTTTTGGTGGACTATGTGTGTCTTTAGTCTTTGGTCCCTCATAAAGTGTTCATGGATATGCCCATTTTGGCAAATAAACTATCAAGATCGTGGTAAAAATCGCGAATAAAAAATGGGAAAGGGATAATAAGAAAATTGCTTTCGGAACAAAATATCGGGCAAATCAAGCATTTGGTTTTCTTTTTTGAAATTTTAAAGTGATGCTAGGTGTATAGTGAATTCTGTGAAATTGTAATGTGGTAGTCAATAAAGCATATTTTATTGTATTGTAGTTACGTACCTAGTGAATAGTTTGTACTGTATATCCAATGCGTCATCTCTGGGGCAGCAGTAACTGCAGTGCCCCACCGGCCCGGACATGAAACATACCTCCGTTACCCCTGCAGGTATAACTTAAACTTTACTTGCTCTAATCATACCCAAAATCAAGCGGTATAAAAGTTGTATATACGCTGCATAGAGGCTATCATCTCTATACAGCGTATATACAATTTAGTTTGCTGCTTGGGTATTATTTTTAACTAGATTACAGTCATTGAGGTAACTTTGAATGATTTGAGTAATGGAATGTTTATTTATTAATATATGCTTCCTGTGTTCCTGGCATTACTTGTACAAGAATTAATTGTAACTCAGACCAAGTTCTCTCTAGCTATAGTATGTAAAGAAGCAGGAGGCGTTTAAATTAACCCCAAAAATTCAAAGTTACCCCGGCAGACTTTAGTCTTTTCCATTCAAGTTTGGTTGTAAAATCAACCCATAAGGGGTTATATAGCTTCTTCAATGGGATCACAGGCTCACATCCACTTCACAGGGGCCTTTGTTTGGCATAGTCCAACTGAGTGGTAGATATAGAAACAGGGTCAAAACCAGAGTATATGTATGCATGGCGGTCTCAAGTTTTGGCTCCCTTTCCGTATCACGTAGAGCAATATCGAATAACGTCCCTGCAACTCTTATATAACTTACAGAGCGATAGCTTATCTCACAGTACAGCTCTATCTTACTAAGGCCCTAACATAAGGGACCAAGTTTAATTTATCCCTCCCTGCGGTTCTGTCTATGTAGTATCATAAAAAAAGGATGCACGGAGAGATAAAGTAATTTTTTATAGGTAGTCATGTTAGAGCCATGGGTGTCATTAGAAAGGAATACTCTGAGGATCAACTTTATGACTTTGTCAGTAACGACATGTTAGGGCAGCTGAGCTGAGGCTGAGCTGGTCAAATTAAAAAGTTAAAAATCTGTACACCAAGTTACAGTGCAGGATATTGCTAGACCAAACTTTTCGGGCGAAGTTACGAAAAAGTTTAGAAAACACTGACCTAGAGAAAAATTACAGTTTTGAAAAAAACTTGCACGCGTAGGCATACATACATATAAGTGCAACATATTTCACTTAGAAGCGAAAACTGAACTTAACGTTACTTTGCTTGAGTCCGAAAAAAGAAAGCAGTAAAAAGTTTAAAATTCTTAATTTGAACGACATAATTTCAAAATCACTTGAACCGGTTGCAAATATTCGCGAGTTACGAAAATTCACCGCACGACCCCTAGAGGTTATAACCGAACTTTTTCATTCAAGACTTACCAATGAAGAAGGTCGTCAGTTGGCACGCGGCCGAGAAGCCTGGCAGCATGTTGCGACGCTATTCTACAGCCACGAACCCCGACTCCAGAAAAACATTAAAATTCATCCCGAAACACGATGCATTTCCCCGCGTAACGAGCTCGACCCGGTAAACCCGGTACAATAGACGCGCCACAATGCCTTCGAGCTCGTTAAAAAAACTTCCTACCCGGGGAATTTTCGATTAATCGCCGCGGGAAACTCGACTCCACCGTCTTATCGATTTATTTGCACTGGTCACTTCAGCACGCGGAAATGCATAGGAATTTATATGCCCATATGATGGGCAATTTGGTTTAAATTACACTTGACCTTAATTTTATTGTCCATTGAATCCGTTGAACGCGCTACGTGGTTACTCTATCCGCAATATTTCCCCTGTTGTCTAAGCGAAGTAAAATAAACGACTGATTAGTTTTTGAGCTGAAACCATAGCAGCGTCACGATGACGGTGGCTTTGACGCAATCTGTGTAAGAATATCAATCGGCTGAGATTTAGGCTAGTGCGAATGGATTAGGCTTAAATTGCTGGTAATCGATATTAAAGTGCATTAGTTGTTACATTACTTTGTACGTCAATGAGTGGAAATCTGAACTTGTAAGTTAGTGTAGTATGTAGTGAATAGGAATTAACATCCAGATTTAGTTTTTTTTTAATTTAGCAGCACTTAGGCGAGATTTAAAGAATCCACTCCCCTGTCTTGAGAATGTGTCATACATTTTATACTAGAAAAATCTATAAAATTCTTAACTAATAATAATAATACATACCTGCATATAATTAATATTCTACATTATCAGTGTTCTGCATTATTTTATCATAAACTAGCGACCCGCCCCGGTTACGCACGGGGACAATCGGGATGTAGTGTATATAAAACCTTTCTTAAAAAAATCTCTGAATAACAATGAAAACCACATCAAAATCCGTTGCTTGATGTAGGATCAGAACGCGGCCGAAAATGCATTATAAAAATTTAGAACAGACGAGAAAAATGGCTACTTCATTTTATACTATGTAAAGATTTCGTTAGCTAAGTTACTGATACGTAGGGGTTTTGTAGTGCACTTTTGACTAGGAGCTGTCGTCGAACCGGAGTAAATCTATTCCTTTTATAATTATTTATATTGTTTTCGTACTTCGTACTACTTTCTTGTGGCAGTTGTGGCGCATTCTTCTCAGCAGATCTCATTTTTCGAAATAGAGTCAGTAGCCTGAATTGCGTGAATTGAAATGATTTAATTTTCTTGTTTTAAAATTGCATAGTTTGTATTCTAAACTTCATTATAGACTATTGAAATCTAAGTTTGCTCGTAAACATGAGACCTAAAAATGGTTCGAAACTTTGGGAATTAAATTTATTGCATTATTGCATCGAATTGATCGAATCTCAAACCCGTTTAAATGGTTTAATTTCAGTTACTTTTATTAAGTACTTAATATACAGTAGTAGTAGTAGTAGTAGTTTTCTGAGTTTTTACAATATTTTATATCTCGAAACGTCGGGAATTAGATTCGTTACAATACACGCGATATAAACAGTTTTAATTGTTTTATCTCAAAAACCTCACAGAACTTTGCAGGCTTTTGCGGGTAGTAGGACCTTGTGCAAGGTCCGGCCCGATCGCTACCACCATCTTGCTCGCAAATCCTGCCGTTAGCGGCAGTGCTTGCACTGTTGTGTTCTAGTATAGAAAGCAAGAAAGCCGGTGAAATTATTGGCACAAGAGGTATATTCCATCTTAGCCCTCAGGGTTGGCAGTGCATCTGCAATATCCTTGGTGTTGGGGATGTATATGGGCATCGGTGATCACTTTACCATTACCTGACCCACTTCCTCGTTTGCCTTCCTACATTGTATAAAAAATAACTTGGATAAATAACAACAAATTATTTAAAGTATCCATTTTCTCGTTACATGCTTAATAACGTTATCGATGGAGCTCGAAGCCCGAGCAGGGTTAATTAAACCGCAGTTAGAGTCGCTAAACTGAGATGTTATATTTAGAGGCGCATAAACAAGACCGGTATAGCACGGGTTAAATTGTGTGTTCTTCAAAGTTTATGGAGGTAGAATCATCTCTTGTGTTTAATAAAATTAATTTCCAACACAGTGTGAAATGGGAAACTGGATCGTTGTTAACTTTACTTGCGCTTAAAGAAAAGAACACGGTTATATTATAGATAGGTACAGCACAAAATACCTTTAAACTGTTTCTTAACCTTGCGCTATCTCACAGATGTAGAGCTCCTTCTGTTCTCGCAGTCTTCTCTTCCTTAAGCTATTTTTTTTCGAATTCTTAACATCATACCAGCACATCTATATGGTTTTTCTTGCGTCTCCACTAACTTTCCTCTCGCAACTGTAAACTTTCCTACCCACAGTAATGTTGCATGCTACACACTGACCTATATATAAGTAATGGACTTCTAGTCAGTGTTTAAAAAATGGCCTATCAAAGTAGGATAAGAAGTACACTAAATCGACAATCGCTCGGGCTGTCAGTCTGTCGGACCGACGGCGCTGCTGTCAATACTATTATTTTGTAAAAAACCTATTTGCAACGAAACTCAATAAATTATTATTGTATGCAGTTAGACGTAAAGTTGTAAATCCAATGACTATAAATGGTAAACCAATAATTTGCATTGGCGTCAACCTGTATTCTCATGTCGGGCCGTTTTTCTGTCGTTTTGTTGTCATTTAGTATGACACTGTACATCCATGCATTATAATATTATTGATGCTACACGTTATTCTTAACTAAAATGGCTTAATGACTAAGGTGCCCCACATTAAGCTCTCTTGTGACCCGACCATGATCGGATTGATCAGCCCAGGTTTAATTGATCCTTCCCTGCGTCTCTGTCAAACTAGGGACACAAAAAAGGGATGCACATAGAGACAAACTCAGATAAACTAAACTTGGCCGGTCATGTTAGTACTGTTTAGTTTAGTTCAGTTTATTCAGTCAATAAAAAGCTACATTATAAATTGCATAGCATGTCAAATTACACGAATTTATATTAAGATCGTCAAAAGTATATGTATAATTATAAAAATTAAAACCAATGATGTTTGGGCTCTCATGCCCTCTTTCATATTTTCTAGTTTCAGTACAGCTAGTGAAAACATAAACCTAGTTCAAATAAGTTTAAGCATTGCAATGGAAACCACGTTCCCAGTCAATCTACATATAACTGAGTAAGGTATAACTTTAAAATAAATATCAGCGTAAACTACTGATATTGCTGATATTGGCAGCCGAGTGGGCAGGTTATAAATATTAGTTCAGTGAAATACGAGAAATGAAAATTCCAGTTCGAAAGGCACTGCATATTTTGTTGGATTTTAAATTCAACAGTAAATAAATGTAACAGTACGCGATTTAAAGTTATGAATAATTAAAAATATGTCAATATAAACGGCCAATGTAGAACAATCAAAACCGCATTTATATGTATTGTATAATCCGTCCTTTGTAATTAACTGCCTAATATATTCTGAAGTAATTTTGTACTTCAAAAGGGGACGTGCATTTATTTAGAAAAAGAAACAGAAAGTTATTACAGAAAAACAAATAGAAAAGTTAAAATACTAATTAAAGTTAAAATGAAAAATATCGCCTAAACCGCTGTTTCTGGGTAGGGTGATAATTTAGTCAGTAAGTGTTACAAAGAGAGAATGGTACAAAATAAATCCTGTTTTTATAGCTCTACATTATCCATTTCTACTGATTTATACTTTTAAAACGAACTATTCTACACATTAAAAGTAAATCTTAAGAAGCAGGATTTATCTCACTTCAAGATTAAACTAATGTTGTTTCCGTTAAAAAGTGCACCTATTTGCAAGACGACTCGTAATTTCAACGATAGCACAATTTACGTCTCAACCTTTGCTGTACTTATGCTATTTTCTCGAAGGCATGCTATAAGTAGCTATCTAAGTACCTGCAATTTTCCACAACTAGGCACTTCCTTCAATGTGCAACGATTAAGTACTTACATACTCGTACATGCAACATGGGTATTATGAGTATACATACCGCTATAGTTTAATTTATCCCTCAGTGCAACTCTGTGTTAGTAGTCATAAGAAAGGGACTAGAGATAAATTAACCTTGCGCTGTCATGTTCTACTAGCAGCTATTCTACATTCTACAATGTATGAAAAGGAAAGTCTAAAGTAAATATGAAAAAAGGGAAATGTCCTATAAATAATAACATTAGAGATACAATGACGGTATTTATTTTCATTATAACAATTTTAGCGACGAAAGCTTAAAAAATAGAGACTACCTAAAATTGTCCTCAAAGTAAAGTGCGGTTGCAAAATTTAGTTTTGTTTGGAGACTAGGAAATATTTATCCGTACCTATAAATGTCAAATGTTTGTATCGGAGGCACTCGCGGTTTGGGAGGCGTTGTGCACGGGTGATGAGCGGCCGGACAATCCTGCTAGACAGCGACAGTGGGACGAGATTCTTTGTAGGCAGGTTGTGGAGGGTTTGGTTGGTGGTGCTTTGGGATCCGATGTGGCGCGGCTCAAGGCCTCAGTTAGGCCCGAAACAGGAGCATGGCTCCAGGCTCTACCGTCCCCTAACCTTGGCACTTTGTTGGACAACGATTGTCTCCGGATAGCCGTTGCTCTGAGGCTGGGATGCAAAGTGTGCGAGCAACACAGTTGCGTGTGTGGGGCGATGGTAGAAGAAGATGGCCACCATGGTCTTAGTTGCCAAAGATCTGCTGGGCGGTTCTCAAGGCACCATTCAATTAATGGTCTGATTCACAGAGCAATGGTTTCTGCCAACGTACCTTGTGCTTTGGAACCACCGGGATTAAGTCGTAGTGACGGCAAGAGGCCCGATGGGTTGACGTTGGTTTCTTGGCGGAGAGGGCGTTGTCTTTGCACCATCACACTTAGGTCACACCTCTAGGGTTGCTGGGTCCGCAGCTGAGAGTGCAGCGCAATCCAAGCATCTTAAATACTCAGCTTTGGAACCAACGTACGACTTCGTGCCTGTTGCGGTTTAGACGGCCGGCCCCTGGGGTGTGGAGGCGAAATCATTGGTCTGGGAGATAGGTCGTCGGTTGCGGGACAGAGGTTGCGACCCTCACTCCGGGTCGTACCTGGTTCAGCAAATCTCGCTGGCTATACAGCGGGGCAACGCGGCAAGCGTAATGGGCGCGTTTGAGCCAGGTGCGATGCGGAGTGGGGTTTTTTTTAGGTTAAGTTAGTGTTTGCAATAGTTTTAATTCTGTTAATGTCAAAATACTTTATTTATTTTAACTTTATTGTTTTTACTGGCATATCACATCACGGAAATTCAAAAATAAAATATCAACAAGGTTCTGTATTAGTTCGAAATTTGTCCAGACTCAGTCAATCATAATATCAATAATGTATGAAGTTATCCATGGCAACATTGGCAACCATATGGCAACTAAAATGCATAAACATAAACTTACGCCATGTGATCACATCCTTAAGTTTTTTATAAAATAGAAAGGAAAAAGAGCAAGTGGGTCACCTGATGGTAAGTGATCACCACCACCCATAGACACCCGCACCACCAAGGAGTGCAGTAGCGGTGGCGAACACTTAATTAGCATCAAGTGAACCGCTTCCCAGTTTTTGGCTTTCAAATTTTAAAAACCTATGAAATATGAACAACACTTTATAAACGACCATTGTGAAAACCTAGCACGAATATTCTCGAAACGCGTTAATGTGCTACGTAACTCAGTGAGTCTCTTTCTAACCAGCCCAGTAGGAGAAAGACGTACTCAGTTACGTAGCGAGTTAACGCGTATCGAGAAGATTCATGCTAAATGCCCAGGCCCGAGTCGACGGGCGTATCGGACGGCTGCGTTCCCATTTCACGCCTCGATCGCTTCAAACATCTTTTTCACGTTTGTGTTTCTGTTTGTTACAGGACAAATTGCTCAATAAACTGGAGGAAAATGAGCCGGAGCTAGCCTCGTCGCCTGAAGAAGAGGTAACTAATTTACCTCAAACCTAACCACTATGATTTTGCTTTTAGTTACAGACACCCATATCAATGTGGATACACCATACGATTAAGTAGCTATTATCTATCAATTCGTAATAATATTTTCATGAAGAGTGGGAAACAAGCATGCGCGTCAACTAATGGGAAGTGATCATCGCTGGCCATCTGGATCTATTCATTACCAATGTATCGCAGTATAGCAAGATATTACTTCACGCCGGTATTCTGTAAGAGTGTGATACTACCCTGATCAAACCAGCCCATTTGTACTGCAACCAGCAATTGGCTGCAGTGAGGCTCTACCTCTATAATAAATTAACCTACTTTAGGACTAACCAACCGGAACTCGCGTAAATAATGATGAAGTTGAATTTCCGATACGAAGTTTTATCCAGGTTTATCAAAATGTACTAAATACTGTCTTAATCAGACGACCTTCATAGTTTCAAGGTTACAATTTCATTGTGATTTAAAACCGAAAGCGAAACCGGCCGTGATTACGAAAGTTTTCTTATTACGGCGCTGATGACAAAATTGAGCGCGATCTTTCTATTCGTTTTGTTCGTGTTAAGCTCACGACAACTGACTTGTGGAGCTACCATATCCACGCACTAATTCTGCGCGGAGGGTGAACATAAATACATAAAGAAAATACCTACACACTCTCACAGCATACCGGCACAAAGTATAGTAACTCGATCTATACTGAGTTTTTTTACGGTGAGTGACAAAGATCCAAGGCCCAGAGGGAGCGACCGAAAATGTCACAACGAAGGAATGCACTGAGACATAACTTTAACTTCATTTTGTTAGGACAGGATATAAGCCCACGAACCACAAAAGCCCGAATCAGTCGCATATGTGGGTGACCTCAAAATTACCCCAAACCTATTTCATTGTTTCCAGTGCGTAATATGCGTGAACGCCAAGGCGACGATGCAAACATCGCCATGCGGGCACCGCGTGGTCTGCCGACGCTGCTTCGTGAAGACCATCCAAATGGCAGTAAGCCAGCGTTTGCTACCGCTGCGCTGCGTCATCTGCCGCGCGAAGATCCTGCGGCTGCGGCAAGCTCCACGGCTTGTTACCAGCAAAAGCTGGCAGGTAAGGACATGGATATATTGAGCCTTGAGTCGAATGTAACTGTCAACTTTTGTGAAGAAAATCAAGATCAACGTAAAGGTTAACAGAATCGCCCAGTCCCTCTTACCTATTAATAGAAGTCAGTAGCACTGACACCTAGCATAATTTAATCATTAAGACACCCTTACGCAACACATTGCTGCTTGCCCATCCGTTACCGGACAGTACCTACGTGCATAGGTCCGAACTTTTTAAGATATATAATGTACTAAGTGATCACTAAACTTTCTTGCATCCTCTTTCTTTCCAGGTGTCGAGCGGCAGCAGCAAGTCATGGGGTGTGCCGGGCTCGGTGTCGAGCTACTCGGTGGGCGCGCGCTCTGTACCCGCCTCCGCCTCGCTCTACTCAGTCACCAGTGGCGAATCTTCCCTCTCCGGTCAGTGCCACCATGATCCACACACGCTAACCAGGTGTGCACTCTAGAAAACAAAATGGCCTAACCAATACCGTTCTCTATTTCAGGAGTGTCTTCCGTATCGTCGAACAGCGGCGGCGTGAGCAGCGGGTGCTCCACGAAGCTGTGTGGAGGCGCCGTGTGCGGCGGCGCGTGCCTCGGGGCAGTGCCGCGTGCGCCCGCGTCGGCTTCCGCGCCGCCACGCGCGCGCCAGCCTGCCTCCAACTCGTTGAGACGCTCGCAGCATCATAGCATGAAGGTATTCCACTTATGAGTGTACTAAAAACTTGCGTATGTAAATTTCATAGTCATACCAACGGCACTAACAAGACTTCCCAATTTTAATCACCAAAAGAATTCAAAGCGGAAACAAAAATACCTAAAGAAGTTATTTTAATGATGGTTGTCAATTTTGGAAATAAAAACCTAAGAACACCATTTTATAGAGTTTTCCCGTTTCGTCACCCGGTTACGGCTTACATAATGCGTAATACCTAAATGACCAAAGTGACGTTTGTATATTACCTAAAAATCGACATATGCCAACCTAAGGATGAGAGCTGCGGGTGCTGTGGTATCTGAATTCTGTATACTATACGATTATATATTATCTGCCCCAGGCTCGCCTCCAAGAGTACCAGGTCCACAGCTACACGGGCGGGCCGGGCGAGCCGTCCGGCCGGCTGCCGCCCATCCGCGAGTTCCAGCGCGAGTTCCGCGAGGGCCGCCGCGAAAGTGCCGCCGCCTCCGCATCCACTAGAATAAGGTGAGCCCAAGTGCTAACGTTACCGGCGTTATGGTAGGGACGCTGTTAGGAGATTTCAAAGCACCATAGAGGTCTTCGCGTAAATTACGCGTAAAAACGGTTGCTAAGGAAAACTTGGCCAGGGGGTCAATACGGCTAAAATCGACACCGGGTACCTTACTGGATAACGTAACGTGGCTAGATACTGTCGTTCCTGTGTTATTGAACCAGCGTTCAAGAGATATTAAGAAACAAAAAAGACCCGAGCCGTAGAGTCGAAATTTTGGGTTTGATATCCAGCCTTTAACTTTACAAATACCTCTGAATAAATAAGGTACTATACTACTCACTATAATTGTACGTGCAAATCCCATACGACCAAAACTTTTCTAACCTTTTTGGGAAAATGGCCTTTGCAGGGATACAATTTGGAGCCTTTTGCTAACTATCGTTCAAATTTACAGATGCGCCCAGAAAATAGTTACGCAGTTAGAAACCTCGCCGCAAAAGAAACAGGACCACTTCTTTCGGCCGCTGAAACCAGCGAGCAAAGATGACTCACCCAAATCCAGAGATCAAAGCAAAGAGACTGAACCGAAAAAAGATAACCCCAAAGCTAAACCTAAAAAAGATGAAAAGAAAAAGAAAGAAGACGATACCACCAACCAGGAGGACAAAAATAAAAAAGATGAGAGCACTGATAACAGAAAGAATGAAATAGCGGAAAGAAAGAAAGAGGAGAAAATGAGACTAAAAGCGGAAAAAGAAGCTAAGAAAGAAGCAAAACAACAAGCTAAAGAAGAAGAAAGACAGGCAAAACTGTTAGCCAAGGAAGAGGAACGACAGGCCAAATTACTAGCAAAGGAGGAGAAAAAGAAAGCTAAGAAAGAAGCGAAGCTAGCGGCGCAGGCCGAGAAAGAGAGGGGCAAGTAATGGTTAACCGTTAACATTTTTACAACATAGGACTCGTAGTCATCTAGAAACTAGATTCGAGTATTGTTATTATTGAGGGAAGAATCGTAAAATCAATTTTAATAGAACGTATTCAACAGAGTACCTACTAATAGTCCGTAATACACAATAAATTCAAATAGGGAGTACTAAAATCATGACTTAGTTATTTTGATGTTACTTCATTTAGTTATTTTAGTTGTCTGCTTTGATACTCATTTTATAGAAATTATTTATATGTATACACATTCTGTTACAAGCTGAATAAAGTTGTTTAAAATAGGAATGTTCTTTAGTTTTAAGGTATTTTACTATGAGAAGCAATCTAAATAAATACAAAGTAGTTGGGTCATAGTTGGAACTCTACAAACTGTGAAGACTGAAAGAAAGGGATAAAGAAATCATATCGTTTTGTAATTTACTTGTGTAACAAAGTAGTTAAGAGCTTGGTGCATTCCGGCACCGCCAATCAATAATTTGACAACATATTATGTACAATCTATTAATTTGTTGTACTTATTTCGTCTGTAAGTAAAGCTTGTACTATGCTTTGTTTAGTTTAGTAAATTATTTTCATAATTTTTATATACTATAATTAACGTTAACAACGGATACAATAAAATCGAGGATAATGGTAATCTTTGTAACAAATCTTAATTTGATTCCTGTTCACCCAATAATATAGTACCTAAAAGCTTATCCATCTCACCAAATAAGTTCATACATAACCTACATTTACCACAAATTCTGCAAAATTCCAACAGTCACCACTTCAACAGCTATAAGAATTTAGTTTTTCAATTCAGTCACCTTATTAAATAAATAAGCCATACGTAAACTTGCTGTTAGAAAAATAAAAACTGGTCAAGTGCTCTGTAAAATACCAGTTTTTAACCTTACGGTACCAAGTTAAGGCTCATTAGAAAGCGCAAATATAAGTTTATTGCCTATTGGTAACTTAAAATTCCGAATATCTCATAAACATGATGATGGCACATGTTTAAAATAGTTTTTCTTGCATGATTTTATGAAGTAAGAGTACCTCGAATTATTTCAGAATTTTCCGCCCCACAGTTGAAATGATGGTACACTTTTTACAACTTTAAGTGCATATCTCACCAACTATTGGCTCAATTAAAAATCCTGTATACCATTTTTAAAACCTGTCCAAGGATCTGTCCACTCGCCTATGTGCACTGTTTTTTTTTTAATTCTATGTGGAGTTACATTTATGGACTGCTTAATTTTATGGTTTTTGATCATTTCACTACTTCATTGTACGGCGGTTCACAGAACACACCTACCTTTCAAATTTCATCAATATAGTCCGATTAGTCTCAGAATGAAAGGGCTGTGACATAAAGACGGACCGGACGAAATTATAAGGGTTCCGTTATTTTGCCATTTGACAACGGAACCCCACCAGCAGCTAAGAATTTTTGGTTCCAATACTTTCTTTATTCAAAACTTGTAGCATCTTTAATCATAACATACTTTAACCCATTGTAAGGTTTAAAGCGTAGAATCATATCAGACCGCATATAGCATAAAGAGCTAAGGTAAGTGTTAAACATTAATTTTGTAAAGATTCCAACTGTTGGGATTTATTGTCAATCGTTAGAATTTTCCTGTAAAATAAATAAATTACAATGTTACCATGCTTGCAGTTTTATTTTTATTGACCCAATCCAGGGAACGTAAAAAACATGGAAAACTAAATTTTAACAAATTTTTGACATAAAACTACCATGAGACTTGGACATATTAATAAAACGGATCACTCACGTATTTTTACGTCGAGAAATTCCCGACATGTTTCGGACCGATTTAACTAATTTCCTGTTAATATGTCTAGAAATACACACAATAGAATCATGAATATTTTTAATGGGACTATTTTTGGTTGCTAGAGATACTTCATATGAATTTTACGTTCACTGACCCAATCCTAAAAAATTCACAAGTGGCCAGAGTATTATAAATAATGATACTTACATTCGTATTATTTGTCTACTAAATAGGAATGGAGAACACTGTTAGCACAACTGAATGAATTACGCTTGAATTGCTTACCCAATAATCTAATAGGCAACTAAAATGCAGTAGGTTACTTTACTTGACGCAATCTAAGCAGGTAACTAAGCAATGCAAACGTAATTTCACTGTGTTAACAGTACTCTACATTCCTATTCCAATTTTGGACAAATAATACATAAAATGTAAACTAAAGTATTTTTCTCAAATAGTTTGATAATAAATATACAGTTTTTGTCAAGTGATAAAGCGTCAACTTCACAGCATTATGAAAATATAGACAAAAAATATTAAGCAACAATCAAAAGTTTATTATCTACATGTAACAAATCACTTGAGAACTAAATTACTAAAACATAACTGTGAACGAAAGTTGCTTAATCCTTGTAGTCGTCTCCCAGTCGATCTTTCATCTCATCTGAAATCTTCTTCTCAATGCGAAGGTATTTGTTGACCATGGGCCTGTAATAGTAGGCCTGGTAATCTTGGCGCTCCTGCATCTTAGCAAGGATTTTCTTTTCAAGTTCACGCAGTTTCACCCTCTGTTGCTCTTCATCAATGAAGTGCAAGAACTTTTCATAATCCTGAAAATAATATGAGATTATGTTAAGGCTGGTGAGTTTTTTGAACCCTTTGTCGCTTAATTGTAGTACAATTTTGGATCTTGTTATATGATTTTATAAAGAACAACATCAGTGGGAACCCACAGGTTAAATTTGGAATTTAATTTATAAGCTGTCCATTGTCTAACAGGAAGGAACATTGCTATAAATTATCCATCCATATCCTTATATCTGATTATCAAAGGACCTGCCAAATCTAATCTATTTAAATTAAGTCTTATATCTTAATCACAAACATAATAATATTATGATATATAAAAAGCGAGCACAGACTTGTTCAAAAGCAAATAGTCTGTCTAGTGACTATTTGCTTTTGAGCAGGAGACTCTTTCAATTGTTTTTATAGCACTTTTAATAGGAAAACCATTAAAAAAATTACCCTTTTAAAACCCTTTCTAAGACAAATCTTAATCAATCTTTAAACACTATCAAAAATGCATTCAAGAATCTGTTCAATATCTTATAAAAACCATTTCAAAATGGTTATAATTTATTATTAGTAATATAGTTAAATGAAGAAATTTGCCAAAGGATTACTTTAAAAGGTAAGTACTTGCACAAAAGAGTGACCCTTTCAAAAAGGCTAGTCAAATGAAGGGGCTTGTCATTAGACCGGAAAAGCAAGTCTACTGAGTTATTAAAGTGTTGGTCAACCACTGACCTATAAGTAATAGGGACTTCTAGTCAGTGTTTAAAAAATGGCATATCAAAGTAGGATAAAAAGAAGACTAAATCGACAATCACTCGTCAGTCTGTCGGACCGACGGGGCTGCTGTCAATACTATTATTTTGTAAAAAACCTATTTGCAACAAAACTCAATAAATTATTATTTTATACAGTTAGGCATAAAGTTGTAAATCCAATGACTAACTAATAATATAAAAAATGATAAACTAATAATTTGCATTAGTAACACTGGCGTCAACCTGTATTCTTATGTCGGGCCGTTTTTCTGCTGTCATTTAGTATGAAACTGTACATCCATGCATTATAATATCATTGTGGTCACTGGAAGACTTTTGTTCCAGGCCTTGACAAACAGGTACTCAGTGAAGGCAACATTTACCGTTTAAGCATGGATTACGATTAATTTACCTGCTGTGGATTGTTATGGACATAGCGAGCGATAAATCTCGTGATAGGATGGCGGTGGTACTCCCAGTGCTTGGGCTCGTAGTCGGCCGGGATGGGGGTGAGCTGCGCCGGCCCGATGAACACGTTGGTGTAGAATATTATCAGGCTCACGGGGATCAAGCCAACCATAACGTAGTAATGGAACATATCCTTGAACTTGATGTATTGCCATCTGCAAACACAGGTTATGACGTTAAAAAGAGTTAATACACTTCAAATAAAAGCAGAAACTAACGCCAATACTTCATACGCATCGTGCTGCGTATTTGGTTTCGATAATGAAACAGGTGAAAATTAATAATAAATAAAAATTGGTTAGGTAATCAGTCAGAGTAGCAACGTACCTTGATGGTTGGAGCGGCATAGTATTGTGCCCATGGTCACCGAATAGGGCTTTGTTAGTTGATAGGTTCACATTTTGAATTATAAAAGGCTTTTTAGTATTATTTTTTAGTAAATTTATGCCGAAAGATCGGCCTAATGCACTCCAAGATACCATTTTTATTGACTACTTTTTGACGTACAGTCAAGCAGTGTTGCTGTTGGTTTGGTCTTAAGTGGTCTTAAGATAGTTATTTTTAATCAAGCAACTTTTACAATAAAGGTTACTGTCCATTCATGCATGATGATTAAAGGAGCTTAATAAGGTAAGTTTTTTCATTGTTTTTTTACAATAAAATGACAAAAGAATGGCAGAAAATCATCAAGCTTTTTTTAAATATTTTATGGCCTGGAGAAATCATCAAGAAATAAAGAAAAAAGTTGCAACATTTTATGAGACTTTTAATGTATGTTTATTAGGTATCTTACTTTGAGCTCTAAGTTTGAGCTTAATCTGTGATTCACAGATTACTAAGAGATCTATGCTTTAAATTATTTGCTCAGTGATGGCTCAGTGAGCGTTAAACCCTATATAAAAGTGTTACTAATAGATGCTCTCTCAGTATTTTTATGTTTTTAATTGCAACACTGGGAACGTCATCCGTTTGATTCCGTAGGCGCGAAAATTTAATCTGTGAATTTAATGCATCACAGAATTGGACGCGGTGATGATTTTTAAACAACTTAATATTTTTGATTGCATTCAACAAATGTGATTCATGTTCTAGCCTTAATTTGTTTGAAATTACAACATACTTACATATTGTTGTAAAACTCATCAATTTGTTTAAATACATACTTAGCTACTTTAACCAAGAATTACTGTAAGTACTTAATGTATGGAAATAAGCTGTAAATAACTATGTCCATTGTCGAGTCGTGCACAAGCAACATTAGTTGCTTAATTTGGGTCGAGACCAATTAGCTTAAAATATCCCGAGATATTTACTTATGATTATTTTTACTCCGACAATCGTTAGAAATTAGAACTTAAAGAATCAAAGCCTTTTTATATCGTCCGATAAGTTCACATGCATCAGCAATGCTACCACCTGTTGCTGCTACGGTTTTCAATAGGGGCCTTGTAAAGTGAGATATTGATTTTCAGACTGAGCATGCTCGCAAACGTCAAAAGATAAGCTAGCCTCCCACACAAAAATAAATGTCTCCGCAACACGCAGTTACTCGCTAACAATTTTTTTATTACGGGTGTTTCGAGCGATTTAGAGTTCATGAACGCGTGTGTTATGCGTGCTTGTGAATAGTATGGAAGAATTACTTCAGGACATTTTTAAAGAAGCCACAGGACCTAAGTTGACCGCGCTGAGAAAGGCTTGCCAGGATGCTTTAGGTAGGTAAATAAAAAAATGCATTAAATACACCATCGCTTACTAAATTACATACCAATATTTTGAGTGTTCAAAATTTTTTAATGTTTTTATGACCAAATGAAGCGCAGTATCTATATGTAGTTACATTCATATTGTACCTACACATTGCGACAAACAGCATATGGGACATTCTTTAATAACTAACCATAGCTTTATAGGTACTGTTTTATATAAGCTACTTGTGAGATCCTGTAATTGACTTTGTTAATGTTACTGAAGATGTTTATGTGTATTTGTAAGCTGTTGGTTCTCCGAATATATATAAATAAATAAATTAGAACAGGAAAGCTATGGAAGTACAGTTATCAGTAGGTAGAAGTAGGTAATTAAACATTCGAAGAAGTCAAAAGATCTACGGAAGTTTGTACTCCATTGATACTCCATGTGGTGTTGACTGTACATTTATGAACGTATTATTAGCCATTAGGAAGGCACTTTTTCTCTTTGAAACTCCTTTGAGTTACCGCCCTGAAAGTGATGTCATCCTTTACGGACGTGTACAGAGGCCTAGAGGGTTGGCCAGGCCCGCCGTAAGCGGCGTGCAAGGCGTGCACTGCACGCGGGCGGCATGTCCAGGGAGGCGACAATTCTTTTCTTTTATCACACCCTTATGTATGATTCAACAATAAACAGCTTTTCTGACAAGCTTAGCATGGATAGTCGTAGATTAACAGGGGCGGCATAATCGGTATTGCACACGGGCATTCAAATAGAGAGCGGCAGGCCTGGGTGGCACGCAGGGCGACCGCCCAGGGCCTAACTCTCGCAAGGGCCTCGCTTTCTCGCGTAACAACCCAAGTAGAAAAAGTTCAGGTACTTGGACCAGAGGCCCTAGCTCGCTAGCTTTTATCTATATATATATAGCATATATCCCTTTCTAGCCAGTAGGCGTGGACGAGAGGGACGGATGCTTTTATGTGCGGGATAAACGATAGCGTACTACTTTATGCTACTCCTTTATCTAACCTACATTTTATTTTGTTCAGTAAGTAACGTGGACCACAATTGGTTTACCACTTGAAGCTTATTCCCCAATAATACGATCGAAAAGTGCTTCTTCGACTATTACATCATTTTATATAATTATAGATATCGATAACGGCTACAAAAGTTCAAAATTTTTTCTATACTTACCTGTCCACAACCTGTTAAGTGGAGGCGATAGTTTTTATTCGCGCACCCCGTCGTGTGCGGTATCATCATTGTATAGGTCTTACGTCTTAATTTGTGGTTGTCGGGAACAGTTTTACTTAATAGTAATGAACCATTTAAGAAATTTTAAGGTTTGAAGCAGAGATTATCGTCGCAGAGTAATAGACTTTGGTTTCAATTGTATAGCTACCAATGGTACAAGACCAAAAGTACGCAACAGTTCATTCTGCAGAATTGGCAACGCGTACCTTTGAGGTTTAAAGCGTCTATCCTCTATACTGCGATAATTGCTTACTATAAGGCGAACCGCAAGCTCATTATCTACCTTTGTACAAAAAAAGATATGGATAAAGAGACGTTGCGAAACCCTATGGTCACCTAGTTAATCTAAGAAACTTTAAAATGGATATCGCTTCATCCTTATGTGTCGGTTTCAGAGGCACTATGTATACAAGAGAGCAGTGGGCGGCGGGCGGCGCACGAGCTGCGGCGCGCGTGCCTGCTGCCGCTGCAGATCGCGCTCGAGAGCAAGCGCCCGCGCCTTGTGCAGCTTGCACTGCACGGCTTCCATGTGCGTACCATACAGGGTCACACAGAAACACTGTGTATAGGAGTGCAGTGGGCAGCGAGCGGCGCACGAGCTGCGGCGCGCGTGCCTGCTGCCGCTGCAGATCGCGCTCGAGAGCAAGCGACCGTGCCTTGTGCAGCTTGCACTGCACGGCTTCCATGTAGATACACACATAGATACGGACTACGAGAATGGCAATGATATTCTCAAAAATCCTTTTTTCTTTGAAGCTAGGTAATTTTCTTTTCACATCTTACCCAATTTAATATTCGGCGTATATTCACCTATCATACTATCCTAAATACTTATCAGAAACCTACTACATCTATCTGGTTAAAATATCTGAGATACACTTTCAGAAAATCCTCCGTGACGACCGGTTCCACCGCGGCATCGAGCCAGAGGACGACTCGCTATGGATGCCTTCACAACTTCTTTGTGCCACAGCTTCAGTTATGTACCACTTGCCAGATACCCAGGTAACGAATCTGTATGAAGAAGACAGTTAGTCAACAATCAATAAGAAGACCACGTCTAAAACTCTTCGTTTTTTTTACCTACATAAGTCAATTATGCCACATCCATTTCTAAATCTGATTAGACTTTGAACTAACTGTGGCCCTAACATGACTGGACAAGTTTAGTATCTCTATCTGCGTCCCTTTTTTATGACACTAGTTAGACAGAGACACAGGGAGGGATTAACTAAACCTGGGCTGTCATGTTAGAGCCGCTGGTGAGAGTTTAATTCCTAACACCCACTAGCTGTTCAGAAAGTTTTGCGATCGCGGTTTGTCTGGCTGCTCTATGTATTCCCTATCCAGGTATGAGCGGTCATGTATTGTTAGGGCTACTTCGGCTGACATGGCGATTTCCTAAGGCACCTCGTTAACGGGCTCAGGTGCAGATATTCCGCATGTACCTGTCGCTGGCGCTGTCGCCGCGGCGCACGCTGAACGGGCGGCTGTGCGTGTGGGCGTGCGGGCGCTGCGCCGAGGCCGCGGCCGCCGCGCCGCCCGTCGCCGCCGCCGCGCGCGCCGCCGCCGCCCAGGCGCTCAGAGCTTACTGTGCGCAGTTGGGTGAGTTGATATTGGAGAATCGTAGCTACATTTGTCTAGGCTGTCTTAGTAATTATTGTCCTAAATTAACATGATACCTACATTCTCCAATCTCCACATAATATTATCCGTTAAAAAGGACAACAACTTAATGCTCGAAATTAGATTGTGCAAGCTTAAATATATCAAAGGGTTAAATCAATAAATCAGTCATTCCATTTTATCTGGTGAATAATGTATCCAATTTCTCAAATATTGATTATGTAGTGTCCAGCCTTAGTTTAGTTATAATTTCCAGCCTTATAACAACTACGCTAAGAGCAAGTTTATCATTAGTTAATTCTCCTTTTAACGTCCAGATTAGCCTTTTTTTCTTAATAAAGGTCTTGACTTTCCACCACTTCCTTGACCCTAAATAAATCTTTTACTATTACGACTATAGTTAATAAGCTCCTAAGATCTTAGCTTCAATTGTTAAGAACTTTTTAGGCTCATTGGGATTCGCTTTTATTTAAACCTAAACACATTCTTAGTGCTTGATAGTTAATGGTAACGGTCAAGGAATAAAGGACTATCTTGTCATTATTTATCTGCATCTAACCTTTCCAATTTCCCTCGTTTCAGATGAAGAGTGCCAAGAGCTACTATCGGACGGATCTCCTCTAGACCGTAACTACATCGTAGCAGTCGGATGCTACAGCGAAGTCATACCAGTCATACAGTACCTTTGCAGTCGACTCTCTGAAACACAGTTGTGAGTTACACCATCATCATTAGTATTTTCTTAATTCAAGTTTAAAGTGTAACGAGTTCTTTAGTTGTTACTCCAATTATTCTTGTTTCTTTGTAGAATACCAAAACAGAATCCGGTGGCTCTCTTCTTCTTGGATTGTCTCTTGACCCTTATGTCGAGTCTATCGGAGAAAGTCAGCGGTAACTCTCACTTCATGACTTTCCTTTGGCAGAAATTTTGTCCTTCGCTCATATCCTTCCTTGGGACTCCAAGAGTCGATAAGAATATCAAGTCAAGGTGAGAAATATAGTATAAGTTAAATCGCTAGATAGATAAGTATGTTCAGGTATTTATGTAAAGAATATTTCAGGGAGCACGAGGGTCATTTAGTGGATGACTCGGGCAGAGGCTCTGGTGCCTTGGTTTGTGCTCCAAGTTTCAACAGCAAACAGGCCAAAGCTATTTACAGGTACGTTTATTACTTTAAGTTTACCTGTAGCAAAAATATTGTAAATGATATTTTTAGTACAGTTCTTGCAATATATAACAAGGTAGGTATTGTAGGTTAGACTAGTCCAGTAACCATAACATGACCGGTTCAGAATTAAGTTATCTCTCCCTAAGTCTCTGTCAAACTAGCGTTATAAGAAAGGGACGCATATAGAGATAACTGAGATAAACTAAACTTGGCCGTTCATCTTAGGGCCACAGTAACATGAAAAGTCAAATAATCATTAGACCACCAACCTAAATTTAAACTAGCAAACTGCTTAAAGTAATCGTCCAAAATATCTTCTACAGCATAGCCAACCAACTTGTCCGCCTAGTCGGGTCTACGTCCAACCTAAGGCCGGTGCTAGAAGCATTATATCACCGGATGCTGCTCTATCCTCCCATATCGCACCGAGTGGAGCCATTGCGGAGCACGAGGGAGTTGCTCCAGAATCCTAAGAGACTGTGTCAGTTGATTTTGCTACGGAAGGCAGAGATGGAACGACATAGTGATGACATGGCTATATTACGACTGTAAGTATTTTGTTTAAAACAAATATTTCTATTTAAAAAAAGAGTTATCTTAAACTAGCAGCCGTATCAGTCTCTCTGAAATGATGGACATTACTGTTATGGCGACTTACTGATTAAAATAAATTTGTATTGAGTGCCCTACTTTGGAACCTTCCATTACCAGAATAATGGACGGCATAGAAGAATGTGGTCGCAGCGGCAACCCAGAAGTAGTCGCCGCTTCAGTAGAATGCGTGGTGTCACTTCTCGACGCTCTAGAGAAACTTTGTTCTGGAACCATCGAGTATATCTCGCCTGAAGTAGCCACGCTCATTTTGAAGCATTGGCCGAGACTGCAGGATGCCGACTACACGGGACCTTTAACGTATCAGACTTTGGCTAGATTACCCAGTCCATACAGGTAAGTGAAACTGGAGTTATCGGACATAAGATAATTAAGGTAAACACTTACTTAACTATGAATCCCCTCCATAAGCCCTTCACAGGCAAATTCCTAAAGTTGCTGTGGATGTGATGACGCTCCAATGGTACTTTCTCAAGTTTCTGGTAGCTTTTTCAATCATCGTATCACCTGACCAATACAATGTTTATTCTTCCATAGAGATGTAGTTGCTGTTCTGCAATGCAATGAAGAAAAGGATCATGACTCATCAGGTACGCCATAATATTTAATTTAACTTTGGATTTTTTTTATGAAACTATGACAAAACAACTAAGTCTTCGTCAATTTTTGAGACCATCAAACAGTCTGTTTAAAGTCAAATATGGCGACCGACTAGTGGAACTACTTACAGCTCTTCGTTTCAGATACTTCAGGCCCTGAGAACATGAGTTCAGGCAGCGACGCTGAAGCGGATTCTGATGCCGACAATGTGTTTCTACCCTCACGTGCAAATAACCCTAATGTCACTACAGATATAGAAAGCGATTCCCCGCACAAGAAAGCCAAAACCATACCGAAGACGCTTAATCTTGGCAGGTATTTTCGATTGGAATTCTTTTTAAAGTTTGTCATGAAATACCAATCTTCCTTGACTTTTTAAAATAAATAACACTAACAGGCACATATCTCCATTTCTGTCTTCTCGTTAAAACCTGAATTTTTTTTATAAAACAAAAGATGATTCTAAGACATAATTTTGACATTACCCTTAAGAGCGTACAAACAGAGATTTGGCAACCGCGCTTATAGCTGCCAAATATTTAGCTGTTTTCATTGATTTATCAAAATTAATGAGTTAAAATACGAAATATAGCAACGGTATGTACTAGAACTTGTGTTCTTACATTTGTTGGTAAGTAGTAAATCTTATATACTTATACCGAAATGTATACATTTACAAATGGAATGTTTTCAAATGCTTGTTTTACACTTAATTATAACTGTATTAACTATTGCAATGCATTATCAATATTTTAGTACATACCGTTGCTATATTCCGTATTTTAATTCATTAATTTTGATAAATCAATGAAACATCTAAATATTTGGCAGCCATAGGCGACGTTGCCAAATCTGTTTGCACGCTCTTAAAATATACTAGGTAAAGCAACCTAATGACGCATATTATAAGCTGCCAATCAATCAAGCCAATAAGTACTAAGAACGTGCATACAAAAAGTCCCGAAACAAATATAAGCTGTAAGACATGTTGTTCTTCCAGATGCACAGTAACGGAATGTAACGCAGACTTGGAGCGACACAACGCAAGGCAATTCGTAAAGACTCTACAGAATTCTCTGCTACCAAAACTGCTGAATTTGAGGACCTGTATAGAAGTGGACGAAGCCATGCAAGAGTTCGCGTCGAAGTGCTGCCAACACAACGCCGCCCAACCCCCTGCCACGTCCTGCATCATGAATGCTGACGGAGTCTATCTTGCTACTTACGCTGCTCTGCTTCTTACCTTACGACAACGTCGCACGGACTATTATAGGGAGCCTAGCGTAAGTTAAGCATTCTAAAACTGCTTTAGGATGCCTAAACACCATGATAAAGTAAAACCTTTAAATTTACCTAAGCTTGTTATTTCAAAAGTTAAATATCTCCAAAATCGTGGACCCGTTTGCAACAAAACATAGCTTAAAACGTAAAAACTGCCTTGCTTGATTCAGCTACAAAACAAAAAAAAGTACAGAAATCGGCTTATCGGATCTGGAGCCACAGAGTCACTAATAGACAGACACAGATTTCAAACGTACCTCTCTTTTGTGTCGGGGGTTATATAAAGAGTACCCATTAAGAATCTTTTAATACACCCCAAATAGCTACTAAGTCGTCCTAATTAAGAGCTAAGTATCGAATTGTTCTGTACTATTTTAACTGGCCTTTCATATGTATTCCAGAAGATCCAGGTGTCTCTGACAGAAGATGAGTTCGTGGAGGAAGTGCAAGGCAGTGGCGTGTTGGTGTACCTGTCAGCGACGTGGCTCCGGGAGCTGTATCAGCAGGTTCTGGTCAATGACTTGCTGAAGGATGTCCCGAGCTCCGACCATCCACTGGTGCATTTGCTGTCAGGTAAATGACAATAACTAACAGATAGATTACAGTAAGTCAACTGAAGAATAATTATATTACGTGGTTACTCTGGCGTGATACGCACATCAAAAAAAGGGTTTGTCTCGGTAGGAATATGGATTTACAAAAAAAATTTCAAAACTGTCTAAGGATAAATATAATGAACCCTAGACACTTTTGATTGTTGTAGCCAGCGGTAGGAAGAGGTAGTATGATTAATTTTGTTATCCTTTTTGTTGGTTTTAAATCGAATAAACAGCACTTCCTTAATCTAGTGTATGCCGCCCGATCACGAATATTCAACTTTTTATAGAATTTGTTTAAGCGGTGTCACTCTGATAACCTACCTCTACAGTACCTTGTATCAAATCATATTTGATACAAGGTACCTTTTCTGTTAATCAAATCAAAGTTCGGTCCTTTCTTCTTCTTTATGCGATGATACTTTTTCAAAAATCCTTTTGCATTACTTATACATATATTATATGCGTGCATCCTTATCAGCTGTCTTCATAATAACTATTTATCTTTGACAGACCTGGGAGGCTTGGACCAAAACCCCGTGATGTCGGACTGGCAAAAGCTGAAAGAGGTGTCCATGGTGTATAGCAACGTTAACGACTCCACGCAACATCAGGCCAGTTTGCGATGGGCCAGAAGGTGTTGTAAATTATTTTGCATTCAATGTTGAAAATTCTAATTCAATAAATGTTACACGTGGATAGAGAGCGCAAGTAGCCGATACATATAAATATACTCACACGGATGAAGAACTCTACATAAGCTCTTAAATATGGTGACGATAGAAGCGTGCGTTAATCAATTTAATACTACTACTTATTGCCCGACTCCCGGTGGTTATATTTTTCAGGTTTTAGTGGACTATTTTAAGTGCTTAATTGATATTGTGAACATTTGCTCTTGCAGAATATTGACATGTATTTGGGATTCGATGGTGACAGTTCTCAGTGTGCCTTTGACTGGATATAGAAACAGGAAACAGAAATTGAATGTAATAATTTCAAAGAAAATCAATACATTCGGGAAGAGGAAACGGATCGCTTGGGAAGGATTGACCATACAGTGTCTGGAGGGGTTACATAAGGTAGGCGCACAGACGTTTTGGTTTTCCATTGATTCTGTAAAAAAGGTTGTTGCACACTATTTCAACTCCATACCTACCTCATCGTCTCAAAATAAAAGCACTAAAATATAGGTTTATGTTGTTGCTATACGTATACAGTATATAACGGATACACAAAGAATAGGATATAAATCTAGTACGGCAGAGATGAACTAGTTAAAGCAAATGGTTTTTTACCCAGAAATCACATCTATAGTTATTTCGTGTTTTCAGGCAGCAAGAGTTAGCAACACTTTGGGTTTGCAAAACCGCTGCAGCAGTATCTTAGCACTCCTGGCTAACTCCGCAATCTCACAGCCGCCTAATGGCAAAATACTGGCCACTCACGCCCTGTCATTGGATATTTTAATAACAGGTAAACAACAAAATTGACTCTTGATAAATTCTTGACTGATTAACTAGTTACGAAAATCAAAAAGTAGAAATAAGACTGTCTCTCGTCGGTCCCATGTTGGGCGCCACTTAAAATTTTTGTTGATCAAAATTAAAATAATTTTGGGCATATCTTGCACGTTTAAAAAGCACCCAAAGCTGAGTGCAGACTTCTATTTTACGCTATTCTCTCCAATGTGGATCTTCACTCATCAATCTTTTACCAGCTACTTTAACTAGAGCATTTGACCATCCCTTATTTGCTTGCCGACAGTTCGTGTTGTAGAGGCACTCTGTAGCCAGTTGCTGATTGCAGTACAAACGGGCCAGCTTGACTGAGAGAATGCCACACTCTCACAGAATATCGGCACGAATTAGTAGCTTGATATTGCGTTACGTACGGTGAGTGATAGATCCAAAGACACTCTGGGGGTAAGCTAAACGCTGGCAACGGACTAGCGATTCTCTCGTGGACACTGGTTCCCATCAGGTAACTCGTGGTAACTTTCCTTCGTTTTCCGTAAAAAAAATCTACCTGTTCTGGGTCTTCGCTAGGGTATTAAAATTCAGTACTTACCTCAGAATCTACGGGCCTCTCTTTTGCTTTTTGTGTTGCATATTGCAACTGCTATCATTTTCAGGGGGTCTCGAGCTCGGCGCTAAAGCACCCGAGTGCTGGGAGCACATCTTCGCGGCCTGCCAATACGTGTCCAGTTTCGAGCACTCGTTGTTCGGGCAGCAAGGCAACAACGCCACCCCCATAGTGGCCATGCAAACTGGGCGGAATAAGACTGTGTCCATACTGCAGGCTGATGCCAAGTTGGGGTTGGATGGGCGGGATGATGAGACTTGGTAAGTTAGGCTAGTATTCGTTGGTTTAATCTTTATCTTTACATAGTATAAAGTAAAGTCGTTATTCGATCCTTTATGTCCTAAATCCTTATAGTGTATGTTCCGCCACCTTATCCTTCTAACCCATGCAACGGATTTTGATGAGATTTTACTGTCATTTACATTTTTTTATTCGAAAGGATTTTATGTACATTACATCCTGATTGTACCCGTTCGAAGCCAGGGCGGGTTGCTAGTGAATTATATTCTATTTGATTACTCCATATATTAACTAGCAATATTAAGTTTATGTGGCATAAAATGTTTACATAGGTACTGTAAAAAATTATAATTAAAAATATTGAAACCCAGCATTTTGCTCGCTCGAGGGAGCGTGCCCGGAATGCCAGCTGTATTACCTGGAAACATTTACTATATTCTAAGTTAAAAGTATTTTTTTCTACGTGGTTATTTCGCTAACGTTACTATTTGGTTGTTACAGTGTGGATGTCTTCAATTATTTACAGCCAATGCTAGAAAACAATCTAAGCAACGACATGTCTGTGGCTAAAATCGTTGAGACATGCAGACAAGAGGTAAATGTGTATTACTTCATATTACACAAAATGAGGCCTTAAATTTTGAGAATGCACGCTCACTATCAATAATCCATTGCCTAACTTAGAAATATTAGACCTTTAAACGCTGATTACGAAATTAGTAAATTTTCTTTCTAACTTCTAAACTGCTTATTACGGACCCATGCTGCCATGCAGATGGTGATTAGCACAATAGTTGTAACGGCACAGATCCCAACGGAACATGGCATCCAAAAAACACGGAGCTATAAAATCCGAAATGCTCTGCAAACCATGTTCCTCTTAATGGTTCCACTTCATTCTCGTTTCTCTCGTATGTTAAGGGCGGAAACGTAATATCGGGTGCCGGAGCGGCGCGGGTGTGCTGCGCGCTGTCCGCGGCAGGCGACGCGCTGTTCACGCGCCTGGCCGCCACCACCACGCTGCCCGCGCTCAAAGCCGCCCTGCAGAGACTCGTGGCGCACCACCACAGGCTGGTATGTACAAGTACAGACCACGGGTTAAGCATAAACTAATATGGAGTGACAGGTGGGTGGTGGCTGAGGCTTGTTCAGCGTCAGTTCTAATAATATACGTAAATGATTTGACTCTAAGTCTGATCTAGTTGACCTAAATATGTATTATGGCAGTTTATTTGTCTTTTCCGCGGCAAACTTACCTAGCACACTTGAAACACGTCCATCGCCTACATGTTTGAATCTGTATATGCCCTTTGACCATCCGGTATGAAGTCAACGTGTGACGAATTTTCATAAGACAGGCATGGGTTTGGTATTCATGTTACTTAGGACTTTAAGAATTGATTACTTCCAGCAATTCAGCTCCTCAGTTCCTTACTTACAACCCTTTATTCACTTTCAGCTATTCTCCAGCTGGGACCAAGACATAGCCAACAACAATGCGCCCTGGTGGCGGCGCGGCAAGCACTCCGGCTCAGGCGGCGGCGGCGAGGCTGCGCGCGCGCTCTGCCGAGCTGGCGACGTCGCACTGCGCTGCTTACGAGCTGCCAGGCCGCTGGCTCACCGCATGTCGATATGGACTGTTGTAGGGCCACACTTCATGCAGGTACAATACAATAACTCCTCATTGATCACCACAAAACAGCATGAAAAGGTACAATCAGATAAGATAGCTCTTAGCTGCTAGTGCGTTACTAGCGCACCAACTTCTAAATTCTACTTACTCCAACAACTCCCTTATTGCCGTTCCATCATACCGTCGATTATTAAAAAGCAGTCAACGCTCTGAATTTCACAAACAAAAGCAGGAACATTTCAATACAGTCATTCCTTATCCCGTGATGGTCAGAATCTTTTAAACATTTATCTATCTTAAAAATCTCTGTTTGTAATTTGGCTCAAGACTGAAGAATAAAATACGCTCAGTACATTTTAACCAAATCATGCTTTTTCAGGCTGCATGCCACAAAGACATCCAGATCTCGAGCTTGGCGATCCAGTGCCTCCACGATTGTGCTACAGCGCTATTGAACCAGCAAGTGGAATTGCCCCATTTCCACTTTAACGAGGCTCTGTTGAAGCCGTTTGAGAACCTTCTGTGCTTGGAGCTCTGCGATGACGATATTCAGGTGAAATAATTGATTTATATTGTGCCTTAATTCATTTTGTTAGCTATAGAAAAGTAATAAAAACTTTGTTATGCTATTGCTTATAACAAATGCTATCCTGTTGTTCAATAATAATGATGTTTAATGTTTTCAGGAGCAAATAATATCATGCATTTGCGAGTTTGTGGAAACAAATAGAATGGAGATCCGATCTGGCTGGCGACCCCTATTCAATACCCTTCGTGCCGCCAACAATTCCAACCAATACTCCGCCATACTCGAAATTTTCAAAGTATTTCTCAATACAGACAATACACTGGTCTTTGCTAATGCCGCTTTAGACTGCATTCTCTGTCTTCTTAGCCATATCAAAGGCCTTCATTACGACGAAACACAAGCAACGGAAGTCAAACAAAAGAAAAATACAACCCCAGCACAACTAAAACCGAGTCTAAGCCTTAAATTCTCAAAGAACAGCAAATTTATTCCACTCAGCGAAGAAAAATCAGAAAAGGTTATAGTGGACATGTGCAAAGAAGCGCTTTACCATTTGGAAAGTTGTGCTGATATCCTGACAATGATGTACAATATGCCTAAATGTCCGATATTTAATACTGGCAACAGAATTAAAGGAGATATGCCTCTGGCTGTGGTCGATCCTATTATTCCTAGCAATTCTCTTGATATCACCAAGTATATTTCGAACGAACATTGCGCGGAAGATCTTATTTCATATAGGAAATTGTCCACAAGCCTTCCCCCTTCAAACACTACTAACAACTGCCTATTAAAACTTGATAAACCAAGTAATATACTTAAGGTTTGGTACGTATTGATTGAAGGGCTTATATCAGCTACGGTTGTATGTTCGAAAAAGAATCAGCCTGCAGCAATGGAAACCCTGTTCAAGCTGTTACGAAATACTATCGACGTTCCTGGAACACATTTCGGTCTGCATTGTTTAAACCACTTGCTTTTGCCAACGGTACAAAATTGGCTTCGCCAAATTGCCAATGTCAATACACATTGGGACAGTGTCATGCCAAATTTCAAACAGTGTTGCGGAATGACTACAGATACAATAGTAGTATATTTGCATCATTTACAGCAAATCAACGTGGAACGATCAACAGCAGATGGTATGCCTGATGAGGAAATAGAGCCCATTGAAAGCACAGAGGC
The DNA here is from genome assembly GCA_963691745.1 of Ditula angustiorana. NCBI lineage: Eukaryota > Metazoa > Arthropoda > Insecta > Lepidoptera > Tortricidae > Ditula > Ditula angustiorana. The sequence continues at coordinate 10,282,139 of OY829485.1, forward strand.
TACGTTTGCGCTTAAACAGATTTTACTCATTTTGGTCGAATGCATAGCTCAACCTCAGGAGCCTATAGCAAGACTGGGAGCATCGTGTATACGGCACATCATTTTAACATCTGGGCACTTACTCACTGACAACCAGTGGGAGATTGTATGTACGAGCCTTCACAGAGCTTGCAACGTTTGTCTAACCCCTTTAAAGCAACTGACGTACGCTTTCCAAGAAAACTCCAATAGTTTTTACGGGGACTTGGCTATGGTGAAGGTGGCTGCGAGACGAGATTGCTCAGTGAACGACAATGTCAGATTACACGCAATGGCTCAACAAGTATTCCTAAACGAGCAGTTGAGAGGAGACGGCCATGCAAAGCTGACTCCAAAGAACTCATCTAATAACTTAATGCTTATTGACGACAGGAGTTACATCTTCCTCATTTACCTTCAAGAGTCTACCAACTCTTTGAACCCAGAACTGTACACAGTTAGGATTCCTCATAGAGGCTTAGTAGTTGGGTTACTAGCTCATCAAATATTAGTTCAAATAATCGCTACGGTACTCATTCAAGCTTCCTCCGATGTCTTCCACGGCATCAACAGTATCCTGCTCGAAAGCTTTAAAGCAGGTTCAAATATTTGCAATCACAAATTCTTTCTAAATAGCGACAACGCAGATTTGTTACTTAAAAGCTTAGAGCTATCGTATGTAAGAGCGATGCAGTTTGACTCCCGACCGGGATTAAAGTTCCTAGTACAGAAAGTTTCTAACCTCGATTACGCTGCTAATCTCTACAAGCAAACAACTTCTTCGTGGCTTATAAAAATAATAGCTCTGACTGAGATATTCTTCAGCGGTGTTCATAGATTCAAGTTAAAACCTACAGATGTGTCTATAATATTGCACAATTACACAACGACTCTTAACCTCACTCTTGAATATGACCGGTTTATAATTAAAATATTCGATCTTAAAGCTACATGGGAACTATTGTGCAACAATTATGTAAAACATTTGATAAGTGTATCGGACTTTGACGAGCCTGAAATAAAAGAGAGAGCATCTTGTAGTTCAATTGAGACAGACTCTTCAAATCACTGTGATGATTACTATGCACAAAATACGACAGAATCTTCAGTACCCGTCAAAAAAGAAGATTTTAATGAAAAAACTGATAGTGACAACCCTGAGCCTAATATTGAAAAGCCAAGACCATTCACATTTGCTGACTTTAAATTGAACAGTGTTAGTTTAGAAACCGCAGAAATCACAAACGGTGATGAAATCACAGAAGTGACTGAAAATGAAATGGTCAACGGGTCTGATACAGATATTAATAAGAAGTTAGAACGATCAGATCCTGATGAAGTAATGTCTAAAAAAGTAAGAATAAAAGAAAGCGAATGTAGTCCAGTCAATGAAAAGAAAATAAGCGTGACAGATGCGCTTGATAGTCATTTGAATACGCGCAAAGTTAATATTACTATTTGTGATGGACCGATATATGATAAGAATAAACCCGTGGAGCCAATCATTCCTCCACAGCCTGTGCCGCCTGAGATTGAACAGCAGAGAGCCTTGAGCATAAGCAAGGTAAGACGTAAAACAAAATCAAACAATCAATAAGTATGCAAACCACGTCGATAGAATCAACAATTTCTAGCTAGATAGAAAGAAGTATGCATAGAGTAGTTTATGCAACTGCTATTTAATGAGAGGCCTTAAAACACGACTGTGATCCTTTTTTGTGTTTTAAGGCCTCTCATTATATAGCAGTTGCATAAACTACAATTATGGACAGATTATTTGCAAAAAAATTACCCAAATTGTGCTCTGATGAAGTGTATTTTCGTTTTTCAGGACACGGAAGTGCAGCGGCATTGTTTCCAAAACATCTTAATAGCATACCTGGAACTGATTCTAACGTTCCCTCTGGAGAGGTTCCAACTGATCAACCCGGTGCTGCAGTGTGGCTTCGCCCAGCTCGCCAAAACGGTCACTGACCCGCAGCTACTCGACAGAATCAATATATTTTTTGACAAAAAAGACTTAACCGAATTTAATTATAAGTAAGTATCAGTAATATTGTGATACATAAATTCACATTTTAAACATATATTCCTCGATTGTTCAGTGTTATGTGCGAAATAAAAATATACTACAACTCAGTTGTTTATTTTTGAATGAAACACTTTTTCTATGTATTATTTTAATAGTCTTTTGAGCTTTAAGCACTAAAACAAATATAATTCTCCTATATCTAAATAACTTCTTAGTATTGCCTATTTATTAACATTGCAAGAGACTTTTGGTTCAATTACTTAATAGATCATAATTGTCTTTTGTATAAAATACTTAGGTAGGTATGTCAGTCTAAGGCATGTAAACCATATAAAGTACGGTCAACATCAAACAAAATGGCACTATGAACTCACAACAATAAAAAATGTATTGTAAAAAATACAACAGATCAACATTATGCTCCCATACATGCACATAATCTCTCGTAATGGCACTAATATTTGGTTTAATAGTTTTATATTTACAACTAAGTACATATTTACAATCAGGAGCACTTATCTTAAAACGAAAATACTTACGAACGACAACGTCATTGCGACTATTGATGCATTCAAACTACCCGCACCTTTTGTTGGATACGTATGAACAGTCAACGCATATGACAACGCACTTAGACCTAAATCACTTGAGATTAACGGGCTCTCCCGGTTTATAAGTTCAGCTAATTTCTCAGCTTCTAAAACACACACACGCAACTGTAGATCAGTCGGATGTTCCAGTATCGTCTCTACGGAGACGAATATCTCCATTTCAATGGTGAGATAACCTCTCAAAGCGCATTCGGCAATCTTGACTTGTCTTTCTAACGCACTCAGGACATTCTTCAAATTTATTACAGAGGATGAAATGTTAGTGCCGTATAAGGCTCTATCTATTTGCTTCTTTGAATAGAGAATTCTCAGAGCTCCTCCGCACTTTGGGCAGCACGCTCCAGGGGCTGTAAAGCCGAGGCAGTTTGCTTTTCTTAAGGGAGGACAAATGATTCTGTCGACTTGGCATTTAGGTTCCATGAGATTCGAGATAGGTCCTACAGCTAAGCATGGACCGCGGTAGTCGACGCCTACATATTCAGACCATGCAGCGCATTCAGATATGTAGGTGATTCCGTTTGTCCCACAAACGGACCCGACCTGCAACAAATCATTAGTTTAGTATTTTAAGTTTAAACACACTAATTGAGTATTACTTTTTTATAACAATGCTGCAGACTCGTTTACCTTTGAGCACCGTTCCAAGCATTGCCCCCAGTAAGCGAATTTGCTGCCACTCATAACGAGGTGGCATGGGTTGACGTGGGTGCGGCCGTCCGTGTCGCACACAGCCATCGGAGGCTGTGAGTTGCAACTGCTTGTATTCACTGTTGAAACAGAACAGATACATTTTTGTTTAGATACGAGAGAAGGTGCAAACAACAGGAAGAGTAAATCTACATACATATCTATAAAAATGTGTAAGCTCTATCTCCACTATGAGACTGACTTTCACACACTTCCTGCCTCCTTAAGGCCGAAACCCCACTGCGGCGCTCGCTACGCACGCTTTAAACAAAAGCATTGCTGACATGAGACAGTTTGCATGCACCATGCGTAGCATGCGCTGCAGTGGGATTTCGCCCTCCATTTCATTACGCGTCTTCCTCATAAACTCTAGACATAACTACGCCAATAATTTGATTGACGTATGTTCACCTGGCTAATTGGTCCATCAGAAGCAAGTTTAATTTCACTAGGTATATCAATCTAGACTTAACCTACCACAGACATGTTGCGGACAGCTAGCCTGGAGACGAGAGAGGCACACGTTGCGCGCAGGCAGGCACGCGTGGCGGCGGCCGCATGCAGCGCCGGCGCACGGCGAGCGAAGTCCGAATTCGATTTCGCCGTCTGTTGCACCGGCACACCTGTAACATTAGTTAATATATGGATTCCAGAAGTTCTATGAAGTACCTACAGGTACAGTCGAGGATTGAAAAGATTTGTCTTTTTTTGGACTCTATCGCTACGAGAAAAGGTGCAAAATTGACTAACCTTTGCATTCCTCGGCCGTACATGAGCAAAAATCAAAGTTCAGAACTTGCCTGACCAATTGTAATCATACAGTACAATTACTGTTAATGTCAGATTGGTATGCTTTATACATTCTAAGATATCTTTGACAAAGGATTAAGCTGAAACTTGTCCTGGTGTAGCCGTGCAAAACCACGGACGCAAGCATTGCTAGAATGACGAAATTATACGCAGACGAGAAAGTAAAAGATCCCGCACAAAGTATCCCACCGACCTCGAGCATTGCATACGGTAATCATTAAGAATTCTGCGTTCTAAATAAGGCTGGTACTTTTGAGTTTCCCCAAGTGGAGTAGTTACTTGGCGAGGCAGGCGTTGGGATAGCGGCGGCCGGGCGAGGCCACGGGCAGGTGGTGCGGCGGGCAGTTGCACGGCAGCCCGGTCAGCAGCGCCGCGCTGCCGCACGCGCGCCGCGCGCACACGCGCTCGCCGAGGACGCACGCACATGCGTTGCACTCCATGTAATACTTCTCACCTAGAGATAAGTACATTTTCGAACTCCAGACCTTTCATGTAATTTGTTTGGCACTCTTTCGGAAAAAAAGTATGTGGAAACAGTGAAAGAACACACATTTTTGTAGATACGTTTACCCTCTATCATCGCTACCAACATGTAGTAAACAAAAAGATGCGCTATACAAATTACACCAAGGTTGACCAAAGATCTACATTTTGAAAATGCACCCAGGTAATTATTGGAGCATAAACTACTGGGAAAGCTCAATTGAAATTAAGTTTGTAGCGACAAAGAGATTACCATTCCGCTGTGAGATGTAAATACCATCAACTAATTTAAATTCTAGGCCACTGTGGAACCCTGTCGTAATCGTTGTGACATTTAGGCATTCAGCTCAGTTGGACACCGGAAGGGACGTTGGAATTTAACTTGTAAAATTGGAATGTGTCTGTAATTGGAATATCACAGGCACGGAGATAGGTAAAGCCAAGAATCAGATTGTGAAAATAGCAACGTTGTTAGCCACTCTAGCGCAAGGTGCTAGCCAGTTGCAATAGTACATGCCCCTCATGCCTAAGCTAAGAATACATTTACTTTACATTTAATATTATATTCGATTATTTAACATTCTCAGTCTAATAAATTGTTTTAAATTATCCCATGGGACAATGATCGGAAACTCTTTTCTGAAACTATTTTAAAAGTACCAAATCCTTTAAGGGAAACATAAATCCTCAGCTTACCATGTGTCATGACCTTGTCATGGAGGCGGCAGTTGTCGAGCGCAACGCAGGGCAGCGGCTGGCAGCGGGACAGGCCGCGGCCGGTGCATTGGCACACCTTGTAGCAGGCCTTCTGCGCCGGACTCACCATCGGCACCCGCGTCCATGACCCCAGCGGGACTAGGTACGGGCTGCCGTCACCTGGGAAATAGAAGCCCACTACTACTACTACCCATACTCTTCCTATGCACAGCAAAGCTTTCACTTCTGTATCAAACTCTACGCCTTTAGTAAGGCTTAGTTCACTTACCTAGTGGACAACCATCGATGCAAGAGTACCGCGAGCAAGCGCCGCCCTGCAGGCAGTTTCTGTTGACGACACACACCTGCGTCGCGTTGCACGGCGCGCCCGCGCACGGTGACGTCACCGCCTCGCGAGATGACAGCAGCGGGGGCTCGGAACCTGAAAAACAGTCTGACTTTAAAAATTGTCGTCTAGCTTATGGCAACTATTAAGTCTTTTATCCTATGTTAAATATATCTCTACAAATATATGAGCAATATTTTTATATTTGTTTGTAATTGCGTCCTCCAAAACTGCTCTGTAGATAACTCGATCGTTAGTTCGAATTAAAGGCAATCAATAGCTAACTTCCCATGAGCAATGATCAGAATTTATCCTGCGCGACGTATCAGTTATCACGCGAGGTGGTGGAACAATCCGTAATAATGACGACGACACACCGTAATTAGTCCACAATTTTCACTCGCGGGGGCATCTCAAGTAGGTACTCACTAGGTCGTATGTAGGCATTAACCTCCAATCATGTTGAGTCATCCGCGCAAACTAAGCTCACATCCTGCATCTTTCCCCACGATTCCCTCTAGCAGGGATGTTCCGAAAGTACAAACATACTCGGCGCCATGTAGTCAGTCAGCGGCACGCAGGGCGCGGCGGCGAGCGGCGGCGCGAGGCGCGCGCACAGCGCGGCCGCGGTCAGCGAGGGCGGCGCGCGCGCCCACTCCACGCACGACGACACCAGCCGCGCGCAGTCCTCCGCGCACAGCAGGCTCACGTGCCCCTGATGATATTATGGAAATCACTTACCTATGAACCAAACCTTGAATGCCAAATTTAGGTTATGGGACCAATAATTTTTTTACTAAAAATTCGGAAATAGTCAAATGCACTTGCATGTTTTCACCCGGACGTGAAAAAACAAAATGACAAACAAATAAACAGCTAAATAAAAGCCTGTAATAAAAATAATATCTGGTACTGATGATGTGTCGATCTTCAAAAACTATGAACGTAAATATTATATGTAAAAATTTTTATTAACCCAAGATTGATAGTTCTTTGTAAATTGTACCTATTTTAAAAAAGAATGTGTTCCGAAACAAACAAATAATACACTCAAAAAAATAAAAAAAGGAACAAGACCCATAGATCTAAACTGGATGGCATAAGAGTCAAGAAAATGAATAGTCATTCTTTATTTGCTAACCTTAGCCGTGCAAGGTTTAACGTGTAGAGCACAAGCTACACTCTTCCATATGTCGGTCGGGCATTGAGATGAGTTTTTTAAAGGTAGCCTCAGCCCTGACACACTGACGTATCTAAAATAAAAAATGCCTAATGTAAATAAGTATGAGCTTAATAAAAACCATTAAGTATTCATGACAATTTATTTGCTACATTCTTAATTTCTTACCCGCTATCTTTTTGTTCAGCAACTGCCAAATGAGCATCGAGATCAGCTTGAGCGGAACAAGATCTAAATAGACTGGTAGGTCTATTATTTAACTGACTGCAGTATGTTAGACCAGCGCAGCCCAGAGAGCACGGAGCTTCCACTGAAAAAGAAAACCTGAAGTAAAATCCACACTTAAATTACTAACTCTTAACGAAAGTTTACTAGAACCACTAAAGTACCAACCTTCTTCTATACATTGCGTTAAGTCGGTTTCCTGTGGTTCACCCAAACACTCAGCATAGAATTTCTGCCAATTATTTTGCCAGTCCGTATTAAACGTATTGAAACAGAGTCTGCGACAGTTTATTGTTGTTGCCTAGAAAACAAGTATTTTTTAATACGACCTAAATTAGAACGCAGACTTTTGCCCTGGACATCCAAGGACTAAGCACAAGAGGAAAGTAACGTACCTAGTAAAGGAAGTAGTAGTTTGCTACCACATTTTGTACCGTGTGTGACGGGATCAAGAGGGAGTGGAAGTTCTAAAGTCAAACAACGGATCGAAGACTCTCTTAGGCTTGCTGGTTGTCAAAGTGGCGATGATCAGTTCCTATCAGGCCACCCACATGCTTTATTTGATCCCTTTTCCGTAAAAGAAATGTATATACCTTATTGCAACAATGTAGCTTAGCCACGTCATGTGGTATGAGGTCCTTAGTGTCAGGAGGCGCGTCCTTCCTCAAGAAGCACTGCCACAAGCCATCGTGAATGGCTGGAGCGCCACATTCCTGTGCCAGAGTTTCAGCGATCTCTTGGGAATCTCCTGTGCGACGCAGTACTGATTCGCATTGACTTCTACACTCTTGGCTTGGTGATTCCTGACAGCATGGTAAATCTAAAACATTTTAAAATTAACTATTTAATTCATTTGAGCAAAGAGATTGACAAGTCATAGAAATTAATTCTACAGTTAAATTCTTTAGATACTGGAAACAAGATGAACAAAAAATTATTAAGTGACTCAGCAAATCAGCCTATCAAGTCAGTCAACCTTTTGCATCAGTATTTTAAAAGATTGTTTTGATTGGCTGATATATCACAACAGGTTGAGTGATGCGTTGCTCGAGCGACTAGCTATTCCTACCTCGTGTATGCCTTCTTTTGATTTTAGCCCCAGGTGGACCGTTTAAAGAAGCCTTCCCTTGAATTAAAATAAACATACACATCCTCACATTTAGAGGTGTCCGTGTGGATGGTAGAAGCGGTGAGATCACGCAGGCAGTGCAGCAGCGCCGGCGACTGGTCGCACGCCTCAACCGCGCGGTCGCGCAAGCGCATCTCCACGTGCGCCATGCCCACGCGCCACAGCACGCGCTGGCACGCCTCGTGACAGCTCAGAGACTGCGTCTGCGCTGCAGGTCGGACGATCTTTATTACAGGTTGTGGGCCCATAAGTTGAATAAAGCTCAGGTATGCGTTAGTTTCTGCGGTAAAAAAATTTAGCCGATACTAAATATCAGGTGATTTTCGTTAACATAAGAACGAATATTCCATTAGAGATTTTGTTATTTACTTTTCTGAATCTCTGAAAGCATTAAGCAATAAGCAGGTTTAGGTTTGATTAGAACAGCAACAACAAAAAGAATACAACTCGGATGGATTAGGTCGTACCTGCAATAGCATATTGGGCCATCACATCCTTTGTCGACACACATGTAGGTACTCACCGCAACAATGCTGCGCCTCTTGCTGCCGCTGCACGCAGCTGAAGAAGGCGATCTCGTCAGAGCGACGGCACGCAGCGACGAGTGCGCTCGCGCCGCCCGCAGTCGCGCACGCCTGCCGGCACGGCGCCGCGCGACCCAGCGCGCAGCACGCGCGCCCCCACCACCCCGACCCTGACACCACCTCTGTTCAACATGCAGGCTATGATCAAACAAACTAAATCATATTATACCTTCTTTACTCGTTGTGCCTGAGCCAGACGACGCAGACACAGCTAACTGTATATTCTCAAGGTTGCCAAATTTGTAAGAAATCACCCCCATTTATTTCCTACTCACAACACTGTTTAGAATAAAGCAAATGGCAGAACTCCTCACAGGTTATAAGTACCTAAGTGTAAAAAGCAAACTATTTAGCAAAAGTTTAGAAACAAAGTGCCTAATGAAAAAAAATCGCATGAATCTAACCGATTTCAACCAATATTGTTCAAATGGTTACTTAACAAGTGTTTTTTCTCTGATTCTGACTTTTAAATTCTGATAATTCAATGAATTGACTAACATTGTTAAGAGATAAATACATATTATTTTCTTTTTGAATTCAATAACTACGAAACTGTAACACTGACATACTAAAACTATTTTAAACATTGACATATTAAAATTATTTTAAAACTATTTTGTACCAACATTTCTACGTCAGATAATGGCTGAATATATTAAATTAATATAAATGTACCACCTATTGTATAATACTGTACACTAAGAAATAAATCATTTCTATTCTATTCTCTATTCCACTCTCAAACAGTATCCACTCGCATGTGCTATATTCCTCGGTTTAGCCCTTCGTAGAGTAATCGACTATTTTATCGATATTAAGTTATGCATATTATGAGCGATATAACTCACCTTGAATAGTCTGATTCATGCATATCCAGAACTCTATCTGCAAAGAAATTAAAAAGATAGATCAATCAATAAATCACCGATCCTTCCGTTTCAAATGCGTCTTTTGTGCCGTTCCTCCCATTATTTCGAAGTAACTGGATACTGCGGTAATCTTAAACCATCCTCAATTACAATACAATGCCAGTGGGCGGTTTATTGATGAATAAGATCCCGTAGCCTTTCAATAGGATAGAAAAAGGCGCTTGATAATGCCAGCGCACGATATCACCTTACTTCACGTGGTGGCATAAACCGAGATGAAGTATTATGGATGGTGATTAACATTATAAACCGCCTTGATGTTATCAGGGACATATAGATAAGATGTTATAGCTGTCTTAATCATTAGAACAGTTCCAGCTACCGGTCTGAACTCATTAAGTTAGTATATAAAAACGTTCATAATTGACTGAGATACGATCATTATACACTTACGAGTTGAGGTGCGCAGAACCTGTAGATGTTTTGTATCCTCTCCTCGCGCATCGATGAGTTCGATGCTATCTCGACTAGAGACATCTAAAACCAAAACAAGACTAATTAAAGCGATATTTGGTGTAATTTAATTACCCATATAAAAAGTGACTCAATTGGGGTCAAATAGGTAGATAACGTTTTATCTGTGAAGAGAAAGCCAAATGAGGTAACATTGTATGAAGAAAGTAAGTATGAGAATAGATCCATGTTTATAGTAAAATGTACGTTCGCATTGGTGTTGGGATTAATAGAACATCCGCAAAATAGATTGATTTGAATTTATTAAGATGGACGTATAGAAATAAATCTGGTTAATAAAAACTAACATAGCTCAAACTAGAAGATGAGATAAAGACAAACATCGTTCATGATTTAAATTGGCTCATTGAACCATTACATGATGCTTCACCTTCTATCTAAAGGCAGCAATCTACTTCACTTAATTTAATTTATAGCATTTCCTTTGACAACCGAAATCACTTCTTAAAATAATTGTACCGTTACTTGTGTGTTAAATTCAGTAGTTTCTTCATTCGACCGAGTGAACCTGTTATTTTTACTCATTCATTCAACCAGTGAACTTCACTGATATGACTCCAGAAACAACCAAACCCAGAAAACGTCACTTGTCAGATAACTGTTTCTGTGTTATGAACATTATCATCAAAGTTTGTGTCAATGTACTAATAAAATTAATTGGATCATGCATCAAACTTCATACGAACCACAGGATATTTGGAAACGTGAATCGTAAAATTATTTGGCTGTGTGTTTTCATGTTATTCAAACGATCGAATCGCACATTACATTTTAACTTCTTAAATTCAATAAATGCGATTCTGGAAGCTTTAGTACCTTCTTATTACGGTTGCAATTCGTAAAATGTAAACCCGTATCTGAAAGCTTATGAACTAGGGAGTAATAAAGCTGCGCTTACGCCACTGCATGTTCTAAACTAGTGAAGCTAATTTATCGATAGTCGCGTCATCGCTATCAGTTGAACGCGAAAAGCAGTTAGAATATTAATTAGGAAATCGTTAGGTCAGGTTTATAACCTTCCTGAATATTAAACCAGAACCAGTTCAGAAAAAAAGAAACTACGATTAGAATAACAGACTCATTTGACTAATGTAATTTCGAAGTTTTATAGTTGGTCAACTATTGACACTGTTATAGTACTTATGGTTGTCCCAGCCGCCCTAACATAACTGTCCAAGTGTAATTTATCCCTCCGCGCGGCTCTGTCTAACTATTGCAAATACATTAACTATGATCAAATCACTTTTTTGCTCAGACTAATTAATGGGTGAATTTCATTGTAATTATATTTATAAATATGAAAAATCTCAGTAGTTTTTAACAAAAAGAAGAAAAGAAGGAACGATTTGTAGAAACTTCTGTTAATAACGCTTATTTAAGGTCAGCAGCTTCTATTCTGATGAAAAAATCTTCTAATTTTTTTCGACTCCACTAGTATTTTGGCGCACTCAGTAAATATTCGAGCGGGTCAAATGCTTTTTATAATTCACCCTAATGCTATCAATACTGCCGGTAGTATAGTATGGACAATTTTGATACTAGACAGTTCATCGACAAACTATTTATCGATAGTCGCCTATAAGTAGCAACACTATTCTAAGCAAACACATGTTGCCGGGCTGTTATGGCTCTTCATTAGTTTTAAGGAATTAATTGACATCGCCGGCGCTACATTAACGATCGTCTCCCTTTTAGAATATCGCATTACCGACAATTGTGTTGTTTTATTCTACTAATATAAATCCGGAAATCCATTTGTCTACTTACTATTATTATAAGTCATAATTATGATATAATTAAATTGAAATTATGCATATAGCGCAAAGATTGCACACGTGTGCGCACAACTGTGCGCACCGCATGACACCATTGGAATCAGTGTTACCTTTTCAGATAATTTGTCAAAATATACAATGACTAGTTGACGCGCGCGACTTCGCGTGAAATTAGCAGCCTATGTCCGTCAGGGATAGTGTAGCTTTCTATTAGTGAAATAATTTTTGAAATCGGTTCAGTAGTTCCAGAGATTAATCCATATATACATACAAACAAACAAAGTTTACCTTTTTATTATATTAGTGTAGATGTGTGTGTAGATGTAGATAGTGTAGATAATTCAACTTGACAAATAAATTAGTAAATATTCAATTTTTATAGAATTGTGAGGCAAATGAGCACTCGGGTCGCCAGTGCACCTAACACGAATCTTCTCGATACGCGTTAACGCTCTACATAACTCAGTGCGTCTCTCTCCTAATGGGCTACTTAGAAAGAGACACACTGCATCACCGCCGCAGCCCATGGAAGTTCATACTTTTTAGTATAACTGATGAACATTATCTAATAGACAATAGAAGGCCACACTTATTTAAAGCTCTAGCTCGGGGGGCTGCAAAAACAAGCAGTGAATTCTGTGAGGACATAATTAAGTGTTATAAAGTAGTAAACACTATATCATAAAGAACTGAGTTCAAAGTGCGTTTGAGAGTGCAGGCCATTATCGCTCAAGGTGTTCGGAGAGCAGGGGTTATCAACACGACTGTGAATAACAATGTTTGACCCAAGTCTGTATCATAAGAGGATTGTGTTTGTGTACCAAGCCACAAAAAGCGCTCTACATACAAACGACGGTAACGTTTTCCGCCCACTGAACGTTAACTTATGATATAGCTCTTTTTTTGTATTATGTTGTTATGCGTCAAAACTCCCACAAGTAACCAATACATGATAGGAAATATTCATCACGAAGCAAATGGGCTAAGCCTGTCAAATTGTTGTAGATCATCATTAGAAATATATTTATGTCCCACGAAGTCGATTTAAAAAATGATATTTTAGAGGTTATAGTGATACCAAGTTACAAGAATAACAAAGAAAAGGGATTTTTATTTTTTGCTTCGACATACATATACATACGAGTATATTTAGGTACTTATTGGAATCCAGAAAAATAATTTAAATTTTAATATGAAGGTAATGGGTTAAAAGCAGACTGAATTAAAATAAACGTTATTTTAGTTTTAAACACAAAAAATTTATCAGCGTTTTGGTCAGTCTTTTTTTATGATATTGGAAGGAAAACAAGCAAGTGGGTCACCTGTTGTAAGTGATTACCACCGCCTAAAGACACCCGCAACACCAAAGAGATTGTAGACGTGTTGCCAACCCAGAGGGCTAAGGTGGAATACCTCTTGTGCGAGTAATTGCACCGGCTGTCATGCTCTCCACGCCGACACACAACAGTGCAAGCACTGCTGCTTAGCGACAGGATTAGCGAACTAGATGGAGGTAGCTATCCGGACGGACTTAGCACAAGGTCCTACCACCCGCCTCTAACGCGCTCACTATTAGTTTTCTACTTGTAATCATTCAAAAATGACTTTAGATAAAAACGCAAAACAGAGCATTTATCTTTTTAAAGAGTAATTTTCATTTTTAGAATAAATAAAATCAATGCATATTGTCAATTCCCTAGTAAACTATAACAGACTCTACCTCAGCAAACTATAACGAGCTAGTCAACCAGCGAGACAGCACCACTTCGACTTTGAGCTCTTTGCTGTAGCGCTTCAAGAATCACCTCCCAGCTCGTTGAGAAGTTAACATAAGTGGACATGATTGCGCCGTTTAAGTTGACATGTTAACAATTTGTAGTTGAGCATCGCACTCGGGGCTCGTAGAACAATGATCATTGTATACAAATAGGATGACATTTAAATAAGTCTGATTCGGCCCACACCATCACAATCTAGGCTTATTGTCTTTACAATTGTTTCGCAAACATCTACAGCCTATCACTATTGATCAACTAGCATAAAAAGTAATGTAACATCGCAAACTAAACAAGGCGGGCCACGCAGATAAACATTTTTTTTATTGTTCTCATTGCCATTATAACTAATTAAGGTACCATATAGGGTGAAGAACCAAACATAATAAAATAACTATGTACTTACGTCCAAAAACATGGCAAGGTAGGTAATTTTTCAATTAGCAAATTAAAGATTTCTTGACATTTTGATAAATAAATATTACGCCAAATGATCATGGGACCAATAACGTTGCAAGCAAAATAACACGTGCGTAAGATCCCGCCCGTAAATACCCGTACGTAAGGTTTACAATCTCTGCCGCCGGCGATCAAGGTTACTGTGCAAGCGTGAGGGCTCTATTACTATACGCGTGCGACAGAGACAAATAGAAATAGGGCAATGCTCGATTTTCTCTGTGGTTCGCGACCGGCCTTTAGTAAAAAGCATTACTTCGCGAAGGCCAACACTAATTTTACAAATTCGAACTAATTACCTACATTGCTACTTTACGAAAACAGAGCTATATTGTTATACCCTCGTGCAAAACAGCTCCGAGTGTGCGCCATATATATTTTAATACAAAAACCCGTCCTCCTCCGCTTCAACATGAGACGCAATAAGTACATCACAAAGACTGAACTATTAACCAACACCACTTTACACCAATTGTATGTTGCTCGTGCGATAAGAGAAAACATAGTAAGGAAATCTGCATTATACATACGAATTAATACGTTACCATGATTCTATCGCCCTGATTTCCTTGTAACCGGGCTTGCGAAAGTCGGGCTTGGGAGTCGGTCGCTCCAATGGAGTAACCCCGCCTACCAAATCTGCGATGATAATCAAAGCATACTCCTTACTAAGGATGATTTTATAAGTACACTAGTGCAAAGGAGGTCTGCACGAGAGTATTAGATATAGCACTGCTTTTGTAGCAAGGTAATTTGATGAAATCTGTTATTAGGTGGTAGCCGGCTTCATGATTTGAACGACCTGTATTCTGGTCTCTATTCTAATATCCACAGATATTAAAACAGTTATCGATACGAAACGTCAACTCAGTATGTTTTTTTAATTTAAACGCACGACATTTGATCTCGAGTGACATGACAATAGGGGCTCATTCGTTCGTCTATGGTTTAAAAAAAACGTTCGTCTTGACGGATAGATCGAATCACAGAGTACCTTTTTAATATACATGGCGGCCATTAGTTGTCATCGTTTTTGGTTTTTTGCTGTTACGGTTTTTTGCAGTTATGATATGTGTGTAGATAAAGTAATGTATGCAACTTGTCACGAACCCCCCCCCCCTTATTTTTTTTATTTTTTTAAACTTAATACTAACCTACTTGGACTACCTAGACTAACTAGAACGAACCTGATTTCTACGGCATTTAAAATATAACTTCTAAATTAAACTATTTAATTAATTAAAACTATATTCGTTGAAATATTGGCTAATTAAGTTATATGTTGATTGGATATACCTTTACAATACATAATATACATACTTTATTTTGGCCTCGTGAATCGTTTAGTGTAAAGGACGCTATGTTGCGAACCGTGAATAACCTAAGATCTTTTTAGTGTAGGAGCTGAGAGTTACCTATATTTACCTAAAGTGAACCCTAATTAGAATATCTGAATATTACTAGTACTTTGTTTCGAGCTTAAATATACTGAACGTTGAACTTAACTTTAAATAGAATTATGAGTTAACTAGATACCAATTGGACGCTTTCCTGAATTTACTCGCATAAGTTGGTGAATACCATAAGACCTACTAAATGCTAGATAACCTTATAGTTATTTACTTACGGCTATTTAGTATAGTAAATAGGCTAAATTACTAACTAGAGTTTTAGCCTTAATGATGATAATAAGGTGAATAGTGAGTAAGAATTCTAATGAGTAGATTACAAATGGAACACAGAAGTTAACATGGTGAAATTAGTATTTGTTATAAGGCCCCCTTAGGGGGGGAGACGTGCCCCGCCACCGCACGAGACCTGGGGTCCCCTGATCGTTGCCAGGTCTAGTGGAACGCGTCCCATACTGGACATTCCTCCTCCTTTTTTGTATATAAGAGTATATTGTTATTTAAGGTCTTTGATACATAGTCAGTCAGTCCTAGTTCTGCCAAAGGGCAAGAGGAAGGCTCAATGTTAGCCCATTTAAAAGTTTGAACGTTATATAGCTCATGAATAAGACTCTCTCTCTTAGTTTTGAGAGTTCAGGGTATTGCATTTAGAGTTGTTTCTCTAATTTACATCATTATTGGTTCAGTCACCAAATATGATTAGTTCAAATAAAACTTTATTTCATAGTATTTGTCATGTAAATGTTCATTTAGAACAAGAGTAAAGGAAAGTCTCAATAGAACTGTTACTCATTGATAATTGGTATAGTCAACCTGGTCTTAGGCTAAGTGTATAATTATATTAATTATCCTACGATAGGTTTGTATAGTGACCGTAGTCTAGTTGCAATGCGATGTACGTAAATATCGGTTTACGTAATAGTTAAACAACTGGTAATGTATGTTTCCATCAAAATAGGTTCAGTCAAACTGTTCAGCGCTAATTCTGGAATAATCCTACTATGGGATTAATTTGTGACCGTAGTCTACTTAAAATACAATGATCGTAAGTATCGTTCTACGTAATAGTAAAACTGCTGGTTCCGTATGATTTCATACTATTATATAGGTGTATTTTCCTATAGAATATTTAGACAATTTCATGCCTTTCGTTAGTCCATGATTTATCTGAAGTACGAGTTTGTACCATATCAAGATACCATATCAGTATTGAATGATCCATTTCCACAAACAGTGGTGATATTAATTAATTAATTATATGTTGATGAGATCAGCCAGTGACTCCGACGAAGAACATACCCCATCCATTTGGCAAGGGCAGAGGCTCTAGAGACTGCTTCGCTTGCTCTTTAGTATAACTGATTTCAGTTTGGGTTCAGTAATTTTACTGGAATAAGTACTCATGATTTTTGTACTTAAAAACGTTGGTGGTGGTGATGGTAGTAATTTAGTTTATGAAGTTGAGTCATTCATCACTGAATTTTGGTTTAATTCAATCAGTTCAGAAGATAAATCGTGGTAGCAAATAGTTCAGACAGACGAACGGATTCATTACTAAATTAAGGTATAATCAAATCATGATGTTAAATATATCAGACAGACAGACAGTCTTATAACTGTACTTAGGTTCAATCAATCAAATCAGTACGTAAACCTTAGTATGACCGAGACAGACGAACGGACAATCAGTAATTTGTTTCTGAATTTAGGCTCAGTAAAATCAGTTCAGCCCATCAAGGTGATAATTAGAACAGACGAACATACATTCGTACTTCAATAGATTATGTTCCTTATTCGGAAAACCTTTCTTATAGTAACGCTTAATATAAACTAGGCGTATAAGTAAATTACCGAGTGAGTTTGCACCCAGCAAAGGACTATAAGTCCCGTACGAACCACTATGGCATTTAGGGTCGATGTTTGATGAAATTTGGCTATTATTATAAAATAAAATATAAATTAAACTAATAAACCTTCCTACAGTAAAAATGTGTGAGTGTGTACCTACCTATACCTAAACTAAATTTCCCTAGTCTAAGTTGCATCAAATTGAGATTCGTCTCATTTTAAATTTAACTACGGGTAGGTTTTCGGGTGTGCAAGGAAAACCTTCTATGCTAAACTAGCTAGAGAAAGAAGGTGGTGTCGGCGCTGCACCATGTGTCTATCTAGGCCGAAGAAAGGGTTGTATCTACCACCGGCCGAAGCTATGGACGCAATAGATACAAATACCTAAGGGTGTAATATATAAATACAAAAAGATCAACTGCCTAAAACCACACATACAGTTAGCAGCTACTCTCTTGCCTGAGTAATACTGTTCCCTGGATATGCAGATCTAGAAGCTGAAGTCTGGGCTCGATAAAGGCACAATTATCCTTAGTATAATATCGAGAATAGAACCAACTACGTTCTATTTAAACCCTCCTACTCTGCCCTAGAATCAATAGGTTGTTGGCACCGTTAGGAAAATACTCCTATTGACCGTCACATCGACGTAAATTACACGACCTAATCGAATTTGAACCAAGTCACAATCACTCCTCATATAATTCAACAAACCCCACAATAAAGAATAAAACAATCCCCAAACTATCACAATTAAATTCAATAAGCTCAAGTAAAAAGGTCGGCAACGCGCGAGTACAACTTAAGTGTTGCAGGTGTCGATAGGCTGCGTCAATTAAGTACCGCCAGGCCTGTCACTTGCTTAATTCCCGAATAAATGCAAAGAAAACTTTAAATATTAACACAATAATTACTAATTTAATAAAACATACCCCGAATTATCACTATTAACCAAAGTTAAGGCAAAGAACTGTTTAAATATTATCACTCTAGAAAACAACGTATTACTGCAAAAATTAACACAAACTCCGCGAATGAACAAAGATGAATTTAAACATTATCTCAATAGTTGAAAAGCTAATGAATTACTCTTCAAACTATCGAAATAACTCTAATTAGTGCAAACAAAGACTTTAACGTTAACACAATGCACTAATTACAAATCCTAATTAAAATGACTTTACTTGCCGAATTATAAAAGGTGCGACTAGTATCGTGGTTCGAAGATCGTTCCTGAACGCTGAATGCCCTCTGACCGCCTCGCAATCCACTTAAATCCGCTCATGGCGCGTCATACGCCCAATAGCCCTGCAAATCCCCTTTCTCTGTCCATCTTGCAAGTATAATGAGATGGAACTATGTCCCTTTGTTTTACTATGCGTCTACGCATACAGCCACAAAATATTAAACGTAAGTAATTAGTTTAAATATTCGTTATTTCCATTGATTATTGTCTGAAATACTCTTACGAATTAATTTAAAGTTTGTTTTATTGCTAAATCCTTTAAATAAGCTAGTTTTGTGCCGGCGCCAGCGACAGCGCCATCCATGCATTTCTATGCTAACTAATTAGGCGACCTTTTGACCGCTCAGGTACTTATGATAACAAGTGGGCTCCTCACGCTCCATACGAAACAAATATTGAGACTGAAAGATCGATAGATATTGCCTTGCTCAACAGATGTCGTTACGCTTCAGTTATTTATAGTAAAACTATTTTATTCTAATTGAATAATTAAGTTAATTAATCATTTCTATTAAATGATTAATATTATATTTGTGAAAAGGTGACGGTTCAAAGAACTCTCTTGCGGACCGTTACATTCCTTCCCCAAAATTTACGTAGGTGAACAAAGTCTAAACTGGAGTAAATTTTCAAAATAACTCGCTATTCACAAATATATGTGCTAATATTCAAGTTACATTACGTTACGTTAATTTTCAGTTGATTAATATTTAACCCGAAGTGTATGTGTGTGGTGTGTGTTTCGACCATATAGAAAATAGATACAGCCGAGATCCAGCGTTTGAATCTTTCCACAACTAAATCATGAATGAACAAAAACCCTCACAAGATATTTTGACCTCAGCAGGAGAACCAAATTTGTGGGATCTGATCAGACCTAGTGCCAGCACGATGTTGTTTCTGACCCCGGTAATCCCTCTTTTCCTCAAGATTAATTGGGTATTATATCACATATCAGAGCAACATACGCACCTCTTTCCGCAGCCAAAAACGTTAATAGCTTAAGCTAATGTCCACGCAATAACAAAGTTCACTAATTCAAAGCTAAACCTCTAAACTATAGCTATTACTATATGGAGCATGTGTAGTTGCCGAAATAAGAATATGCGCTGTGCGCTGCCGGTAGAGTATAAAACATCTCTTGCTACTATCAACCAGATGTTGACGTCCACTATACTTTAACCTAACACCTTGGACTTCTATTCACAAGAAATATTTTCTATTGTGTGGTGTGCTGTTTCAGAGTCAAATATCAATAAACCGGTCTCAGATTATCTCTAAAGTTGCTGAATCATTAAGCCCTCCAGCCCTTTCCAGTCAAAAAAAATTAAATGCTTACACAATCCAGAAATGATGCTAAACTTATGACAATATTACAACAAAATGTAAATAAATTAGCTGAAATACTATTTATTTCAGCTATATAGCATCAATCCTGTATTCTGTAAACTACAAAATCTAAGACAAATCACTCAACCTTCACCCCTTCCCCATTCTCACTTTCACGCTGCCTAACAATTCATCAACTCAACTAGATATCGAGAGATTTTCTTATAAAAACAAAAAAAAACTAATCTACTTCATTTAAACTCCAGTTAAGATATTTATTCACCTACAGAACCTTTCAATTTATTTACTGCAAGGTAAATTCTAAACCTCCACTTTTCCACAACTTATATTATCTAAACGGTATTTGTGCATTGACTATACCAACTCATATTGGCAAGCAACTTTTCCGTTTTCCAATATCTTTGTTTTTAACTTAAATAAAGATCCACCACAACTGTCCTTAAATACTAAAGTTTCCTAAAATAATAACATTTATCCTTTATAAAAATGTCTTAACTCTCTAATTCCATCGAATAAAATTTCTGTTTGACCATAATTCAGTCTAATCGAAAACATCGTAATGACTTACTATAAAACATTACCATCCTTTATGGTAGAAGTCGGGTAAAAATATAATAAGCTCGTCTTCCCTTCTCCAGCCGTTTAATACCATACTTTATAATTTCAGCTCCTAAACTGTGCATTTGCAAATAATTTGCCAATTTATAAAATAGATGATGCACAATGATAGTAATAAATGCAGTGCTATTTTCCTACTTTACGCCACTGCCAAATTATATGTTCTTTTATTAATTTACCACTCTACACAAAGGAGGGTCATAACCACCAGATGATCACGGCCATCTTAGATATTTTTTTCATTAATTTACTTAACAATAATATATACCGCTAAGTTTTGCTCTTGACATAAATCTACGGTAAAAATTGCATAGCCCTAGAAAAGTCCTAACTTAATCTAAACTCTAACTTAATCTAAACTCTAACTTAATCTAATTATGTACCGTTCACTTTCTCACATAAAATTTACACTTAATTTTAAGTCACACGTCAGTCCAGCTTGCCTTATTTTCTAAGCTTTCAACCTAATGTTCTAAATATAAATCTAAGTCTCCTGTAGTCCTAATCACTAAGCCATCTAAGTAAGTAATTGTCACCAGACTTCCGTACTTCAAATCTCAAAATCTTTTGCTATACCTACTTCCAATCCAACTGATGCCCTAAGTCTCGGCTAACACATGCCGATGTCTAAGAATCCAAAATCTTAGATTTACACTTTTACTAGATATTCTGAACTTGCTCCATACCTACTCCTTCCCCAATATCTTATCCTCTAGAAACACTGATGTCAAGCTAGGAATTTCCTCTAGCTCTGACTATAACTACTACGTTTCTATTTTATCATATTTCCTAAAAAAACCCACTTTGACATTCAGCATACAAATATATTTCACCAAAACCAAAAGGGTACGAAAACTAAACAATAAACTCCAGCAACTTAAAATTAAATTTAAAATGCTATATAATGAATGAAGACACAAAGGAAAATTAGGGCAATGGCAGGACTCGAACCTGCAACATCAGCAAATCGTAAATTAAAAAAATTTCGATTACAAAAATCTAGCAATTTAATCCTTAAACCTGGAATTGTATATTCTAGAATAATAGGTACTTAACGGTAAAGTAAGTATGTACACTAATCTACCAAAACATTAAATATTCTAAATCTGCCATAACACTTCAAACTTCAACTAACTAAGTAACTAAAAATAATATAAATTAAATTATGGCATTATCACTATGCCTTTGCTTATCAAGCTGTCTAACCATGTCGCTTTAAAGAGTAAACGTACGAAACAGTTGTTTATGTATTTAATTATTCTTCCTGAACGAAGGTTAAATTCGCATGTAAAAAGGCGGACCCCATGCCTAAAAGCAATCTCTACCAGTCAACTTAAGTCTAACTTACAATTAAAAGTAAGTTTTCTCTGTTGTCTATCTGAACTTAACTATTCAAGTTGCGTAATTATCATCTATCAGTCATTGTAGCTTTTAAAATCTTATCTTATCTTACACGTGATCAAGTTATAACGCTTTGCTCAAGTTATAAATAAACCTAAAGTTTTTATAAAATTTATTTTAAGATATCAACTCCAGTATCTGTACTTCTGTGTAACTTGCAATTGTACTACTACGTTCCGTCACGACTGTCGCCCTACAATCTATGAGCTATTAATTCTACCCTTAAATGTGAACAAGTATCTTAAAATTAGTAACTAAAAAATTATTTATAAAACTAAGCAGTTCCTAGGATTTCGATGGTGTTCTATTCATGAATTTTAATTTCCATAACTATATTTGAGAAATAAATTAATATAGAAGCTAAATATAGTATTCACTAAGTATATTATAACTGCGGATCTCTAAAATATCTAAGTATAGTTCTTTCATTTACTTATCTAAGTAGGTAAGTAAATAACACACGCTAACGAGGTCAACACTACCTCAACGTCGGCAACGGTTCGGCGACTCTCTTGAAACGTAAACTCTACTATCATAGGTGATACCCCCCATCAGATAACCCACACGCTCGTCGTTCCTTCTTAACTTATCAAACATATTTATTTATAACGGGATGCAGACTAACCAACTCAGTTAGAAACCTATTTACCTCAATAAATTTCTTCTGAACTAAAGTATGAGCTCCTTACTAAACTCAAACACTGTCCTGTACCTAAAGTAATTACTGTTTACCATACCAACTCCATTTCTAGCGATCCTTTTCTACAATATAATACAATACAACACAATTATTCTTTACCACACCTAACTCAATAATCAACATGGGATAACAAATTTATAATCTTCAAAACCAATAATGATACAGTCACCTCGATGTGACCTCTTCCAGACAACTCCTGGTTTTCTAAATTATCTATTACTATAAATTACAAGTCTTCACATAGCCTCACATGTATGCTAGCATACCTAGATCTAACCCTAAAATAACTTTGACCTACGTCCAGTGGTCCGACTGACTTAAATTCTAGTATGCCTATCGATTTGACAACCACGCAACAATAAAGCACTTTCAACAATTAAAGGTCCGTATTAGCAAACCTTTTTAAATTTTTGTCATAAAATCTATTTACTAGAATAGTTTGCATAAATCTCTATTCTAAATCGATGACTGAATATTTTTATCTAATTTCCCTAATCTGCAAATTTCTATAATCTAAATACTAAAGCTCTATTTTAGTTAAAAATATTTACTGTTTATATAATAAACTAACTAGTCATTATTTCTTAAAATTAGGAAATATCTAAACCCTATGTTATCTTAAGACTTGGTTTTAAAATACAAAGTAGGCTAAATCTATGATATGGTTCTATAAAAGATTGGCGTTGCTCCCACGAAACTTTGTTTATGTTAGCAATGTTAAGCGTTTGCTATCGGATACCATTTTCAACTCGAGCGACAAAGCGAGATTTTAAAACAAAAACAAGTCCATAAATCTAAAGTGCTCGAGTACCTTAACAAAACACCACCTCAGTTATAAAATAACGTAAACATCTTAGCCATCAATTAGTGAAATGTGAATCCACTTCACTCAGTTCCGAGCACAAGTGTCGTACGAATTTAAAAACAACGTTATCGCTATGGTCGGCCTACACTTAAGAAACCCTAAGCGATGTTTACATTTTGCGGACTACGGGCTCTATCTAATATTGTATTTTATGTTTCTAAAAATAGACTACGCAATATGAATTGTTTTGATGTAACCGCAAAAGGTACAAAGTAAGAATAGTTTTTAAATTTATGTTTAGGCATTTTCGTGATCTGTCTTACCGACTTATAAAAATAACTTATTTTAATTACGGACCCTATCAATAATAACCCTATTAATAGTAACTATTCTCTCTCTGCTCCTAGACACATATCCAACTTAACGGCAACAAATTGTACTGGAATGAATCCAGTACCGTGGTCTAGTCTATTCCAATCAACAACATATCCAATCTTATCTTATCTGATCCTATCCTGATAAACCCTATAAATCCTGGTGAAACCTCTAAATCCTGGTAAACCTGTCAAATCCTGGTAGTTCTGTTCTATCTTGATAAACCTATTTTATCTTATCTTATCCTATCTTGATAATTCTACCATATCCTGGTCACGGCACCAAATTGTCACGAACCCCCCCCCTTATTTTTTTTATTTTTTTAAACTTAATACTAACCTACTTGGACTACCTAGACTAACTAGAACGAACCTGATTTCTACGGCATTTAAAATATAACTTCTAAATTAAACTATTTAATTAATTAAAACTATATTCGTTGAAATATTGGCTAATTAAGTTATATGTTGATTGGATATACCTTTACAATACATAATATACATACTTTATTTTGGCCTCGTGAATCGTTTAGTGTAAAGGACGCTATGTTGCGAACCGTGAATAACCTAAGATCTTTTTAGTGTAGGAGCTGAGAGTTACCTATATTTACCTAAAGTGAACCCTAATTAGAATATCTGAATATTACTAGTACTTTGTTTCGAGCTTAAATATACTGAACGTTGAACTTAACTTTAAATAGAATTATGAGTTAACTAGATACCAATTGGACGCTTTCCTGAATTTACTCGCATAAGTTGGTGAATACCATAAGACCTACTAAATGCTAGATAACCTTATAGTTATTTACTTACGGCTATTTAGTATAGTAAATAGGCTAAATTACTAACTAGAGTTTTAGCCTTAATGATGATAATAAGGTGAATAGTGAGTAAGAATTCTAATGAGTAGATTACAAATGGAACACAGAAGTTAACATGGTGAAATTAGTATTTGTTATAAGGCCCCCTTAGGGGGGGAGACGTGCCCCGCCACCGCACGAGACCTGGGGTCCCCTGATCGTTGCCAGGTCTAGTGGAACGCGTCCCATACTGGACATTCCTCCTCCTTTTTTGTATATAAGAGTATATTGTTATTTAAGGTCTTTGATACATAGTCAGTCAGTCCTAGTTCTGCCAAAGGGCAAGAGGAAGGCTCAATGTTAGCCCATTTAAAAGTTTGAACGTTATATAGCTCATGAATAAGACTCTCTCTCTTAGTTTTGAGAGTTCAGGGTATTGCATTTAGAGTTGTTTCTCTAATTTACATCATTATTGGTTCAGTCACCAAATATGATTAGTTCAAATAAAACTTTATTTCATAGTATTTGTCATGTAAATGTTCATTTAGAACAAGAGTAAAGGAAAGTCTCAATAGAACTGTTACTCATTGATAATTGGTATAGTCAACCTGGTCTTAGGCTAAGTGTATAATTATATTAATTATCCTACGATAGGTTTGTATAGTGACCGTAGTCTAGTTGCAATGCGATGTACGTAAATATCGGTTTACGTAATAGTTAAACAACTGGTAATGTATGTTTCCATCAAAATAGGTTCAGTCAAACTGTTCAGCGCTAATTCTGGAATAATCCTACTATGGGATTAATTTGTGACCGTAGTCTACTTAAAATACAATGATCGTAAGTATCGTTCTACGTAATAGTAAAACTGCTGGTTCCGTATGATTTCATACTATTATATAGGTGTATTTTCCTATAGAATATTTAGACAATTTCATGCCTTTCGTTAGTCCATGATTTATCTGAAGTACGAGTTTGTACCATATCAAGATACCATATCAGTATTGAATGATCCATTTCCACAAACAGTGGTGATATTAATTAATTAATTATATGTTGATGAGATCAGCCAGTGACTCCGACGAAGAACATACCCCATCCATTTGGCAAGGGCAGAGGCTCTAGAGACTGCTTCGCTTGCTCTTTAGTATAACTGATTTCAGTTTGGGTTCAGTAATTTTACTGGAATAAGTACTCATGATTTTTGTACTTAAAAACGTTGGTGGTGGTGATGGTAGTAATTTAGTTTATGAAGTTGAGTCATTCATCACTGAATTTTGGTTTAATTCAATCAGTTCAGAAGATAAATCGTGGTAGCAAATAGTTCAGACAGACGAACGGATTCATTACTAAATTAAGGTATAATCAAATCATGATGTTAAATATATCAGACAGACAGACAGTCTTATAACTGTACTTAGGTTCAATCAATCAAATCAGTACGTAAACCTTAGTATGACCGAGACAGACGAACGGACAATCAGTAATTTGTTTCTGAATTTAGGCTCAGTAAAATCAGTTCAGCCCATCAAGGTGATAATTAGAACAGACGAACATACATTCGTACTTCAATAGATTATGTTCCTTATTCGGAAAACCTTTCTTATAGTAACGCTTAATATAAACTAGGCGTATAAGTAAATTACCGAGTGAGTTTGCACCCAGCAAAGGACTATAAGTCCCGTACGAACCACTATGGCATTTAGGGTCGATGTTTGATGAAATTTGGCTATTATTATAAAATAAAATATAAATTAAACTAATAAACCTTCCTACAGTAAAAATGTGTGAGTGTGTACCTACCTATACCTAAACAAAATTTCCCTAGTCTAAGTTGCATCAAATTGAGATTCGTCTCATTTTAAATTTAACTACGGGTAGGTTTTCGGGTGTGCAAGGAAAACCTTCTATGCTAAACTAGCTAGAGAAAGAAGGTGGTGTCGGCGCTGCACCATGTGTCTATCTAGGCCGAAGAAAGGGTTGTATCTACCACCGGCCGAAGCTATGGACGCAATAGATACAAATACCTAAGGGTGTAATATATAAATACAAAAAGATCAACTGCCTAAAACCACACATACAGTTAGCAGCTACTCTCTTGCCTGAGTAATACTGTTCCCTGGATATGCAGATCTAGAAGCTGAAGTCTGGGCTCGATAAAGGCACAATTATCCTTAGTATAATATCGAGAATAGAACCAACTACGTTCTATTTAAACCCTCCTACTCTGCCCTAGAATCAATAGGTTGTTGGCACCGTTAGGAAAATACTCCTATTGACCGTCACATCGACGTAAATTACACGACCTAATCGAATTTGAACCAAGTCACAATCACTCCTCATATAATTCAACAAACCCCACAATAAAGAATAAAACAATCCCCAAACTATCACAATTAAATTCAATAAGCTCAAGTAAAAAGGTCGGCAACGCGCGAGTACAACTTAAGTGTTGCAGGTGTCGATAGGCTGCGTCAATTAAGTACCGCCAGGCCTGTCACTTGCTTAATTCCCGAATAAATGCAAAGAAAACTTTAAATATTAACACAATAATTACTAATTTAATAAAACATACCCCGAATTATCACTATTAACCAAAGTTAAGGCAAAGAACTGTTTAAATATTATCACTCTAGAAAACAACGTATTACTGCAAAAATTAACACAAACTCCGCGAATGAACAAAGATGAATTTAAACATTATCTCAATAGTTGAAAAGCTAATGAATTACTCTTCAAACTATCGAAATAACTCTAATTAGTGCAAACAAAGACTTTAACGTTAACACAATGCACTAATTACAAATCCTAATTAAAATGACTTTACTTGCCGAATTATAAAAGGTGCGACTAGTATCGTGGTTCGAAGATCGTTCCTGAACGCTGAATGCCCTCTGACCGCCTCGCAATCCACTTAAATCCGCTCATGGCGCGTCATACGCCCAATAGCCCTGCAAATCCCCTTTCTCTGTCCATCTTGCAAGTATAATGAGATGGAACTATGTCCCTTTGTTTTACTATGCGTCTACGCATACAGCCACAAAATATTAAACGTAAGTAATTAATTTAAATATTCGTTATTTCCATTGATTATTGTCTGAAATACTCTTACGAATTAATTTAAAGTTTGTTTTATTGCTAAATCCTTTAAATAAGCTAGTTTTGTGCCGGCGCCAGCGACAGCGCCATCCATGCATTTCTATGCTAACTAATTAGGCGACCTTTTGACCGCTCAGGTACTTATGATAACAAGTGGGCTCCTCACGCTCCATACGAAACAAATATTGAGACTGAAAGATCGATAGATATTGCCTTGCTCAACAGATGTCGTTACGCTTCAGTTATTTATAGTAAACTATTTTATTCTAATTGAATAATTAAGTTAATTAATCATTTCTATTAAATGATTAATATTATATTTGTGAAAAGGTGACGGTTCAAAGAACTCTCTTGCGGACCGTTACAAACTGTATATAATTAGGCCTTAAAACACTCGTGTGATCCTATTATGAAACTCGCTAACGCTCGTTTCATAAAACCACACTCGTGTTTTAAGGCCTGTCATTATATAGCAGTTGCATAAAATACTATTATCTACACACATATCATAAATGCTCAATAACGCGTTCATAAACCATAGAAAATGACCAGCATTATTACAACCAATGTTATTCTAAGAATTTTCTTGTCTGTGGTAGTAGGTAAATCAGTTCTTTATTGGGTAGTATCTCTTAGTAGTCTGTGTTTATTGGTGATCACATTACCGATATCTCGTGACGTTATGAATTTAAATTTGGAACAGCTGTCAAAATTCAAGTTGGTCTCTATTCTAGTATCCACAGATATTAAAACAGTTATCGATACGAAACGTCAACTCAGTATGATTTTTTAATTAAAACGCACGACATTTGATCTCGAGTGACATGACAATAGGGACTTCATTCGTTTGTCTATGATTTAAAAAAACGTTCGTCTTGACGGATAGATCGAATTGCCGCCATACTTGTTTGTTGGTTTTTTGCAGTTACGGTTTTTTGCAGTTATGATATGTGTGTAGATAAAGAATTGTATGCAACTGTATATAATTAAGCTTTAAAACACTCGTGTTTTAAGGCCTCTCATTATATAGCAGTTGCATAAAATACTATTATCGCTGCGTTTGACATTGTCAACTTACATAAATAATTAGACATTTGTAAGACCGAGGTTCTGAGCACTATCTGAAAGTATTACACTTAGTAAATCATTACAAAGCAAAATTTCATAAGTATTATGATGCAGTCTCATTTAAAAATGAAAAATGTAAGAGAGTATATTCCAATAAATAATTACAGAAAACTTGCAACTAAGATTTTTTTGTGTTTCTGAAGCAAATAAATAAATAAAAGGGCAATTGTTATTTACATGCCTGCAGTTTTCAAACAGAAATCTCTATCATACTAAGTAGGGTTATCTATTTTTCTGTTATTCACGGACCTTGTCTATCTTACCCTTTCTGTCCGTGAGTAAAGTAAAAGTGAAATCACCCCACTTCCGCGGCGGATCGGCTTGGCACCAAATTACCATCTCATGTTACAAATGAACTTCATTTACGTCAATTTCAGGAGTGACGTTACTTTCCGCTCACGTTTTAATTAATAAATAAAAAGGAGTAAATCTCATACGTATGGTTATAACCTTTACCAGAACATGTGAAGATATAATTAATATCCCTAACATCTTGTGGAAGTTAAATATGTTGACAACCACTACTGCAGGTTGCTACTAAACACGGTTAGAACTGCTGCAATGAATGCGTATAGTTTTTGAATACCTAATAATGAAAAAGGCCAAAAAATATGTAACTCTCGGTACACGATTTCGACTCACATTTGGGCAGTTTTTTTAGAAAGTCAAAGTCATAATTTATTTATTCAAACGAGACTTACCGGAGGCACTTATGAATGTCCGAAAATTTAGCACCGGTTCGGAAAAACCTCTGATAAGAAGATACCGGCAAGAAATTCAACGACGTAGGTTTATACCTATTTTCAAATAAGTATACAAAAATTATAATTTGATGCTTTTTACGCACAGAAAAATTGAGTGAACAAACGGACCGACAGACGAACAGACGGACAGAGTGAAACTATGAGGGTTCCTAATTTGACTACGGAATACGAAAAACAACAAATTGTTAAACGTCATAAATTAGAATATAATTATTTCAGGGATTAAAATCTGAGTTCATAGCTAACCGCGGAATAATTCACTAAAAGCTTCAGGAATCGTTCTCTTAAGCTGTAATAAATCAGCATGTGCACGTAATTTCAATATTTCAAGCACTAAAGCGATTCTCAGAACCGCGGTCACAATGTGGCTAACGATTTCAATGCGAGGTGCTGCGCTGCGCCTGCGACCAAAACGTGTCGGTGTATTTTTAATGCATTCGCCTCAGGCATTCGAAAACATCGCTTATTATTCAATCCGCGGCGACCGTTTGTCAATGGCGACAGAAAAGTTCTGTTGAATCATAAGCATAAGAGTATAACGATAAAGAGGTGGTCGTATTAGCATGGAGACAATCGCGGGCGGGGGTCGTCACAAGCCATCATAGTTCACGTGTCCTGTGCCAGACGTGAACGGCATCCACCTCGCGTCTTTATGACAGAATTATTCGTAATGCCTCCTCGAAATGCGCGACACTCTTTTGTCGAACAATAAAATTCGTTTCGAATTAACATCGCCGCATTCAAATTCGATTCTCAGATAATGACTGCATAATCGAAAGATGACTCGAATAGAGAAAGATTTTAGTTTCAATGGATACGATCCGCAAATCTGTGCGATATGTAAATGAAGTTCAAGAACCCAAGCAACTGTGACAAATTGAACCATCACAAAGAACCCGCAACGACAATGAATCTATTAGGATTCGGAGCGCACGCGTCTGCAACCATTTTGCATGTACGAGTACGAGGACTAGCGTAATAGTAATAGCTCTAATAAAATTTAACGGCTCCTCTGTGCATTCGGAAGTATTCAGTGCACGATCGCATTTCTAAGCAAGCGCCAGTTTACACATTGCATTTTTCGTGTAACATTGTGACTTATGTTTCGTATCAACGACCGCTCGATCAATCTAAACTACGGTTTATGTTCCATATTTACACCAATAAAGTTAATTAACGTCCTGGATAACGGCCGCAACACTCGATAATTGAGTCAGCTGCCATTTTAGTACTAATTAAAACACAAAGAGGGCTTTCAGTTGACAAAATAAAATAACGCTGAGAGCTCATCGTCGGCCGCCCTAAATAGTTTTAGCAACTACCCGCTGTAGTTATTGCGGGTTGACACCGTGGCAGCTTCATCCAGCGAGGGTTAGCGAGCGGTTTATTTTCGAAGTGAGAATTCCGAATTGTCATCCGCCGTCATCTTATAATAAAATGTTTGTTGGGACATAAACTCATTTTCTTGGCGCTTTGTTTTTTAGGGAACAACTGTTGCCTTGTTGAAGGTGGGCTGTAACGAGTGACAGCCCTGCGCGTAATTCCAGGCGCTCGGTATAGATGTGGTTCGGAAATAGAGCCGCGGGACGCGCGCGGCAATCAAAGGACAGAATCAAATCGCTACTCCATCACCGCTTTGATGTTTCTTTGTGAATTTGTCTGAATGCCATTCCTCCCTCATTTCAATAGCAAAACACGTTTCATATTCGATTTAGCTGTCTTTGATTGTGTTAAGATTGCGCGGGGTAACATCTATCGTGAAAGAATTCGTTGGCTCATAGCCGTTTTTTTAACGTTGGCGTTGTTTTCATCGCCTTTGTTCATGACTGTGATTTAGCATAGTTCCAAAACAGTTTGTAAATACATCTTGAAACTCTCTTGATTTGTGGCTTGTTGTATTTATCCGATCGCCTACCCTTTTGGCATAGTCGTGAGTCATTCTAAAAAAACTGTGTGTCGCACCGTGGCATCTTATTTTAAAACTGTCGTCGTTTACGAGCTCCAGTGTTGTGACGAGGAGCAATAAAGATTGGGCAAAACGCTGGAGACATCAGCGCGGTGACAGCGGCGTGATTAACGAGCTGAAGAAATCCCCCCCTTCCTTCATGTGCCTATTCACCCCCCTTAGCGATAACGCTCTTCTCGGAACAGATAACATGAAATGATATTTGTTACATACGTTTTCGCTAACGATATTATAAATTACGGCTTGTTGTTCTTATTAGAGAACTATTAAATTGGTGGAATAAGTTACTTTGCAACTAAAAGGTTTACTTTTTTTAATTAAATTGTTTTATTTCAAACGTAAAACGTACCAATATTTGTCAGCATACTAGGTACTTTACATTATGTCCGAATTTTTGCTAGGACACTTTTTTTCTGAAATTAGTTTCTGAGACAGTTTTAGCTTTACATATTGCATTGTCATCAAATATTTTTTCTCAAAATTAGTTGATAAGCAGCATTACGCCATAATGCAAGAATATGCGTATTTAATTATCTCGTTGATTGTTTTAAACAATTTATACGTGATTTTCTAAAGTACGTTTACTTCTAACGTAATATATACGCTTGAACTAAACGTTGAAGCGTATATATTAAGTTACGTTGTTAGCAAGTGGCGCCAACCGCGAACAATACGCAATTTAATAACCTTAAATATGATATCCGCCCTAATTATCTGCTGTGGATATATTTAAAGGGTGAAACCTCATCGGCGAGGTGTCGGCGACGTGGGACGAACGGTCCGACATGAAAGGGTTTGAGATGTGTCTATTTCCATCCGCTTTGAACTGTCTGCGGCACATTTGTATGTTTGTTTGTTTTCGCAACTTGAAGGGAAAGTAACTTACTCAGGATATTTAATTATTGTTCATTATTACGTCTATACAAATCTTAATTACAAATTTGGGGTTTCATTACAGATTTCTAAGGAGTGGTGATTCTCTCATCAGGTGAAACAATTTTCTTTCTTTTCCGCGAAAAAAAATGGCCAAGTGCGTGTTGTGACTGTGTCGAGTTGATTCAAGGTGCATAAAAAAGCGGAAAACCGTAGCAAACACAACCAAGCACTTTAGAGTAACATTTGTTGAAATGAATTTACACCCGCTTACAGCTACTGGCTGCCTGATAGTGTGTCGTCGAACACCGTTATGAATGTAAGATGGAATTGCAAAACATTATAAACTACTCAAAACAAAATAGAGGGCCACTTTGCTTTCCTCTGTAAAATGAAAATATAAAAAAGTATGTGTTTCTAACAATGCACGTCTTGAAAGTAATGTGTTATTTTATAAGTTTGATGTGTAAACAATTAATAAAACTCTACTATGTAAATACTCTTTAGAACATACATATTTTTATGGTTTTTTTTTACTGAGAAACGTCGAGTGGGCCCTATTTTATTTTGAGTAGTATATACAAAACTAATATTGTTAATAAAAGTTAGTGTACTTTATATTAACATTACTGTGCATACAAAATGCAAAAAATGATAATGTTGCCTTTATCGTCGCTATCTAACATTTTAGTACCTTGTCGCTATCAGTATTGTGTCAATTAGAGCAATTCTCATTTTATACGTTACTACGACAACGTTCTTACTGTACTAAAACGGCTTCTTAATGAAGTGAAGTGAAACCACTTAAGTTAATACGAGTACTTAAACAGAAAAGGTCAAAGTGTATTACTAGATGAATTGGTGTAAGATTCCGAGCTAGGATAGTATTGCAAGTTAATATGATTAAGTTCAAAGTCTTCGTTAAATTACGTAGAATAGTAAAGTCGTTTAATGCATGGTATGAGCTAATCGGGTTTGTACAAAATGGAACTATAAATAACGATTATCGAAAAAGGTTTATTTTAGATGCAGGAAAGTTACTGAGATCATTTTATTCTTCTCTTTCTGGAGCTAAGCGCTGAAATATGTACTTTTGATTTTTACAAAATAAATATAAAATTAGAAAAATTGAGAACGTTGAATTCAAAAAACGAAGACAATCTCAATTTTTCTAAAAATTAATATTAAATAAAAATCTAATTATAAAATTATTTTAATAAATCTAAATTAAAATCCGACCTAATCTAAAAACGCAGCCCTATTTTAAAGGCTAAAGCGTGTTTAAACTTATAGTAATTGTATGTCATAAGATTAACTTCCGAATAGGTCCTGCGCGACGCTACGCCAGCCTGTCTCGCTACTCCAAGCAACACTTCGTTCTACCTTAAATAAAATACCCAATAGAATAACTATAAAATTGAAATTTCCAAGTCGTAGTGCCAAAGTTCGACGTGAGGTAAAACGGCACTAAGCGGGCGGCACGTGCCCGGCGTCTCAAACCATATAGGGTTGCAAGCCTTGGAGCACTATTTGATATAATATTCATAAACTTAATATAAACTAGCGTATAAGTTTTACGATAATACTATAGAGCTTTTGCGCGTATGTTTTGAATGGTTTGAATTTCCTAAAATCCTATCTTAAAGCAGCTCTACACCCCCTAAAGGGGTTGCTTGCTTCGAATTTATGACACTACATTCGGCGGTTTAATGTGTGCGATGATTGTCCGTCCGTCAGTAACGGAAATTGTTTATACGTAATATGGATTATATTGTACCAGGCGTAGTAAAAGAAAAAGTTTATTCGGTGCTAAGAAGTATTTACATAGGATGAACTATGTATGTATTAGGGATTCTCGTGATTATTCATTGTACAAAACATATTTATTTTACAGGAGAAACTAGTTCTCTCATTATATCTATAAGCATGAGTAATTAATAAGAAAACTGATGATACAGATATTCTGTGTCGCGATAATTTCGGTGAATTCTTGCCAATTATCTGTTCAAAACCAACTTTGCAACGGTGTTGTAAATCTAGTAAAAATCGCAGGTTGCCCAGGATTCACAGGCCATCGATATATTAAAGCGTCAACATACATATAAAAAAAAGACAAAGCTCTAAATTTACGGTAGGTATTTATGGGTAAAAGTACTATTTTTAAAAGGATCAAAAAATACTCTTTTTAGGTCAGTAATACTCGCATCGGCGCTGATCGGCACCCCACGCACGCCTCGGGCTCCAGCGCCGTGATTGTTGGCGGACAATTCCAGGGAAATGTCAAACGTGGTTACACTGGCTGTGATTTCGCGTGACGCGGGTGCGGTAATGACGTTTGTATAGGGAGTGAAGTTGTATTTTTATGTCGGCTTGGTATTGGGAGTTTATATAGGGGCGCATTTACTCAAACGAACGCTTTTGATGCTAGAGAGTTCCCAAATGTAAACGAGTCTACGCCTTTGGCAGATAGCGTGGCTCTAGATTATTGAGCGCTTACAGGCGGTCTTTTCAAAGGCTCTCGCTTGTTTCCTACCTGGATTTGGATCTAAAATTACGTTTTTAGATTTCAGAGAGTAGTAAACAAAAAACCTTTACAGTTTCGCCTTGTCTATCCGTCCGATTGTCTGTATGCCACAGACGTATTTTACTCGCAGACCCTTAGTGCTTAAAATCCGAAATTTACTACTGACGGAAAATATAACTGTAACATGTAAAAAAGTAAATGATATTTTTTGATGCGCGTGCCCCCTATGTATGACATATCGAAATATTAAGGTTTAAAGGAGAGAATATTGTTGGAACCTCACAATAATCTACTCTATTCTTAATTTCTTTATTTTAATGTCTATGTTGTGTAATATTTATTAGTAAATATATAATAAATTTAAAAGAATTTTATTGTTCAAGGTTCACCTTTTGAGATATAGAGTATTTTTTTTTTTTTAGTTTAGTAAGCATAAAGGTAATTTTGCTTACCAAAGTGTCTTTGAGAAAGACTATCAAATACAAATTTATTTTTGCCATGGATAAAATTACATCGATCGGTATTTTTTTACTGTTTTTTATTGACTTTTCATATTTTTTGGTAGTGGCCATGGAACCTTATACTAAGCACATGGCCCGACATGCACTTCATTTGTTTTTACTTTGTACATACCTAATCTAAAGAATGGCGTAACGTACTATTTTGAAAGTTTAACGTTCTTAATAGCCATTCCAAAGTCCTTTGAAGTCTAACATCGGAGTCAATGTGCGACCTATTTTTTCGCAGCCACTAATTCAAACACCACATGTAGCGGCGGCGCAGATTATGGAATAATTAGCATAGGCCAATGTATGGAAACTAGCGGATCAAAGACACCGCGCGTTTGAGCCGCCGCCAACCGCGCCAGTCGGACTGACATCATACTGTACTTAATAATTTTATTAACACGTATATTATATTTTATGGCAAGTATATATACGGGTTGACAGCTGTATGCAGAATCGATTTATAAAGTGGAAATTGTGTTAAACTAGATCGTTTAAAACAAATAATTTGACTTAGCAAAGGTTACTTTAAAATGTTCTTAAATGTAACTACGTAAGTCATAATATATACTACAGAATCAGTCTCAATATTGTACGTAAGATAAACCACGATAAACGCATGCGTGAAACTATTACGTGCAAGTGCAATTACAAAATTGCTGAAACATGTGCTATAACAGTGTCATGATTGCAAACAACTTGTTTCTCGCAGCTCATCACTGTCTCATCCGAGACCGATACATCACCGACACTCCATAAATTCCTCCGCGAGTCTGCAAGCAAGCAGCAAACGGGCTTCTAACATGTTGTTTACATACATAAGTCTCAGTACAACACATAACTCTGACCGCATTTTCGATTCAGGATGTAGTACCGCTATCAATCTGACCGATTTCCCTACCTATTTTCGTAACAGAATGTATTATTTATTGAATAGGACTAGTACCCAGAACCGTTTATTTTATACGCTTACAAAGTAGCTCATGCTGTCCGGAAAACCCTACTTTAAATGGTTATGACTTATATCTAGTGTCATTACCCTGGCCACCCCATGCCAACATAGCGCGCGCTGTCATTAAGTCATTACGGTGGCCGACGCTGCCCTGTCATCCAAGCACAGGTCGACATCGCCAAATTACTCCACGCCACGAACAATACGCGAACGAACATTCCCCTGTCTAATCAAATAATACATCAATATATCTTTAATTACGGCCCTGCTCGTACAACACATGTTTACTTTCATTGGTAGAATTATTTCCTCAAAGGGCCTGTTCAAAGGGTTAAATATGGTTAATAGATGATTAATGGTAGGTTTAACAAGGAGCCACTTTCTTTTGATTGTCTCCAAACGATTGTCAACGCGCTGTTGGGGGAGTTTTTGTAGGGAAACTCCACACCCATACAGTCAAAAATATGTAGTCATAATTCTCATTAATAAAAATGTATTATAAAAACCAAGGCTTTCCTTAGTGACAACAATTACGTTGTATTTAGTTAGCAAAATAATTGGCGATATCACAATGTATGTTTTTATACATTGTCAAATTCTCTAATTTAACCCTAAATCCAGATTTTTAAAGTATAAGTAATTAAGTAAGATTGTTAATTTTATTCACAAAACACAGCCTAGTAGTCAGAACTGCAACTAAGCGTTGAAATCCCGAAGAAAGAAAGTATCAAAGTAGGCGCGTTACTTATTCAAGCTGTGTTCTGGGCGGGAGGAAGCCGTCACGCGGTGTCCTAACGAGACGGAATTAAATAAGGATGTATTAGTCCAACGGCTGCCTCTCCTCTCTACACGTTCTAATCATTCGCTTTATTCACTCGAAGCGCGTTCTCGGAACGCGTTCCCTGCCATCATTCTGTGACGTGATTTTTGATTAGAACCGACGCGACGACTCGAATAATTTCATAAAATAGGTACCCCAACGAATTCCAATAACAGGAAGAGCGTGAAACTAATATCTTATTTCGAATACGTCGACAAAATATCTCGTATTTGTTTTCGTAGCACTACATCAAAGGGTAACGATCCCCAAATAAAATCAAAGAGCTTTGAATCTTTCGTATGATCCGTTACTAGGCTGCCAAATACGAGAACAAATTGTCGAATGACCTTACGGAAGAGGATGACGATGAAAATATCCGACCGAGAACTTTTACGGAAGCAATAAATCCAGTTAATTAGTCAATTTAGCTTTCCACTGAAAAGTTCGATTGGTAATGCTTGTAAGCAAATTTCTCAGAGAGAGAGGATGTAAATGAATGGGTGAAAGATGCAAGCAATATCATTATAAGTTTACAGTTTCCGAAATGTTTTTCAATCGGATAATAACTTCATCAACATAATTTCAACTGAAAGGCGTCCACTACTTGACATAGCTGACACGTGTCTTCCCCTAATGACAACTTAACTAGCTTTAATCTATGTATGATGGTATGATTAATCAATTGTATAGTCGTCATCACTTTGGTCAACTATTCGCACTATGCCATGGAAATGGCCGATGGTTGATGCGTCAGGGAAATGTCCGGGTGCGACTGGCACGACGTATACCTACCCAATGGAACGCAGCCAGCGTGACTCTGACAGTCCTGGACATGGGAAAATGCGATGATCTATAACCTCGTAGCCGTGGATTCCACATATGTAAGTGCACAGTGTCGCAATGCCATTAGCATATCGAGAATGCTGATCGATTCTAAAACACTGCTCATCAAAATGGGTTATGAGATTTCCAGTGCAGTGAGCTAAGTATAATGTTAAAAATTAATACGGTCTATAATTAAGAAATTTATGAAGATGTACACACTTAAAGCTTTTGTTTATTGATCACTTAATAATTGTCAATAACAGGAATTTTCAACGACTTATTTACCTTTTTTTGACAGACTTCAAAAAAGAAGATTCTTTGGTTTTTTGTGTGTATTACACATGATATCTCAGCCAATTGTGAACCGATATCAATGATTCTTCTTTTAATTGAAATAGCCATACTTGAAATTGATTCGTTTTAAATTGGTGAAAATATTCCAACTACGAGCGCAAAAATAAGGGATGAATCGTATGACGTCGGTTTTTAATTTAGATAAGTTATTAAATCCGACATTTTGACCGAGTTGGTACCCTTGGCAGGAGTTGCACAGTAACGAACGCAGAAAAGTTAATTAAAGATTTACGACATATTGCTGTTAACACTACAGTCACCTTGCTACTGCAGTCAGTAACAAAAGTGAGTAACTTACTTACAGATGTCTAAAAGCACTTACACTCTTGACAAAAGGCTCATGTAGATTTTTACACTAAAAAAAAGGGACAACCGAACTAGTTTGGTTACTCGTGATTTTGGTTAATGGTAATCAAAGTTCGTTTAAATTAGCAAAACTATTTGCTACTTATAAACATTTGATGATTTATTTACAAATCAAGAGTTAGACTTTTATTTGTAATAGGTAAACAAAACTTTGGGTACGTGTAACAAAACAGTTTTTTTTTCAGTGTTTATGCCGCTCTCTCCCTTCCAAATCTATTTCGAAAGGTTGTCTGGAAGAGACTGCTGCTAATCGACAAGACCGCTTGTTGAATTTCTTGACTATATTTTTATATTTTTACATGTGAGAATCAATAAACAGTAGTTGTTGTTGTTAAAAAAAACTGAAGTTTAATTTTATGTACTAATGCTATTTACCTCTTAGTAATGTATGTATCTCTTACCTTCTCACACACACTGCGGCAGGTCCCTGTCGCCCTGGAGCAGCAGGCCGATATATCTGGAAACAAAACACGTGTCAAAGCTCCTCTGACAAGTCAGCCGCCGACGGCTGGACTTACAATAAAGTGCCTGCGACACTTACAGATTACGATGCCGTTTGATCTATTTCCATTTTATTCAACCATCTTGTATTACAATCGCTATAAACGAGGTATAAAAACTCACAAAGAAATTTAAGTATGCTCACATAAAGGTGCATTATTTGTGTGCCATCTCAATAAAGTATATGAAATAGTTTTCAGAATCAATCTCGACCTTTATTAGTAAAAATTCATTAACTCCTACTGTGCAAGTGTATACCATAAATGTATGTACCTTATGTTTTTTTTTTAAATTCCTACTCTCTTATTCACAAATACATACCAACTTTTTTTTAAATTATTTGTCTTGGTCCTTGAATCGAACGTCGTAATGACAAATAATAACGACACATATGTTAACTAATGTGGATTTACAGAGCGTTTATGAAAAAGGGGGTGATTTTTGTCTGAATATACGATAAAAGAGACAATTACAATTAATAAAGATATAGACTATATAATGTAATAACTTTGCCTTCTGGCCCCAGTCGAGTAAAAAGGCAAACTCACACTTACAAATCTTCTAGTAAACGTTCTCTACTGCCAAATATGTTATCAATATGGCTCTTTCATTGACAGATATAAAGCCATTGATTAAAACAATTTGAACGGTTTATATCGCGTAAGTTATAACAAATCTAATTCCCGACGTTTCAATATGCGCTATACAAACCGTTGAAATTCTTGAATTCCAATATTTACAACTCGTAAAAACATAACAGATTAAGATGTAGAGCAATTAGTGAGTTACAAAATAACGATTTGATTAACAAACATTAACAAGCCACAATAACAATTCCCGTATTAAACCTATTTTTCCTTCCTTAGTAGTCTCTGTGGACCCAGCAACGAACTTTACATATTTCCTTCATATATATATTTTTCAATACGTTTTCAATATTTGTGTTCGCGATACAGCAGACGCTAAGCACATTAAAGCTTGAAATTCATACTCGTACAGTACATCGGACTGTCACCATCAATTATATTTAAGCGGACAACGTGTTTAAAAATATCTGTGCGCAGTTCCACACCCTTTACAATTTAAGGCTTGAGCATTTGTTGACTCCTATTTGATGACTTACGGTCAATGAATTCAAATTCTGGCCCAGTCTACGAAGAAATAGTATTCGAAGCCCACTGTAGAACCCTGTCGCAATGAGCCAACACTGTGGTTTAATCAGACTTTTATTGTTCACATTTAA
Source organism: Ditula angustiorana (assembly GCA_963691745.1). Lineage (NCBI taxonomy): Eukaryota > Metazoa > Arthropoda > Insecta > Lepidoptera > Tortricidae > Ditula > Ditula angustiorana. The sequence goes on from OY829485.1 coordinate 10,322,821, forward strand.
TTTAATTTATTTAAAGTATAGAATAAATTTATTTAGTTAAATAAATATTTATTAATTAATTTGTAATTTATAATATTTTTCGTTGGTTTAAATTTTTATATTTATTTAATTTTGACAATATTTTATTTAACCGACATAGCCCAGCGGATTAGCAAGTTGAAGTGGCAGTGGGCAGGGCACATAGCACGGAGAACTGATGGCCGATGGGGTCGAAAAGTTCTCGAATGGCGGCCGCGTATTGGCAAGCGCAGCGTAGGACAACCAGCCACAAGATGGTCCGATGACCTCATACAGGTGGCAGGAAGGCGCTGGTTGCATGCTGCTTCCAACCGGTCACTTTGGAAATCCATGGAGGAGGCCTACGTCCAACAGTGGACTTCTTGTGGCTGAGATGATGATGATGATGAATTTTGAAAATCTTCGTATAAATTCGTGTAATTTGACATGCTATGCTATTTATAATGTAACTTTATATTGACTGAATAAACTAAACTTTATATTTTTTGTATTGAATAAATGACATTTTTACTTATAATTTTAATTTTAGTTTTGATTGCCATCGTGAGTTAGTATTTAATTATTTCCATGTAATTGTAGCTACTGGTAATGTTATTATAGTTTTTACGTTCTTGTTTTAATATTTCAATACATTTTTTAAAGACTATTAAGGTGATTTTAATGTTAAATTTTAGTCTTATTTATATTTCCAAACTGAAACATGATTACTGACATACTTAGGATAAGACTTTACGTTAGGTACGTACTAACAATACAAACGGAGTCGAGATTTTAATATTAATTAATTAAGTTATTAAAACATTCTACAGTAGCCCAATAATAAATTTGCTAATGTTAGCTATATTAATGATATTTGCGCGATATAATTCCTTACAATTTTACACAAATGTGCTTTGTAACAGTTAAACCTCACTGGCGCATAAATTGAATTAGGTTATTAAGGAGAAAGTTAGCGGAATAGTTCGCAGACCTGTTAAATCGATCAAATCAGCCAATCCCCTACAGCCCGATTTCGATGAAACTAAATTATATGAGGCTGATGCTCAGCTCTCGAACTGTCATTAGCTAAGGACCGGCTAGCGACATATTCTATGAAGCTCAAGATTTACATTATAAATCTATTAAAGTAATGCCGCTTAACTACGAAGTATGAACACAGATTACACGGTTTCTAATAGAAACTGCACAATATTAACGAGCTACGGAGGCACTAGATTTATGCAAGTATATACAGAGTAAAAGTAATTTAAGATAACCGTCCAAAGTATTATTAGTAATATTAAGGCATTAACTTACACTTAAATATCATTCCCATATTCTAATCAAATCATTTCCTTATTAACAAAAGCAGGAATGGTATAAATTATAACAGAGACAAACGTCTGTGTAAAGAATGTTTGAATTAGCTGTCTAATTTTACCCTAAAATTAATTTTAAAAACTTTTGGTGATATAATCTTTTTGAAACGATTTTATGGGCTCTGGAAGTACAGGTAATGTCAGAGACATCCAAAGTATGATTAAAATAGTTAATTGGTCCATCTATCAATATTAAATAGTAATAAAATAATATCACTAATTACGGTAACGGTTGGTGATGTTACGTGGACATTACGTTATTGGGTAATAATTGACGAGAACATACGGAAACTTACGAACAAAACGAGAGACAATGAGGTCAACTACTGGTAAAAACAATGTCCTACGCCTGTCGGGATGGCCATCTTACTTAACTTCTTTACTCTAGTTCTGAGAGGTCTAGAAATGTTTTTCTTTACTGCGTGTCATCCATGTTAAGCCGTAAATTGACACTACGATCGTTAATACAAAAACATGACAGTCGAACAAGATAAGTGTCATTGGAATAGCCTTTATTTCTTACCCTGTGAATTTGCATAAGCTATTATAACAGCGATCAAGATGAGCCTGGACTTCCAGCAATGCGCGTGCGCCGCAAGCATTCTGCCTCTCCGCGCACCCGCTAAGGGAGGGCTTCCCATTTTCATTTTCTCTCTTATTGCTACGCCATCTGCAAGTAATTAGGGTTAATGTAAGAAGAGTTAATTAACTAAAGAATGTTTAAATGATAATTAAAATAACATCGCGTCGAATTTTGTGTTTTTGTAGTCAAATGTAGAGCACCAATAAATAGGTCAGTAAACTAACAATAGGAGCTGTTATATTGTAAGCACGAGAATTTTTTTTTTTAAAAAATGTGTTTTTTTCTGAAGCACCAGAGTCACCAGAGTCAGGGTGAGCACTAGCGCATAATGTAACAACGAGCATTTGAGCATTATACAATTGTGAGTATGTTAAATCGCCAGAACACTGGTACAAACAATATTACACTGTTATAGATATTAAGTATATTGGTAAGATTACAAGCGAACGCTCAAAGAAAATACCTGCCCCCTGTACCACAAAAAAAAACAAATGCTACAATTTGACATAATTGTAGAGTTTATCATACAAAAATGTTACAAATTTTGCTCTTGTAAATTTTGTTGTACAGGCTAGCTTCACTCTTAAAGTGTTCATACATACTTTGATATACATATAAGTAACTAGGACTATAATTTAAGCAATAGGTAGGTAATTAAGCATTATCACACAAGGACTTTTTCTCGTAATAAAAAGTACCCTATGACTGTCTCCATGGCCACGAAAACGAAAAAGACCCTTATTGCCAAAAACAAACCCCGCAAGAAAGCGAAGCTTAACAATAACAAGTCAATAAAGAGATGATTATGTTTTATTTATTGCTTGTACCTATTTACATCCTTGTACTGTGTCATCTAATAGCTAGAATATATCGAACAATGGGAAATGTCGTCGATACGGTCATAACACGTAACTGTGTCCCGGATACGACCACCCCGTGCTTTTGAATAACAATTTTCGTAAATTTTCGCCATCCGCTCTGTGCTGAATGGAATGCAATCTCCCTTTATGGCGCACGAGGTACAATTTACAACTGTTATAAAATTAAAGGTTAATATCATTTGGGACACCCGTATATTAACTCTCTAGTCTTACTACGGCGCAGCTAAAAGCGTTACGTGGAATGAAAGTACTTTAGAAGCTTTCTCTCGTTGATTATGCATACACTGGTGAAAAGTGCAAGTCTAAATTGCTCCTTTTTAAGGCGAAAAGCGCCACTTTGCACGTTAAAAGGGTGTAATTGATGCCTAAGAGTTTATAAAGTAATTTTCGCCTAGCATCTGGGCATAGTGGGGTATTTATTGGCCATAAACATCTGCGCTATGGGTTAGGTCGGGTTCGCTTTGGTGCAACTTTTTCGACAAATCACCAGGGAGCCGACAGACGGCCGGCGAGTGAGCGAACTTCGATAAAAATGCTTTAGTGCCAACCCTGTGGGCCCAGCCCCTCCACTTCAGCAAATAACTCGACTCAGAGTTCCCCTTTGAAAAGTTTGCGGGAAATATATTCTGTGCCTAATTATTATCGAGAAATATTATTGGAATTGATTTACTTCTGCTGTAGAGGGAATATTCCTTTGTAAGTTTCTTTGACTGTGAGATGGAAACTTCGAAATAGTAAAACATTTTTTTTGCAATAACTTTCAGCATGATCAAAAGAAAATGATTAGTGTTAAAGCAATTTGGTGTCTTTGATGTTGATAAAATAAAATCCGTCGAGTTCACTGAATAAATGAATGAAATAAAATATGGCATCGTTACTGTCACCTAATTTTTTAGCTGCTCTTTATTGTGACATGGGGTGCTGAAATATAAACAGCTGCCACAGTAAATACGATTATGGCAAAGTAAATAAAGAGTGTTAGAGTAATGACATATTCGCAGAGCCTGGCAGGGTTAGCCGTAGCTCAATTGGTAAGAGCAAGGAACGAAATGCCTAGGTTGTGGGTTGCAATTCGAATCCTGCCAGATGACCTAGATTTTTCTTAGTGTTGTCATTGCGTCTATCATATAAATGTAATAATAAGAATGTTCTACATTGAAAAAAATGGAAAGAAACGGTTACCTACTAAATTAAATAATAATAAAATAATACTTTAATTTTTTTTTTTTTACAACATAGGAAGGCAAACAAGCAAATGCGTCACCTGATGGTAAGTGATCACCACCGCCTATAGACACCTGCAACAACAAAGAGAGTGCAGATGCGTTGCCAACCCAGAGGGCTAAGATGGAATACCTATTGTGCCAGTAATTACACCGGCTGTCTTGCTCTCCACGCCGGAACACAACAGTGCAAGCACTGCTGTTTAGCGGCAGGATTAGCGAGCAAGATGGTGATAGCGATCCGGACGGACCTTGCACGAGGTCCTACCACCCGCAAAAGTTTAATAATACTTTAGTGGTCAGAAATGTTGGGATGAGATGGTTATTCATTTGCTATAATGTTTATTTAGATAAAAAAACCCACTTCATATATTTTTAATGGAATAGGGAGGCAAACGTGCATGCGGGTCACCAGTGGTCCTAACATGACCGCCAAGTTTAGTTTATCTGAGTTTATCTCTATGTTATAACACTAGTTTGACAGTAACAGGGTCAAGGATAAGACCCTCAAAAAATTTTTAAAACAAAACGAAACTAGGTAGCTATCGCGTTCACGGCGCAGTTTTAGTTAATTTAATAAGTACGTTAGTTTATAATTGTAAATAAAATATATGACACCTAAATAATGAATTAAGAAACATAAAAAAATACTCACCGTTTTATATTGCCACAGTCCGTAGTTATTCTTAATATCTGGTTAGCTATTTTCAGTTCCTCTCATCTCATATATCACTTCAGAGCTTACTCACACACATTCGTTATCTTTATTATGTGCCCCTAATCTCCCAGATAACACAAATTCACCACAACACTAAAGCGAGCTTTAAAAAACATTAAACTTTATCATTTTCACAAAAAAAAACACACTTAAAATTAGAATATTTCTGATAAAAGTTCAAGCAATGTTGTATAGAATAATTGTACTTTTCAATTAACAATGTTTTTTTCATAACAATACCTAACACGCTCCCTAAACGCACGTATTGTAATTCGCGCGTTTTCTTCAAATTGGAAAGTACTCTCTCCAAACACGACCGTTCCCGCGCCAAATTGACGCTTTACTAAATGGACCGGCATAAATTCATTCAACTTCAGACTCCTGGCGGCTCTCCTTCAATCCTACAGTTTCATGTATCTCGCCATCTCCTTCCCTCGCTTCCGCCTGATGAACTCTATTGAGCTCGTTAGTCATTAATTAATTCTGCATAAGAAAATTACTTTTAATTTAAACGGTGGCGCAGATGGTACTGATTGTGAGCATAAGTCTCAAACCATAGAATCCTGGGAGACCAATAACGAGCATTACAGACTTAGGTGCGTTTTATGGGTCTACGTTAAACCTATTTTATTTACGTTCTTATACTGACAGCTAGGATTTGCTTATTTATGCGACAAGCCCACTTACGGAGAGTTTTAAAGTAGGTACTTTAGACGCAAATACCAAATAGGCATATTAAAACCAACCTCAATAGAAATCTATCCTGTATATCCTTTTTTTTGCGGAAAATTGAGATTATTTATTGGGAAGTTCATCCGCCGGTCAAGCTGCCCATAGTAACCAGCGACCCCAAGAGAATAGCTGATGTGTTGCCGGCCTTTGCCCCCAACCCCCATTTAGCCTATTTAGGTAAAGACCTATAATAATATAATTAGCACCTTCCTATCCCTGGAGATCTGATACCTTTAAAGAAATTTAAATTTAAATTATTTTCGAATACATTTTTGAATTTCATTTAGATCAAGGGCCGATTTTTCAATAATTGGATAAAAATCTTCAGTATAACCAATACTAAATCGGCTATTATCTATTGAATAACTACTTATCTAGGGATTAATAAATGCACCCTAACTAAAATAGCACAAGGCGTCTCTTCTGTAGAATAAACTATATACTTTCCGTACAATACTTGCTCAGATTTCGTTTCCATTCAAACAATAAAACATATCCCTGCAACGTCGATGTCAAACTGTCGAACGCCAATATGTTGGAAACTGTATAACACATTTACACAAAGTGATATTTATGTTTAGTTTTGAACGACATTGCTCTCGCATTAGGGTTTATTCCAGCTCGATTCCTCCGTACATCTTCATTACGCCTTACATTCCAAATGAAGACAAACGTATTCCCCTAATCCTTGTAGAAAACGAATTGGCCATTTTACTTTAATGCAAAAGTTTGCAGTTACAGCCATGTGGTTAGGTCCTACTCTGATTTGTGCTATGAAGTCTTGCTATAAGAAGTATTTAATAAAGTCGTTCACTTGTCATATTCCACCCATTACCTATTTATTTATTTAATCTTTATTGCAAAAACTTAAGTATAATAATGTACAGAAGGCGGACTTAATGCCTTAACTTATTCAACTTTCATTATACAAATATACAAAATACTAACTTATTATTTTAGCTTGTAGACACAGGATAGAATAGTTCTTACTTACACGGTGCAGTAGATTTAATTAAAACTTTTTCTTCTGCTCCTAAAAGTTAATAACTCTTAAAACACAACCCCAATGTAAAAAGAGGGGTGTAATATGTACATTTAAAGCCCATGTATGTCTCTGTGTGTCTGTATGTTTGTCTCAAACCCACACCAAGGCCTAGAGAATTGAAAAATAGGTATTTGTAAAATCTATTGCTGTCGCGCAATGCCCGAACAACCCCGCAGAGCGCAATAGAGACAGCCGTAGCTTGGACTGAAAATACCTATTAAAAGTACACAAAAACAACGATTCGTAGACCCCTGATTCCTTCTCCAAAACTTAACCGATTTAACTACTTTTTTCTTTATAAATTAAAGAAAGGCTTTGGCAGTGTTCCTATGTTTTTCTTTTTTTATATAATTTAGTAAAATTTGTTTTCTGAATGTATGAACGCAGCCGAAAATCTGGCCATTTTTTTAGGTTTTTGAAGCTTTTAATAATTAATTTATGAAAAAAAGGAAAACATAGGGACATGCATAATGATGGTCATCGATTTTTTGGAAAAAAAAATTGCTCTACTGGCATTGTCCAGAGAGGAAACAGGGGACGACGTTTGTATGGAAAAAACAGCCCTTGTGTTTCCTCTTAAACGCGGTTTTTGGTTAGGAAGCAGGCCATGTTTGATAAAAACAGTTATGCGGTTGTAGAGATATTTAACTTTTACAAAATGTCGAGGGTGGACTCAAAGTTTCTTTTGTTTAGGTTATTTTGTTTGACTTATATGGCTTAGAGTTGGTCGGAAAGCATATCGACAACAATTCTCAAGAACCCTAAACATACACTCAAAATTCCAACATCCGTATAACATTGAAAAAATCATTCAGTGCAGATAAAAATAAATTTACTGACTCTGTTAACAAAATTTGACTATCGCTATTACAGTTGTCTAAAACTTTACAACCAAGTAGATATACTGACCGACCTATAACTATAACGAATGAAAAACTAGGTATATTGAAACTTTTTCATAGTACAAATCCATGTTTGTAAGACATTTGACTACCTGCTAAGCTCTCAAGTGGCGTCGTGGGACACTAAAGTGCGGTCAAGTGGCGCCTGCGCAGCCCGTTGTGCGTTCATAACAAGATCTAAACGGTGGGAAGAGATGGATAGTAATGAGATGAGAAAGCATTCTCTTGGGAACATGAAATAATGATTTTGTAAACACGTTGGAAGTACAAGGTGACTGTTGCATCATAAATGGGTAGTCCTAATATGATCGTCCAAATTTTTTTTTTCTGTTGAATGAATGAATGAATGAGTCGCTTATTCACAAGAATATATGGTACATTCCAAGATCTTAAGGCCAAGATGGCAAACAGTGCTTCCCACAATATATTCAGTCAAGATTAGCATGTGAAAATTTTGTAATTAAAATAAAGCGACTAAAAGCAATTTCAACTATATGACATTTCATTTCAAAATGATATCATTAGTCAATACATAACATGTCAAAATTTTAAAATAATAAGTAAAGCAAAATCAATAAAAACAAAGAAAAAAGTTTATTATAAATGACATTTTAATTCAAAATAATGTTTGTACTGTTTGTACCTTCAAAGTAATGTTTGTACGTGCGTTCTATGATACTAGTTAGGCAGAATCGCTCAGAGAGATAAATTTATCCAGGGCGATCGTGTTACGGTCGCGTACCAACTTACATGTTACGCTTGTGAACACAATCTAACTATATTATTGACTAAATAAATAAATAAAACTAAACTGTCTTAAAAACAAACAAAATGTTATTGGGTAAGTTTCATTAAATATTCAAAATGGATGATGATGATATTAAATTTCACAGACATGATTTTAGCTTTGTACCCCAATGGGTACCTTGAACAGTGGCCCGTCCAACTTTAATTTGTTTCTATGTGCGTTGCTTGCTTATGACACCAGTTTGATGAGACGCAGCGAGGGATAATAATCGTTTTATATTTTATTATAGTCACACGTTCCGGCCTCGCGCGGATACAAGTAGGATGTAATGTACACAAAAACCTTCCGTAAAAAAACTCCAAATAAAGTCAGTGAAAACCGCATAAAATCCGTTGCCTGGTTTGATAGGAGTAAGCGGGCGAAGATACGACGAGAACTGACTTTAACGGATAGAGGCTTTAAGGATTCTATGTAAAGAAGATAAAGATATGGAAGTACACAGCTGGTGTTTGTATCATTTTGGTCATTTATAAATTTTGCGGTAAATTCTCTCAGACCACGTTCAGTGTAAAACCAATATAAAATATTCGATTGGTGAGCCCGTGTGCGCTGAGTGACATGTAAATTTATTCATGAAACAGAACCCTGCCTGTATGCTAGACGGATGCTTGCTTGTAGAGGATGGAACCTTGCGTCGTTTCTAAGATCTAAAGACGAATACGGTATGGATATTGTATAGGTAAGTTATTAGATAGATCTTATAAAAAGTAGAATATGTATAATATAACCGCACCACTGCCTACCGTTTACTACACCTAACCCTACAGAAGTTAAGTATAAGTACCTATCTTATAAATTGAAGTCCGTAGAACTAATTACTTTAAAGTATAAAAAGTACATTATTCGAACATTCCTCGTCAGATACAAGGGGTACATTAAGGCGACTTTGAGAGCCTCCCCTCGTCTGCTTACTTACACCGTTATCGAGTCACCACTCCGACTGAACAGTTCTATAAGTTGTTTTTTCTAGACTACATGTTTTGTTCAGTACTTGTGTGTGTCAGTGTCCGAACAACTTAGTTATATTTATTACCTCAATTAGAGAATTTCAAGATCTTCATATTCGACGTAGAATATCAAACTAACAACCGAAAGATCCTGATCAAGGTTGGGTACAAAGATTTGTTCAGGATTACCTTGCCGCTAACCACGTGCGACCCACTTCGCTGCTCGCAAAAAAATTGCCTATGCGTCCCAAAAAGGTCCATTTAAACGGCATTTGTAGCTATGAACATAAAAAATGTAAGGGGCAAAACTAGCATCTAAGATTTTATAGAGCCCCGACCACGATAACTAGGTGACTCTATGTTGGCAACTACCTTGAATGTGAAGCACCAACCTGTACATAAAATTTGGTACCTAGATAATGTAGGTATATGTCCCAAAGAGAAAAAACGTAAAGGATAGGTAATTCACGTTTCAAATTAGATATATTTATTTATTATTTTATAAACATTATAGATTGGCGATTTTTCTTGTAAACATTTTGTTCTTTATTGTTTATAAATAGATAAAATAAGGACTGTTCGCCTTTGTACATCACTGTATCTCTTTTTGTCATTTATGTTTTTTTGTTCAATGAAGAATTTACATACATGCATAGGTACATACATACTGTTTATCCACTCTTACGAGCTCGCAAAAGCTGGCCCACGCGCTACGCTAGCGTACAAATCACCTGAAATGAATATTAGAACGAACTGCAGCACGTAGCATTCCTTCGTAACTCGTTACAATTTCTCTCTGTCCATCGTTTCCCGCTGTAGTAGAGTTATTTTTATGCAAAAATATACTGCAAATAACGTCTCGCGCGACAGTGACGGATGGCCCGCGCCGCCGCCTGAAATGGCGCGAAACTTGCGCGCTCAATTTCCTATCTCACGCCATAAAGTTGCGTTGTTGTCTATTTTGAATTTTAATTTCTGAAACAAGCGTTGGAGCTGGCTGCATGAGTAATGTTTTAATTTAAATTCATATAATTTTGATTAAAGCGTTCAGTTTCGGGAGGAAACTGGATGTTCTTGTTCGCCGTACGTAAATGTTGAACATCCTTTATAACCTATTCGACAACTGAATACGAAGCCACATAGATTTAATTTAAATCTCTATTTGGGACTTTTGACAAGACTTTTACTTAATAGTTTTATAAACGATTGATTTTTTTTAGCATGGGACGTATCACAGTGCCTTTGATATTGCGCAAGGATGAATGGAAGAGGCTTAAAAACCAAGCAAATCCTGATGCGGCCAATGAGGAACCATTTCGTGCAGTAGACATTGAGGGAATGATTGAACAGTCCCAAAAATGGACACGTACGTGGCCGGATACTGTCGAAGGCCATGTTCGAAAAGTAATGTTGGATAGGAAGAAACACCTCGCGCAAGAATTGGCTGAGGTAGAAGAGTTTCATAAAAAAACAAGACATGACAATACAGCCGCAGCTGTAAAAAAGGCCAGGGAAATGATATTCGAAAGAACTTGTTACGGCAAGCAACTGATAAGGTATACTAATAAACAGAAATTGTAGTAGAGTTTGGTTAATATTTGATAAAAGTATTAATACCACATTTTTAATACAGTGCCGTTGGGGAATCTAAAGCTCAAGAAGTACGTGACGCTCAAATTAAATTTATAAAAGAAATAAAACAGTATGAGCAAAATACAGAACAATCCAAGCTGAAAGTGAAGAACTTTATGGACGTTGAATTTGAAAAAGAAAATGACAAAAGGCTACTTTTAAAACAAAGAGAGATAGAAAATGCACAATTTAATAAAGCTATGCAAGTTGATGAGAAGCTGATGCACTTTCCGAGCAATTTTAAAGATTACACAATATAACAAATACATTTTTTTACAGAGCTAAAATGAAAACTGAGGACGCTTTAAAGGCAGCCAAAATTGAGAAAATGCATAGAATAGAGGACGCGAAAATGATAGAAAAGTTGCGGAAATTAGAAATTTTAGAAGAGGTAAGTAGTTCTTATTTAGTGCATAAAAGAATATATAGTTATTTCCTATACAGTTTCATACATTGTACATAGAAATACCCACTCTATCCTGAGCCTGTATCGTGGGGGCCGTTGAATTTATAACATAACTCCTGTGACCCTAAAATGACCGGCCCAGGTTTAATTTATCCCTCCCTGCGTCTCTGTCAAACTAGTGTCATAAGAAAAGGCCGCGCATAGAGATAAACTCAGATAAACTAAACTTGGCCGGTCGTGTTAGGATCACTGTGTACAGTAGCAGCAGAAGTAGCTAAACACTCGAAAGCGTCGAAATTACCTACACTAGCTCTTACTCTCTTGACAATTGGGATGTTGACAAAAAAATAATAATTAGTCCATCTTTTAGAACGCCAGAAAATAGTAGATACGTATTTTTTCTTTTGCTTCTAAAACTTAAAATAACAAAGTTACAGAGCGGCGAAAGTTCGCGCTACGTCATTATATCGTAAAATTTTTACGAATCGAGTGACGTCACGAGCCCCTACTCCTGAATTTGAATGTGCTGTATCTTTGTCAATATTATTCGTATGGACAAATAAAAAAATACGTATCGAGTATTTTTCTATAATCTAACTGACGGACTAATTAGAATCTTGTTGTTTTAACCCAGGAGACATCCCTATTAGAGTCATCAGTTCTCCAGCGTTTTCACCGTTCCGTCATTAATTGACGAAATACAGGTCTACAAACGGGAACTTCAGGCAAGAACAGAAGTAGTACTCGGAATTGATACTAGTTTTAGCAGAAATTAGTGTTAAATGTTAGGTAGTTCGTCAATTAATAAAGGAACGGTAATAAGTAATAAGTAACAGTGAAAACGCTGAATAATTACCGTCATATAGAGTCATGGTTCTTTTTTGATCGCTTCGACTGTCTAGATGTATAGGTACCTGATCTGCTGTTACCTTACGTAGTTTTAAAATACCGCAGTCTAAATCGGGCGCGATATCTTAACAAATCTAGGTATTCAAAGTGGTGTGTAGTGTACCTAAGAGAAGTAAGAGAAAACTTATTATTTTTTAGAAAAAAAATATTTGTCTCGACAAAGAAGGATATCTCAAGTACGAGGCTGAGACCAAAATGATCCGCGAGCGACGAGCAAAACGAGAGTTGCAGGAGCAAGCCTTAGCCGATGTGTGGAGCAAGTACCAGGACAGAGTACGCTGCAAGGAGAAACTTCTGCTTGACCAAGTAAGTCTGGCCAGGCGCGGCCAACTTCGCCAAGCTACAGGAACATCAGGGCACCTCAGCACTGCGGCTGCCGCAATTGAATTGCCGCTCGTGCGAATGAACACGAGTTATACGATAATCAGAGAGACATGCGCCGTTTTTATTTAAAATAACAGTTTTCTGTACTTGTACTATTATTATTCTATGGTCTGACCGCTAACACGTTCGAGACGTTTTTGTTGGCAGAAAACTTACATTAAGAGCTCTAGCTAAGGGACGGGGTCTTAGATGAGGACTGGATGATCCCGCTCAGTGACCCATTGCACGCGTAAAACCAAATGGAGCATCGCAAAACTGTCCTTTTGTAATTATTTATTTACCTTAACACTGGCAAAAATATCCCAATAGACAGAAGCCCTTTTTTGTTGTAAAAAGCGAAATTAAGTTACCTAAATGTATAGCTAAAACTCTTTATCCGAGGCTTACGACCCTAATTAACTTAGGTAGGTATAGCGCAAAGTTTTAAAAGAACTCTTTTTCAACCTGACGCGACGCTAAGTTATCAGTACTAGAAACTATTTGTATAGTAAGAGGTACTTAGACAATTTATTTTCTTTAGATCCACAAAGAAAAACACAACACTGAACGTTTTAAAGATAACTACGAGCTAGTGCGTCGGATTCAAGATGAAGAGCAGAAAAGTTATAACGATTTCATAGAAAAAGGCATAATTCGATGTAAAAAAAGGTCAGAAACTAATTTTGCAGTTACAAATGATTACTACAGAACATAGGACAGAGCATACAAAATAAATAATGTTTTCATTGCTCTACATGGCCATTTCTATTGAATTATACTATGATCTTAAAACACTTTTTTCATCGATTTATAAAACTCGCTTAAACTCGGTTTATTATGATGTAATGACCTTTGTATTGTTTCAATTGCATTAATAACTTTAAACGTAACAATTTATTTACATAACGCGCGAATGCTGGTTTTTTAATGAAACTCGGCTTGGGCCGTCATTTCAAAAAGTAAAGTAATTCTAAGCGTTCATAAAAAAACAAGCGTATTTTCTTTTGTTTTAACTAAGCAAACACCCCCGCGCTAAACCAGTGCACCTAGCACGAACCTTCTTGACACGCGTTAACTCGATAAGTAAGGGCCAGCGGGGCAATTCTCGCGTCAGTAGAGATGAAGTCATACTCGAGATACGTCAAAAAGAGCTGTCAGATCCCTTCAAAATCTGTCATTTTAGACACATCGCGAATGTGAGATGAATCTCGATGAGTGCCAGAATTGGGGGCTAGGCCACATCGGTCGCGTCACGTCGCGTGCACGTCGCCTATGCGACACGGCTCCAACTAGCTTCGTAGAGCTACGTTACGACGCGTGAGTCTACGCGATCTGCATACGTATCCGGTGTGACTCGGCCATAACTCAACTCGACTCCCTTTTGTTCTATTTAGGACCTCTGGGTTACTTTGATCTATTGCAACTTCCATCAACCGTGGATTCAAAATGAACCACACGTCCTTAACTTTTGGAGACTAGACCAAACTGACTCTGTGTATTGTACCTAACTCTGCTCTCAGTTTAATCCTACTAATATTATAAATGTGAAAGTTTGTATGTTTGGATGTTTGGATGTTTGTTACTCAATCACGCAAAAACAACTGAATGGATTTGGATGAAATTTGGCATACATATAGTTTATGACCTGGATTAACACATAGGATACTTTTTATCCCGTAAAAATGCATAGATCCCACGGGATAGCGATACGTGAGTTATACGCCGCCGTGACGTCATGAGCAGCAAAGCAACTATTCTCATTAATTTGTCTGTTTGTTTCTATTAAACAAGTCTACGCGGACGAAGTCGCGGGCAAAAGCTAGTTACAAAATAAATGAGATATCCGTGAATTAACAGATTGGAAGAGAGTGAAAAAGAGGAAAGTCTGAAAAAAGAATATCAGCGACTCGCAAACGTTTCTGCGGCACAAAAGAATAAAACGTATGCTGATGATCGCAGAGCACGGGCAAGCTACAGGAAGAAGTGCATCTGCGACAAACAAAGATTCATCCCTGAACCGAAGCGCGAAGCAAAACCGTGTAAACTGCGTACAGGTATTTCTTAGAAATATAACTTATTGCAGGAAACGAAGCGGATGTTTACCGATTAATAACTGATTTGGTCCACACCGGGTTCACAACAGGTTAGGATCACTAGCGCCCAGGGTAACTACGTAAGAGCAAAGTTAAAAAACAAGTAAGGGACAAGCATAACATTTATTTTAAAATGCATCTAAATATGACAATAGAGACGAGTTTGGATCTTTCCGAGCCCTTTGTGCATATTTATACATGTATCTGTAGCTGATTATTCGTAATTAATAACGAGGACTCAATGAATTTGAAATTTATTCATCTAGATTTATTGACTGCTCTTAAAAGCAAAATTCATTTAAGGTTTATTTGTACGGAAGAGATTTTGATAGTTAAGAAAAACAAAAACATAGAACAAACGCTCCTGGAAGTAATCTTGAATGAGGTGGACTCAGATACCACCACCCTTGCAGGCCGTGCTCCTGAAATTATCGTCACAAAAGTCGGCAAGTTTCACTGTGGCATGCACACATAGGCACAGCCACGTATACAAACGTCACCTTGCCCGTGTACTAACTACGCGTACTTTGTGCGATGTACACGTAGCCGCTGCGTGCCTACTTAAATCGATGACATTCTGAACAGATCGCAAACTAGATTTCCTCACGCCTTGCAAGCGTGACTCGAGGCGTGAAGCGCTGCCACCAGGCTGGTCGGGCGCGACAACAGCGCACGAGCAGTTCGCGCGCGCAGCGGGCGACGCGCTCGCCGAATGCCGTTACACGGGAGCGGTGCGGAAGGTTGTTCAGGTACATAAAGTATAACTCGACATAAACAGGGGGGTTCCACTCCGCACTGTAGGTGCGCTCGCCGCATTACCTATGGCATAGGTTAATCGCAGTAGGTAGCCGGCTTGCCGCGCGCGCGCCCGCTCACTCTGTGTCGCCCGTTGTGATAGTATTATAGTAAGCAGCCCAACCCTAGCGGTGCACCAGGGCATTGCGGGTGGAAGGCGGGCGCGGGCGCGCCTTCCTTTTGACTCATGCCGCCTGGCGAATGTTTATGAAGTAATACGAACTGTTTGTCCCTGATCATAAAATTGGAATTCGTTTAATGGCGGTCGAAAAAGAGAAGTTTCTGTAAGTTGGTACTATTATTTATTCTGTGACATAAAGTCGACTTCTTCACGCCTTGTAAACGCAGAACAAGGCGTGAATCGCAAGCGACAAGCTAATCGGGTGTAGAGCAAGCGACGCGCTCGTCAAGTATCGGTTTTCTTGGTTTGAGACTTATCTCAATGTTGAAAATTATCCCGACGTATTCCTTTCTTTATTTCTATTTATTGGACTGAAAAACAGGTTCGTAAATAATTCGTCGTTCGTAATTCTATGTCATGCCTGTGACGTCATGGATAACAATGTAAAAATGTTTTTGAAAGATTCAGTTTTTCTTGATTGCATCCAGTCCATTATGCTACAACGTCCTTTATCACGTCCACCAACATCAGGATTCGAGCTCGCCAGTAGTTAACGTATTTATTCGTTTTGCTTTCAGGGTTACCGCAAAGCCAATAATGTGGAAGACTTGCAAATTACCAACTACTAAAAGAGTTTTGATGAACTTTATTATTTTTTTATAAGGGATGTAAATAAAATAAAAATTTCGACAATCATTATACTACGTTTATTTTATGCTACATTTTGCTATATACAATAACTTGCTGTTACCTGTCTCGTAGTAGCACTTGATTCACCCCCACTATCACCATAATAATTTATTTGATTTATTTCATACAGCTGGGGTTTAAATTGGAAAGTTGAAAACACTAATTATCCTTACTTAAGAAAATAAATAACTTCAAAATCACAATGTACATAGTCGAATTCACGATAATAGTTCTTAAATTAGTGAGTTAGAAAGATTCAACTATTCAGCATTTCTGAAGTATTTTCTTCTAAAAAATGATTGCAGAAAGGCAAAATAAAAATTTGTTTATTACCCTAGAAGACAACTGTCGCTCAGTTACTGCTGGTGTCAAGTAATTGTTCGATACCGCAGTAAACGAGCGTCAGATATCAGGAATATACTTATAATAAGTCGCGTAAAACACCGCGCTAACGAGTATTCTCTACCTGATTTACGTTTCTCAACAATTCCGTAAAATACCATGTCAAACAATCATTAAAACTAACGTTGAACTGCATCCAACAAAAAAACTACGAACGGGCACGAAAATCCCATCTATGCGTACATTTTAAATTTCGAACATCCTATTCAGAATTTAAATCAAAGACGAACTGTTCGATTTACAACGATAGTGCTACACAAATTCTTTAAAAAAAAAAGGAGCATTTCAAATGTCCTCAAATAAAAACAAAAGACGGACTATTGCAAGAGATTGCGCTCTAAATTCTCTTTTCAAAGTTTTCTTTTTAAATAAAAACAAGTGGAAAATACTCATCGGCCAGTGCGCCAGCCGGTCTAGTAGGGCGAGGACTTCTGCTTGATGACAGCCTGCACGCACTTGGCCATGGTGGGCGAGGCGCGCGATATGGCGTCCGTCATGAAGAAGTCTTCTAGCGTCTTCAGCTGCACGTCCAACTTGCCGGACACCGGCTGCTGCAGGCTCTGTGGGGCGCCAGGGTGAGTTGTAACTTTTAATTGAGACAATTTCAAGCAGTCGAAGAGAAGGCGAGTTAAAGCTAAGTTTTTAACGATAAATGTCATCATCACTTACAATAATGTCGTAATGTCACAGCGTTGCTTATGCGTTGCGTTGATTATCATCCAGGGAAGTATAAACAGTAATCGACTGAACGAGCTATCTGCCCGTGGAAGTATGTTAAATTGTAGATTGTTAGGATTGGTGGAGCGTGTAAATAGCTCCAGCCGTGGAGGAGATAATTTGTACCTCGGTAGTCGAAGTAAATGGCGGCTTTACGGGCGCATGGTTGCTAACAGAATTTATCTCACTTAACATGACAAACACCAGTATAAGACGGTAGCCACTTACCCGTTGTTGCTCTAAGGATCTCGCCACATAGCGTTGACTTCACCAGCACCACAAATCACAGAGATAGCACAACAAGTCCAATTTTTCTTCGGAGCACATGCGCGCGCGATGGAGTCTTATTTTTCAGAGAGTGAGAGTGAGTGAGTGGAGTTAAGATAGGCACAAGGTGTAAAGGAACGAACTACAATTGCTGGCTCGGTCCGTCCAATCACAATAAAGTTTTTGATTCAAGAAAAAGGCACATAGCTCCATCTCTCGGCGTATATTGACATATTGGAATAGTCCCACCCCAGTGGCACCGTGTTTGCCGGTGGTACGGCAGATGGCGCTATCATAAAAGTAAAGATAAAATTCAGCTGCGCAACCATACTCCCCGCCTTGGAAGTTCTCAGAACTTACAAAAAACTAAAGATTAATCTACAAAATTACGATGCATGATGAACTAATTAAATATCTGGACAAATTATGAAGATAAACAAATTTGGAAGTAATGGGTTATATTGGAATTTTGGCAAACTAGAAACTATTGACGAATTGATAATTTTTTTTATTGAGTTGGAAGAGGATACAATTTAACGACAGGTCTTTTAAACGTTCCGCCCTTTGTTTTAACGAGCGCAACCCTAACCACATCATCACGACCAGGATATACTTCCTGAATTATACCCATAGGCCAACGTAAAGGGGGCACATCGTCTTGGTCAATAAGCACTACAGTCCCGACTTTAACAGGGTTGTCCATAGAGCACCATTTCTGTCTAACTTGCAGAGTGTGCAGATACTCAATTCTCCATTTTTTCCAATAGGATTCTACTAAGGAATCCAACAACTTTTTACGATCGGTAAGGTTAATACGTTCGTTCGAAAGATCAGTCATAGGTAGATATTTAAGTGGTGACGACATTAGAAAATGTGCCGGCGTAAGTATTTCAGGCTGTGGATCTGAGGATAACAAACAAAGTGGTCTTGAATTTAATAATCCTTCTATCTGTGTCAAGACTGTCAATAGCTCTTCGTAGGTAAGAAGTTGATGCCCTATGACACGATATAAGTGCGTCTTGATACTTTTTATATTAGCTTCCCAAATGCCTCCAAAGTGGGGCGCCCTAGGAGGAATCATTTTCCATTGTATACGACGGCTAGCTAACTCATCGCCCAAAGAAATTTGAAATGCGGACGTCATTAAAAAACTATACATTTCATCTAATTTTGCTTGAGCACCTACAAAATTGCTTCCATGGTCAGAATAGATACAGGACACCGGACCCCGGCAAGAAATAAAACGTTTAAAAGCGGCAATAAACGATTCCGTAGTCAAATCACCTACTAACTGTATATTGATGGCTTTAGTATTCATACACACGAAAAGGCAAATGTACGCCTTTTGGGCGTGCTGACCGCGTCTGCGAGCTAGTGTTATTCTAATCGGACCAGCATAGTCTACACCCGTGTGAACAAAGGCTTTAGCTTCACACACGCGGTATGCTGGTAAATCGGCCATTTTAGGCGACGGATGAGAAGGCGAAAGGCTGAAGCATCTATTACACATATGTACTCGCTTGCGAATTACGTTTCTCGCAGCTAGGATCCAAAACCGTTGGCGGATTATGGACATTAACAAATGTGCACCGGTATGAAGGCTGCTCTTATGATAATGATCTATTATAATGTCTACCAGGTGATCCCGTTTCGGAAGTAATGCCGGGTGTTTCGCTTCGAATGGAAGATTTGCCTTTGATAATCTTCCTTCTATGCGTAGCATATTATCCTCGTCTATAAAGGGGCATAGCTTCCTCAACCTTTTGGAAGGTAAAGTAGCATTTTTTATATTGTTTATATCTTCACTGAAATACACCGCTTGAACATCCTTGATAACTTCCTTTTCAGCCACGTTTAGATCTTCCGCAGAAATGGCACTAGAGCGCGGTAGCTTTCTACTGAAGCGTAATACGTAAACTACAACGCGCAAAAGTTTACTCCATGAAGAAATGCGCTTCGAACACTCATAAAATATGTGTTCAGGTATCTGAGCGTTGCAAATCAAGGTGTTAGTTTTTAACTCCGGTAATTGTTCGTCATTCGAAGGTGAAAATGGTTGTATTGGCCATTCTGAAGGGGAAGAATGTAGCCATGATGGACCGTTCCACCACATTTCATTATGAACTAATTGGGAGGGGAGCAATCCCCTGGATAAACAATCGCTTGGATTCTCTTTTCCAGACACATGATAAACGTTTCGAGGGTTTAAATTTTCTTGAAATTGAGCAACTCTGTTGCTAACGAAGATCGACCAGCGGTGGGGTGACGAATGAACCCAAGACAGTGCTATGGTGGAGTCGGAAAAGGCATATGTATCCTTTATAGATATGCGTGAGCTGTAAGTTTCGAATACCGTTTTAACTAAGCGTGACATTAAGACGGCCGCACATAATTCCAATCTAGCGAGCGTGGTTATCTTTACAGGAGACACCTTTGACTTTGAACAAAGCAGTCGTACAATGATATTGCCCAAATTATCTGTGATGTGAAGATATACCACACATCCATAGGCTTTAAGACTTGCGTCACAAAAGGCAACTAAATTCACCGAGCTAGTATTAGAAGCTCCGATATGACGTGGGATATCTATTTCCGATAATAATGGCAATTCCTTAACAAGTGTCACAAAACTTTTATTAATGTTTTCTGGCGGTTGGTCATCCCAGTCTACCTTCTGTGACCATAATTCTTTTATAAGTAATTTAGCATACACCACTACGGGTGAAACTAATCCGAGAACATCAAACAACCGGGCTACAAATGACAAAATGGTTCGTTTAGTACAGGTATCATTAGTAGATGCGGTAGTAAATTGAAACACATCTTGGTTCGGCCGCCATGTTAATCCAAGTATTGCTAGATGACTGTTGTCGTCTGAGAAATTGACCGGCGCACGATGCGAATGAGGCAAACTGTCAAGCAGTTCGGATGAGTTGCTAGCCCATTTTACTAGATCAAATTTACCACTTTTGAACAATGCGATGAGTTCCTTTGCCAGTTGTTTCGCAGTGTGATCATCGGAAACGGATGTGACCAAATCATCCATATACAGTTTTGACTTTGCAACCATTGCTGCGTCTGGAAATCTACTGTATTCGTCCGTGGCCAATTGATGCACTGTCCGCATTGCTATAAAAGGGCTGGACTTGAGACCAAAGGGTACTCGATTGAACTGGAAGGTGCGCAAATCGTCCTTTTCATTGAACCGAAATAAGATCTTCAAATACTTGCGGTGAGATTCTCGAGTACTAATTTGCAAGTACATCTGTTTAATATCTGCAGTCATGGCAATTGGAAATAAACGAAAATCCAATAGCAGAAGGAACAAATCTGCTTGAAGGTTTGGACCCGTATGTAGCACATCATTGAGCGACAACCCAGTATGTGTCTTGGCACTGGCATCTAATACAACTCTGAGTTTACTCGTTGCCTTATCTTGTCTAATTACCGCATGATGCGGGATGTAATACCCTTCATCTTCCTTTTCAGAAACGGGAGCCTCACATAAGTATCCCTTTTCCACATAATCAGTGATTACGGCATTATACTCTTTTTTAAATTCAGGCGAATGCTTAAACTTGCGTTCAAGAGCCATGAAACGGCGGTGAGCTACAGTGTGAGAATTTCCCAAAAGCTCAGGATCCCTACAAAAGGGAAGCTCTACTGAGTATCGACCGTCTTTGTCGCGGGCCAACGATTTTGACAGTAAATTTTCACACTCTATTTCATCTGGAGAAAAATATCGTTTTGTAGGAAGTTCTTCCAATTCCCAAAATTTATGAAGAGTGGATTCGAGATCACTCATGGTGAACGCTGCAAAGCTCTGGCCAGGTTCATGTTCCGAGCCTAAGGAGGGCACGTCGCCCATCAAAATGTAGCCGAATGTCGTCAAAAAAGCGGGCGGGGCCGAGCTGCCAGAATTAACCCGATTACCGAGATAAATGTAGGGAAACAGTTGAGCTCCCAAAACCAAATCAATGTTGCCCGGAATATTCCAAGTGAGATCCGCTAAAGGTATTTCATTGACAAAATTGCAATCTCGCGTGTCGATCTCATAAGCGGGCAATTTGTCTGTAATTTGATCAACAACCAATGCCTGAATATAGTATTTATGCGCCGCAATGCGAGACTCTACAGTCAAGAATACGTATCCGTGAATTGGTCGTGATGTCAAACCAACTCCCTTCAAAGACGAATTATAAAGCGGAATGATCGTTAATTTGAGTAACTTACAACATTCTAACGTAATCAAATTGTTTTGGGAACCATTGTCTAGTAAAAGACGAATAAGCTTGCGATCATCCATTTTGTCATATGCGTAAGCTTGCGCGGTCGATAAGAGTATCGTGGTACAAGGTTTCGACTTGGTCATAAGCGATATCGTGGTACCGGGTGTATTATTGTTTGCGCTCGCGCTCGTAGTAGCGGGCGCGTCATAACTGGCCGCTGTAGGCATGTCGATCGCGTGCGAAGCGGTCGTAGGAAAAGCAACCGTAGGCGTATAGATTGAAGGCTCACCGATTGGACAGCAATCCGAGTCTTGTGGCGCTGTCGTCGCATTTTGTGCGGTTTGTTGAGTATAGGTATGAAGTTGAACTGGCGCGATGTTATTATTGGTAGGTAAATTCGTTTTATTAAAATGTAAAAGCGTATGATGTTTTCGTTGACACTGATTGCAAACATTACGTGAATTGCAATTGGAAATAATATGGGTTGAGCTTAGGCAATTTATGCACGCATTTTTTGCTTTAATGAAATCAAACCTTGATTGCGGCGATCCCAAGTTTCTAAATTGGTTGCAACTGAAAATCGCATGATCCGTGTTATGGCACATCAAACAAGGCAAGTTATTATTTTGACCGCTCAAAAATGACTTGTAATTCCGTTGCGTTGTTTGTTCATACCTTGGGGAGGCATTAGTCAATGTATTTCGTGTACCGACAGAATGATTATTCGATCTTTCTATGATTTTCACTTGGTCTTGAACAAACGAAATAAATTCCTTGCAAGACGGGATCTCAACGTTACGAACCGATAACTCGAACGACTGGACAGTCTGCGCATCTACCTTTTTTAAAGCGCAATGTAACAGTATGAAGTCGGCGACGTCGTCAATACCTAACTGTTTCAGCGCGGCGATCGACGCCGAGTACGTGTCGACGAACGAGCCGAGGCTGGATGCCGTATGAACAGTGTTTTTTAGTTCGAAGATGTTGTTTAGGTAAAAGGTACCTAAAGCTCTTTTGTCCTGGTATTTTTTTATTAAACCTTCCCAGATAATATGATATGTCTCACCAGTAGGTACAATGCCGGCTACAACCTTTATGGCGTTTTGCGATAATTTACCTATCAGATATTGAACCCTCTGCGAGTCAGACAGATGTGGATTTTCATGAATATTAGTTCGGAAAGACTCATAGAATATTGACCAATTCTCAGTTTTGCCATCGAAGGTCGGAATTTCTATCGGAGCTAATTTAATATTCGGTTTCGTCGGTTGTGATGATGCAGCAGTGGTGGGCGCGGCACGAGTGGAGTTGATATTATTACGCACGCGTTTTATACGGGTATACATGTCATCAAACTCTCCTAAACTCTCGTAATCCGGAATATATTCAGGATTCACACTGATACTAATTTGATTAATGTCGTCAATTATGGAATTGAATTCATGCCGCATTTCGTCAATAGTCTCGGAGTCTGCCATAAAGCTCTCGGTTGAACGTGTATCAGATGTCACGATTACTTTTTTTGACTGATCGAACAATTTCGAAATTCTCTTAAATATCATAACTTGTTTACCTTTTAATAAGGTTACTTTTTTGGCGTCCATATTGGAATATCGAAAAACCTACAGAGGCGAGGTGCGTTAGATATTTATTTATACCTAAATCGAAAAAATACGTATTGCAGTACTAAGCAAATACGCGGAGGTGAATATGTATAACGTAAGGTATATACCTACTTAAAAAACGAAACGATACGTATTGCCTTAACTTAGCAAATACGCGGAGGTGCACAAAAGCGTTAGGTACCTATGTACTAGTGTGCCTAACGAAACGATACGTAATGCCTTACTTAGCGATTACGCGGAGGTGAAATAAACTAGTACCATCAGGTTCTAAGGACCATTATTTAATGGTGGAGCGTGTAAATAGCTCCAGCCGTGGAGGAGATAATTTGTACCTCGGTAGTCGAAGTAAATGGCGGCTTTACGGGCGCATGGTTGCTAACAGAATTTATCTCACTTAACATGACAAACACCAGTATAAGACGGTAGCCACTTACCCGTTGTTGCTCTAAGGATCTCGCCACATAGCGTTGACTTCACCAGCACCACAAATCACAGAGATAGCACAACAAGTCCAATTTTTCTTCGGAGCACATGC
This sequence comes from Ditula angustiorana, assembly GCA_963691745.1. NCBI lineage: Eukaryota > Metazoa > Arthropoda > Insecta > Lepidoptera > Tortricidae > Ditula > Ditula angustiorana. The sequence continues at coordinate 10,346,820 of OY829485.1, forward strand.
GCGCGCGATGGAGTCTTATTTTTCAGAGAGTGAGAGTGAGTGAGTGGAGTTAAGATAGGCACAAGGTGTAAAGGAACGAACTACAATTGCTGGCTCGGTCCGTCCAATCACAATAAAGTTTTTGATTCAAGAAAAAGGCACATAGCTCCATCTCTCGGCGTATATTGACATATTGGAATAGTCCCACCCCAGTGGCACCGTGTTTGCCGGTGGTACGGCAGATGGCGCTATCATAAAAGTAAAGATAAAATTCAGCTGCGCAACCAAGGATATAGCTGTTAATATTGATAAGAAGTATAAGAGCGTATGTATTGTTTGAGTGGTTTATTGACACAATTTTTTTTTTATAAAAAACATGTAATTAGGTAATAGGAGGCGCGAGCAGTCGAGCTGCGTACGCGTAATTTTAGGTACCTATTTGCCATCAATGTACAGCTGGCTTGTACATCGACAATTGACAAATTGAATTGAAATGACTCGACTGTATCACACCTAACAGACACCAAAACCATCTGAATTGGTGAAGATTTTGGTATCTAGTTTACTGTCCCTAACAATAAGTACATTTTCTTTACAATAAAAAGGATTAACTTTACTTAAACTTTGCATAATATGCCTTCAAGTATTACTTGAAACTGTACCGGCAATAAATATTTGAAACAATACCGATCTATTTATCTTAATAATTGATTCCTTTATGCCGTGTCAGTGGCGAACAACCATACCATGTCACTCACGCATTGCCAACCCTGACCCGGCTCCATTTTTATTGTAAAGAAACAATATACACTCTTTTAAAAATATGATCTGCAGCCACGGCCTACCTGCGCGAGCGCCCGCGCCTGCGCGAAGTAGTTGTTGGGCTGCACGTCGCCGTAGGCCACGAGCGCCGGGCTGACCTCCGCGAGGCGCGCGCGCACCTCGTCCAGGTTGTCGTACGGTAACGGCTCGCCGACCACTTCTGATAGAGCTCTGGAAAAATGCGCGATTTGAAATTGGTGCCGTGACCAGGATTACGCTGTGGATATTAAAATGTGTTGCCGGGATGTATGAATAGTCACAATATCGACAATGGAAATCTCAAATATCGTGCGCGCGCGCACTTCGTCCAGGGGTTCGTACGGTAACGACGCGCCGACAACTTCGGACAGAACTCTGGAAAAAGGTGCGCTTTAAAATTGATGCCGTGACCAGGATTACGCAGTGAATATTAAAATGTGGTGCAGGGATATATAAATAGCCACAATATCGACAGTGGAAATCTCAAATGTCGTGCGCGCGCGCACCTCGCCCAGGTTTTAGTGGGGTCGTTACCCTATGGCGCAATTAAAATTGATGCCGTGACCAGGATCATGGTGCGTATATTAAAATATGATGCCGTGACCAACGTCGCTGTATTAGTAGTTGAAAACTAGTGTTTTGACCATGTATCACTGTATAAATGCTTACTTAACGCTGCTAGACGTTTAAACGATTTGAACGTAAACGTTCACGGTGGTCAGCACTGTGAACGTTTACTGGGCAGCGTTAGCGGTGTAAGCTAAATCCATGACGTCATCAATGACGTTACAGTAGCCTTGTGAGTGTTATTCGGTCCGAAAACGTGAGCGATGTAGCGATCTACATTCGAACACGGCCTTACCCCCTTATTCATAAAAAAATTACAACCTTTCTGAGCTAACAAATGTTTTCTCCCTTTCATTTGAGGGCAAACGTCACAACGTCAAAGACATAAAACATGTTAACTGACCAACGTTTCCAAAGCGTTCATGAAGGGGGTTATAAGGGGGGGGGGGGGGGGTGTCGGTACCGGATGATCTTCCAGTCCTCGCGCGCCTTGCCGGGCGGCGTGACGGCGGGCAGCGTCTGCTGCGCGCGGCCCTCAGCGTTGACGTAGGTGGCGCGCTTCTCCGTGTAGGCCGCGCCCGGCAGCACCACGTCCGCGATCTCCGCGCCCGCGTCGCCGTGGTGCCCTGCCACGACGTGCACCACTAATTAGTACACCACTAGTGACCTGCCGCGGCTTCGATTAGGATGTAACGTACATAAAAAGAATATAGAAATGTTTATTGCCCTCGACTGCACGATTTCTTAAAACCTAAATTACATCAAACATTGTTAAATTGGGGCAAGAGGAAAAATAAACTCGGCATTATACAGACTCGCGTTTTACAACTGTTGCTGAACGCTGATTTTCAGTTTATTCTTTTTTTTTTACTAAACAGACATGCATTATGAATATATTGTGCATAAAAACCTTCTGCAAAAAATCTCTAAGCAACAGTGAAAACTGTATCAAAATCCGTTGCTTCGTTTAGGAGTAATATATGAACAGACATAGGCGGATAGCAACTTGTTTTATACTATGTAAAGAAGATAAAGATTACACTTAATTAGGGTAATAAAAAAATCTTAGGTCGTAGGTACTCGACGCACGAGCCGAAGGAGAGGGCAATAAACAAGTAATCTGAGGCTTTCTTTATAAGCGCTCGAGACACAGTTTTACATCTTCCCCGGAATCATCATCTTGTCTTGTCAATTCATAGAATAAAAACTACCCCATAGCTTACCCATTAGGTTAAATTTCATAAGCACATTATTATTACTAATATTTTTTATAGATCTAGTTGTCTGAATAAATAAGTTTCACTATTTATTTCACAATAACATTTCTGAAAAGTTTACAGTTACATTACGGAGTCAAAATCAAAGTCAAAGTCAAAATATTTTATTCAGATTAGGCTTACAGGCAGCACTTATGAATGTCATAAAATTTATCACCGGTTCGGAAAAACCTCTGATGAGAAGATACCGGCAAGAAACTCAACGAGGTGTAATTTTTTAAATAAATCAAAATTACAATGTTACTTTACATCTTAAATATTTGAAAATTTAACAATTTAACACAGTAGGTGTACAATACTTGGAGCCAGGGATCGCTAATACAAATCGGGATCATTTCCAAACATCCTTTTCCAAGATGAGAGTCGAGCTAGGTAACCAAGGGAACGAACCTTGGTAGATAACCACGGCGTCCTTGGGCAGTTTGTCCCGGGTCACGAGGCCGGCGTCGGCGCCGAGCAGGTACACGACGCGCGGCGCGCCGGCCAGCGCCGCGCCCACGCCGGGCTGGTAGCCGATGTCCAGCGCCGCCACCTGCGACGCCGTGCGCTGCAGCACGTTCAGCACCTGCAAGCCGGCGCGCGGCGTAAACCAGTGCCACGGAATAAATAATAGTACTAACGTATAAAAACTTCTCTTTTTCAACCACCATTAAACGAATTCCAACTTTATAATCGGGCACAAAAAGTCCGTATTTCTTCATAAACATTCCCCAGGCGGCATGCGTCAAAAGGAAGGCGCCGCCCGCGCCCACCCTCCACCCGCAATGCCCTGGCGCACCGCTAGGGTTGGGCTGCTTACTGTAATACTATCACAACGCGCGACACAGAGTGAGAGGGCGCGCGCGCGGCAGGCCGGCAACCTACTGCGATTAACCTATGCCATAGGAAATGCGGCGAGCGCACCTACGGTGCGAAGTGGAACCCCCCTGGTTCAAGTGTCAAAAGTTGAAATTTTAGGTCAGAATTTAGTTTACATCATAAAACGAGCATGTAACGGACTCTACCTTCCACTCGGGGTCAGCGAGCTTGTCCTGCAGCCGCAGCGCCAACTCCTGCGTGTGCGCCAGCAGCGCGGCGCCGTCGGGGCCCTGCAGCTGGTCGGCGCCCAGGATCACGACGGGCCGCTGCGCCTGCTCCAGTCGCTTCAACACCGGGTGCGAAGACGAGCCGGACGCCAGCTCTTTCACTATGGACGCGGAATCGCCCACGTGCTATAGGGAAATTTTAAAAAAATGGTAAAATGATACGCAAAGTGGATGACCAGAGCTCAAAACCACGGAGAATGGAGGAGTTTGGAGGAGGCCTACACCCAAACATGAGCATTAAATGGGGCGCTGTGATGATGATATGCCAAGAAAAATGTTGAGCCATATCTGACAGGACTCGAAACTGCCATCAATCAATGCAATCAAGCAAAGGCCTCTCCATATTGGCTTTTGCGGGTGGTAGGACCTTGTGCAAGGTCCGTCCGGATCGCTACCACCACCTCGCTCGCTAATCCTGCCGCTAAGCAGCAGTGCTTGCACTGTTGTGTTCCGGCGTGGAGAGCAAGGCAGCCTGTGCAATTACTGGCACATGAGGTATGCCATCTTAGCCCTCTGGGTTGGCAACGCATCTGCAATCTCCTTGGTGTTACGGGTGTGTATAGGCGGTGATCACTTACCATCAGTGGCCCGTTTCACTAAGCTACAAGTTACAATTTTACAAGTCTAAACCATTGGTCATTATTGACCAACGTTGCCGGTTTAGACTTGTAAAATTGTAACTTGTAGCTTCGTGAAACGGGCCACAGGTGACCCGCTTGCTTGTTTTCCTTCCTATTTAATAAAAAAAAATTGTTTCGGCTCCATTGAGGGGAGAGGCGCGGCACTGACCATGTACTCGTAGGTGAGGTCGACGGGCGGGCCGACGAGCGCCACGTCGGTGTCGCGATGGATGAAGGCCTTGCGGATGCGCGCGTTGAGCAGCGGCGCCTCGAAGCGCACGTTCGTGCCGATCAGCAGCACCATGTCCGCCTGCTCCACGTCTGCAAGCGTGCGCTACGTTTTACAACACGTCGCTTTTTTATATTATACTAGCGACCCGTCCCGGCTTTGCACGTTTTAGGATGTATAGTCGATCGATTGCTTAGCCACTTTTAAATAAATAAATATTTTGGGACAATTTACTTTTGAACCTTATTCCCTTGTGATACGCTCGAAAAGTGGTTAACACTTTCAGTGCCACGAACCCGCTAGGTGGGTTCTCTGTTCTTAGAGGATTTTTGCTGCAAACCGGGAAACTGCTGCTACGAGCCCTACGAGCTACGAGTGTATCACGGAGCGTTACGTGGCAGTTAATGTAATTTCTTAGTCGACTATACTTAAACTTAAAAATGTTGAGGAACCCCGAGCGTAGCTTTCTCTATAGCACGCTGAATGACTTTGAGCTTATTCAAAATGTTTATTGTTATGGACCGCGTTTATGTTTCCGAGAAAGGCGAAGGGATCAATGTCCATACTGTTATAGTGAGCGCAGCGTCACCCGATAGTTTAAGATTTTTTTTTTTAATTTTAAGTTCAGGGCCTCACTTAAAATCAACACTGCTGTTTCCATCAGTATATACTGAGTGAGGTCCCTTTCACCGTCGACAGTGTAATTTTTTTTATGTTCTGAGCTAAAAAACTTTTGCTCCATCTGTTACATGGAACACACAAAAATTAATGAAGAACGCCTTCATGTATCATGTAGTCGACCGAGTGATCGCTTGACCGTTTTTGAACCTACTTGTAATACGGTCGAAAAGAGGTCAAGCTGTCATGGTCGACTATACAAACTCCATGGTACGATATGCTGCGCATGCTCACTCGCGATCTTGGTGTTGAGCAGGTAGGAGGAGCGCAGGTCTGTGCCGGCGCCGGCCAGCGGGAATTCCTGCTCGGTGCAGGCGCGCTCGGCGCCCAGCCGGTTGGCCAGGTCCTTCAGCGCCACCAGCGCCTCCGCGTCCGCCAGCGCGCCAGCCACCACCACCAGCTGCCCACACCAACAACGCGGATCATCAACAACCACACCTTCCTTAGAGGGCATCCATAGATTAAGGCTAATGGGGGGAGGGGGGCTAGTCAAACGAGACAGACAGTTCAATGTTGGATCATCGAGAGAAATATTTTGAAAATAGGCAACATAGGTCCTTTTACAAGTCTCATTCTACCGCGCTTCTGATTCTGCTGAGAAGAAGCGCTGCAAGAAACTCAACAGCGTATCTTTTTAAGGTTCCGTACCCAAAGGGTAAAACGGGACCCTATTACTAAGATTCCGTTGTCCGTCCATCTGGTTGTCCGTCCGTCTATCACAAGGCTGTATCTCATGAACCGTGTTAGTTCGACAGTTGAAATTTTCACAAATGATGTATTTTTGTTGCTGGTATAACAACAGATACTAAAAACAGAATAAAATAAATATTTAAGGGGGCTCCCATACATCAAACGTGATTTTTTTGCTCGTTTTTATAGATAATGGTACGGAACCCTTTGTGCGCGAGTCCGACCGGCATTCGTTTTTACTGCTTGGCAAGCGTGTAAAGCTCTCTCTCTCTTTGCCGCTTCCGCGTCACGTTTCGCAACCTTTAGCCGTGGGCAGACCGCTAAACCTACCGGTCTTATCTACGACCTTTCGGACACACTTCGACCCAACGGGATCTTATGTGTATGTAACTGCTGGTGGTAAGCGGTGAGCATTAGCTGTGGGCACTGACCTATAAGTAATAGACTTCTAGTCAGCGTTTAAAATATGGCCGCATCAAAAGTACAACGAATCGACAATCGCCCGCGCGGTCAGTCTGTCGGATCGACGGCGCTGCTGTCAATACTACTGTTTTGTAAAAAAACCTATTTGCGAAGAAACTTAATAAATTATTATTTTATGCAGTCAGACGTAAAGTTGTAAATCCAATGATTATAAATGGTAAACTAATAATTTGCATTCGTAACACAGTCGTCAGCCTGTATTCTCATGTCGGGTCGTTTTTCTGCTGTCATTTAGTAGGACACTGTACATCCACGCATTATAATATGATCGGCGGTGGGCCACCTTGTCGGGCGGGCAGTCGCGCAGCGCGCGCGCGGCGGCCACGACGGCGTCCTCCCAGTCGACGGGCGCGAGGTTGCCGCGGCTGTCCTTCAGCATGGGCGTCACCAGCCGCTGCCGCTTCAGCCCGTCGCAAGCGAAACGCGACTTGTCCGACAGCCACTCCTCGTTGATCTCCTGGGAGAACGGATCATAGAAAGTCAAGCGAATTCTTGGCGTTCTGTCGCAACGCTTTCGCTGTCGACGACGGCACGGAATAAATAATAGGACGAGTACAGAAGTTTTATTTCGAACAAAAATTAGGTACAAGACGTACCACTGTATGCTCATCTGTCTATCTGGGCTGGCCCCGATGTAGTGGTGCGCCTATATTTTTGTAGCGAAGTAAGCTGGGCCTGGCGACGGCATGTATACTCCCAGAGCCGCTGTCACGGTTTTACAGCCATTTGCAGTACAGTCAGCGTCAAATATACCAGAGCGGGCAAGGTGGTCAAAAATATCAGAACACGCCCGAGGCCCGAGCGTATTTGACAATAGAGTCGAGTTCAGATATTTTTGACACCTTGCCCGCTCTGGTATATTTGACGCTGACTGTACCTAAACGTTTACCGCGAAAGTTGGACAACCAATGCCGACAGTGAATGCGTTGACAGGGTGAAACTATATTTTGGTTTTCATAGAAAGGCTAGCTGATAGGACTGCGATTCGCTTTATCTCTATAAAAAAAACAGACCACAATAAAAAGTCCATACATTGTTAGTAAAGTTGAAACATAAAAAATCTATAAGATACATGAGCGCATCTCTTTCTAACTAACCGTGCAGGAACAAGGCACCAAGAGATTGAGATTTAAGTAAAACAAAATCTGTATAGGTTTAAAGTTTTAAATAAATTACCTCGTTAGTCCTGGGCAAGATACGCAACACTTCATTAGTTCGTGTAGCAACGACGATATTGCTGCCCAAGGGATCCAGTACGTCGACAGAGTCAATCTAAAACAACACACCAATTTACATTTAAATAATTTTTACTATAGTATATTAAAACATTTTAATTTGCTACTGCATGCAGGTTCTTGAGTAAATCTCACCAGTTGACTAAAACACGGCCATTTTGGCGAGCTTTAGTCACCCGGTGAGGTTCAAAAATCGCACTCCAGTTCCCTTAAACACTTTCAGTGCCACAGGCTCCCTGAATGGGATCTCTGTTCGTAAAGGATTTTCGTTACATAGCGTGAAACCCTTGTTACGAGCTAATGCGCTAACGAGTCAATGTTTTAAACTCTGACATTTTTTCTTATGTCGCGAATGTGCAATGAACGGCGTATGTTGGCCTCCTACAAAATAGACCGTGAACTAGGTCACAGAACTGTATAATAGCAATCAAATTCAGAAGAGCCGCGCACCACCCCAAGCTACTAGTGCACAGGTGGGTTTTTGCATGAAAAATATATATGTCTCACGGACGCAGCTGTTTTGCACGTGCACAGCACTGGTTTCGCGGAGTAGCAAAATAATTTGTTCTAGTATATTAGTAGTTACTACGGAAATGGCGTGGACCCGGACGCTCTGTGGCTTACCCTCCTGGTCTCCCAGGGCCTGGCCGCGAAGCTGTAAGGCTTGGAGGTGAGCGCGCCCACGGGGCACAGGTCGATGATGTTCCCGGACAGCTCTGAGAGGAACATCTTCTCCACGTACGTGCCGACCTGCGCAACAAAACAACACGTGATTATCGATTATTCAATACTGCATTGCTTCATGGATGTTCGCGACTGCACATACAAACGGCTTCTCTGCCATAGCGCAAAGGAGTAGCATCCTTGGTGCAAAGAATGCTACGGCGCTGACTCAATTTTTTCAAGAATTATCTTTATGATTTGGGATACCGTTTTAGAATAATTGAGCTGTACTTTCATGTCTCGTACCTGCATATCACTGCCTCGGCCCGTGGTGCCGAAGTCGTCAACACCGGCCACCTCGGAAGCGAATCGGATGCAGCGTGTGCAGTGGATGCAACGCGTCATGATCGTCTTGATCAGGGGGCCTACATCCTTGTCCTCCACAGCCCTAAACAAATACAGAACAAATAGATAAAGTGCATTCATCCAGACTTGTCTGTCATGTAAACAAAATTCTAACCTAAAATTTCAGTTTCTGTCACTCAAACACCGTTTATCGCCTAAATAAAACGAATGTAGGTTAACAAGCATGAGCCTCTGTTTAATTTTTTTGGGAAACTTCTAGTTTCATGTAGCCTGGTAAAAGGTTAATAAATTGGTTACTAAGTACACTCTTTGTACTTTGTACTTGTACAGCAGTTTTTATTTCTAGCACCGTTTTGTTTTCCAGTTGTCTGTCTTAGCTTCGTCATGGCTCGTGGCACTGTACAGTTTGTAGAAATTTAAGTTTATGGAACAGAACTCCTATGCTATAACATGTCTATTGAACCCACTAACCCTCATGCTAAACAACTTGCTAATACTAAGCCATAGGCTACACTCACCTCTTTCCTGAGAAATGGATGTCCGTGAAACGACTCTTGTCAGAGCCAAAAGCCATCGACTGATCCTGAAGGTCGCATTCACCACCCTGGTCACAAATAGGGCAATCTAGGGGATGGTTCACAAGCAAGAACTCCATAACACCCTCACGGGCCTTCCTCGTCAGGTCAGAGTTGGTCTTGACCCTCATTCCCTTCATGACAGGCATGGCACAGGCTGCTACAGGTTTAGGGGACCTTTCCACTTCAACCAGACACATCCGGCAGTTGCCAGCCACTGCCAACCGCTCGTGGTAACAGAATCTGGGGATCTCTACACCAACTTGGGCTGCTGCCTGAAAACAAAATTATAGTTTCAATATAAATGCTCAATAGGATTCTTAGGTTAGTCTACTCATATTCATTTATTTAGCAACTATCCCACAGTCAAACCAGCAAGTTCCTTTTTTTTACTTACTGAAAGAGAGGAATGTGTGATAGATATAAATGTTTGTACCAACATACATTAATATTCACAATATAGATATGTTTTCCCTTGATGTATTCAAACCCACAACTTAATTATTTTTTCATTAAATCATTAATATTTTTTTATCAAAAACTGGATAGGGACAGCCATGCATGTCAAAATGCCAAATTTTGGTGCTAGGCACTGAAGTCTCCTACAAGCGGGGAAATGGCTTCACTCTTCTGCTTTATACTATGCCTAGGCTGACCTTTAATAATTCTTCTTCAGTTATGATTTAGGTATGTTAGATATTTACAATTCGGCATACAAACTATGACAATTACCTGCAATACTGTGGTGCCAGGGGCGACGTAGACGGGTTGGTCGTCTATGAAGACCTCGACTTTGTCGGGCTGCGCCGGCACCTGGTCAGCGAAACGGCGCGCCGCGAGCGGCGACACTCGGGGTGCGCCCAGCGCGAGCGCCCGGGAAAGCGGCTGGCGCAGCATTCTGTAAACAATACACCCTATCACCCTCAACAAGTAACTTAAGCAAACACAGATTTGACAACCACTTTTAACAAACAAAAGGTTTTTATCTGCTTCTCACAATATGTTTATTAATTGTTGAAGTCTAAAAGACCCAATTATAGGTTTTTAATGCAATAATTACACAAAATTATCTGTTATTGTTACATAAGTTCTGACGGCTAACCTAAGCAATTAATATTATTCTGAATAATTATAGACTTTTCAAACTAACTTATGGGATTTATTAAAAGGAATTTCAAATAATTTCGCTGAACTGCGTCGTTTTTGTGTAAAAATCGTACCTAAAAATACAAATTTCGATTAGTTGGATTGAATGAAGTGACAGATCATAGAACTGTCAGTCAGGTCAGTCTGTCAATAGGTACCTGGGTCTGTTTAAGCCGTAATTTGTACAGTCAAATATAAATACACTTGTAACTTCTGTGAAACGAATTCAAAAATGCTTTTTTTACTCTTATAAAACTTATTAAGTTTTCAAAGCAATAGCTACTGTTCATTCATTTACTGTAAAGTACAAAATAATTAAATACTTATAGTTAATGTTTTAAATAATGACTTAGACAGTTAGAAAACATTGAATCGAATTGAATCTTCAAACATAAGCAATCGAATGAATATGTACGGTAAATGTCGGTATAACATCACTACTTATTTCTCTCTCAGTCTCTCCTTTTTTTGTCTCTTTCTTTCTTTTCTTTCATTTGCTCTTTGCCGGGCCGTGTGGTAGAGCGAACAAATCAGACTAATCCATAAAAAATGGCTTTCGGAGACGTTAAAACCGCCCAGGGTCTCAATGATCTGAACAAATATTTAGCTGAGAAAAGTTATGTGTCTGGGTATGTACTTAAAATTACTAACCTATGTGCATAACCTATAGAATTTACCACGTCAACCCCTTGGTCTTAACCTTGATTATTTCTGATTCCAACCAGCAACAGCTGTTACTATTACTCGCCTATTCCGTGCAATACATGCCTTAAATTCTAACTTTGACCGTGCAACGTTATCTTATCGTAAACATTATCTAGATGGACACCATCTCAAGCTGATGTGGAAGTGTTCGAGCAGGTCGGCAAAGCGCCGGCCGGCAGCCTCCCGCACGCGCTGCGCTGGTACAACCAGATCGCGTCGTACTCGCCCGCCGAGCGCAAGGCCTGGCCCGCGGGCACGAGTCCGCTGACGGCCGGCGCCAAGCCCACCGCCGCGCCCGCCAAACCCGCCGACGACGATGACGATGATGTCGACCTGTTCGGCTCTGGTGATGAGGAAGAGGTAAGATATTACTTAAACTAAAAATAAAATAACATTTAAAAGGGGTCAAGCTAACCAAAACCTTTTAAAACGATTCCATTTCTATTGTTACCAAATGGAGCTTTTATTGAATTGAATTTTTATTCCATTTTGTGTTTCTGTTAATTCAGTTGTTTAAACTAATTTTAATTCTCAAATTGTTGTCTGGAGAAATAAATTATTAATAGATTTTAAGGTGTTTGAAATTTTTAGCAGAATTTTTATGATAGTTAAGTGCTGAGGCTTTAATTCTTGTTTCCTCCTTTTCCAGGATGCGGAAGCAGCAAGAGTCAGAGAAGAGCGTCTTAAGGCGTACTCTGAAAAAAAATCCAAGAAGCCTGCCCTTATTGCCAAGTCATCAATCCTCCTGGATGTCAAGCCCTGGGATGATGAAACAGACATGAAGGAACTAGAGAAACATGTCCGCTCTGTTGTAATGGACGGTCTTCTGTGGGGAGCCTCTAAGCTTGTACCCGTAGGCTACGGCATCCACAAACTGCAGATCATGTGCGTGATTGAAGATGACAAGGTCTCTGTCGACCTCCTCACAGAAACAATCCAAGAGTTTGAAGATTTCGTCCAATCTGTTGACATTGCTGCTTTCAACAAGATCTAAGTGTCCAAGCCAGTACATTATTCTTAAGTTATGTTTTGAATTAAAATCACATTTTCTAACATTTCAAACTTTTATTTTCAGATATTTTATCACATGAAAAAGCTATGTACTTAAATTGATTATCAGAACATCAGACGGACAGTCAAAACAGACAATAAATTAGACCTGATAATATAAAATATATATACCATCTACTTCTCATTTAAGACTTGCACATTTTAGGCTTTCGGTCTATCTATTGTTTAATTATGAAGCTAGCATCAAATGAACAATTGTAGTATTACTATGGACAAAGTGCTCACAAAACCTATGAATATATGTAGAGTAAAATACATCAGTAATATCACAAATTCAAAAGCAAAGAGATAATCAATATTAAATTCACTCCACATAATGCTCATTTCAATTCTGATTAGATTGAAACAAAACAAATAATATACTTAGACATTGCTTCTTATTTTGAAAACATGCAATATTGTATCTAATGCCGGCACTATAAAATTATCACAATGTTTCCCAACACTACACACTTGAGATGAACTACTACACAAAGTGCTGGGAACAACTCCAGGGCTAGATATTCATGTCAAAACGTCCCTGTATTATTCACTGACTAGTTGTTGTTTTGACAGAGTAATTATCACTCATTCCACTTGCACAGGAACTGCACTTGTCTTTGGAACATCTCCAACATTAGCTTGCAAAAACATGCTAGGAATATCGCTTCCAAAGTAAATCTTATTGTTAAGTGATAGAGCTTCATACTTCTTGAGCTCCAGGTATTCCTTTGTCAATAATTGTTTATGTGCCTCTGCCTGTTTTTTGAGATGATAGAAATCAGCCTCAGCCTTCGTCTGCTGCTTGGCTTTATGGATACTATCCTCAATCAGCTCAATTTTCTGTAGAGATTCCTTCTCCATGATTTTCTGTTCGTATTGAATTTTGGCCACCTGCGCCTCCTTTTCTGCTTCAATGACCGCCTTACGCCGCGCTGTTTCAGCTTCTTTTTCCACAACCTGAAATTATGAAATAAAGTTGATTACCTATTGGTCCACTTGCTTAACTTAATTATGCTTATGCAGATGCCTGAAATAGTCAAGGTAAAGTTAAACCTTCTGATGTTGTGCAGCAATCAAAAGCTTAGACTTTTCAGCCTCCATAAGTTCGTAGTTCTTGCGGATTGCTTCAGGAATCTTAGGTTTAGTGACTCGAACAGCCTGCACCCGAAGTCCCGGCGCCATCTCGTTCAGATCTTTCTGGAGAGCCTGGTAACATAATAAAGAAGCTTAATACTAATACGCCAAGCAGCAGAAGCAGCTGAACATTTAATAAGGTAAAAAGATCCACACAAGTTCTCTTGACAACAGATTTTTGTGTAAATCTTTTTGACCTTTTCCATTGTGCAGATAGGCTGCTGCTGTTTGTACAATGACATTGTAAAACCAAATGTGATGATAGTCTTGGGGACTAAACATAGCAAGCAGCCAAAGTGTGTTCTCTGGGCGCAGAAATCTGTGTGCTCAGTAAATGTATTGTTATGTCTGTAACGAAACAGCAAAGCTACGAGTCGCCGCCACCAACGGTACGCGCGCTTGTCGCCCTTGTGAGCGTTTGGATCCGCAGCGCCGTAGGCGCAGCACTTCAGCTGCTTGCTGCATGTATCATCCCTTGTTCATATTATGTACTTACTGTCCTTAAATTCTCATCAATCTGATCAAACAGGTCTATGTAAACCTCATGCAGGCTGTGTGCACTACAGAACTGATTCAGCTCGTGGTGCACTTTGTTGAATATAAGAGTCCTGTCGTAGTCTGCAGTAAAGTTGCGCACAACATCTAGAACTAGAAAAATATTATAGAATTAATAAAGTTGCAATAAATAATCAACAATAAACAGGTATGTCTTTCTCATTGGCAACATTGTCCAAAGTAAATGAGACACTCTTCTTTTGACATTTGCTTCAGCACTAAAGCCAGAGAGAAGTACCATGCTTGGAACCTGGGGCCAGATGCCAGCAACTCAGACCCTGTGTACATATAAACAGTCTAAAATCTATGCATTTAATTACCAGTATGAGGTTCAAGCATGTTGACCACTTCAATCCTTTCAAAATATATCATCACGCCCCCACTGGTCCCACACGGTACATTCTTCACTTCATCAGTTTGAAGAGTTGTCTAGAACAAAAATAATCAAGGTTACAGAAATAGGCATAGTAAGTCTTATAAGTAATTCTTATCTTTATTTTAATAGTTATCTAAATATTATTTTAGTATTAGTAATGAATTTTAAAGTGCAGCACCATTGTAGTAAAAGTAAACTATATTGATATATTGTTTATTTTGCTGTGTTCCTGATAAGACATGATTCATCATTTGTGAGCTGTGGTGGCTTCTGCTACTCCGTTTATATCATCATTGTCAGCATCTTAATTTTCAGTCATTGGAATATGCCTCCCCATCAGTCTTCTATTCTGTTCTACTGGTGATCTTTCTCATCCAGGAGGGTCCCCCCCCCACAGCTTGTCTATCATCCAACCAGCATGATCACATATGACAAATCTTTACCTTTACATAGTATAATGTTGCTATCCATTCCTGTCTGTCCTCAATCCTAATAGTGTATGGTCCACCACCTTCTCCTTCTCAACCGTGCAACAGATTTTGATACGGTTTTCACTGTCATTTAGAGGTTTTTTCCCAGTCGGTTTTTATGCACACTACACCCTGATTGTACCTGTGTGAAGACAGCGTGGATAGCTAGTAATAAATAATTACCTGTATGGCTTTATAGGAAGTAAGTAATGGTATCATCATGTGAAATCCTGGCTGACTGGTAACAGGCAAGAGTGCACCACCCTGCAAAAAGGTTTACAATTTGATTATTACCCTGATTGCCATTACATTAGGCAGTACAGAAGTTTAACTCCAAACTAAAATGGCATTTAGGTATAGAGGAGTGTCCTACTGTATGCCTCTCTGTCTATCATATAACTCGTATTCATTCACACGCGCGGCAACAATTGCGCTGGCCCCAGAGCAGAGGTGTGCCGATATTCTGTAGCTGCGCCTGCCACTGGCAGCAACACCTTTATCAGTTTAACTGCCACGGTGTACTACGTGCTACGCTCGTAGGTCGTAGCTAGGGTTTTCCGCTTTGTAGCGAAAATCCTCTACGAATAGAGAACTCGCCCAGCGAGTTCGTGGTACTGAATGTGTGTTAAGGAGAAAAAATATACTGGCAAGATGACAATATTATAAATTTACCCGATAGTAGACCCCGACGTGGCCTTCCTCAACCTTGTGCAGTGAGAAGTGTACAGTGATGCCCACTGCGAGGATCACCAGCGCGAGCACCGACGTCTGATCTGCCATCGCTACCAAATTAACTAGAACTCCTACACAGTAGCTGTCTAACAACTATCTCACAAACTCACTATGCCTGTCACCTAATTAATTTACTTTATTTTCCAAGAAATATTAAATCAAGCAGTTAATGAGGGAAGTAGTTAATTTTAAATCACATTCGTGTAAGAGTATTATGTGGTATGATAAAATCTAGTATTTCCAGACACTTTTAGAATACTCGCGGACGTTTCTTATTTGATATCACATTACAAAGCGATTTAGTTATTTAATTAAAGACCGGGCTCAAAATACAATATGTATACCTCAGTAGACGAGCGATAGTTTTGACATTTCGTTTATTTGACAGCGAACGTGCACAGATAACTTGAAATGACATTCCTTGTTCTGAGTGACATGCCGACTGGCCCGATTCTAAGCGTTTAACACACGGGCTCAAACCGCTAAATTTAAATCCCCTATGCCAGTGAGAGTAAAAATTGATACCGCATTTCTATTCGAAGGATGATAAGAAACTATTAAATAAAATCAAACATTTCATTTAAAAATATATATATTTATAAACATAATATAAAAACAGTGGCGAATGTATGTACTACTAGGAACTAACTTTCTTCTACTCTACAGGAAATGTATAAGTTGACCCCAAGATCTAATCTACAGAGGCTTTGGAATTATCATCAAACTTAATAACTAATACACAAAGTTGGCATTAACTATTGCTGGACAGTAAGACTTGGATAGTCTTCCTTTCCTGCGCCACTAACATAGGTTTTGCCTTCTGCATGGATACTGTCTAACACAGTACCCATAGTCGCTTTGAGTGCTCTGTATTCTTCCAAAGCTTTCGCACATAGCTCGCCTTCGGGGGAATTTCCAGGTTCAATGAACAACATCTGTAGGGACCTCTTCAAATGTTTTTCGGCATTTAGAAGTTCATTCTGAAAAAAAGAATCCTAGGTAGAGAAAATTATGCTGTACAGTCTACCAAAAAAATAGTTTTACCACTTAAGCACTCATCGGCCGTATGTTAAGGGGATAAAGATAAATGGTAAGGCGATTGGCGATTCTACAAATCAACAGGTTAACTTTCACAAATGGAAAGTGGTTTTCGATGTGTGCGAATCCTAATTAAATAACTTTACTGTGTAGACATATCCCGCCTTAGTACCGAAGGAGAACGATTGTACGGGCGTCGCTTGAGGTGCGGTGCGAGGAAGCGCAGCGGGAGGTAACAGCAAACTTGTAGCGGACGGGTATTATCGAACCACGAATAGAATAGCATTGGAGAGTAACGTCACCACACTGTCATTTCATAGACTTTCGTCAAGCTTCATTCTTATATCTATAAAGTGACAGTGTGCTGGCGTTACTCTCCAATGCAATGTATTCTAATCGCGGTTTGATAATAGTACGTGTAGATAGTACATTGCAATGTTATAACTTAACAGTTTAACAAAATGAGATGCATACCTAATTAAGAGTGTGAGCAAAATGATATAGTACTCATATAGGTACTATTTATTGATACAATGCGACTACGTTACCATATACTCTGATCCCGTTATCTCTCGGGATTCGAACAGTTTCTTTGCGAGCTGTACCATCGTGGCGTGCATCTCGTACAGAGTGATGGCTGTAAAGTGACAAAGATCTACTGTATTTACTAATGCACGTAAACAAAACAGGAAAACAATTTTAACATAATGAAAGGCAGACTGCTGATGGGAAATGCGGCTGGTGCAACAGGGATCTTTAAACCGGGCATGATTTTAAAGGTTTTTTTTTAGAAAGTAATAGGTTTTATTTATAGTTTAAGCTTAATTTAATGCTAGTTTTATGTTATGATCGTAAGATTTCATTTTAAACTTTTATCTTTTATTGTTTACTAGCAATCCGCCCCGGCTTCGCACGGATACAATCGGGTTTTAATGTAAATAAAAACCCTTCCCAAAAACATCTCTAAATAACAGTGAAAACCGTATCAAAATCCGTTGCGTGGTTTAGAAGGAGAAGGCGGCCGAAGATACACTATAAAAATCAGGACAGACAGGAAAAATAACGACTTTACTTAATACTATGTAAAAATAATGCCCCAATATTACAGGAATCGCAAGTACCTTGCTAAACTACCCAGTCCTTTCGGATACAATTCGACCCAGTGAGATCTTTTGTGCATTTACCTTTTTTTACCAGTTTATTTGCTAAACTATAAAAAAGGATAGGCTACCTTTGATCCTGGATATCCCAGGGCGCAACGTCTCCAGCACGGGCAGGATCTCTTGGCACAGCGCCAGCTGCCGGCGCAGCAGGCGGCGGGCGGGCCGCGGCTCGCGCGCCAGCGCGTCGCGCAGCACGCCGGCCAGCCGCTGCTTCGCGTCCAACAGCAGGTAGTGGTTCGGAGCCAGGACGAGCGACACGTTTTTAATGTACGCTTCTAGTTCTTTCTCGTCTCGTTTGTCTGTGGAATTAGTATCTTGGTTTAGACGAAACCAAGCCGAATTTGTATTTCAGAAATGGTTTCTTGTAAGAAGCATTTATGAATGGCAGAAAATTTTAGTCCGGCAAGAAACACAAGGAGGTATAATTTTTTGTCAAAAAAAGAAAACATAATTATAAAGCTATTTTTTACATTTTTAGCTTTAATTTATTTTACCAAATTAACAAAAAAACACAATTCGAGCCATGTTGGATTTTGTTCCTAAAAACTTAACTACATAAAAAACAACAAAGGTAATCATGAAAAGTAGACCAACAAATAAGTTTTCAAATTAAGGTAAGTATACAATTTTACACAAGTAGTTAAACACTATTTGGAGACAAATTCAACTAATATTTACTTACTAAAAAATTTTAACGATACTCACTTATGACTGCTAGTTTGTCCTCGCAAGATTTAACTTTAAGTGTCATAGCGGAAGCTTCGACCTCCTTCTGACAGGTGTTGCATGCCCAGCGGCCGCCGCTCGGGGAGACGTATCCCGTCTTGCACTCGGGACAGATGGCGGAGCTCAGGAACGTTCCCAGCTCGGTGGCGTCTTTGCAGCGCGCGCACGAACATTTGAAGTACTTGCCGTTCAGCAAATGCTCCTGACGTAGCGCTGTGCCCTGCAATGGAGACCATTTAACTAGAAGTATTACGCTAACATGAAAATTAAGTAAGTCGGGCGGCAACATCTATAGCGGTGTCGTCGGAAGGCATGGATCGCGTAGAATTAGTTCTGTAACGATTAGTTTCTTAGTGTTCTCGAAAGCTCAAAAGTTACTTTAAGTCGAACAGAAAACATTAACGAGTCTTACATTTCGTACCATGGAACCTATTGTTGCCTTGTGGTCCTGATAATGTGACACAAATATATCTGGAATGACTCTATCTAATTATACAACTATTTCAAATTTTAAGTATGGCCTCTCCGTTTCCTCGCGCAGTTCTGCAGCCCCAATGACTAGCCAAATGCAAGTTATCCTTCGGTGCAGGCGTAGCTAGGGATTTTCTTGCGTGATACGACATAGCTATGAAGCGCGAGTTAGAGCTGCACTGCAGGATAAGTTAAACATCCCCGTGCTAGTCATATCAGGAGCGCTGGTGGAAAGCCGCCCTAGATAAGCCTAAACATACCTTCATCGGGTCGGTGTAATTGAAATAAATCGGCTCTCCTTTCTTAATGTCAGTGCTGGCGTGGCACACCAGCAGGTTGTGGTCATTGATAGCCAGGTGCGTGTTGGCGACGCAGTCGTGCGCGAGCAGCGCGGTGCGCAGGAACACGCCGCGCAGCGCCTCGCGGCCGACGCTGGGCGCCGCCGGCCCGCGCACGTCGAAGCTGTTCACGTCGATCGCTGCGCAAATCTTCTGGACCAACTCCGAATCTGCGACGCCTTCGAGCAGACCTAGGGATTCGATAAACTGCAACAAGTATATTTATCTATTTATTTTTTTATTGCTTATAAATGAGAAGGTCGGTTAATCCTAGATAATGATAGCCAGTCTACGCCCAGCGGTAAAATAAGAACCCTGAATGAACTACTAGGGTTTAGTACCTACTATTATTTATTCTGTGACTAGAATTAGTTAAAATTAGCTCCCTAATAACATTATTCAATAAGTTCATAACCCGTCCCATAAAGCTTACTGTCGCACAAAGTAAAGCACGCGGTGGGCCGACCACATAAAATGTATCCGACATCTCTTTCCAGTGAAGTGTAAACTTATTAAACTACTATAATAAGTGTGGCGTCATCGTTTAACTAACAACACACGCCAATTTTCAAAATAGCTTCGATAAAAAGGGGCGCCACCTTTGCCCCAAAGCGGAACAGTTTAGTATTGAAATAAATTAAATTCGAAATAGAGTAAACGTTCTGACATTCCCCAGTGTTGTACCCTCAGCCTTTCATTTTGATAAAGATACAAAAATTCTGGCATTATCTGCTAATAATAATGAGAATTACAGTCATCAACTCATCAGTAACTGTAATTAGAAAATAGCAACAATATTAGCAAGTCTATTATGCTATTGCTTAGTAATGTTTGAGAGATGACCGAATGAGGTTTGTGAAGTCGAACTGAGTCCAAAAAAAACACAAGTACTGGGGTATTAAGTACCTCAACAGTACTTTGATGGTACGCCCACACGCTGGTGCCGCGCCGCTGGTCGATGTGAGTCTCGAGCTGCATGAACTCGGCCCAGCCCTGCGGGTCGGAAGCCCTCTTGAGCAGCGCGCGGAGCGCCGCCAGCGCGCCCACGTGGGCCACCAGCGCCATCGGGTGGAGCCCCCTGCTCGCCTTCAGCGACCGGAACAACTCGCACTCGGGTTGGTCGTGCCATTCTGTGAACGGAACAGCTTTGGGTAAAACGCAATTAGGTACAAGAGGTGCACAGAATTAAGGCGAAACCATGCTTCGCATCAGTGGCGTAACTATACTGTCCGGGGCCCGTGAAAAATTCTTTTGATGAGGCCCTATCAGTAATATTTTTGAGCTCGCGGTCTCTTGGGCCGGGGCCCCCGGCCCAAGAGGCCGCCGATCCAAAGGCCCCGGCCCGGGGCTCTCTTGGGTCGGGGGCCCGTGGCATTTTGCCAGCCCTGCCACCCTATTTTTACGCCATTGCTTCGCATGCCGCGCACGGGGCATACAATCTGACCCACGCTAGTTGTTTGTGTATGAAGCGTGCGTAAAGTGCTGCGCAATGGTTTCGGCTCTAGAGCGTTCTTTAAGCAGCTTAACCAGCCCTTGGCTTCCTTGGATGGATGCAAAGCCGTATTTACACAAAGGTGAATCGTTAAGTACCTACTCGTATTGATTACGACAGGTGTACGGACATGGGCATTATGGCATGTGATGCCCATCTATTGTGACAGTTTATTTCGTGTTTTAAATTCGCGTTTCGGTTATTGCATTTCCGTATGCATCTTCATCATCTTTTCTCCGTATTGCATAAAAAAAATCGGTCGTTCTCAGGACGCGATCCCGAACGATTTCAAATACCTACGAGACGGATTATTTCCTGTTTAAGAATTATTGAAACATTGAAAAACTACTTAATATAATATTAGATTATAACAAAAAGTAATAGTGGCGGGGACTGACTGGTGAGGTGTTCGGGGCAGCCGTCGCCCGCGCACACGGGCGCGGCGCCGCAGCCGGCGCATGCGCGGAAGCGGCCCACGAGCGGCAGGTGGCAGGCGAAGCACACCAGCGCCGAGTCGCTGTGCGGGCCCAGCACGAACGGCCGCTCCGACAGCACCGTCTCGCCCGCGCGGAGGTCGCGCGACGCCACCGCGTATCTGAAACCATTAAAGACTTTTTAATACACTTATCATTCTACGTAAATTCGTATTAGGTAGGTAGTCGACGAACCAGTGACTCCTACATGACCGCCCAAATTTAATTTTTTCCTGCTATATAAGGTGCTTTTAAATTAGGAGCGAATATTTTCAGGGTTGTATCTTCTGATGGAAATAAGTAAGTTTTGATCCTATAGCCTTTTTAAGTGTATCATCACTGATACCTTGGCCGATAAAAAAAAATACCGACAAAAGTTGCTTGTTTTGAAAATTAGATTCAGCCGCGGAAATATCGGTATTTAATTTGTTAGAACCCAGTATATCTACTCTTTGCCTGCCGATGTCTTACTAATGTTATAAGAAAGGGACGCATTGAAAGATAAATTCAACTTGGGTAGTATGAATTCCCTCAGAAAAAAAAACTAAAATATTCGGAATCCTTGTGAATGTTCAAATAGAATAAGGTAGGTACTTAGGGAACTTTTGATTTATAAAAGCAATAATAAATGCCTTATAATGAATGCTTTTTACTTACTTTATGCTGTAAATAAACCTAATGCTGTCAGTATTGGTTATTTAAAGGATTTTGAAAGGATAGGATTTCCTACTATACGCATGGCTCGAAAACTCCTAGATTATTATTTCAAAAATTAAACTTTCAAAAATTTAAATCATTTCCAAGGTAATTCGGTGACTTCAAAGTATCCCAAACTTCACTTACCTGCCAAGTATCTCAGACTGCCTCAACTCGAAACGCGCACTCATATTGCCGGTCGAATAAAATAAGTCTTTATAAAGCAATACAGCAATAAATCAGTCTGTGCTAAAAACAGGCGAAACACGGAACTGCAGTGGACACGCGTACGAAACTAAATACACTTGCGATATTAATAGCGAAACGGCGTATCTCCCGCTA
Source organism: Ditula angustiorana (assembly GCA_963691745.1). NCBI lineage: Eukaryota > Metazoa > Arthropoda > Insecta > Lepidoptera > Tortricidae > Ditula > Ditula angustiorana. The sequence continues at coordinate 10,368,978 of OY829485.1, forward strand.
TTTATAGTTTGTGCCACAACAATAAGCAGCCATACCTGCTGCTCACAATACATCACTGTCCTGGCCTACTTCAAATCCACCGTACCGTGCGTTATTTTTGAATTCCCTCGGCACTTTAGTATCGGCGTTTTGAACGCCGATACTCGCAGGTTATTCCGAGTGTCAAACGCCGGCGCGCGGCGTCACCATTCGCGTCATAAGACGACATGACGATGGCTTGCTCTAATAGCACGCTAGCATTAATCGCGCACATAAACGCAACTGTCCCTCACGTACACGCTTACAGGTAAGAAAGAGATATATGCTTTATGTCAGCGATAAAAGCTAGCGTGCTAGGGGCCCCTGATGATCAAAATCACAAGGAACGCTAAACGCGAAATTGAGTCGCGTCACAGTTGAGTCCCCTTAAGGCCGCGTTCACACGACCCCTAATAATTTAGTCGAAAAGAAATAAAACAAAGAGTTGAGTTATCAACATTGCATTTATTATATTAATTCTATAAACATTACCTTACTCAAAAGGTATAAAATAGTTCTTATTAGTAGTAGGTATTTACAAAAGGCTGTATATAAAACATCAATTTACATTTCATAATATTCAAGTTGAAGATTTTAAACATTGAAAATGCAAAATAAAAATCTAATATTGCTTACATTTCTTTAACTTATATTTACAGTTATTAAAACGTTCATGACGTAAGCATGGTTACCTACAAGTCCGAAACCACATTTGCCAAATATATCGTTTGTCCTAATCGTCGTTTGATCGCAAACACCCAGCTCATACAGAAAATTATTTGTATTACAAGGTAGGTGTTAAAACAGCATGCTTAGCAAAAAAACCATATGATAAAACAATAAAGATTGCATATTTCATTAAAAATCACTAGTAACACGAATTCGTCCCGTTATTTTATGAAATAATTATTAAGACTATTTATCACAGGGACATAGTATAAGCTGAGGGGTTCTACCCCGTACTGTAGGTACGCTCGGCGGCGTTGCCTACACAGTAGGCAAATTGCAGTAGGTTGTCGGCTTGCCGCTCGCCCGCTCGTTTCGCCGGGAGTTGCTGGGAAGGCGGACGCGGGCGGCGCGTTACTTTTGACGCGAGCCGCTTGGCAAATGTGTATGAAGTAATACGAACTTTTTGTGCGAGTCAATAAAGTTGGAATTCGTTTAATCGCGGTCGTAAAAGAGAAGGTTCTGTACGTTAGTTAGTTAGGTACTATTTCTTCTATGGTATTAGCAAAAATAATTACATAAGCGCTTTTAGTCTAACCCCTTTATTCATAAACGCTTCGTAACCGTTTGTTAGTAAACATGTTTTATGTCTTTATCTGTCACTGTGACGTTTACCCTCGAATGTAAGGGACAAAACATTTGTTAGCTAAAAAGATTGTTAACTTTTTATGAATAAGGGGGTAAGAAAATAAGTAGATAGTCTATCGTTACCAATGCCCTCTAGTGGCCAGCTAGGAACCAAAATATAGCAAGTCGCGCCCGAAACTGCCTATAAAAATAGGCCAAGTTCCGCTAGGAATATTCCGCTTTTTGTATGAAATTATGTATTTATCAAAACTGTACTTTTTGCTGAAATGCTAAACGAGCATAAAGGTTACAAGATAAACCTAATCTAACAAGTCAGATTCTATACGTGTGAGAAATCCTTATCCTTAGAGAAGTTTACGACAAACGACACTTTTGCTAAATGTAATTTCGGACTCGTGACAGAATACCCGTAAGCAAACATTTCATATTTAACTTAACGCCGAGTAAATGCCAAAGCAGTCTTCCAGCAATGCTAATGAACGTAATCGCTAAGCAATTAATGTTACTAATTTAAATACACCTAAATTATTTTTTCGAGATTTTACAGTCCGATTTAATCGTCGTACGGTACGAGTCTTCAGTCCGCTGGCAAACGGTGTGGACGAGAGGTATAAAAAAAAGTAAGAACTTTTATTTAAAAATCAAAACTGGCTCAGCACTTTTTTATGTTTAAAGGGCCATTTACACAGAGCAAGGTCTTGCATGCGAGTAGCGTTACATTGCGGACCACACTAGTATTTGTATAAAGTATGATGTGATCATCGGTCGAACGAGCCCCGCTTTGGAATGAACTCGCATGTAAGAACTCTCTCCATGTAAATGACGCTTGAATCAGCATCAATGGTTCTGTACATTTTCACAAGCTCTTATTCAACTTGCAATGTTCGTATGTATGGAGGTTGGACGTCTGAAAATTTAGCATTCAATTTTGACTTGCTGGGTATGATTGTTTCCAAATTCGGTACGTGTATGTAGATCCGATGACAATGCAATAAGAGAACACCGCCAGTAAAAAAGTTTGTATTAAGAGCGTTCGCTACGTCGCGCGGATGCATGGAGCGGGTGCATGCCTATAGAAAAACAGAATGTGCCCGCACACACACTCGCGCGAGTTAGAAGACTCTCTCATACCATTTTATCCGTCATCACATCCATTTGGTTGTGTGTGCAACACCAAATAATCTGATGCCTCATTAAGTAATTGCTACAAAAGGCTAAGTGTGAAGCTACAGTTGAAAGCTAGATATACGTTTTTTACCCTCTGGGGAAAACTGTTTTACAACTAGAATGAATTGACTGTCGCAGCTTACCAGAGACTCGTCGACACAGGTTTATATTGGCCGATTACAATTCAGCTAGCAGTGGACTGCTCGGCTCGCCTCGGGCGCCGTTCACGCTTAAAGCTAATTAAACCAACATTATCACGTTTTCAGAATGGCAGCTAGCTCCTTATTCTAGACCGCATCGGGTATCACGCTCGACTCTGGAACAAATCCATTAATTAGCAGGTGGCATTTTTTAGGAAATACCTTGAGATTTGTGATATAATATAATTAAGGCACGCGGAAAAATACACGCCTTGGAAAAAAAAGCGAAGCTTAGAAATGAGAAAGGTCTAAAAATGCCAAATTCTTCGGGATTTTATTTAAAGATGGTCTCTAAACTGAAGGACCTGTAACATTGCGCGGGGTATACGCGATGCTATGTGACAAAGTTCCAAACTATTTTTATACTAGTTTATACAGCATAGCGTCGCGGAAACAGGAGGGTCAGCTCCAGCCCAACAGATCTGCAAATAAGTAAGGGTATAGTCTTGGTAAAGTACATCATCATCCTCATCAGTTGTACTAAAAAGTGTGAACTTGTCCCCACCCTGGCACGGGCCGGATGTCGTGTTATACAAAGTTTTTTTATTATGAAATAGAAAGGCAAAAAAGCAAGTGGGTCACCTGATGGTAACTGTACACCACCGCCTATAGGCACCCGCAACATCGAAGAGATTGCAGATACGTTGCCAACCCAGAGAGGTAACATGGAATACCTATTGTGCCAGTAATTACACCGGTTGTTTTGCTCTCCACGCCGGAACACAACAGTGCAAGCACTGCTGCTCAGCGGCAGGATTAGCGAGCAAGATGGTGGTAGCGATCCGGACGGACCTCGCACAAGGTCCTACCACCCGGTGGTCGGGCGGCGGCTACACAGTGAAACAGCGCGGTCACCTCGTCGAGCATGGGCGCGGAGTGGTGCGCGGCGTTGATGATGTCCTGCAGGCAGCGCGAGAACTCGTCGATGACGTCACGCACAGGGTCGGGCGGCGCGGGCGCGGGCGCCGCGGGCGCGGGCGGCTCGGCCGCGGCCGCGATCAGGCACTGGCACACCGCCTCGATCACCTCCGTCGTCATGAAGCTGCAACCACACCGCTGCTTAATCATCTCACACTGAGCTTTCTTACCAATGTTATGAAATATGCCTACTTTAGATAATTGTAAAAAATGAATCTTTTTATATTGTAATCAACTGTTTTCAATTGACTGAAAATGTTACCTTATTGTCAGTGGCGGATTTACCCTGAGGCCCGAGTGGCGGCCAGGTATTGGAGGCGGCTAATCGTGGCAAAAAATACACTGAAGCGGTAGGCGCGTGGTACTAAGGGGCGGCTGGTACTACACGGCTTAGGGCGGCTGGTACCACACGGCCTAGGACGGCCGAGACTGCAACTCTACCTCTGCTTTGTGCTTTGCTATAGTGAATTGACGTGTAAAATCATTGTTTTACCAATAAATAAACTGAAACTGAAACCCGGATATCTTCAATACTCTGCCGTTTCTGACAACTGTCGTCGACGACTAGCTCTTTAACCTTTCCAACGCCAACGATGCATAGACAGGTAGTCACTGACGCGCCACGTCGTCATACCATCAAACTCGAACTTGAACTGCGTATACACTTATAAGTGACAGTTACACCGCATAGTCTGACGAGTATATAGGTCGGTGGCGTGGTAGGGACGGCAGCTCACGACACCTAAGGCATCCTTTACGTTGAAAAGGTTAACATACTATGATGATAGTATAGACGATGGTATAAGAAATAGAATGTCTCCGAGGCCAGCAGAGGTACATATCGATAAAAGTAGGGCTCACTTGATGTGCGGCATGGCGGGCTGGCGGAACACGGCGTGGCGCGGGTCGCGCTCGCGGCGGCGGCGCTCCAGCGTCTCCTCCACGTTGCGGCAGCCCACGCACTTGCACATCGCCGTGCACGCTATCTTCGCCTGCGCAAACATTCATATTATTATTATATGCTAACGATTGTGTCCCTTTGGGGTAGGCAGAGACCACAGAACACCATTAGCTACCGTCCTGGCATACTTCCCTCGCTTCCTCCCCACACGTTCCTCTCTTCATACATGCTCGGTGGTTCCGGCTATTTCTAACGTTCATTGTACTTAAAAGTAAACTTAAAAGAGGGAACTTGTTGCAGTTTCAATGCAACCACTGTTCTGTGACAGCATGCAACTTAACTAAAACTATATACTACTCAAAATAAAATAGGGCCCACTCGACTTTTGTCATAACACACAAATATAAAAATGTGTATGTGCCAGAGCATATTTTTAAAGGACAGTTTTATAAATTGTTTATATGTGAAATTAATAAAATGAAACTCTACTTTCAAAACATGTATTATTATACATGTTTATTAATTGGATCCTATTTTGTTTTGAGTAGTTCACATCATTTCCACGCTAAAGATTAGTAGAGCCTCGCATACCTCGTAGCACTCGCAGTAGTTCTTGAGGCAGCCGCTCCGTTTGCAGTTGCAGCCTTTGTTGTGCCGCCGCACGATCTCGGGGCCGCCGCTCTTGGCTTTGCCGATCTTGGGCCTGTCGAACAAACCAGTCAAAACTAAACTTGTCGCACTCACCGTCAACAACGCACGCATGCTTTTTCGACACTTGCAGCCAGCGCCGGTGTACAAAACTTGATAGTTTGGAGCTGTGTTTTTAGTTTTCTTATACGATCGTGCGTCGCCAAAACGCTCTATCGCGCTGCATACAGGGCCAATAACGTCAGTAACGTGATTTCTATGGAGCCAACACTAAATCGAATTTATTTTAATGCAGTAAGCTTTTAACTAATTACTCACATACTAAAATTTCCTACATTTTTTATTTGGATTCGAAATATGCTCATTTCGAAACAAAAAAAGGAACCTTTTTCTTCGTTATCTTTGTAACTTTGTATCACTGTAACTTCTAGAATGTCTGGTTTTTTATCTACTACATAAATATATTCTTAGTGGTCGTCTACAATAATTTTGCACTTTTATGCCATTCGATTTTTGAGTGCAATACCGTATTTTACAGCCCTTTGAAAGCACAACTGCGATTTTAACAACTGGCGAAAACTCGAAAGACAATGCCGGCAGTGAGTACGTTAAGAGGGTTGTTACAAAGCTCAGTTGGCAACACCGCTTGAGAGAAATCAAAGAACCCATGGCCAAGAATAAAAAAAAACAAAGGAATGTATGCTTGACGAGTCATGCATGTGGTGTCTTTAAGCCAAACCATACTTAGGTAAATCAATTTTTTTTTGTTGTTTATTCTGTCCAGTCACACAAGGGACAACTATGATAGAGTTTGTTTAAAGAGTGATTTTAATACTTGTTTCTATCATGGCAATAAGAAACTCATAAAGGAATATGTCCCTTATTAATAAAATTATAACTTTTTGGCAACTTTTGTCCCTAAAAATAGCACATTTAGAAAGTAATTTAAAATACGTAACCAATGCTAACGCAATGCAATGATAAGAAAAACCTGACTGACCCATTTATATAGGTAACGCGACGACTGTCAAGGTCACGCACCTGCTGCATGTCCTGTGAGTTTTGGAGAGTTTTGTTCTAATTTTAAAATGTTTGTGTATGTAACCGTCCACTGTTGTTGCGTTGCCTATACGTTATGTGCAGGGGCATTTCGCTCCCAAGCTGTACCTGAAAGCATTGGGATTGCGGTCGAGGCAGCCGCGGATGGCCTTCTGGCGCAGCTCCTCGTTCTCGAGGTTGTTGTGGCAGTTGTTGCAGTTGCAGCGGTTGCAGAACTCGCCGTTGGCGAAGCAGTCGCAGTACAGCTTGAGGCACTGCGACTTGGTGCAGTTGCACGCCTTGCGCGGCCGCATGCCCAGCTCGTTCGGGACCATGTCTATCAAACGAGTCAAATTAGCACATTTAAAAAACCTGACTGCCAAATGTTAACTCAGCTGTTCATTGGCGAGCCACGGAAGCAAAACTTAATTTTAGTAGATAATTAAATAAAAGTCGCTATAGACTTGTCGATACCATTTTGTCATCTGATTAAGACCTTTAATTTGACACTCATATCAGTAGGGTTTTAAGTTTTATTTTTCTTTTAAAATTCGTCGCAGTTTCGCATTTCCAGATCGTAACAATTATGTGCAGATTTGTATTTTTTTTTATAAAATTATCAGACACTCCCGAGATCAAGACAAATCTAACAGTACCTCACTCACTAATATTGGTCCAACAGTTCAGCCTGCTAGTCCAGCCGAAAAGCCGGACATACTTACATAGATACACACATACATAACATTGTAACTTTGTAACTCGAAATAGAAAGAGTTGTTAAATAGCCATTTTCGATCTAGGTGTGCAAAAATGGAGCATTTGTAAATTTCCCTTTCTAATACACCAAGCACAAGTTATTTGTACAGAGTAATATTTACCGCTTTCCGACAGCGCCTGAGGCGTCTCCGACGCTTGGAACGAGTTGAACTGTGCCTCGAAACTGTTGTATCTGTTTGCCTCATCCTGAAACATTTTAAATTAAATATTAACAAATAGTGTGATATAATAACAGAACTAGCTGCCTAACACTATCCCTCTTATTTATGTGTGGTTTTGTTGTGCTGTCTGCCGGGCCGCTGCTCCCGCCCCGCGCCCGGTATGTATAGACACAAATTCAAATATCAACTTTTTTGTAATCGAATTTTTTTTTTTTCATTTTAGATTCTTCTTTGTTTTTTTTTACACAAAAAGACGAAACACATTGAAAAATTCGCAGGGTATGGCAGTGGTGGTGTGGCGAAACTGGAAAACGCAAGGCACGGAATGCTGAAGTTGCAGGTTCGAATCTTGCCATCACCCTAATTTTTCTTTGTGTTGTCATTCATTATATAGCATTCCAAAAATCAACATTCACTGTTGGAGACGCAAGAGGAACGTCCCCCGCGCCACGCCGCCGCCGGTCTAGACGGGGGCGCCAGATGGTCTACCAGCCTAGACGCGAGCTTACACGTCCTTCATACAACTATTTTGATAAGTTTGTATTAAAAGTGAAGTTTAAGTGGTTTATAGATCCAGGTTTTACTTTGCGGAAGTCCATATTGATATTAATGGAATCAATTGCTTTGCTAATCCGCGAACCCAGTGTCAGCAATCGTGAAAACCGACAACGCCTGTGCTGAATATTTAAAAAAACAAGTAAAACTGACAGTCGAGAGATCAATAGCTCCTGATGATGCCTCGTGGAGAGGTGAAACACGTGTCCAGTGGTATTTTTGGTGTTGGTGGTTGGGTTGCGGTCGCGTTTTGTGTTTTTTTTTTACATTCTGCACAGGCGTTATCAGTTTTCACGATTGCTGACACTGAGTTCGCGGATTAGCACAGCGCACAGCAATTAATTCCATTAATATAAATTGAAGATTAATTAAATTAAGGTTTTCAAAAATAATTTCTCATTGCAGTTTAACCCCATGCTCTTCATTCGTTGGAAAGGTAACGAACCATATGCGAATACTTTAATATTGTACGCGTTGTCGAATATCATTAGAGTTAGAGCTACAGGGAGGATCCGTGTCTGGCGCTGAAAAGGGAGTTACCCGGGTGGCGTAGTCGTCCGGCAGGATGTCGGCCGGCTTGAGGTAGTTGGGGACGACGATGAGCGGCTGCTCGAGCGTCTCCCTGTACGCGCGCGCCGCCCCGTGCTCGTCCTCCGCGCTGCTCGAGCTTGCATTGTCCTCCGGACTCTGACCATACACGTTTTTTTATTAATTTCATACCAAAACTATTCAATCGTTTTTGGAGCTGAGTCAAAATTTCGACTCCAAGTTGCCGGCGGGTCGCCTGGCGATCATTCATTAGGCTACCGTTCACGAGAACGGTATGAATAAAAAAAGTCAATGCTGTTAGAGGACAAATTGATTTACGCTTTGAATTTAGACGCGTCAGTATCGTAACACGGCTAAATAGCGTAATACCTTATGCGTTCAGTCTCGGGGGCAGGAGCGTATCGTCTCGTACACACACATACTGAGCGAATAGTAAAACCGTTGCACACCATACTAATCACGGGCCACCACTGTTGTACGACCTTTGGATATGAGATTTTTTCGAGTGCGGACCTAAACAGGAGTCAACCGGCCCGTCATCAATCTAGAGAGCGAGACAGCCTCCGGGGTATCCGCTCTCGGTACGGGAAGGCCGGTGGTTGTGCTACCAGCGGTCAGGGTGTCAGAGCGAGGCGACATTTCGTCAGCGTCAACGCCAGGAAGAAACCGTAACACGCACGCGAGGCAGCGAAAGCGAACGTCAGAACGTGTCGACCGTCAGCGTCAAACTTCCGGCCCGTCGTTTCGCTGGCTGGAACGCCGGCGGGATGGCGCTCCGTCGTCACCTGTCTCTCGAACTCGACCTCGACCTCGTGGTCGGCCAGCTCGGGCGCGGGCGGCGCGGGCGGCGCGGGCGCGGCGGGCGCGGCCAGCAGCGCGCGCAGCGCCTCCTTGGACTCCCGCTCGGCGGCCTCCGGCGGCGAGCGCGGCGCCGCAGCTGCAGCCGCGGGCGCCGGCGGGGACAGCGGCGCCAGCAGGCTCTGCGCCGAGCGCCCGGCCGATTGCTACAATTTCACGTATCATTGGAGCATACTGCATGCGCCTGGCCCGCACCTCCTCGAGCCGCGTCGGCTCGCCACGTAACTCGGCGCGTCTCGTCCTAACCTCGGAAGGCCGACGTCAAATGTCATTCTATGAATTTTGACCCGTATCGTTTGAGACAGTGAGTTCGACGTCAGTTTGACGTTTGTCCTATATGTAAGGCTTGGGCCTTACGAGGCTAGCCAGCCCCGTGGGAGAGAGACGCACCGAGTCATGCTACGAGTTTACGCGTATCGAGAAGATGCGTACGAACGATGAGCAATATGCGCGAATTGCGTTTGTAAAACGACAGATCCGGTACTTTTCTTCTGCGCCGGATGCGAACGCGGCGTTATTTTCTGAACCATCAGTCGTTGCGGGGAAAAAGCTGATGTTTCACAAACGCATTTCTAGGCGTTTTCGCTCCAGGCGGTCAAGTGATTTTAATAAAAAAATTATAGTATCTTTCATACATATTTATAATTTTCTTCAAAAGCAATACAATACAAATACAATGTTTATTCAGAAAAGAAACGGCACTTAAAACATCATTGCAAGCGTAAAATATATTTAACAATTGCCATCTAATCCGATGAAAATTCGACAACACTTAGGATTTAAAAAATGCAAATCTCAAAAATTAATCAAGCCCAAAACCACATCTATGTTTGTACATTAAAAAATCAGCACTGGACACCGAAATACCAGATTGTTCCTCAACCAAAGAAACAATCAAAACACCACGCTACAAAACCGCGGTAAATTTCAGAACAAAGTGTTTAAAACTTTGAAAAATCGACTCACGGCAGCTGCGAGGGCCGGCTTGGAGCCCACGGGCGCTATCCGCACCAGCTTCTGCTGCGGCTTCGCGGTCACTGCGCCCCACATGGAACAAGTCACAAATTGGTTACAAAGCAATTCAACCACACGACCGACACAGAAACTCGCTGACATTGGCGTCGCGTCCCTCAACTGACTTAACGCATTCAAATATATTGTGTTCTAGATTTAACAAATCGAATCAAAATAATTTCAAATAGAGAAACGCTTAATCAAATAGAGAAACGCAATTCGTAAATGGAGTGTCCGTATTTTTTATTCAAAAGCAAACTTTTTCAACTAGTCAAGGGGTTAGGTTAGTTCTGTTTGTCAATCGACTTGTTTACTAATGAATAACAATTATTTATTTATTTAAGAACCCAGAGTGCCCTACTGATAGACAAAGAGTAATTATAATACAATATATGCATTTCAAATAATTAAAAAAATTGTTTATAAAAAATAAATAAAAAGGAGGGGCAGAACTACTGAACGGAACTCGATAACGGTCAAAACTCTGCAAGATTCGATTTTCTGTTTGGCGAATATTTACGTTATGCACGAGTCAGACTCGCTCTTGTCTGGATTTTTTAAAAGTACTTAAATAAAATAGAACTAGAAAAGACATACATTTATTAAGAGAAGTGGTGGTCCCGGTGATAACCAGGGGCGGGGGCTGCCCGCTCTGCACTTTCTCGGCGGCCATTTGGATTACATTTCCTATAGCAACCAAAGCACCGTATTACCACACTAATATGTCATACAAAGCGACTGAGAATTCTAATATTTATCAAATTAATAAAAAAAAGGTCTAACAATCGAAACTAAACAATTATTATGGATATGAAAACTACACATTTAATACACTGAAATTAATGTAGGAAGCTCTATACCCCACAGTACAGTTATTCCTTAAACAGTCGGTAATATTTTATTTACAGATGTACAGTCAAGGAATTAAATTTCCAACCCACCTAAGGTTCAATAGCATATAGCAAACTGTCACCATAAGAGCTATAGAGCAAGACGTTAGCTTGACATATAAACCTTAATGCATTGCGAATGTCAGACGACATTTCAACGAAATGGGTAGGGAATTAAATTCATTGACTGTACATCTTTATCTTCAGTTCAAATAGTATTAAGTTAAGTTGCTATTAGTTCCTGTCTGCCCTCATATCTTCGGTCGCTCACTCCTTCTAAATCAGGCAACGGATTTTGATTGATGATTTTTATTTATGCATAATCCTTGTACCCACCCGTGCAAAACCCGTTCAAAATAAAAATCGCTAACAATTTTAATATAACTTGGCATAAGATTCAAATTAGCGTTGCTAACCAGCCATGCTTAGCATGTGAGCGACGGTTTTTGTATTTGACATAGAGTTGCAAAGGTTATTATTTTATTTACTAGGGGTCCTTTCGGATACACTCCGATCGAATTAGATCTTTTGTGAGTTTAGTCCTCATTGCAAAGGCTTACAACAACATTTTTTTTTTATTCACACTGGTAAACAAAATTTAAAAAAAAAAAACACGGAAATTTTACATGGGATTCTACAGGCGGTCTTAGATGGTGTTTCAGGGTAATCTAATCATCTCTAGTAGCAAGCTAGCGTTTATCGCGCACATAAACGCATCTCAAAGGTTTACTTAGTCAATTTAAAGTAACACATGTACCTTGTGGTGACACTATAAATTGCATAGCATGTGAAATTACACGAATTTATACTGAGATCGTCAAAATTATATAATTATAAAAATTAAAACCAATTTAAAATATTTATAACACCATATTTGAAACAAAATTAGTAATGAATGTCAAAGTAAATTAAATTAGTCACCAATAGGGATCGTCAAAAACACAAACAAAACAGATGAATGGATCTAGAGAAAAATAAAATATCATTAAATTAAATATACCTAAAAAAAGAAAGAAAAAAACCGGCCAAGTGCTAGTCGGACTCGCGCACGGAGGGTTCCGTACCATTATCTTATCGCATATAAAAACGGCAAAAAATCACATTTGTTGTATGGGAGCCCCCTTAAATATTTATTTCATTTTGTTTTTTAGTATTTGTTGTTATAGCGGCAACAGAAATACATCATCTGTGAAAATTTCAACTGTCTATCTATCACGTTTCTTGAGATACAGCCTGGTGACAGACGGACGGATAGCGGAGTCTTAGTAATAGGGCTCCGTTTTACCCTTTGGGCACGGAACCCTAAAAAGGAAAGAAAGTTACAAAGGGTTATGGTTGATGCCAGCGACAAAAGCTAACGTGGAAAGGCCAATGGATTACCTTTTGTGTCCGTGAGCACGATGGTTTTCCCGGGCGCGGCGGGCTTGGCCGGCACCGGCTTGAGCCGCGGCGCGTTGCCGCTCGTCACCAGCCGGATGTACTGGATCTGCAACAACCCCAAGGATTAAATCAAATGAACATTAAACGTATGTTTATTTTGCATAAAGAGGTAACAAAAATTGACAGGCCTCCCCACGCTAGGCAATGCCTGTCCCACATATTTGTTGTATTACATGCTTTGGTAATAATAAAATAATATAATAATACACTTATCAAGTTAACAGACTTATATATTTGCAGTTGCATAAGCATCAATTCCGCAAGATTATACAAGATTTGCGGGTGGTAGGACCTTGAGAAAGATCCGTCCGGATCGCTACACCCATCTTGCTCGCTAATCCTGCCGCTAAGCAGCAGTGCTTGCACTGTTGTGTTCCGGCGTGGAGAGCAAGACAGCCGGTGTAATTACTGGCACAAGAGGTATTCCATCTTAGCCCTCTGGGTTGGCAACGCATATGCACTCTCTTTGTTGTTGCAGGTGTCTATAGGCGGTGGTGATCACTTACCATCATGTGGCCCACTTACTTGTTTGCCTTCCTATTTTATAAACAAACAAAGAAATAGTGCCCAAGCTTTGCTCAGAATATTTGGTGTAAATGTGTACCAAGATATATATTCATTTACCCGCGGCTTCGCCCACATTTATGCGTTTTACGGGATGAAAAGTATCCTATTTCAATCCAGGATACCATCTACATATCTGTCTACCAAATTTCATATAAAACCGTCCAGGTATTAATGCGTGATTGAGGAACAAACATCCAAACATCATTACTTTCGCATTTATAATATTAACCGGATAGTAGGATTTATATGCTGAGTGTACTCATAGAGAAAAAGGAAGCGAGAACTCTTGTCTCCGACTGTGGGTGAATAAGCATAGTGAAGCAGAGTAGCTTACGCCTTTGCCCGGTACGTTGATTTGATGCAACTGCGTTCTCTGGCCCTGCGTGTTATACATTACGTTCCCGTCCTTGTTGACCTGAAACAAAAAAACGTTCATCAGACCTCCACACAGCGTTTTGCTTACCCTTATAATGGTTGTAATGCACTAGCGGACGCCCGCGACTTCGTTCGCGTGGCATTAGTAGCCTATGTCCTTCAGGGATAGTGTAGCTTTCTATTAGTGTAAGATTTTCGACGACCTGTATGGCACAGTGGCACATGTGTCTGCTTACTGTGCAAGAGGTCCCGGATTCATATCCTGGTATGGGCAAATATTTGTGTGACGAATACAAATGTTTGTACCTGAGTCATGGATGTTATTTGTATTTAAGTATGTATTTATCTATATAAGTATGTATATCCGTTGTCTAGTACTCATAGTACAAGCTTTACTTAGTTTGGGACTAGGTCAATTGGTGTAAACTGTCCCAAGATATTTATTTTTGTTTTTATTTTATTTTTTATCGATTCCGTAGTTCTAGAGATTACCCCCCTACATACAGACAAAAAACAAAGTTTATCTCTTTATTATATTAGTATAGATTAGTGTAGACTATCATGTAAATTAGTATAGACTAGCGTAAATAGATGTATAAGTCGACTTACTTGCTGAGCTTTAGCAGGCACCGCCGTTTTGTAAATAACGTTCTGACTGGGTGTCGCTGTTATGACCACTTTCTTAGTGCCCCCTGAAACATTAAAAAAAATTGTTCACGATATTCCATCTTAAGATGGTTATAAGAGAGGTCGCAAATTACGTCCTTTCCTTATCTAACTCTCTAAGTAGGAAAGAGCCGCACGGCGCGACAAGCGATAGAATGGCAAGCATGCTAGCCGTTCTGGATATAAGTACATTTTTGATTTATATTTGTACCTGACTGTACAGCGGTACAGGCGTAGTTCAACTTAGGTGTCGGTGACTTGATCTCCACAAACTGCTGTTTCTTAGTTATCCTCACAGTTTGTTTTGTAGGCGAAGTGACGAAAACCTGGAATCAAAGGAATATGTTGTAAAAAAAATGTTGAGTCGACTACTGTCAAACTTTTGAACAATTACTCTCATAATAAAACTTATTGCATTTTTTATCTGGATTCTAATGAAGATATTTCGAAAAAAAAGGATCTTTATTTTTGAAAATTTGTATCGCTATAATTCCTGCATCATCGTTATTTTTCCTTACTTCGTTTGATATAAATATTGTCAACAATCATCTCCAGCAACTGAAAACTTGTATATCATTTGTTTAGCAAGTGGAACACCGCATTGTTGCGGCTGGTCGTTAATTACCTTGTTGGGCAGCGAGATGGGCACGGTCTTCTGGTGCATGGTGACGAAGCGCGCGGGCGCCGCGCCGCCGCCGGCCGCCACCAGCTTGGTGATCACGGCCGGCTGGTTCGACGGGTCCGAGCTCGATTGCCCTGAACAGTGGGAAATAAATATCAGACATATACGCAAACAAAGACACATAGGTTTCCTTACAAGACCTTCTAGACCCTATTGGCCCACCTGAAGTTACAAAATTGTAAAGCATTTTAATTTTCGCACCATTCTAAATTACGCGCCCATGGAAAATGTTTGCTTGCGGCCCTCGACACTATGACTGAAACGTGTTTGTGACCCCTAAAAAAAAGGTTGAATATGGCTGTTCTACACCGTTCTTTTTTGGTAAACATTAAGATGTTTCCATTAACACATTGATTTAAAAATATAATGACAATATTTACAATGACCACCAAACCATTTAGAACTCAAAGAAATTAAATGTCTTCTGTTATGGTACATTTGTTTAATTCTGGTCGGCGCAGTATTTAACATACATGACCTGATAATGTATGTATATTGTTCTCGCCGCATGAAATTTTGCCGCATTTGTGACATTGCGATAAAAAACACATGACATTTAGAAGAACTAATAAAATACCTTGCACAATGAATTTTGTCAGCATCGGCTTTCCCGTTCCAGATATGGCTTTCGCAGCAATCAGTTGGCCCTGAAATCAAAGCATTATTATAAGCATTATTATAATTTTTATTACGTGTATGATAAATTTAAAATGATAATGGTGAGTGATGAAATAAAAAATATACCCTCCCTACAACATAGAACCAGATCACAAAAGCTACGAAAAGTGTCCTACCTACCAAAATTCGTGCTACCGCCATGTACAAACATGTATGGTAAACGAACCTGGGAATATCTGTTACCCTATATACTTAATGAATGGCCTGACAGCGTATGCGAGAGCCTAGCTAACAACCCACACAAGTGTAAACTAGTGTTAAAATCGATGTTATTGTCCGACAACTGAGTAGGTTAAGTGTAATATATCATGTTATAAATATACCTATATAATTGTAATAACGTACTGTAAGCGTGCGATCAACAGTGACAGATAAATCGCTCGCGATTTTCGCTCACTGTTCTTACTTGATAAGATGTTTTTTTTGTATATCGTTAAATAAAAAAAAAAAAAAAAAAAAAAAACCCTTAATTAACAACAAAGTGGGTTCAATTTGTTCAAAGACATCATCTACATTAGAAAACATATGTACAATGCCAGCCAGCACACTATTAAGATTGATGTTAAGAATTTGCTTCTTTTGGTGGTAAATATAAATATTATTAAATTAATGACCACAAACATCAACTTAAGGCAGCATGTAAAATCGCATAAGCATAAAATTAATGAAATGGCTAGAAACATGGCGTGCCTTAAAAAATATAAGCCACAAGCTAAGAGTTAACAGGAGCGTCCGTTACCTTTACCTGCTCTCCCTGGTTGGTTCGGATGTACTGGATGTTGGGGACGCCGCCGGACGCCGTCACGAGCTTGATCTTTTGATTGGTCCCGGCTGGCATCATCACCAATTGCTTTCCTATTTGAGCTGAAACAAATTTAAATGTTAGCAAACGTTTTGTATCACCAATTATCCAGTTTTCTCGGTCTGCGAAGACTCATATCGTTCCCATCGCATAGCATCACATCAGTACAAAGACATGTGTAATAGCGGCTCGGTTCATAGTGAGACAACACCTGGTCTGCAATGACCATAAACGTTTAGCGAGCAAAACAGGGGGGTTCAATCAATACTCCAACTAGACTTGTGACAAAAAGAAAACAAACAAAGTTTACATATCACGGGTGGGTCTGAACGACGTAGTAATAAATACCTAGCACGGTCTTGCCGGGCGGCAGCTTGGCGGCGGGCGCGAGCGCGAGGCGCGGCGGCGCGCGCGCCGGCTTGGGCGCGATGGCCACCTGGCGCGGCGCCGCGCTCACCACCACGGACTCCTTGCGCACGGCCGTGAAGCGCGGGGGCAGCGCCGCCTGCGCACGGGGCGAGGTTAGGGCGGCGCCGTTTCAACTCTGATATCACTTTATCGTATACCGTGTTTTTATGTAAATAATGATTTCTGATTATTAAATTTAAATGCTATGCGATGACAACGCAAAGAAAAATCTAGGCCATCAGCATACAACATCGCGAAATTGGCAAACGCAAGGAACAGGACGCTGAGGTTCTGAGATTGTTCTGTGTGCTATCATATCATTACATAGCATTTAAATTTAAAAATTGTATTAAAAAATAAATATCGAAAGAAATTTCAGCTACACAAAATTTATGATTCTGATACTGCGTGCGATGCCCAAGCACAGGGCGCAGAAAATACCAGGACCAAGTTTTGGTTCATTCATGATAGTTAAATTTTTCTAGGGCGCAGTTATAAAAGCTCTCACAGCTCAGAAAAAGGTAATTACAATACTGCCTGTAACCACCACAGGTGCTATGCAACACCCCAAATTTTTTAATCCAGACCCCAGCTGAACCTTTTTAGAATAAAGTGCATTTTGACAAAGGCAAATGCCTACCAAGAAAGTCAAAAGCTTACTCATTGGATTACTTACGGAATGAATAATCATATTCTATTCTATTACCTTGACAGCAATAACCTTCGGGTGAGCCTGTGCCTCCACTTTCACAGGACTTGAGACAAAAGATTGTGGATCAAACTGAATGTCTAACATTGTATCCGATTGTGATATTGAAGGTTCCTGTAAACCATAGAAAAGTCAGTTAATCAAGAAAAATATCATCTTAATATGTTTCATTGTCAAACAGTACAACTAGTTGTTGCTGCTTTTCTCACTCTATTACTTCTCATATTCTCTTTTTAAGGTTCTGTACCTCAAATGGAAAAAGGAACCATATATTTTTAATTTACAGTACTACCCCATACAAGTTCTATGCAAGGGTATCATACTATTTTCAATGGCCTGTACTATCAAATTTAAAATAAAACACATTTTGGTATATATAATTAATGTTCAATTCAATTAATTTGCATGTTGTTTCGCAATAACTGAATTAAAGTATCTCTTATGAAGTATCCCAATTTTTAAATTAACTAGTAATAACCCATAGATATCGTTATAAATAAAGACCTAATAGTAGTGACATTTCATCCCAACCCTTTAGAAGCTAGGATACTTTTAAAAGTATATGCAAAGGCCACAGTTAAACGTTAATATTTCATAAATACATACACTGGTGACTATGGTGGTGTTGGCTCCCGCCTGCTCATCATGCTGAGTCACATACTCTTGCAGAGAAAACTGATCATCAGAATAGCCTGAAAATACATTCCAAAATTGTAGTTTAAGCTGAACCTACTTAGTTGCCACAACTTAGTTTTTTAGGTAGTAGAAGAATGATAAAAGAATACTTGGCAAATCAGCCAATTAAATCATTTGCATGATCACAGCAGCAAAAGATTCAGTTGCACTATTTTTTTGTTTACCTTTTTTTTAGTTCACAAATAAATAAAACTGTAGATACTGACACAGATTGCATCAAAGAAAGTGAATAGACCGAATACTTAATAATTATTCAGATTCAGCACTGGAAAATGAAAGTGCCATAAAATAGTTCTATTACATAAAACACATAAAATATGTGTGACAAAGTGAGTTACTCTTTTCTAAATAGGAATGAATGTTAACTTTACCAATAATTTGTTCATTTTCAGTGTCCATGAGCATTGGTTGCTCCTCGATGGATCCAAACTCCATTGGTAAACTGGCCTCATGCGAATCATCCAGCGAAATGTCTCCTTGACTGACAACAGCATCTCCCGGAGGCTCAAAGTCCACCTTTGAATGATTTCATCAATAATATAGCGTTTCAACAACAACATATTCATAAAATGAAAACACATTATCAAAAGTTTGAAATGACATTGAGACACCAATCCAAGGCTGATTATGGCAGATTTTTTTTACTGGATTTCTAAAATATTGCTTATTTCTATTAAACACAGCAATAAAAACGAGGGACACACAGCGCAAAATCAACAATATCAACTAGAATAGAAAGAGGTAATCAAGACAACAAAAACAACTTCAGTACTCACTCCCATAGCACTGTCCAAGTTCAGTGAGTCGTCCAAACCGTGATCCATTTTAAAGAGATTATATTTTTCACTTAGCACAGCAACTTTTTTATCGCCCCAGTGTTAAAATCATGCAAATAATACCAGAAACGCACTTAAAATTTTGAGTTCAAACGAGGCCGCCATTTTAAATTGTCAAATCTTGAAGTCCCTCGCAAAATCGCCACGGTTGAAAACAAATTGTCATACTCTTACAACAATAATTTAGAGCACTGCAGTAGTCACAATAGCATCGATTTTACTCATACGCATGGTCGATATATATAGTTTATATTTTCAAATGTTTTAACACGTATATAAAAATATAGAAAATAAAATATCAACACAAAACTGCACAAATCCCGGTGGCGCTTCTTTCAATTTTATATGGATGTCAAACTTAGGTTTAGCCAACATTAAGATAAAACTCCTCGCGTTAGGAGCGTTCAGTTTTTCTGTGTTTGGGTAGCACTTTAGTAAATAAAAATTTAATTAAATGTACTAAAATACTTGCAGAAGGAAATTGCCTTAGTGCTAGTGCGACACGCGCATAAAGAGAAAAGTCAACGCCAATGGGGTATTATATTCTCACACAATCAGCACAATGTCAGTCAAAAATATATACGCACAGTTTGAAATGCTACAGCAATTTATAGCTGAAATTTTCACTCCCCGTAGTCGCCGTACCGAAAAAAAGATACACTCACGGCATTCTCGATTGTGAGATGAATCTCACAATCGAGATACGTCAAAAAGTGACAGAATTCAAAGGTATTTGACAGTTATTTTTGACACAAATCTCGATCGTGCCCACATTGTGGTTTTATCTCACCACTGAACCATGAACACTATTCGATACACTGGCAACACAGAATACCAACATGACAGAATGTAGATGCGTTCAAAATTAGTTCTATAGGGATGGGATGAATCGTGTTTTTGCGGTTTTTCAATACATTATCTATCAACTATTTGTCATTCATTCGACTTTGAACTTGTTGTAGTAGTTTTACGGTAATTTTACGACAGACATTTGGGAGAAGATACAACACTCTCTGTCAAAATCAGTAAAATTAAAAAAACAATTGCATGAAGACGACGAATATTATAAAAAATTTAATAAATATAAATACGATACCATTTAGATTTAGCTACTTCTTATTGAACTGGAAGAAATTAAGGTTAGCACATATTTTAATCTGTAAAGATGCCGCTGAATTTACAATCAGTCCGGCAGTATTTGAATGAGCTGAGAAATTCGGGTGGTTTACACAAAGATCAAGCTGAAAAGTGAGTATTGTGCACAATATTATCGTTGTTTTAACAGAGTCTTTAGATGTATAAGTATATATCCGTGATAATTGCTATCCTGAGTACTAATCAAATACATTACAAAATAAATATCATAAAATTCATTAAATATTATAGGTACCGCAATGTTCTTATGGAAATTCTGAAAAATCCAGAAGGAGATTTAGCCGACTCATTAAAAGCATTTGTTGAAGCAAGTAAGTGAAATATCCGTCGTAATATACCATCACAAATAATATGAAAAACTATTGGACTTTTCGCAAGAGAAAACATACATTTTTGCTGTATCTTTTTTGGTCTTACGAAGCTTTTATTTATTTCAGTTGTAAATGAAAATGTGAGCCTAGTAATATCCAGACAGCTACTCACTGATGTTAGCACACATTTAGCCCTGCTGCCGGATCCTGTGTCGCAGGATGTGTCACACTTTGCTCTAGATGTCATCCAACCAAGGGTCATTTCATTTGAAGAACAGGTAAAAGCAATATATGTTTATTTTTATAATGGCTGACCCACACCTAGTTTTTTTTTAGGATTACAAATATTGTAAATGATCTTGGTAACTCTCTTGATGCAAAAGTGCTATTTTAAAATAAATAAGTGCTGCTAACATAAGCATTACAAATAAACCATGTAGACGGAGTCTAGTCAAATGTGACAGCCCGTGTTACAGAGATAGGAAAAAGCATAACGATGGGGGGGCTTGAAATGTCAAAAATTGTGTGACGTAATTTATGGACGACCCCTTATTTCAGAATAATGTATTTGATAAAAGACTATTGATGCATTTTAATGTAGCACTTTTGCAAAAAAAGACTTACTAAGATTGTTTACCACATTTCTAATCCAAAAAAAAAACCAAGGTTATAACACAACCAAATAGCCTTGTGGTTCAAGGCCTTGACTATGAAACTTAGGTTGTAGGTTTGATTTCTGTGATATTTGTATGATGAATAAGAATGTTTGTAGGTACCTGAATTCAAATGAATGGAATTATCTAAGTAATAGTTCAAGCTAGTAACACTGATATCTACATATTTCTATGGAGTAGATACAAAGTTTACAATTTCCATTGATAACATAGTGGAGTCCATTTCATGGATTTTCAGTGTAATTTCTGCTTAATTAATTAATGTGTCTCAACATAGTTATCTGTTTACTACAGGTCGCGAGCATCAGACAGCACTTGGCAGACATTTATGAACGCAACCAGAACTGGAAAGAAGCTGCCAATGTCTTAGTTGGAATACCCTTAGAAACTGGACAAAAGTAGGTTTACGCCCATCTTATTATTATAACGCAAAAGAGTGCACAACATAAATAAAAACATTTGTATTGTTGCCACTTAATCACTTTTCAAACAAATGACATCAATATAAAAAAAGAAAAAAAAATGTGGTCAACATGCTTGCGGCAAGATTTTGCTAGGAAACATTGCAGCGTTGTTTGACCCCATGTGTAAACTTTTATTTCAATCACAATTCTATCAAATTCTGCACCTACCTGTAATTGGTGCAGAATTTTACAGTGGGATCTTAGACTATTCACTCAAACTTTAGCACGCCTTTGTAGATCTAATGATATGCAATGATAACGATTATATTCAGAAAATACACAACAAAAAGCCTATATATTTTTGTCCAACAACTTATTCTTTCTCCAGGCAATACTCGGTTGACTACAAGCTGGAGACATACCTGAAGATTGCTCGACTGTACCTGGAGGTGGACGACCCGGTGCAGGCGGAAGCCTTCGTGAACCGAGCCTCCTTGCTGCAGGCCGAGACCACCAACGAACAACTACAGATATATTACAAAGTGTGCTATGCCAGGGTCTTAGATTATAGGAGGTGGGTCTGATGTTAATTATATAATTTAAAAAGATGTGATAATTTTTTGCATAGCTAGTCATTTTGCATATGGTATAATGCTACATTGATTTAATGCGATTTTCTCAGAAACTAGTATTGCTAAAAACTCTTAAAGAAATTGCACAATGCAAAATGAGAAGTAGCAGATTATTTTCGAAATAGCTTAGTAATGTTTTATTTAAATTAATTAATTACATTGGAAAGACAACACTACAATTCAAATTTTTTTAACAGATCTTGAAAAAAACCTTACCTACCTGAGGTCTTATAACCCTCGAAATTCTATTCTAGTTAGGCTCAGACATAGGAATACCTACCTATGCCTATAATAACGAAATGAAAATAGGCATAAATTAGGACCTACACATTTTTTTTTCTCCCGCAGAAAATTCATAGAAGCTGCACAGAGATATAATGAGCTGTCTTACCGGAACATAATACACGAAGATGAAAGAATGACGTGTCTCCGTAACGCGCTCATCTGCACGGTACTGGCGTCAGCTGGTAAGTTTGTTATAACAAATGATGAAGCTATAGGTACCTATTATAGTCAAATCGAATACAGTGGAGACAAGCTGGTGAGGCGTTTGCCCAACGGTGGGCACAGATTAGCCTTCATTAGAATTGTGTTGATATACTTTGACCGCCGCGCTCGTTCAGATGTATTTGGCGGTGACCGTTCATGATAATTAATAGATTCTGGCGTTGCTTTGCGCATGTTCATATCAACAAACTGAAACTAATTACCCTGTTACTCTGCAAATCCAGGAACTATTTGATCCAGATGATGCCTCATATAGAGGTGAAACGCGCGTAGATCGTGTAGTTTTAGTGTTTAGTGGTGGTGGTTTATAGCTGAGTCCGTGTGATGTATCTTGCACGTGCACAACACTTGATCGTGGAGTAGCAAGGTAATTTGTCCCAGTTAACCATTCATGTTGCATGTGCTGGCAGGGCAGCAGAGGTCCCGTATGCTGGCGACGCTGTTCAAGGACGAGCGGTGCCAGCAGCTGCCCGCGTACTCCATCCTCGAGAAGATGTATTTGGACCGCATCATCCGTCGCTCCGAGTTGCACGAGTTTGAAGCTCTGATGCAGACTCACCAGAAGGTGAGTTAGTGTGGGAAATAAATGCACTTTTAATACGTGTAGTAGTGGTAATTTGCTCGTACAGGAACATTTTAAGTGGCAGAGCACACCATAGCCAGTTGCTGGCTGCAGTAAGATGCTCAGGGAGTATCGGTGTAAAGTAGTAGCTCGCTACTGCCTTTCGTATAATTACATCTATCAAATGATAAGCAGGATTTCAGCGAACACATTTTCTCACACAGCTTTCTTTATAGTCTCATTTGACTTTTAAATTAGTACCTACCTACTTGTTACATATCTAGTATTAATCCGCGAAACCTCACAGTCGCTCACGCTCTATACAAACCGATCCACACCACCTCGCATTTGTTCTTGAAGCGTGCGCCGTAGCTCACACGATTTTTAAGGTTTTAAGACCCTGTCACGCTTTTTCCCATCTCTTAACACTGCTGTCACGTTTGGCTGAACCCCCTTCCCCATCAGCGTGACGTAATATACGGATGCATGGTTACGACCGTTCGCAGGCCACGACGCCGGACGGCTCGTCGATCCTGGACCGCGCCGTGTTCGAGCACAACCTGCTGTCGGCCAGCAAGCTGTACAACAACATCACGTTCGACGAGCTGGGCGCGCTGCTGGAGACGCCGCCGCCGCGTGCCGAGCGCATCGCCGCGCACATGATCAGCGAGGCCCGCATGAACGGCTACATCGACCAGATCAGCTCCATCGTGCACTTCGAGAGTAAGCTAGCACAACACTAAGGGCCTCCACTAACTCGCGCGGGCTCATACTATTTATTCGAGAAGCGTGCGCCCGCTCCATGCAGCCGCGCGACGTAGCGGGCGCTCTAATTGGGTAGAGGGCCGGATTGACTATTAGGCAGAATCATTCGCGATCCATGGGGGGAAGGTTGTCATAACCCCCTCCATATACCGCTGGATATACCATTGGCGTAACGTCATACCTATGTAGCCGTATTCGCGGGGCCCGTTTTTTATTCGCGATATTTCAACAAATAGTGATCGTAGACAATAACTAAAAATACACTGGTGATCACTTACCATCAGGTGACCCACTTGCTCGTTTGTCTCCTGTTCTATAAAATAAGCAGTAATGTGACGGCCATGGGCGCCGCCAGCCAGCCCTGGCCCGTGCTAGGGGACAATGGACTGGCAGGAACGCTTATTGAAGCCGCCCCCAAAGTGCTGGCGTCGGCGGCTGTAGCGTTAGGCCGGGGACAAAGCTGCGCAGAAAAATGCGTCAGAATTTCGCCCGCGTAAGAAACACAGTCGTAGCAAGTAGAAATGTTCCAAATGAACTATAACTGGGTTAACAAGTCTCTTTTTAAACACAGATCAAATCTGTTTGCCTAGATTTGGCTCCCTCCGTTATTGTTTAGGTACTTGCTGTATTGGCGCGAAATTACGCAAGCGAAATTCCTTGCGCTTTTTTTGGCTGCATTTTCGGTGGACGTTGAGACGACGGCGGGTCTG
The DNA here is from genome assembly GCA_963691745.1 of Ditula angustiorana. Taxonomy (NCBI): domain Eukaryota; kingdom Metazoa; phylum Arthropoda; class Insecta; order Lepidoptera; family Tortricidae; genus Ditula; species Ditula angustiorana. The sequence continues at coordinate 10,393,565 of OY829485.1, forward strand.
CGATAACGATCAGCTCGAGTTTTTTTGCATGTGGTTTGAATGTTTTTTTTATAGTGGAAAACGGAAATTCTATAACTCTTATGCTGGGACCACACTAACGAGAAATGACAGTAATTATCGCGATAATGGACCTACGGTTCACTTAATTATGGGGATAATTAATGGCATTTCTCGTTTGTGGCCCCAGCATTACGCTGCCCACCGAATACGCAGCCTTACTGCCGTGTGGGTTGACTGAATAAAAGCATCCGTAGTATGTATCTTACCACAGCGCTTGCTACGCTTGCTGCAAAGCTACCTCTGCAGGTCTGTCTGCCAAAGTTCATCCAATTCTGTTCAACCGTTTATGCATGAGCGTGATCGGTTGAACAAAAATACGGAGCGAGTTCTGGTATGCGGGTTGCATTACATTGCGCGGCTCGATAATCGATGGATCATATCATATACCTCAGTAGCCCGCAATGTAATACAACTCGCATGCGAGAACTCGCGCAATATCAATGGCCCTTTGGTTAGAAACATCCAATCTATTCACATGGTTCCTCCTTCGTTATAAGTATTAGCTGGATTATATGATTTTGCAAAATTTAAAAGCATGCCTCAGCCCTAGATTATCTTCAGTCAGGATTTAGCTAGTGATAGACTTTAGCCAGTCAATAAAAAAATGTATGCTTTTATCACAATCACAACTGTGTCAACCAGATGTGACCGCGTGACAAACCTGGCTGGCGAAGTATAGCGGAAGCGGAACTATACTATATTTATACGACCTTCTGTCTCAAATAGCATCTAGTAATTTTCTATATGGATAGATTTATATTCGGTAGACACAATAGTACATTTATTTTTCAGCTCGGGAGATCCTGCCTCAGTGGGACAAACAGATCCAGAGTCTGTGCTACCAGGTGAACAGCTTGATCGAGAAGATCGGCGCGGTGGAGCCCGAGTGGATGGCCAAGATAGTTGAAGAAGAGATGATACAATAACCAGTTTACATGTGTAACCGAAACCAGTGCTTTCAATAAATCTACCTTTTTAAGTGAATACTTTTGTTTCATTGTTTAATCGCTAAAGCGTGGCATAAAGGACCATTTACACGGAGCCAATCCGGTACAATGTATTACAAAGAAACAATAAAATACAATGGGCTGTCCTCAATCCATTGGTCGAAGTCAATTCATTCATTAGAACGGTTAAAATTATGTGTATTATCTTGGCCCAGTGGATTGGCTCTATATAAATGGCATATAATGAGCCGTGTTCGCCGGACCGGTCGGACAGCAAAACCCTGTTTTAGAAATTACTACTAAAAACGAGATAAACTTAGACCAGCAATTCCACTCGACGCATGTATACCTATGTGTAAGTATATGTAGATATAACCATGTATTGAATACTATAAATATACTATCATTCAGTTTATTGTTTTCCATGCTTTTCAATTGTACTGTGTTTACCTTTGGACAAAGGTTGACTGGTAGCGAATACCTTAAAGCATTAAGTGCGCCTTTTGTACATTAGAATAGTAGTGAATGTAATTCTCTTTGGACGAGATCTTTGAGACAGTTGTATGTCCGAACTAAGGTATTGTACAGTGGCGTTACAATAGGGTGGCAGGGCTGGCAAAATGCCACGGGCCCCCGACTCAAGAGGGCCCAGTTACTGATAGGGCCCCATCAAAAGAATTTGCCACGGGCCCCCGATGGTATAGTTACGCCACTGGTTGTGTATTATGTTTGATCGTTTATGCGATAATCTAAACCAGTAGTTCCCAAACTTATTTTTCTCGTGGACCACTTTCAAAATTTTACTGGTTTCGGTGGACCCCCTGCTGCTACATTTCTACTCCCGTGTCTCCCGTGGACCCCTAGGGGTCCACCTGGACCACTTTGGGAATCACTGATCTAAACCATAGAAATTTAGTTCTTCATCCACGATCTACACTAATATAATAAAGAGGTAAACTTTGATGTTTGTTTGTTTGCAGGGAGTAATCTCTGAAACTACTGGACTGATTCCAACTTCTATCATTATTAGTGAAAGCGGCACTATCCCTGACGAGCATAAGCTACTAATTCAACGCGAACAACTACAATGCTAGTATTAAATATTTAAACAATTTGCCAAGGGCAACCGTAATGGCAACGTCTGTGCGCGAGTCACGGATAGAGACAGTGGTGCGGTTTTTTGACTTCCGCGCTTTAGTAATATTAAAAGGTTCTAATTCTAACTTCATGACCCCTTGCTCCGTCAGGGGTTCAAAGCAACCCCATATTCGCCATACCATGCGCTTTGTAGGGATGGGGACACTGCTTATTGCTTTAACTAGTAAATAAAGGTTAAGAATTTGTTTAAATATCTTTATTAAACATATTAAATGATAAAAATCGGATAGATTAAGAAAAAAACAAAATATAAAATCTTACAACTCAAAAGAACCTATTTTACTACTGAGAAACTACGCAGGATCGGGATAAACCAGGACGATAAACGCTTAAGGATAAGGTATCTAATGAAACAACCGATCGGTGATTCCAACAGACTATTCATTTAATTCACAATCAATAAGGGTAATACACCATAGGTGCTTATTTACAAGACAATACGGCCATACGCGGTTCACGTAATTTGCTCAATACAATTGTTTAGCAATTAAATAGGGATGCATTAAATGTCGCGTGCTTAGACATACATAAGGTCGTCCGCGGCGGCCTTAAAGTGCGGCGGCGCGGACCGTCGCGGCGCGTTCTCAACGCTAACCCAGGCAGGCAACACTCGGGAATAATAATTGATTGAAATTGATTTTTCTATACGCTTCGTTTTCTATTATTATATAACAGTTGTAGTGGCATTATGTAGTATCTACAAGTCTAGAAGCCGGCGCCTAGGGCTCGAGCTCGAGGGCGACGCCCACCTTGTGTCCGCCCGCGTTGAAGTTCTGCCCGTCGACGGCGGCCGACAGCGTCAGGGTCACGCCTGCAACGACACACTTATGTAACTCCGCTCACGTAAGATAAGCGAGATAAATCACGAGCGCCAAAATCGTACGATTCCAAGATAACGCTTACTAGCGTATTGAAAAACAACTGTCCAGAATGTGTTACACGTATGATGGATGAATCTAGAATTTGATCTTTCTAATATTTTCTTTACTGTCTGCTCAGAATTGATTGCCGCTTTTAATTTTGATTTAGATAGGGTAAACACACTGCTTTTATCAGCACCCCTCGAATGACAGGCACATTCAGCCTTATGTCAAGCCAATAGTGGTGACAATCCTGTAAAACCAGCTGGCAATGACTGGCACTATGGGTGCCAATAGAAGAGGTGTTTAGCCTACTAATTGCATGCATGTTTGTTGTTAAATATAAAGTGTCACGCCTCATTATCTGTCTCATAACTGTTTATGCAAATGAAAGTAAAATTACATCAAACATTGATTACTGAATGCTACGGCACTATCAGTATACAAATAACCGTCGTAAATTGTAGTAAGAGGATTTTAGTGTTGCTGATAAAATAACTTATCTGATTGATGTATGTAACTCTTTTACTATTTGAAGTCCATTATAGCCAAGATACCGATTTTACGAGTCCTTCATTAGTTCCAAAGACCAAGGAGGTCAAAGTGCGTTTAGGCGATTGCTTAATTCCAATAAAAACAAATCAAATCAAAAAATTGGTGTGAACGTAATACAGATGTTTCACAAGTACTTCGTGATGTATCAAACACTTATGTGTGATAGAACTGCAACACATTACCCACCTTGTTCACACCAAAATGTCTGATAACTAAATTAGTCTCTACCAACAACCATGCACAAATTTATCCGTTATGTTGAATCATGTATTGTGTTGTGCAATAAAGTTGTAAGTATACGTCCAATCGCGTTGGCGCGTCGTCGTGATGCATGGAGGGGCTTTCCTCGCACACACATGTAAAGCAAGTCGCGGCTCGGCCATCAGATGCGAGTAGAGTGGGGGTGACTGACCTGGACGCAGCTTCTGTTGGTAGCCGAGGCCGATGAGCGACTTGTTGTTGATCTTGGCGTGCAGCGAGGCGTCCGCGTCGAGCGCGAACTTGGCTCCAACGCCGAACAGCGTGTCCGCGGAACCCGCCGACCACTTCATGCTCACACCGCAGTCCAGCTTGTCCGACACCTTCTGGTAGATCGAGCCGCCGAAGTCCTTGCCATTGTCACTGCACCAATGACAAATATTATGTATAGGATAAGTAAACATTTAGAATAAAAACTTATTTGACTACTTAATCCAGCTTTAAAAGAAAGTGACACTAATTTTTCATTTCAGAGTTACTACGGAAAGAAAGGATTCTCAATACGGCACCAGAGTTTGTTATCAAAGTACTACAAAACATGTTTTAACATAAATTCAATAGATCTTGAATGTGTAGTGTTTAAATTAATGAAAAACTTTAAAGTTTAATATTTAAGATCAGATCTTACAAGAAAAGGTGATTTTATCACCTTTAGCATTCACTTTAACACCTTACAATTGATCTCTCTTACATAATTCCAAGAAACATTTCAAGAGAACAATATGTATCAATATACATACTATTCCACTTGAAATGATTCTTGGAATTATGTAAGAGAAATCAATTGTTGTGCTATTGAGCACACAATTCCTAAGAAGCCATTTAACGGGCATATTTAGAGAACAATAGAGTGCAACATTAAGGCTAAAGTCATCTGAGTGTACACTGGATAAAACTGGTTCGCATTACAAGGAACATCCTCCTTTGGGCCAAACACTTATGTAACCAAACAAAATCAATACAAGATGCTGCAATACTGACTGCAGTATAAAAGTAGAGTTGTTTTAAACAAATGCCAGCTATCAGGAAATGCAAATTAAAACAACCTTTGTGTGTCAATGGTGGTACTGAATGAGGGTAATTCGCCAAATTAGGATCATACTACGATACAAAGTAGAAAGCTGTTGTCTCTCTGAAAGTGAAGTGAAGTAATAACTACTTACACATTGGTGTGCAAGTTGAAGTCCTTGGTCTGGTAACCAAAGGCAAAGTTGTTTTTGGCGAACTTGGCCTTCTGTGAGTCAAACTGTGTGTGTGCACCAGCGAGCCAGCCCTGGTACTTCAGCACAGCGGCCACATCCACGGTGGGTCCTGCCAGGTCCAGGTCCAAGTTGGTGTTGATGGCAACAGTCTCGTTGGCAAAGGAAGACTTTAGTTTACCAGTCTTGCTCCTGAAATGGCAAAGGAAATTATATTTCTGCATTTAAGAACTTTTGCTTTGTGATATACAAGATGTACAATGAAAATGAAAACATTGTTTAGTATGTTTGATTGGTCAAATATAGTCAAATTAAAATTAATAATGTTAGGTGTGGAATTTGTCGAAACCAACAAGTTTGTTATTCATACTTTGAGATCACAGTCTGTATCGGCAACTTACCCGGTCTGTGGTGCAAATGTGCCCTCCAAAGTGACCTTTAGACCCTTTGCAATCTTGTCCTGAATGGTGATGTCCGTGGCAAGCGTGTTGTCTGTGTTCCATTTCTCTGTGAACGTGAGCCCATAGTCCTTCACGGCAAATTTGGACGAAAGGCTGCCAAACACCTGTGACAATAGTTTTACAATAAGCCAGTTTCAAATAGACTTGACAGAAGAATTAATATTTTTAATATTGTTTCTTTTTCTTCCCTCTTGATATTAAAAATAACCACATAAAGATTTATATTTATTGTTGTACCAATAATGAGTCTATATTAATTGATTAAAGATGAGTAACAAATATGAATGTAATACTCTTTAAAATTAATATTTAATAATCACTTTATTCAAGTTTGTTTATTTAGAAAACCCTGATTCAGTAGGTAAAGAATTTTGAGAGTAAATGACCTTACCTTTCCTGTCTTCTGGTTAGAAGTGATTCTACTAGTGAATGTGACTCCGGGTTTACTCTTAATCTTCAAGTTGACTCTTAACACACCCAATTGAACACCCTAAGTCATCGCTAAGACATCAATATTATCCACTCAGGAAAAACTACCTGAATTTCAGGAATGGATAATGATGTCTATGTATACACAGAGTTAGTAAGGTGTAAATTATGTAAACTATTCAGTATGTAACTCTCACCTTTCCACTCTCCTGGTTGGAGGTGATACCACTGGTGAATTCAACACCAGATTCACTCTTAGTCTTCAAGTCAAGTTTGAACACACCAAAGTGGTAGCCCTTGCCGAACACATCATTGGCCTTCTTGCCGAGATCGGCATAGTACGGAGGAGGGGAGCCACCTTCAGCCATCTGTAAAGTGGAATACTTGTAGGTCCTAGTTCTGAATGAAAGAACCCTTTATTTTAAATACAAATTACATCCAAAAGAAGTTAAGTGCTGCCTGATCACATGACCTTATGATTAAGAGCTGTTAATATCTAGCACAAGGGGTAGGTCGCAAAATTAACAATCAGTGCCAGCTGTGTCAGGGTCGGGCTCGACTTTGCAAACTATTTACAATCCGCGTTCAGTATCAGTATTACATAACACTGAGGTAATGAGGGGTTTCAGCGTAAAATGTTACAGTATTCTGATCATCCGTGACACTGCTCCTTAGAGACACACCTTTTGGCCTTAAACTTGACCTTCATTGATGTTGCCGAAATTCGCATCGAAGATGGATTTCACATGCGTCGGTCAACCACCACTGACGTTTCCGACCCTTCAATCCCAATCAATTGTAGCATCATGACACAGATTTATAACACTGTATCGGTACCCAACACCAAAATCACATAGTTTGAGTGACAGAAATAGAAAACTACTAAAATAATTCGGATTATTATCAGGGTGACGTCGATACTTCTACTTTGAAACCGGCTGAACCGAATATTTTAACCTAAATCATTTTCTAACTCCAGACACCCACGACCTAACTCCGACAATATTGAATATTATATAAAAAAATACTTACTGCGGTTTTAATTTAGTCACAAATGGAAATAGAGAACGTGGAATCAGGCAATAAAATTGCCGAATAGAGAGGAACCTCCTGCACCGCACCACAAGACAAATTTTAGGTTACTGAAATTTTCGACAGAGCGCGCTGTCATACTTTTTCACGCCGGAAATTGTGTTCTTTGTAGTTTCCTTTTATATATTTAGCCGGGTTTTAACTCATTTTTTTGATGAATAATACTAAAATAAACCTTAAAAATAATTATAATGAAAACTTATTAAGCTAAAGTGATTAGATACTCTTTTAATAAAAGTAGGTTACAGAAAAGAAGTTCAATATCGACACTGCTACAGTTTGACGTCAATGTCACAAGTACTAGTCAATGCACACGTTGATTTACGGTAATATTACCATCCGTTGCGAATAATATGTATTTAAATGGACTTATTAAGTTTTAATCAAATTTTCATAATACATTTGTTAATTCTCGACGTTTTACGGCAAGTAAGTATAAATGAAAAGTTCAATTATTTGGCGCGCATTTATGAACATTAGCACAAAGTACATAATACTAGTAACATTAGCATAAAATCCTAATAAAAAAATAATAGCTTTCAAGCTCCAACACCTTCTCTTTCTAGTACAGTTTCTGTATAGTACTCGAACGTTTATTTTGTTGTTGAGGCTAAGACAAAGTCCAATTATTTATTAGACTAAATGTTAACCTATTCGAAAATTTATTGTTATTTGTACAGTTGTCACCGAAGCGAAGCGGTTTATAGAACACAAACCTACTAACTTCCAGGAGACACATCTGTAAGACGTCTTTCATGGGCTGGGATATTATAACTTTTATGAGACTTACATTCCAGAATGAGCCTTCCCCATCGCCATCGTCACTACTACGGCTGTTGGTGTCGCCAGGGCACGGTACACGTTGTCCGTCATCGTCTAGGCATACCGTCATCTCACTCAACGATCCATCCTAAACAGGTTTTAAAATACTCTTATTCTCTTTCTTTGTATCCCTAACTGGAAGGTCTGATCGTGAAATGTATGGATTAGTATCTTTTCAAACTCATAGCGTAGATGGTCACCTGTGATGCGGGCGACTTAGCATATTATATGTATACTTAGGTACGCCTTTAATTAAACATCAGATTAACCATAAATAATACACAGGGCTGGTGTCATTATATGCGTTAATTGACTAGGTACGTAGGTAGGTAGGTATTATTACCGAGTAGGTTGACTGGGATTATGACTGTTAAGCATTAATGTACATGTAGGTACCTTCTTAAGGGTATGCTGAACCGCTTGTAATTTTGTTTTCATTGACGTTTATTTCGGATATTCTTCAAATACAAAAAAATGCTTATTTAGACTAGGTACATAAATATGGTGTTATTTCAGTAGTTAACATAGGAACTTAGAATTGTGGTTAAGTGTTAGCAAGCAGTTTTCATTGTGGCTTTAAAAATAGCGCTTACAGATTTGTCCTTTCCTACGGCTATCCACCTAGATCCTTAAAAAAAGGGATGCACATAGAGATAAATTAATTTGAGCGCTCGTTTTAGGGCTCAGCTGTATACGTACTTCTAGATGACGACGTTACTTTTATTGCTTTTTCCTTCTTCGATTGGTCTTATGAGTAGATACATGTAGAGAATTAAAAAATACATAGATAGGTATATAAAAACTTGGTATTTTTATCATTGGACATTATCAGTGTACTAGTAAATTTTCCGGTCCCACTAATTCGTGCGAAGAAAAATCTAACTCTACTCCATCTCTACTCTTTAGTTGTTGTATTAATTGACTTCTTACTCCGTACCTAACCTAACCTAATCTTGCAAAGTAAAAAATGCGAGCCCCACCCGTAAGACAGTTATTTTTATCCACCGCCAAATGCGTTAAAGGCGCTACAAATCCCAATAAAAGAAGAGTTTTGGCAAGCGGCACCGGTCGTTGCAATGTTACCCCTCAGACAACGCGAAAGACAGAAACTTTCGGAAAAGTCCCGAAATTTCTATGAACATGCCGGCAACGCATTTATGCGCTTTCAACACCACTTTGCAGGCATTTAACGCACGTGTGCGTTTGCGACATGCCTTAAAAAATTGTATCCAATTTTTAATAATTCGGTAGGTAATATTTCTGAACTATTTTTAAAAGAGAAAACATGTTTGCGAAATAATAGGACTTACTTTTCGCATGCAGGGCTTCTTTTCGTAAGTCAATGCGGCTACTTTGGGAAATCTCCAAAATATAAATACATTATTAGTGTCTACGAAACTATATAAATACTCCAAAATTGACATATTAAAGAAAATGCATTAAATAAATTGTATATCTACGGTTGTAATTTTTTTTATGACAATTAAGTAAATGACAAGAAAATCAATATAGATTTTCAAAAATAATTAAGTACTTACGATTAATCTATTAGGCCCCGTTAGTTTTTTAATTAAACGACTTGGTACCCATTTAATTAGTTGATTATAGCCTTGTTCGTCGTCTTTGCTGGAGATGGAAGTATTGTTACTGACGAACTGCAAAGAGGGTTTATAAGTCAGTCTGTCTATAGCCGTAACTCCGGATCCGATAGACAGATTTCGACATTGTTTGTTTTATTTGATAGCTGAAACTTATCAAGGGTTAACCTTAAGTTTTAAATTTTTGCAGTCGTAATTAATTGTGTTTACCTTGTTCCCTATTTTCTCTATTCAAAATCACTTTTATTGTACGATTCGACAGACGTTATAAAATTATATGGACTTGATAGGGTATAGGGGTACACTCCTATAATTATTATCGGCACATCTCCAATCAACATCTAATCTTATTTCAAGACAATATTGGTGAATATCCTGCAAATACTTGGTGCCAACAACTGATAAATTTGACTGCCAATAAAAGTCTGGAAGTTACTGCAATCTTCTAAACATTCATAAAGCGGGACAACATATTTAAATAAGTAATTAATTGATGCTGTGAGCTGCGTTCACTTTTTGATCACTCTTCTAAACAACGTTCAATTTAAAAATAACAGCAGTTAAAATACATCGTGGAAGTCACAAATAATTCGTAGCTCCATTATCCGGGGTTCTTATACAATGGACGGATCAGATAGACGACCCAGTTTTCGATGTACCATTTATTATTCAGAATTCTTGGTACGACGACCTACTAAATGCCCTATCGGGTTTACCAGTTAAATGCTAGATATTTTTAGAATTCAATAAAAGCTAATAGATCTATCTATACCCATCAACTAGCGTCGTCGGCGTTTTGAAGTGTAGATACACTTCAAGACGGCTTTTTAAAACGATATACCCCGTATTACATTATGTTTTGGTAGCCAAAAATCTCCAGCCACGCCATGAGTTGCATGCTTAAATGCTATCTTAGGCTTAACATCGAAAACAAAAGCATAATCAAAATAACAAACACAAATAAACGCGATCCGGAGCGGGCGAGTTCTCGTAGGATCTCGAATGGTCGGTGGTAAAGCTTATTATAGCCAACCGATCGCGTACATATATTATGTACTCCTCATCAGGCCCAGTGTGCTGGGAACGGATCTGTCGGCGCTACAACATTCGTCGCGGCTAAACTTCGCGGTTTAAAATATTAGTTCATCATGGCCCAGGACGTGTGCTCGTACGATGTGGCTGAAAACGACAAATACGGCCGATATTTGACTGCGAATAAAAATCTCGAAAGCGGCGAATTGATATTTACGGACAAACCTTTCGCTTTTGGCCCGAAACCAGGTAAAATACGATTTCTTGATAGGCATTTAATTAACTTTACTATAATTTTATTATAATACACTGGACTTAACGACTACTTAATTTAATTATACCTTTTTTATAGTCCGACGTTACAGTCCCCTTAAAAACGGTAAAACAAGTCGTGAGGTCCTGTTTATAATAATATTTATGCGTAGAAGGGAAGCACCTAGAAGTAAAAGTTTTTTTAATTATAATATACATACCTAATGTCGCGAATTTCTTTCCATTTTAGAGAACGTGACCTGTGTTAGTTTCTTAGATGCACTTTTCAATCCAATTTTGTACCCAAAATCATAAATGCAACCCCATCGTTTTTTTATTTATGTTTATTTTAGATTCAAATGATTGCTGTTGGCCCGTGTTTGAATTAATTATGACTGATAATCATTAATGTTAAATTAAAAATAATGAATTAAAGAAATGTAAAGCTAATTGTAATTTTGTGAGTTTTAATTAACATTCATAACGAGTTGGCCTACCGCTCTCAAACGCAGAAGGACTGGGTTTTAGATTCCGTGCCCAGCTTACATTTGACTCATACTTTTCGGTAAAAAAAAACAGTAGAGAAACTTGCACCAACCGCTACGAATTATTCCGCGATGTGTGTAAAATCCACAAAATTTCAACTTATCGTCAGATTCTTATGTATGACACTAGTTAGAGAAGTATTTCATTTCCAATCCGTCCTGTGCCTAGCAGTGGTGTATACTTGAGCCTATGCATCCACTTTTCACATCAAAACAGCACAGCAACGATTTTTTGCAATAGAGACAGTTGGGAGACGGAAAGGTGACATAGGTTATGAGCCCCGGCGTTCCAGTTATACTTATGTATATAATTATATTCCATTCCATATAACATTAGATACGATTGCCAAGAGCATGCTAGCATACAGTTAATATTCAAGGATTGGGCTCGCTGCATGGTTAGGCTTTTGATGGCGAAGTCCATAGAATACATAAATACGTAGAGTTTAGGCAGATGACATATAGGATACATATTATACCTATACGTTTGGTGGGTAGCTGTAGACATACACTCTCTACTTTTACTTTAAGGCTGTGTATTATATGGCAGTCTTAAGTGAAATATCAGCATGCTCTTGTCTCTCGTTACATGGAGTATACACTCGGAAGTATATTGGTATGTATTTTTATAATGGTCCTCCCAGACAGCCCGCCGCTCTGCCTGGGCTGCTACTGCCCGGCGGCGGGCTCGCTGTGCGCGCGCTGCGGCTGGCCGGCGTGCGGCGCGGAGTGCGCGGCGGCGCCCGCGCACGCGCCCGAGTGCGCCGTGTTCGCGGCCGCGCGCGTGCGCTTCCAGCAGCCCGACGACTGGACCGCTAGCGCGCCGCAACTGGATTGCATCACACCGCTCAGGTCTGATTTAACCTTGGAATGAAGATTTTTGAATTATATGTATATGGGTCAGTGGCCTTAACATTGTGTACTTTATTTTATCTCATAGTGCGTTTCTATTTAGTATATAACTGGTGACATAGGAGAGGATGCACTCACATTTACATAACTGTTTTTGTGTTGAATTTTTCTTGGTTGTCCGTGTTTTTCGTGAATAAATGTTTCTTACTTTCTTTCACTGCGAGATAGGCCCGCAGCTGCATTATACCAACCCGTGATAGTTATCTGGCGCGATCTGATGAATGTCTGACGATGACATCATAAACTCTTTGCATGTCTAAGTATGTAGATTGATCGAGGAGAAAATACATTTTAGTAAAAAACTCTTTGACGATACTTTATTATTGCATATTTATCGTTGCAGATTCATACGTACACACATGTACCTTAATCTGAGTACCCAAATCTGAGTCCTAGAAACGAGTTAAATTGTCTGTAATAAACATTTGACAAAAATACCTAAAGAACTCAGATTAATAATTACATTTATTTCTCAGTGGCTCTCTTTCTTTTTATTAAGCCCCTATAGTTTGCCCAAGCCACAAATTTGGGCGGTCGCGTTAGAGTTGCTGCCAGTTTGTGATAAGGCGAGCGCAGTTTAGACGCAAACATAAGTTTCACGGTTACATTATCCGTTATCTTAGAGTGCTGTTGGCTAAGGAGCGCGACCCGGAGCGTTGGGCCCGCGAGCTGGCGCCCATGGAGACGCACACGGCGGCGCGGCAGGCGCGCCCCAGCTGGGCTGCCGACCAGGTAGGGTAGCCTCTCTTTGGCCGCAGCCATAAAGCTTGTCTCTTTCACTCATTAGCGGGTGTGAAGGGAATGGAAGATTTATGATCGTGTTAAACGCTAATATGCCCAAGTGGAGTGGAAATTTAAAGTTACAAAAAAAATCCCCTTCTCACATAATATGCTCTTAAAAGTGAATTGTACGGTCAGCCTCGGAAGTAGCTGAACATTTTAGTACCTTGTCGCTGTCAGTAATGTAAAAAAAAATCGAGCAACTCTCATGCATACACGTTTACTACGACAAGGTTCTTAAGTTTCTTTTTTTGAAAGATTTGAGGTTGATGTGAGTTGTGTGTGACTTCATACTATATAAGTGATGGGCTCTCTTTATTTCGTCCGAAAATCAATATTTAATCTCCATTAATATGGGCAGATCAACGTGGCCGCTTTCCTCGTGGACCACTGCCGCCTCGGAGACCGGTTCGACAAGGAGCTGGTGCAGAAGGTCTGCGGGATCCTAGAGGTGAGCTCTTTAACGTTTCTTTTTAACCTCTTCACCGCCACATTGCAGTCACCCAGTTATGACAGCCAATGAAAAGGCTCACACGCCAAAACGGCATCGATACGTGACTGCTGCAATACATGACATGACCAATCCGTGGCGTACATAGCACTTCACTTCATTGATGGTGTGGCGGTTAGGAAAGGGGAAGTTTAATTAAGGCCTTACCTAACCTTTACCTGGCGCGGCGCACTTAGCGAAGCTATCACTTTGGTGTTATGTAAGGCGATCGGTATTTTCCCAGACGGGAAGTTCAAACCTAAAAGCAATACCTAATCCGCAGTGTCATACTTCTCTCTGAAATTATAAAGCGGAAACTTTGTGTGTGACGTAACATTCTGTTACTTCTTCACACTATGACGGGTTAAGATGAAATTTGGAATGGAAATAGCTTAAGTATGCCCTGGATTAAGGCACAGGCTACCTTAATCTCGAATAAAGCTAGTTACAAATAAGGCTGGCAGTGATATTTTAACGGCACGTCAGGTGAACGCGGTGGAGATCCCGTCGCGCGGCGGCTTCAGCATCCGCGCCGTGTACCCGCGCCTCGCCGTCGCCGCGCACTGCTGCGTGCCCAACGTCGTGCACACCATCCTGCAGAACGACTACGAGTGAGTACCTCAGGCTGGGCCGCCGGCTGCGTGTGCAGCACGGCTCCGGAGACACGCGCGTGCACGGGCCGGTTGTAATGTATGGAGTTCGAGATGAGACCTCGCTTGCGTTGCCTTTAACCTGCTCATGGACGCTGCACCAGCCCATAGCTATTTGCTATTGTAGCGCTACCTACTCTATTGGAGGCATCAAGAGATCAAGACAACAAACGTAACGGGCGCTAATGAAGCTCACAAGAGCTCGCTCTCAAGCACACTTGGGTACCCTTGAACACCCTTCGAGTACCCTCGAGTGCCTAAAAACACCTTTGAATACCTTTGACCAGAGATACTAAACCGATGGCCGTTGGGGCGGAAAGGTTCTCGAGTGGAGACCACACACCGGAAGACGAAGTGTTGGTAGGCCTCCCACGAGAACCGACGATCTGGTGAAGATCGCTGGAAACCGGTGGATGCGAGCAGCACAAGGCGGCCCGTCGTGGATATCCTTGGGAAAGACCTATGCCCAGCAGTAGGCGTCTTCCGGCGGATATGATACTAAACGTGGCATACTGAACTGTTGCAGAGTGCAAGTGCGAGCCGCGACCGCCATCCCGGCCGGCGCGGCGCTGCTGCTGTGCTACACGCACGTGCTGTCGCCGACGCTGATGCGGCGGGACTTCCTGCTGGACTCCAAGTTCTTCGCGTGCGACTGCGCGCGCTGCGCCGACCCCACCGAGCTCGGCTCGCACCTCAGCACGCTCAAGTGCAGCAAGTGCGACAACGGGGTCATACTGTGCACCAATCCGCTGGGTGAGCTTGGCTAGCTACGACTCGGGGGCGCAGATAACACCGCCGTATCGGCCATATCTGTAGGACACATCAGGGGCGCAGCTAGTAGCGCCGTATCCCTATGGAAAACGTTTACCCTTCATTTGGGCTTCGTCGAAGAGTCCCCGATAAATTGTGATACCTACAATGCCTACAGCTAGCTACAGCATTGCTACAACTTTGGAGTTTTACATTGCAATACAACACGAACCTAGACATTCTTTCTTAGTTTAAAAAACCTCCAAGGTGGTCCTGGTCCCTTGTCCCATGTAAAAGTTGGTAAGTTCTGGTGATGGGGATCGCACATAACTACCCATGTTAAATTTATCCCACAGGCTGCTCAATCTAACTAGTGTGATAAGAAAGGGATGCACTGTGCGACAACTGCCCGGGTGGTCATGTTAGACACTGCTGCACTGGAACTGTTCTATTTATGCCACCTCGCGTTCATATATTCAAATAACGGATCGTCAGTAACGGATAATAAATAAATAAAAATAAGTAAAACGGTCCGTTATTTCAATATATAGGAACACGGCATTAGTGGCTCATTCCGTGTTCAGATAGCGAGTCGGCGTGGCAGTGCACGGACAAGAACTGCGGCTTCAAGACGTCGAGCGCGGCGATGCGCAAGCTGCTGGCGGTCGTGCAGGCCGAGACCGAGCAGCTGGACGCGCTGGAGCCCGGCGCACAGGCCATCGAGGCGCGGGAGGCCACCCTTAAAAAGGTACTGTCTCTCTCCCATACGAAGGCAATCATCAATGTCGTTGGTCATTTTCTCTTCAGAAGCTCAACAGCTAGTAATTGAAAAAAAAAAGCTATTTATGCCGTATTCTCTTCAGATAGGTATCTCTTCTTCTCTCAAGATTTTTTCCATAGCTATAACTGCAAGAGTTTATAACCGTCAGAATTCGAAACCAGTTAAACGACATACCTACTTACTTATCCTACGATTCCAATGTTCCGACGTGTCAATGTTTGATTGTTAATCTATTACAAAAATATCAGGCTCTGAATACAAGGTAATTTTAAATTCCTTTTGTTTGATAAAACTAATGACAACAGAAGCAAACAAACGACCAAATGGACGTTTCATAGACCATTTCCGATACAGTACCCGGCACACAACTTGAGCATTGCCCCATAGAAATAGTACAGCATAGAAGGAGTATTAAAATTGAAAGCGATATTTTATTATCTGATCTCTTTACTTTAAATGGCAATACAATGTGTCAAAAAGAGATGACTACATACTCTAAACTCCTCTTCAATTGACACTCTGTACACGACCAATAGACAAAGTGGTCACCTTTGGCTATGGTAATGTTTACATTAAGGTAGTATACTCTACGTTTTTCTTATTAATTTGCAGGTATTACTACCTTGACGCACACAAAGGTGACCATTTTGATAGCTTTGGCTATGTACACTTGACAAGTACTGAGGCTATATCCATGCTTTAGTCCTTCATCCAAGCATTAACCTTGACTACGCAGTAGCCGTTTCTAGTACAAAGGTGTATGCGCGAGCTCATGTTGTTTGCCTGCAACTATACCTCCATGAATTAATAGTGGCCGAGGGACCACCTGATAACACAAACACTAAAAACTCCAATGTGTTTCCAGTACAAGTCGGTGTTCCACCCGCGGCACGCGCTGCTGGTGGCTTTGAAGCTGGCGCTGGCGCAGCTGTACGGGCGCGCGGAGGGCTACGGCATCGACGAGCTGCCCGACCTGCTGCTGGAGCGCAAGGCCGAGCTGTGCCGCCTCGTGCTCGGCGCGCTGGACATCGTCGCCCCCGGACAGACCAGGCTGCGAGGCGAGTAACCACCGCGCCTGTACAGTCGCCACCAAAAATATATTGAGCATCGGCAGTATTCGTTTGCGCAGAGAAGCGCAGACCGGTTTCCGACAGTAGCCGAACGTGTGAATAATCCATATTGTACTTTATTTGCAAGCGCAACTGGCAGAGTATTGCTTGCTATGCATTCTTAGCTTTGTCCCGCTTACACAATTCGTACACTGTGGCGCACGGGCTGCCGCCATGTTGCTCCGCAATCGATAGACCAATAAATGCAAGAGTTTAGCGCGCGTATAATTCTACTTTATCATTGGTAGATCGAAATTTCTCGCGCTACAAAAATTGGTCTACTGCGCAGGTACATCGTGGCACAATATATTTTTGGTAATACTGTACAGTCGCCATCAAATATGTTGGAGCGAGCAAGTTGCTCAAAAACATCTGAACACGACTCCATTGCCAAATGCGGTCGGTCGTTTTTAGATATTTTTGAAAACGTTCACTCCGATATATTTGATGGCGACTGTACGGTAGGTACTTTACTGATGACTCCTGGTGGACCAGGTGCACCCAGCACGAATCTTCTCGACACGTTACGTAGCTCAATGCTTCTTTCTCTTAGTGGGCTAGTTAGAAAGAGATGCACTAAGTTACGTAGCGAGTTAACGCATATCGAGAAGATTCGTGCTAAGTATACAGGTAGGACGAAGGAGAGTTAACTTGCCCTGTGGACTACTTACTATCGCTTTGACGCGCTGCCCGGGCCTTTGATAAAATGTGAGGTTATCCCACTTGAGCCCTCTATGAAATGGGAAGGTGGTGAGGTTCAAGATTTGTTGCAATAATAAAATACATAATTTATTTCCAAGTGAACCGATTTCGTCCTTATTAATTAATTACTACTATCACACTAACTGGGCTAGGAAAGTAAAAAAAAAACTTACAATTTCTTGCCTTCTAGTCTCTTGAGGCCCGAGCACGCTAGCTTATGTCGCGGATATAAACCACACTGACATCCCTTATACTAACCAGTTGGCGTGTGCGAAAGGGACAGAACATTTTCGGCAGTAAAACCTAGTGTGATAGTGATACCAATGCTGGGTCAGTTAAAATGGGGGCTCGTAGCAAAAAATTCAAGCAACTCCGACAGTTTAAAAGACCAGTTAGGAACAAACATTAAGTAAACAAAAAGTAATATTTGCTTACATTCTTTTTTTTTCCTAATTCAGCTCCTAGTTCTGTGTGTCACTGATCAGTCACAACACTATGAGCTGAGCTTAAAATTAAATGGTGACTTGAAGCTACTTTTCATTTCCAAACAAACTTTTCTTCAAACTTTTCTCAGTGCAGGGCCGGATCTACAATATGGCGTTTTGGGCTTCACCCCAGGGCCCCGTGGATTCAAGGGGTAGCCAGTTAAGTCAAATCAAAGTCAAAAATAGACGATAATGCGAACATATCCATAATTTTATTTACTTTCAGTAATTAAGTGGGCCTCTAAGTAGTATTAGCCCAGGGCCCCTTAAACTCACGGTCCGGCCGTGTCTCAGTGAGAAAAGGTTCTATGAAGTAGAGTTGCTAGAGGCAATTGACAAATCGATTCACGTTTATACTGTTGTGTTGTAGGTATGATGCTGTACGAACTCCATGCGCCATTGATGTTCCTAGCACGCAGCGAATTCAGTGCCGGTCTCATCACGCAGGAAAAGCTAAAGGAAAAGCTCCAAGAGCTCATCGCATGCCTTGCAGAGGCCTCCACGATCCTCATGCGAGAGGATCCAGAGAGTCCCGAGGGCATCACAGGGCAGATCGCTCTACAGTCCATGGAACAGCTTAAGGCTAGCCTTGATGCATTGTAGTGTAATTTTTTTCTTTGCTCTAGTTGTTTTTCTTTGTATGTCATTGTAGCTTGTTAAAAGACATAAATGGTAAGGTTATGTTGTTGATGTAGCATTTAAGGTCAGTAAATCAGCTCAAAAAGACAAAAGCTTTGATCTCTAAGCACACAATTTGGCAAGAATATATTGTGCATTTTGACTTGAAATTCATATTACATTCTGACAATAACACTGTTCTATAGAAATTATAATTTTTACTTTATAAGGTGTAGGTTATAGTTATGTAGCTGTAATCAACGGAAGAGTAATAAAATATTACATATACTTATTGTATTTTACTACCATACTTTATTGTATAAAATCAAACATTAAAATCTTATCTTTTTAAGTTGCTTCTTTGCTGAATCCGTAGGATTGTTCACTGTTGTCTGTCGACCAATGTCTTCTATGTTATCAGCACTCTCCAATGTGTCCAGTTTAACATAGGTCTCCTCTCTTTGACCTTGAGTCTGCAAAAAATCAAAGCAAAATTCAGACTAAAATAATTGTTAAAACGCCTTCTTCAATTCATAAGGAATTTTAAGACACCAGGCAAGTCCTAATCATTGACATGTAAATAGATAAAATTAGCCATAAAGCCCTAAAATATTGAGACCTATTTTTTGTGTGCAAACACAATGTTGCACAGGACAGATGGTATGTTAAAATGGACACTAAAAGGTGAGAAATTTTACCTAATTGGGATAAATAAAAAGAAAAAAAAAACAGAAAGAGGAATACTTACAGTAGGACAATCCTTCCTCAAATGTGTGACATCACCACACAGCTTGCAGGAACCTCCATTTGGATATAAACCCTTGGGGTTGTCTGGACACTGCCTTGCTATGTGACCCTAAAATCAAATAAAAATTTAATCTAGAGAAGTAAAACTGAATGCACTAAATAAATAATAAAAATTATAAGAGTCCATAAATAATAATGAGTTTCATTATTACTATGGGACGTTAGGCTATAAAAGTGATATAAGTGGGACAAAAAATACCCATTTAAATGTTATCTATATACTCACAGACTCTCTACAAATGAAGCATGTGGCAAATCGAAACTCTTTGTCTCGTTGGACTTTGCATTCAAACTGCCTGTGCTCTGTGGAGCCACATTTGAAGCAAACTCCATCTGCACCCTGCACTCCTGGTATCTTCGATTTCAGCTCTGGACAGTCAGAGAGATTGTGGCCACCTTTCCTGCAGTTATAGCACACATCTCTCTTCACTCTTGCAAGAGCCTTCTCTGCCCTCCTTCTTTCTAATTTCATAGTCCTCTGTACTTCACTTTTTGGAATCCCTTTCTGCATCATACTTTTTCTTAGTTCAGCAAGACGTTCTGCATCTTTTTTCATAATTGGGAACCCTTCAAACCTTACTAGTTCAACCTCTTTGCCATTAATTATGAGCTGGAAACTATTGTCATTAATCTCTTTTCTTCTGACAGCTTTCCCATTCCTTGGTTTCTTTTTCTTTTTCATTTTATTGTCTGAACCATCTTTGTTATTTCCATTTTGAATATTCTTACTTGGACCAGCATTAGAATTAATGTTCGATTCTGATGCGTCTTCCCGTGGAGCATCTCCACTTCCATTTAGCTTCTGTTTCTTTTTACTCTTTTTCTTTTGCTTTTTTTTACTTGGACCAGTTTCCTCTCCTGATGCAACTTGTGTCACAATCGTAGATTCTGGTGCATTCTCTGCTTCTATGTTTTCTCCACTGGGATTGTGCTTCTTCTTTTTCTTATTCTTTTGTTTTTTTCCAGCTTGGGGAACTTCTCCTGCTGGTTCCGCAGATGTGACAGTGTTCACTGGTGCATCAGGTGTTGCATTAATTGCTGCAACATTTTTCTTTTTCTTCTTCTTACTCTTGTTGACTGTGTCAGCATGCGATGCTAAATTAGATTCACCATTGGTAACTGACACCTGCTGTTCACTTTGTTTATTGTCTGTAGACTGTTTCTGAGGCAAAAGTCTTTTCTTTGGTTGCTCTTCAGGAAAATCACACCAAGTTGCTTTACGCTTGGATACTTTATGTTCCTTGAGAAAGTTTTCATAGTTTTCTATGCGCTGGTTTTCTGCCTGAAATATATGAAACATACTTTTATCATCTTCCTAACTTAGTATAAAAACGGCGCTATCCCTTCCTGTTTGTCCTCATCGTATCTTCGGCCGCTTGCTCTTTCTAAACCACGCAATGGGTTTTCGCTGTCATCTAGACAAGTTTTCGCAGGTTTTTATGTGTACCCGTATTAAATGTACCCGTGCAAAGTCGGGGCGGGTCGCTAGTATAGATAAATGAACCAAGTAGCTGAACGTAAAGTAAAATCGCACGTAAAGCAAAGACGAAGTCGTAAATCGCTTAGGGTAATAAAACTATATTACAGGATAATCTAACTGAAATAATAGATGTGATATAAGATATAAGTAAAAAATATAATTTTTTTAAGTAAAATAGGAACCTCTCGTCTTTTGCCAGCCTCTTCTTTTTCCTTTTTTGACTGCAGAAGTTGTTCCTTCATCACCTCCCATGGCGTGCTATCCTCGGGGGCTCTTTCGTTCGAAGACTTCGAGCCCTTTGCACGGGCAAACCGGGTCATATTGCAGGCAATATAGATAGATTTTTAGTCCCTAAATTAATGGTTTTAGAAATGTTCGGTTTCATCCACATGTGCGTATAATATGTCAGAAATTATGAACGACAGCCTGTTTGACAGATGTCAAAATGACATTAATGCGATGTATTTTTATACCAAAACTCATGAAAAACTCGGTTCCATTTGGTTCCAATGTCCAAATGTATAAAAGAAAAACAAAGGTTTACTAACGAATCTATTTTTCTTATACAAATGAACTATTCTTATAAAAATATTTGTAACCGAAAAGCACTATTCTGCATTTTTATAATAAACAAATTACAACAAATATAATTCTTAACTGCATATTTGTATTTGTATGGTCAGTTAGTTCGTAGACAAAACGTGGTACTTGAATGAACACCTATATTTATTTTAAGTATACATATATAAACTGACTGAGTTACCTACTGCTGCAGCTAGATGAGATCTTACCTGTGTTACTCTTATATACACACATAAATGTGTATGCACATAGTATTTACTAAATATAATAACATATGGGTAAAACCTACGAATAAGTCTTAGTCTTATTCATAGGGTAAAACACAATATCATATTTGTTACTTGCCGACTGCAGCTTGTTTTTTTTTTGTCAAAAGCGAATCCAACCTTTTGAGTCAGGCGGGGGGGTCACATAGTAGAGGTCCAGTCAGGACAGGCTTATCAGTGGAGCAATAAAAGAATCATTGAATGACCTAAACCCAGACTACTCAGTTATTTTTACTTTTTACACAGAAAAGCTCTGATTGAATCTAGTAAAGTCATAAAACGGAATCCATTAAAATAAAGATTAATTACATGTATTTAATTGCCCAGCAGTGGGACACTCAACAAGACTATAAAAAAAAAAATAGTCAAGTTTGGTATTAGGTCGAAGTTTGATTTTGACCCACATAAATAAGTTATGTTTCCAAGAGCCTCAGTCATTAACTGAAGCAAATATTTTTATTTAACAACCAGGAAATTTTCAAATTAAAGGAACTACAGTTTATTACTCTTAGTATACATAAAATTACAATAAACTTTTAAAAGTACATTAAGTAATACAAAAATGTACTATTTGTTTTTTGGGCGAGGAAGCAAGCTGGCTTCAATGAGCTTAACCCATTCTTCATACTGTTTGTTATCTTCCTCGTCTAACTCGTCACAGAACTTGTCAATGTCTTCCTCTGTTACTTGTGATTCCTCCGCATTTAAGACAGCTGTTCCAGTCTTCTTTTTCTTTTGAGATTTAGTGACCTTTTCCTTTACTGCAACATTGGCCTCACTAGGCTTTTCACTAGTTTTTTGTTCTATAGCAGAATCCTCATTTTGTAAGGTCTTGTTCTTCTTTTTCTTTAAGTGTCTAGTTTCGATTTCTACAGTCTCTTCATGTATCTGATCAATTTCAGAGTTAGTTTCTCCCTCAATCGACAAATTGCTTTTATTCTTCTTTGTCTTCTTGTGAATAATTGATTCAACATTAATTTCAACATTACTATTATCTACTGCAGTTATATTTAATGAATCTTCTTCATTTATTGAATGGTGTTTTTTCTTTTTCTTTTTACCTTTTAAAGCTGTAGATTGGTCAAGTTTGTCGTCCACTGCTTGTAGCGTTTCTTCACTCGCTATTTGTACAGACGTTTTAGCAGTTAAGTCATCACTGGGGTGTTTGTGTTTTTTCTTCTTGTTCAGTATACTATCTGCAAAGTTATTGTCGGAAATTTCGGAATTCAATGTTTTTTTTCTTTTTTTAGACTTAGCTAAATTTATGACATCTGCTTGCCCAGCTGAGTCTTCGTACGCAACTGGAACTTGGAGATCGAGTGTCTTTATTGACTTTTTACTTTTTTTCCCCATTGTATGTGTAATATTTTTGTAACTAAATTAAACAACACGTACGTAACAAAAAACAAAATACCTAGTGTAGTTTTTAGGTTATCCTCGCATGCCGACAACCAGTGTGACCAACTTCAAATTAGAGATCCTGCCCTACTTAGGCAAGAAAACTGACAAATCCCGCCAAGTCCTATGCTCAAAATGTCGAAAACCTGCCAAAATATTTTTAAGATTTAAAATTGATACACACATATTTTTTTATACTATTACTTAAAACAATTAAATTCAAGGAGAAAAAAGGGAAGAAATTAAATTATTACACACAACCTAGACACCAATTTCGAGTTACATGTTTTACAAAATACGAAATCTTCATCTTTCACTTTAGCTATCCAGGACGAAAGTGCCGGATTCTGCTCCCTCTCTGGGCGATATAATCCTTCATATTTGCGTTTCATGATAAATCAGCAAAACACGAAATCTTAAATGAAAATAAATGTGTAGTGTTTCTGACTAATTAAGAAAACAAGTGACTGTTGAAAATTGAATGCGCTACAAATACAATAAGAAATGCTAAGGGAAATCCCCAAAACCATAGACGACTAAACTAAGAATATTTATAAACTCTAAGCCAAAACAGAGTTCTTTAAGTTTCTTTTTTTCTAACCTACTCCTTTGAGACTGGGTTCACAATTAGAGTTTATGAGCGATAAAAACGCAAAAACGCGTCAATGGCTGTCTCTGGTTGATCAATGGCCCAATCCCAACCCAATCTAAGGCTACAATGCCAAATGTGCCAGCTTATATTGCTATCCTGCCAAATACTGCCAGATTTCGAAAACTTCAACCGATCCTGCCAGAAGTCAAAATGACGGTCTAATCCTGCCAAAAAGGCAGGATCCTGCCACATATGGTCACACTGCCGACAACCTTCATACTCAAACTATATCTCTCTAATCTGTGCTCAAACTTTAAACGTCAAACGATTTTTTTTTTCATTTATTGAAAGCATATTGGCAGCAAGGCCGAGTAACGGATCAATGTAAGTAGATCGTAGAAAGAGAAAGCTATGAAATGAATAGTATGTCTATGAAGTAGATGGACCTTGGATGAAGGTCTAAAGCATGGATATAGCCTCAGTACTTGTCAAGTGTACATAGCCAAAGCTGTCAAAATGGTCACCTTTGTGTACGTCAAGGTAGTAAAACCTGCAAATTAATAAGAAAAACGTAGAGTATACTACCTTAATGGAAACTTGGATGAAGGACTAAAGCATGGATATCGTAGAAAGAGAAAGCTATAGAACAATGGACGTCTTCCTTTTCATTTGCACAAGAATAAGATATAAATACGAATTTGCTTGTGAAAAAAAGAGACAGAGCTTGATATGTTTTGTCCCTCATCGCATGTTTAATTTTTTCAAGGTGAAGTTTGCTAGGCATACTTCTATGCTAAACAGACTTTGACGTTTTGTGACAAGCTCAATCCATGTCACCGGAAAAATTACAAAAAATGTCCGATTTATTTAAAATTACGTGGACTATTGTTTATACAGGCGTTAAGAACAATATAACGAGTCTGCAGAATGGTGCGATGTTCTGTTTTAGGCTGCAAAAGTGACAGTGAATCGAAAATTGATGAACTATCTTTTCACTCTGAAGTTTTTAAAAATTTGATCTTATTTGACTTATTAGAACAGATGTTTCATATTGTGTGGTTTCTTCCCGCTTTACATACACATCCTAACGTGTTTCAAGATCAAATAAAAGCTGTTTTATGCATTTTTAGTTGGTGCTTTTTACATAACCTTAAAACTCAGTGTTGTCACTTTTTCCCACGAACATTACCCCACGTTAAGGGGTAAATAGTACGTTGATGAAATATTGGTACAGAAAAAACTTATACAGGACCCTATTTTGTAAAACATGTTAGTCTAGTATTTTGATTCATTTAATCGTTTATTTTACGAGATAAAACACTAGTACACAGATAAAATATGCACTCGTGTAACTCGGAGGTCGACTCAAATGCTGTATGAAATGAAGCCCCGTGAAGTGTATTCTGGATTTAACTTCCAGATTCCCCCACGAACCACATATACGGGAATCATGGATTGCATCGACTGGAATCTTCCAGAATGTGTTGTTAACACTTTGACCGAAATCTATTGTTACAGTGTGGGTTTCGTGACGTGTCCAGGAGTATCGCCTTCTGTATCTGACCCTTGATCCAACCTTCTAGCGAGAGTCTCTTGAGGTGTTGGTCGAGACTAACTAACCATTATTATTATTATTAAGAGTGATTTTATAAATTCCTGTTAATTATTAAAAACATTTTCCAAAAGTAATTCTTCTTTTTTCAATTTATAAAAAGATTGTTTTTTTTATTGACATCGTAAATGACCCCAGGGAAAACTGCCTTAAAGATGGTAACCCTAAATATTCATGTGTGTGTATTTGCTGTCCCTTTCGGAGACACGCTCGGCGTTAGTCTTCTCAATAGTAAGTCTATGATGGATATAGCCTCAGTACTTGTCAAGTGTACATAGCCAAAGCTGTCAAAATGGTCACCTTTGTGTGCGTCAAGGTAGTAAAACCTGCAAATTAATAAGAAAAACGTTAAGAAAAACCTTAATGTAAACATTACCATAGCCAGCAAAGGTGACCATTTTCTCTATTGGTCGTGTACAGGGTGTCAATTGAAGAGGAGTTTAGAGTTTGTAGTCATCTCTTTTTAACACATTATATTGCTATTTAAAGTAAAGAGATCAGATAATAAAATATCGCTTTCAATTTTAATACTCCTTCTATAAGATGGGCTTAGACAATAAATTTTCCCGCACATTTTTTTAAATTGCTGTTTTGATATTGGCAGGGAAAGGATTACATGAAGAAATCATTAAATTTACTTGCTATTAATGCTTATTATTTATTGCTTGATCTTTGATAACTTGACTATCAGTGAATATAGATTTAATTGTTTCTGGCAAGTTAGAAAAGTTATGGGAAATTCGTTTCAAATGATGTCAGCACTAGAAAGAGACAGAAGACTTTACTCGTGATTTTACTTTTTGGTGCTTTTAGATGGCTTTCACAGACTACTAAGATATATTACGTATGGCTTTTCGCTATGATATGATGGCATTTCGCTTGAACCGTTAATGCTGTTCACAGCACAACCAATGCCCTTTTTGTTTTATCTGGGTAGTACGTACACTTCAGAGGGCGATTCTCTGTTTATACGAGATCTTGCGAGATTCATATCGCATTAAAACAACTGTCAAACCCTTGGAAATGTGTCATTTTTTGACGTATCTCGCACGTTAGATGCATCTCGCATGAACCCAGAATTGGGGTCCCATAGAACGAAATAGATGCGTAATGGAAGGAGGCGTGGCGCATGACTTTGCGATATGCTCAAATAGGAACATCGATGCCCCCCGCAGACTAGACGCATTTTAGACGTGTTTGTGAAATGGACCCCAATTCTCGGGTCATGCGAGACGCTATCTCGCATGCCACATACGTCAAAAATGACAGATTTCCTTGGGATTTGACAGTTATTCTCGTGCGAGATGAATCTCTCATGAACCCAGAATAGGGGCCATGTTCTCTTGTCCAGTGTTTTTGCAAAATGCCGAGCTGTACTGTGGTTACGTGTAAAAATAGAAGTAACACAATAAATTACACGAAAAATGGAGTCACATACCACATGTAAGTATAACAATTTAATTAGTTTTTAGCTTATTAAGCAATAGTACAAAATATGTTAACAAATACATCCAATGCTGCATAATTTCTCATAATACGAAGAAAACTATGAGTATTTTTTGACGCATTGGCCATTGATGATTTAGTTCTGCAACCAAAATTTATCGCAAAAAACGGCAACGCAATGGAACGAACTCACAACAATATCGACTACCACGTTAGCGTTCGTAGTACGGCGGCTTCTCCCTGCCTGGAACTAGGTACCAGGGGCGTAGCGACGTAAAATGGCGCCCAGGGCTCGCATCCAAACTGCGCCCCATTTCCCTTTGTAAATTATTTTAAAAACAGATACCTACACATTTTTTTTATTGTTTTACTCATTTTGTAATGTAATGTATGTAAAAAAAACAAACTACCACAAATATCTCCCCGTCTGGAATTAATGTATCTACAATAAGGATTAAATGATCATCAAAAAACTTTTATTTGGCCATGTATACGAATTTGGATTGTATTTTGTTTAATAGGTAGTTAGTATATTTCGTTTTTTGCGCCCCCCCTTATTTGGCGCCCAGGGCACATGCCCTGGCTGCCCCACCCTTGTTACGCCCCTGCTAGGTACCTAGAGTAGATAAGTTATCGTGGCGCCTAATTCGAGCGTTATTTCTATAAATGCATATTAGAGTCTTTCGGAACTTTTAGGTAGGCTCAAAAAAGTGACTAGTCATTCTAAAAAGTTATAAAATGTTTTGTAGTTACATAGTTGTTGAATAGTTTTTCAGTTTACTCGTATGTAATTTTCTTATTTATGTTATGGTTGACTGGCTGAGAATGTTTACTGGCATTAAGTCCGCTAATTGTGGTTGTTTTGTAAACTACGCAATGAAGCTTAAATATATAAACTTTATAGCGCCATCTGTCGGCTCGGTTGTCAGTTGTAGGGACGCGCAGAGCAGGATTATCACACGCTCACGCCGTGCCCGCGAGTTTCGAGCGCCCGGGCGCTATCCAATAGGAAAATAAGCTTTAATACTCGCCATATTGTTTTTTTCACATAATTTCTTCCCTTTTTTTGTGACGCGTGCTGTAATTCATTTAATTGTAATTTCTAGTAAAATGAACGTGTGTCAGACTCTTAATTTGTATTAAAAATGTTAAGAATTAATAATTAAAATGTTTCCCACAGAAGTGGTTTTCATTACCACCACACTCCGTTATAACTTGTTTTGCTCTGAGTTCGTTAGATAATAAAAACGCGACTAGTTTTTTAGGCGGTGTTCCACCTAAAAAAGTTTTTATTTTATGTTGTTTCAGTTTTCCAAAGAATCCATATGTTAAAGAAAAATGGATAAATGCCACAGGCAAAGGTCCCAACTGGTTTCCTGTCCAAAGGAGCACTATATGTTCGGAACACTTTCAAGAAAGATGTTTTCAGTTGTTGAATAAAAGCCGAAGACTTTTTGAGTGGGCAATACCTACTGTGAAGATTTGTCAAATTTATTCATCGGTGTGTTTAATTTTTTTTTATATTTTACCGAGTGCGCTGCGCTGTATCCAGCAAGTAAGAAATGTAAGAATGGCTTTCACATTCACGCATTTTAAAAATGAAATAAATAACCTAAGTATAATATAAACATTCAAGTTTACAAATTTTCAATAAATATAATGAGAATTTCACTGCGCAAACGGAATTCTTACTGGAGTCGAGACCCGCTAAACGTATTTTGATATGAAAAACATTATCTAAAATATTATGCATTTTTTATATTATCCTATTTATCCATTATCTAGGATTCTTCCAGGGAAGGCACCGATTTAGTTAATACTGCAACTAAAAAAAATAAAACAGTAAGTTCATCTTGATGTAACGATTTCATTTAAAATTACGTTGAATTAAATCACTGAATGCATACTTGGTTATATTTCAGCCTGACTTCACTTGTGGGACTTGTGAGCACAACATAATTCCAAAAACTCAAAATGAAATCAAGGTAATGATATAAATGAATTGTTTTTTGGTTTTTGAACAAGTATTCGTTTATATATGCTATGCAATGTAGTATGCAATGAAAAAATGAATGAAGTAAGTATTTAGAATTCTTTAATTAATTTATTTCAGATACCAAAAGGCGCCACTGGATCAAGAGCATCATCTCTGGATAATACTGAATCTCTTTTGAATACTAAACCTATTTCATCGACTTCACAATCAATTGACTTGCCGGAAAGAAAAACTAAAGTTCGTATTATTAATATCATGATAGTATAAGTTCAACTAAGGTAGTTGCGTCTATATTTCTTTATGAAAATTTTTAGCTTATGGAATAATTTATTGAAAATGTTAAAGATAGTTACTCGAAAAAAAATGTAAGACGTGTATTTTAGATTTAATAAGTAAAATAGTTTAGTTGTAATGTAACTTAGTTGTCTAGGTTGAAATTATATCGAAAAGAATTAACTCCCTAAACGCATTTACCTTGTTGAACTTATTTTTTTATTTAATTCCATAACATATGTGTTTATCATATCATTTTTGTTATAGCTGTCGGCAGAGTCCAATAATCTGTTTGAAACACTTCGAAAACGCAATATGCGACAGAAAATTAGCAGACGTGAAACTAAGCTAAAAAAACAGAAAACCAAAATCAAAAGTTTTCAAAGAAAAACCAATCTCTACCAGAAAAGAATAAGGAAGCTTGAAGATATTTTGAAGGAAGTAAGTGCAAAAAATTTGGTTAATGCAGAACAAGCCGCACATTTGGAAAATTTGAATGTGAAGGACTTAATTAAACGATTTAATCAAAAACAACAATCAATGAAATATTCGCCAGCTTTAAGAGCTTTTGCGTGTACTCTTGATTTCTACTCGCCAAAAGCATATGAATATGTCAGGAAACATTTTCAGACTTGTTTACCCCATTCTCGTGCCCTAAACAGGTGGTATCAAACTGTTGATGCTCAGCCGGGTTTTACTCGTGAATCCTTCGAAGCTCTGAAACAAAAATCAGAAGCGCAAGAGTACAAATTGCTTTGTAATTTGGCAATGGTAGAAATGGCAATAAGGCAACGTGTCGAGTGGGACGGTAAACAAATGCACGGATATGTTGACATATGTAATGCTGCTAAATCGGGAGATTATTTGCCTGAAGCCAAAGAGGTTCTAATGTTTCTAGTAACAGCCATTAATGCGCCTTGGAAACTACCAGTCGGACATTTTTTTGTGGCTGGAGTTACTGCGGAACAACGAGCAAATCTAGTAAAAAAATGCTTAGAACTACTTGAAGAAACAGGCATTGAAGTAACTTCACTTACTTTCGATGGCTGTCCAGCAAATATTAGCATGGCCAAGCATCTTGGATGTTCGTTTGACATTGGGGATCTGAAAACAGGGTTTGAACACCCGGTGACGCATAAACTCGTCTACATAATGCCTGATCCGTGTCATATGCTAAAATTGTTGAGGAATGCTTTCGAAGCTTATGGTACGTTTCTCGATGACTCAAACAGAGTTTTAAAATGGAGTCATATAAAAAATCTTGACGATGTCCAAGAAAAACAAAACTTACACTTAGCGAATAAACCAAGAAGGGGCCAGATTTTCTTCCGAAATCAAAAAATTAAGTCTCGTTTGGCATCACAATTATTCAGCAACAGTGTGGCCGATGCCTTAAAGTTTTGTGATGAACGTAAGGTAATTGTTGATAATAAAGGTCTAGACGGTACAATCGACTTTATTCGGACTGTCAACAATTTGTTCGATTGTCTAAATTCCAGGAATATGGCTCAATTTGACTTTAAAAAACCTCTGTACTCGGGAAATAAGCAAAAAATGTTTGAATTTTTTGATCGAATGGAATTGTATATAACATCACTAAAGCTCAATAATAAGGAAAAGACTCAGGTCGTAAAATCGGACAGAAAAACTGGGTTTACTGGATTTTTAACCTGTATAAAAAGTTTAAAAGCGCTTTATAGTGTAAATGTTGAAGAAAGAAAACAACTGAGATATTTTCCCGCTTATAAATTAAGTCAAGACTATTTCAAACTCATATTTGGAAATATTCGAGCATGCCGCGGGTGCAACACAAACCCCACAGCTCGGCAATTTCAGGCGATATACAAGAAATTGACTGTAAAAGCGCAACTCCAGGACGTAGATAATGGCAACTGTGAGTCGTTTGAAGACATTTCTGTCCTCACCTGCTGTTCAGCATTACAGCAATTAAATGCGTCTACAGAATCTCGGTATCTTGATGACTCTGATGATGAAGTTAATCAATTAGATGAACAAGCTGTTTTTGCCGAAGAAGTAAGTGTACTTGT
Organism: Ditula angustiorana; assembly: GCA_963691745.1. Classification (NCBI taxonomy): domain Eukaryota; kingdom Metazoa; phylum Arthropoda; class Insecta; order Lepidoptera; family Tortricidae; genus Ditula; species Ditula angustiorana. The sequence continues at coordinate 10,424,610 of OY829485.1, forward strand.
CGAAGGCATTACAGAATATTGCTCGCAGGCTATATCTTACATTGCAGGGTTTGTTGTAAACGCTTTGATAACGGTCTTAAAGTGTCAAACTTGTGTTGGAGCTTTGATTGCAAACACGATTCAAGACGCGCATCATGGTTTTATCAAATTGAAAGACAATGGTGGATTAATGTACCCTTCTTCAGATGTGACCACTATCTGCAAGCGAATGGAAGTGATTATTAAATCAGCTGATCTTTCAGATACTAAAAAACTTGCCGGGACTACAAAGAATATCAAAGAACAGCTGATATCCAAAGCTCTACCGCACTTTATTGGTTTAAATTTATTTGATGACATAAAATTTCATCAATATGAGCAATCGCCGCTAACAAACCACTTAATTCTACTAACCAAAGTAGTAATGGAAAAATATTTAGATATACGACTGCATTATCTGATGAAAAACGCAGCAACAAAATTGTCAAAACGACAGTTATTAAATAAATACTTACATTTTACCGGACAATAAATAAAAATAATGAACAATGGTACGGATTTCGCATCATAAATGGTGAACGACAGACAGGCTGATAATAATGATGAAATAAAAAAAATGGTTTATGTTACTGTTCTTATTTGCCGGAATTGTATTATTCCCAAAATACATAAAATGTTTGTATTTTGTGTAGGCAGTTGTTGTCAAAAGGTTGACTAATAGAAAATGCTTTAGAACAAAACTAAAGCTTTTATTTATTACCCCCCCCCCCACGCCCTCAGCACAGCAGGGAGGACTTTTAGTATGTTCACAGAACACCTCAAGGTATAACTGTACCAATTTATAAAACTACATGTCCCTGATTGCCCATATTCGGTTTTCCGAGTTATTTTTACATGTACATTTACCTAAAATTAAGCTTTCAATAACTTTCATTCAACCAACCAAACAACCATTGACGTTTCAAATTGGAAAATTTTGCTTACTATTTGTTGCAAAATTGTTGTTTGTAGAACTTAAGTATAAACTTTACTGTTCGCATTCGTCTGTAAAGTTGGTTTTAATAAAGTTCCGTTAGGTCAAATTTCATATACTTAGTAGGTAATGTCAAAAATTGTACTGAGTTACAGACATTGGCTCTCATATATTTTGACCTTATAGGCTTTCTATAAAACCGAATATTATGATACCCACCGGTACAAACAACTAAGTACAATAAGTTCTATCTATACTATCAATGTTATCAGAGTTAATCATTTTTAGGCTTGACAGCATGATTGTTTATTGGTTGTAAGTCAGTTAATCGTTGAAGTGTATGATAAACATACGTCCACTCGTGATAAACGATGCGTTTACGTAACAAGAAGCAGCCGCTATCTCGGCGAGTGAGCTATTAGCTGGGTGGCAGGCGGCTGGCGCACGACGCTCGACGCTCACCTCCCGCCGCGCCGCGCCGCGTCGACTGCCGCAATCTAGCAAAAGCAATCAAATTCACTTGTCGTCCGTCAGCGTTTGATCTTTACCTCGCTGCGTAAACAAGCGTTCTAAAAAAACAAATCCAATTTTAAAGCACCGCCATGGCTGACAAAGACTACATTCTAGGCATGGACATAGGGACCACGTCGGTTAAAGTGTGCGTTTACGACCCCGAAACGAAAGAAATAATTGCTAAACAAAATAAGGATACGGCCGCAAACATTCCCAGTGACCAAGGCATCGAGGGGAATAAGCAGGATGTACCGAAAATAGTTTCAGCTGTGCATTACTGCGTGTCCCGCTTGCCGAGGGACGTGCTGAGACATGTCAAGAAAATCGGTGTCTGCGGACAGATGCACGGAGTGGTGCTATGGAAAAACGGCGATAACAAGTATGTTTATATTAGAAGTATTATAATAATATAATTAATATACTCTCGCCCCTTAATACTATACGCCATTAAAATTGACATCAAAGTAGTTATCCTTACACCCCAGCATACACACCGTATCCAAAGCCTTTCTAGTTACAAAAATAATTCAAAGTTCTTATCATTTATTCGAAGTTAGACCACCTTTAATGAACTATGCAAATAAAAAAAACGGAAAGTTAGAACTCCGTCTGCTAGATTCGTTAGTATCAACCCGGTGAACATAGTTTTTAATTGGAGAATACAAAATATACAAATGACCTTTTGACTAGTGCAGGCCGGGAGGTCTCATTAAATTGCAACGTAGAAAATTAGTTTCAAATGCTATAGGAACTAATAAAAAAAATTGTAAACCAGTACAAAATGACAATGAGCTACAATAGCTTGACACTCGATGCTCGCGTCCGTAGGCCGGAAATGCCGGTTATAAGGAGATGTCGGTCAAGATCGTTTAGGCGTCAGTTTCCTTTTGAATTTGATAACACCTGAAACTGGTGAATCCCTTTACTTACCAACAATAAAGTTGCATGAGCTAATTAATCTTATGGTTTAATTTCAGAGCCTGGGAAAAGGTCGAAAAAGATGGAAATGTGATTAGGTTTGAAGGCGTCAGGGAGAACATGTCAGCTCTGTACACGTGGCAGGACACGAGGTGCAAGCCGGAGTTCCTGGAGAGCCTCCCGAAGCCCGACTCACATCTCAAGTGCTACTCGGGCTACGGCTGCGCCACGCTGTTGTGGATGCTCGAGCACAAGCCGGGGAAACTCGGCAATTTTAACTGCTCAGGCACCGTTGAGGACTTCGTAGTGTCAATGCTATGCGACTTAGATATCCCGGTGATGTCCGACCAGAATGCCGCCAGCTGGGGCTACTTCAATACAGAAAAGAACGAATGGAATATTGATATATTAAAGTCGATTGGATTGCCCGTAAACCTTTTACCGAAAGTCGTGAAAAGTGGAGAATTTGTTGGCAAATTAAACTCGTCTTGGAACGGAATTCCCGAGGGCACGCCGGTCAGCGCCGCGCTGGGAGACCTGCAGTGTTCCATGCTGGCTACTCTTGAAAACAATCAGGATGCAGTTTTGAATATTTCCACCTCTGCTCAGTTGGCGATTATCGCCAATAAAATTACCGACCTCGGATGCAGCACCGTAGAGCATTTACCATATTTTGGAAATACTTATCTAGTGGTAGCAGCTTCATTAAACGGGGGAAATGTTTTAGCCACGTTCGTTAAGATGCTCCAGCAGTGGATGCTGGAATTTGGTTTTCCAATTCCTCAAGCAAAAGTATGGGAGAAACTAATCGCGATCAGTTCGGCCGCGCCGTTGACGTCGGAAATGAAAATAATCCCTCATTTACTGGGTGAAAGACATGCGCCGACAGCTAAAGTCTCGGTAGCCGACATTGACCTGTCTAATATACAACTGGCCTCAGTATTCAGGTCGCTGTGTGACAGCTTGATTCAGAACTTGCATTCCATGATGCCCAAAGAAATATTACGTAACGCGAATATTAAGAGAATTGTGGGTAATGGTTCGGGACTGTCGCGGAATGTAGTTTTGCAAAGAGCAGTGGAGCATTATTACAGCCTGCCCTTAGAGTTCACTTCTGGAGGTGACGCCGCGAAGGGTGCCGCGGTAGCCGTTGCAGGAAACTAAATATACTGAACTACTTACAATAGTTTGTTTTTTTAATCCGGGCACCGAATTGATGTGTAACAAATATTGGAAGTGTCAAAAAATTTATGGGATTTAATAACAATTTAGTCTCTGGATTAAAAAACAGACTTTAGATCAATGCTGTCCCGCCGACTACAACTACTATAGTGGTAGGTGGTTGCACTAGTAACCGATGTGATAGCTAGTAATTAGCTAAGACCAGCAAGATTGTTAATATGTTTAGGTACTATATGGTGCGTGCGTGCAGCTAGAAAGTAGACAATAATAACTTATACACATATCTTATTTTATTTTATATTTAAGAGGAACAATATGTAACCTTATGTGTGAATGAGCCACTACGTGCCTAGCTATACATGTCATATTGGAAATATAATAATTTAAGCTTTAGAAATTTTATTTCAAAATTAGAGTAGAAGAAATATCAAATCTTTATCGATATTATAAGCCTAATTTTAAATACCTACGTTACGTTGCATGGTTGATATTCACACAGGAAATAATTATACAACATTGTCAAACAAAAATTGAGGCAGATCTGACAGTGAGAAAGACTCTATTTTTAATTATTAATTATTCTCGAAGTTGACGCGATAGCTCAAGATTTTACCCATTTGGATCAAAGTCAATGCGGAGCTCCGTCGGTTTTGTACCGAACCGACCACGAAAAATCTTATTTACTTGGCGTAGAAATTATGTATATTTTTAAATAGTAATTCTATGGAATTACATTTTATCCAATGACATTTGGTAAAACAAACGTGACAAACTAATCATTTCTTTGATGTAGGTACCTAAAAATACCCAAATGATCTCTGAGCATTCGATACATTTGTAACGTAATTATTTGCTAAATGTTGACCAATAAAACTTTTGTAAAAGAATACATTTGCGGAATATTTGCTGTAATTGATGACGAATGCAGCCCGCTGTGTCTTACACATAAAAATAAATTATTGTAAATTATAAATTAATGTTTTCTTTCTTTCGTAAGTGGAGTACCTACCTATATTATTTATTTCATCATCTTAGCTCTGCATGCACACAAACAATTCAGATTGATAAGATACCGTTTACACGTGATTAAACAAAAGAGCGACTAGGTACATAACGCAAAAAAATCTTTACATGTTAACGTTAACCTACTTACTATGTTGAATTGATAATTCGATCACCAATGTTTCAGTGAAAACTTTAAAGGGTGCTTGCTTTCTCGGAAGATAAAGTTAAGTACCTATTTAAGTAACTTTTATACAAAAAAGCAAGATACCTATGCTTTTGTTAATTTTAATGAAAATTCATGAAGTACTAAACTTACTGCATCTTTAAATTTATTTTATTATTAACAAGTTATTGAAAAACAAGTCTGATGTAAGTCGGGTAACAATCTACCAATATCGTATTGTTTCCGCTAAAATCCTATTTACATAGGTAGCACTACAATGCCATATTTAAATATTTAGCAAGCAGCTAATAAAATGCGAGTTAAAATAAGACAGGTGTCTTCATTCAAGGTAAAGATTTATTTTAAAGGTCAAGTTAACAGGTACACGTTTATTACCTCTTTATTAGTAAACATCGTTACATATGGACGTTTTTCAAAGTTAATATCACAAAATGTCTCGTCTTTTATATTGATATTTAGTTAGAAATAAAAAAAACTCATTTTTAACACTATATATTTTTATTTTCAAACAAGTACCTGCTTATTTATTTATTAGCCTGTGCTATCCCACGGTGGGCAAAAGCCTCCCTCCCTCCCCTTCGTCCACGCATCAAGTACTTACTCAGTAATAAATAAAAAATAACTCTTTTTACCTGAGTGACACCAGAAGGGAGGGTTATGTCTTTGGAATGTATGTCTGCATGTAAAATCTAAAGATTATCTCGATAAATTATAACGCTACGACGGCTTTTAACAGGAAACTACCTATTCCAACATAGTGAGCTTCGTGGTTCTTGTTCTTGAGTAATAGGCGACACAAAATGATCATATACACTAGTAAAAAATCTAGCTGAACCTTCTAAAAGCTTAAGGAAAGCGTTTTAGCGGTTTTAGTAATGTCTACGAAATCCTACCTACACTGAGCGTGGACCCCAATTCTCGGTTCATACGAGATGCTTCTCACGTGCGAGATCCGTAAGAAAGTGACAGATTTCCAAGAGAATTGACAGTTGTTTTCGTGCGAGATGCATCTCGCATAAACCGAAAATAGTCCCGATGGCCCGACATACTCTTACCCCGATTTTAAAGTCTCGTACTTATACATTGGGTTATAACAGTCTTCTTTATATTTTCTTTGCATTTTTACCTTTCTTTACATGGTATAAAACAAAGTCCCTATCCGTTCCCGACTGTCTTATATCTTTGGCCGCTTACTCATTCTCAACCACGCAACGGATTTTGATCTGGGGGCACGGCAGTGCCCCCGCCAAGTCGAGCAAAAAAAAGCAGCACGGCCGTACCATCCTTTTCTCGAAGCAGTTCAGGCCATTTTCGACCCCCTATAACTTCGTTGTTGATTAAACTAGAACCCTATATTTTCAGAAACTAAGCAGGCATTGCATAAACACGGTATATTTCAAATTTCATTCAATTTGAACCAGTAGTTTAAGAATTATAACTAGTCAAAGTTTCTTATTAATTTGTCGCTCACTTACTGACTGACTGACTGACCGATCATCAAAACTTTCAGGCACTTCTACTAGACATAGAAGTTTCAAATTTAGAATACAATTAGTGTTTAGTGTATAAATCAAAGAAAAACCTAAATATTTTGCAATTTCTACCCAGTTTTCAAAATACACCAACTGCATAAATAACTTTGTAATCCCATATAATATATAGGATTAACAAAGTTAACATTTGCAGTGAATGAATCAGTGTACCTGTATATGTATGAATATAAAATGGCGGCGGGTGGTAGGACCTTGTGCAAGGTCCGTCCGGATCGCTACCACCATCTTGCTCGCTAATCCCGCCGCTAAGCAGTAGTGCTTGCACTGTTGTGTTCCGGCGTGGAGAGCAAGACAGCCGGTGTAATTACTGGCACAAGAGGTATTCCATCTTAGCCCTCTGGGTTGGCGACGCATCTGCAATCTTCTTGGTGTTGCGGGTTTCTATAGGCGGTTGTGATCACTTACCATCAGGTGACCCACTTGTTTGTTTGCCTTCCTATTTCATAAAATATATATATATATGTAGCTCGTAGGTAGATCACGTACGTAGCTCGCATGGCAACGTGTGTAAGTAAGGTTGCGCGCGCCGCGCATGCACATGTGAGTGCAAGGGCAGCGCTCGCGCAAGTGTATGCGATATGCGCAATAAAAAAAGCTCAATAAGACAGAGAGCGGGTTTTGAGAAATTCCGTTGTTGGTGTTTTAGAAGTAGAAGGTACCGGAAAGGAAAAGAAGAAGGATTATCTACAAAAAGAAATGAGATGCCATCAAAAACAAAACTTGTAAAAAAAAACAAGTCTCGCAACTAAGTTCTCTACCCTAAAAAGTTGTGAGATCCATGTTATACCAAGTCGGTTGGCTTATTCAGTCCCTAATTAAGGGACCTTCTGTCTTAAGTTATTACGTAATTAGCTAATCTAACATCTTGTAGTGACCACATTAATATTAAAAATCTTTTATGTTTAAATAAAATAGATTGACTTTGCCATCGCATGTAAACACAATGTAACTCAAAAGCAAGCAATGAGGTGAAGAGGTGCAATTTTTGAATCTTACCAGGTGACTAAACCTCACAAAAATGACCGAATCTCTGTGAAAAGCGGCCAGTTTGGTGAGCTTTTGTCACCCGGTGAGATTCAAAAATCTTAGGTACTCCAGGAGAACTCCTCAAGAATTAACGTCCCTTGGGAAAAGCAATATTTTGTAAAGGGTGGTGGGCAATTGACATTAGGCGTGTAACTTAGATAAACAACCAGACTCACTAAAAAGCGAATTTTGAATTTTCAAAGCATGGATTTCTGACCGAAACAATTTCAGATGATGGTACCAATCTGGACGGAACCTGCACGAGGTTCATCGTCATAAATCAGATAAAAATATTTTTAAAAATCGTCACTATAATCGGTTGCAATAAACTGCCATCCTTAGTCGATAATCGGTAGATACGTAAATCAGCACGCCTTAGCCTCGTCACTACAGACGTCAATAGACAAGTGTCAAATATCGTTTGTAAAATCTCAGCAATAATAGTCTTTCATCAACGACGTGTGATTTTGGTTTATCATTTACTATGTTGAAGACATGGCTTTGGTCTTTATACTTTGGCGGCATGGGTATAGATCCTATTGTCTTTATCGGAGAGGATAAATAAAAAAATCTGTGATATGACATCTGTCAAGTCGTGTGCTATTTGAAACGGATACCGCTGGATACCGTAATTCGTACTCTTACATTAATTTGCATTTAGATCTAAGTTCCGAGTAACGAAGCGACCTAATAAATTTTAACAGTAGCGTATTGTATTATGTGGTCACGGTGATAGAAATGGAGAGTAATAATAAAGCAGAGGACATGGACATACCGACAGCGGAGGGTAATTTGCTGGAGCAGCGAGCGGAGGCACAAGTAGCGGCGCGGAACCCCCTGATGAAGGTGCGAACGTACGTGGTTGCGCTGCGGCCGTGGTCGCTGAGCGCGAGCCTGCTGCCAACTCTGCTAGGCGCGGCGCTGGCGTGGCGGTTGCCGGGCGAGCGTGCTTTCAGCTGGCCCGCGCTGCTGCTGACGCTGTGCACCGTGCTGCCCGTGCACGGCGCCGGCAACGTCGTCAACACCTACTTCGACTTCGTCAAGGGCATCGACAACCGCAAGTCCGACGACCGCACCCTGGTCGACCACATCCTGAGCATCGACGAGGTCGTGTCGCTCGGCGCTATCCTCTACCTCGCTGGCTGCGCGTGCTTCGTGCCGCTAGTCATGGTGTCGCCAGCTCGCATGGAGCATTTAGCTTTAGTATACTTTGGTGGTTTGTCATCCTCATTCTTATACACGGGAGGCATTGGCCTTAAGTACATTGCCCTGGGTGATATTTTAGTTCTAGTCATATTTGGACCTGTGTCAGTGGTGTTCGCATTCCTAGCACAGACAGGGAGAGTGGACTGGCCTATTTTTTACTATGCAATACCTTTGGCTTTAAATACTGAAGCCATCTTGCATAGTAACAACACAAGAGATCTTGAGACAGACAATAAAGCTGAAATTGTTACTCTGGCTATTTTGATTGGAAAAACAGCATCATATTTATTGTACGCATTCCTGCTGTTTACCCCATATATCATGTTTGTGGTTGCATCGGTGCGTTGCTCTCTGTGGTTCCTGCTGCCATTGCTGACTCTGCCTCGGGCTTTCAAAATAGAGAGGATGTTCAGGAACCCAGACACCATGAGATATGTTCCTCGACAGACAGCTAGGCTTAATTTCTACTTTGGTATGCTTTATATGATTTCATGTTTGTTTGCTTATAGGTTACCATTTCTATTGCATCGATAGTATAAGTTAAAATTGCATTTTAATCTAATTGTACTTACTGAGCTTACATTTGCAGTCTTAAGGTAATAACAATACAATAAAGATAATATTACATTAAATTTCTGCAGTACTGATCCTAAACAAAATGTTAGTTAATTTCCTGCACTGATGTTGCTTTTACTCGTACAATAAAAGTCCAAAATCACATTTAGTAACAATTTATAACAAAGCAGAAAAAAGTGCATGTCATTACCACCCAAATGGTTTACTGTATTATAAATTGTAAACCCAGATTTAAAAGCGGGTTCAACTCCTGTTGTCTACACCCCTCTAATAATTGGCTTAATGAATTTTATCTGAATACAATAGTGGTGACAATCCTACAATACTTGGTGCGTTGGCACCTAGTTGTTGAACTGGTACTTGAGTGCCCATAGAAGGGTTGTTTGCCCTATCAGGCGAAATATATTTTGTACACCATTATGGAAGTACTGATTTTGTACTGACCCCTATGAGTTAAGTCTGGACTGCCAACTAGCTTCAGTGTTGTGTAATCTTTCTAACGCTTTCTTTCAAAGAAGCTGCTAATACCTTGCAATTACCTTAAGGTGTATGCCTGTGACTGCCTTTACTGTAAACAAACTTGCATTTTTTTGCGAATAAGTTGGTGAAGTTGCTGTGTATTGTATAAGAAATAGTTTTAAATAATATGAAAATGACCAGTATTCTATTATGAATCATATAGAAATATCTTATGTTTAATTTATGTATACATTGTTCAGTCAGAATGAAATATGTTAAATGAAATTAGCTTTTGAGATCTGAGTGTAGATTGTTGTATTGTACATACAACAAGTTATATTTTAAGCAGGGTTGCGATGGCAGATGATAAACATGTGGAGAGGAAAACAGGTCAGCAGTTGAATTTTAAACAATTGGTTATTCACAGATGTTCATAAAATGGCGCACAGGATACTTGATGTGATGAGTGATTATTTGACCAAGACATATCTTTTTATCATCTAAACATGTTAGAAATGAACTACCTCTTGAATTTATGTAAATAGGAGTGTATGTGCTTCTGAATGTTATTAATAGTTACAATTATGCTCAAAGAGACATTTCATGCCAAATCATATCAGGCATTTCCAATCAAGTCATTAGTAATTGATGCCTTTAAATTTTTTATAAGCAAAATGCCTTTATTAATAAAGTATAAATTGACAATAACTAATTTATTTATGTAATTTTAATATATTGCTAGGATAGTTTTTATTTCAATATATAGTTTCTAATACAAGGTAATCTTTATATTATTATATACAGGCCCCAGGGTTCAGAATTTCCATGGCACCTTTGAAAATTGAATGGCATGTCACGTTTAAAAACATCTGCTCTGATGTATCAACATACAAGCCACAGAATGTATTGTTATAGATACTTCAACTCATCTTGGCGTGCGGCGCCGTGTACGTGAGCTTGTTTGTGCTGTGGCAGTGACGCGGCAACCGGCGACCTAGTAACACAAATCAAAACTGCGTATTTACAAGCGCACGCAGCACATATAACGCCGCGCTCCAAGCTAAGCTGAAGTATTTGTAGCAATTTATTCTGTTATGTAGTTCTGTTAACCTGAATACTAGTTATACATATGTCAATATGTCAATCAATTTTTGTTTCCTCCAAGTAAACTGCAACATATCGAAAATGCCTCGAAATGTGAAAGTTACCATTGGCACAGTTAGCAAAGTACCCTTTGGAGCCTATTTTATTCACATGAAACAGAAGTGGAGAAACATATCTATAGAAACTGCAGTTTATAAATGTGAAATTCTTTTCTTTGTACATGTAAGGCACGAAACTTAGCAAGGGCCCCGAATGCAACGCCTCGAGCGCCGTATATCCGCGCGCCCGTCGAACTGATATACAGCGCCCGACGCGCGGCTAGCGCGCGCCTGGCCGGCTAGGATGACGCCACTCTTTGGCCGACTTTGGAGCCATGCTAGCTGGAGTAATCGCAATAGTCATTTTATTATTATGGAGGAAACGACAAAAACAAAGAAAAAAGAGAAAGAATAGTTCACGAGCGTTTCGGCGTTCATATAATTCGTAACATACAATTCTATACAATTTAACGAAGCGCACAGAACGCAGCGCCCAAGACGCGCGCTTCGGGCGCCTGCTATGTTTTGTCCCTAAAAGCGTCATTAAAATGCTGGTCCCTGATGGTCATCATACCTCAAGCTCGAGTAAAATATAAGTGAGATTTACACAAATCAAGACCCTGCTGTCAAAAGGACAAGAGCTTGTGTCATATTTTTGAGCTCTTCTAGTGTTCAGGTACTTTGACTGCTGACTGTACAAGTAGGACACGACTCGGAGGTTCCACTGGAAGAGTTAAAAAGTTATTACTTTCAAACATGTGCTTCTAGTTCAGTATTATTATGATAGGCCCTTTATTAAGAGTTAGCATGAAGAACCTGTTATAATTCAATAGTACTGTACTGGACGAAGCATTTGTTTGGTAGTGATCACATTTTCAAAGTCATTTTTATGGATCTTCCGAGTCACGCTACACGAAGGTGATAGGTTAGCGACTTTACAATTTTTTTAACTATCCTAATGTCTAAATTATCGTCTTACATTATTCAGTTTTCTTTAGACAAGGATAATTTGTGATCTTTTAATGAATGAGTCTGGCTTTAACTAAATACCTAATAATACATTAAAAAAATGGGTAAAAAACCTTGCAGGGACTGATTGAGAGTAAGGACTGGAAATAGGAAAATCCATAATACATTTATTATTTTTTATTGATATATCAACATAAGAGACCTTTATCATATATCTTTATAATAATATAAAGATAAATACAAATCAAATTATAATACAGGTGAGACCATATATTTTTTAAAATGGATTTCACTTAGGAAGGTTGGTCAGGGTCAATGTTTTAAGCAATCTAAGCTATACTGGCAGTGGGGGAATTTCATTAGAAGTAAAGGATTTTCAGTAATGTACTATTATTATATTTTAGGCTAAATGTATATGCACAGTCGCCATCAGGTATATAGGAGCTGCAGAAAGTGTCTGAAAACATCGAACATCTGACTGAACACGCTCTAACGCCATTGAGAATAGAATTTTCTTTCCATATTATATTTGACCACCTTCACCGCTCCGATATATTGATGGCGACTGTACTCGTAACTTTCATAAATAAAAATCCATTTTAAGTCATGATAATGATAACTAAGGGATAAAGGAACAAAATTACACCATTGTCATATTTGAGATATAAATTCATGTTTCAATCGCTAACAAAGACTAAACATAATATCACTATATGCAAATAGCAATAAAATTTTGCACAAAAATAAGTCTTGAACATTCCATACATTAATTAATACAATTTAAAGTAAATCATTAGTTACACTAATGAATGATTCTCAATCGATCTCAATTTTGTTACTTGGAGGATCTTTGTAAAACTTTACGATACACGTCGACTACCGCTCCTATTGCTACGACTCGAGGCCTCATCTTACTCAAAATACAATTTGGGGTCAGAACGAACAAGCACCTTTCAAAAGGATACTCTATGTCGAAATTACAGATATGTCAGTAACGAACCTGTGAATTTAGGCCTTTCATGTGATGTCAAAATATAAAGCTACAGGCGAATGATTATTTATAACACATTGCAGACGGATGTCAGAATAGCTTGTTGGCCAACTAAACCGATGCGTGTTTAGTCGGGAACAGCATGCAAACACCATACTTATAATAATCTCACATTCATGCTACCGTACCGGACAATAGTCCTTCAAACGCTGGAAATAACCAGTCAATAGTCTTTATATATGCAATATGGTAGATATATACATCAGACTTGGTATGTTGGCTTAAGGGTCTTGCGACCTGGACCCTTTCTTCTCGCGCTGCCATTGGATGATGCGCTCTTTTAAATCCGCCGCTGCAATGAAGGATAAAAAATTTAAAACGCTGTTAAAAACAGTCAGGTGTATTGGGCAAGTGAAGTACTGTAGATACCTGGGCGCAGCTGGTCTTCGGTGAGCGGTTGTCGGTTGAACGGGTCCGTGGAACTGTTCAGTAGGTGCCGCAAGATCACCGATCTATCCATTACCTATAAAAAGGGAAAAAAAACATATATTAATATAAAGTACATATCAGACGGTTAGTTACCGCAGCGCAGTGGTACTCTTCCTTATGTGACCTGAGCAACGCGAAAACTCATTATATGTATAATAGTAGATTATAAATAATTTCATGACAGGTGTCAGTGGGTGTGTAGCCTGTATAAACACAACTTTATTTTTAAATGCGTCTTTAGATATTTTGAGCACAGTTCTGAGGATGACGAAATCAAATCAAAAATATATAAGGACGGTACCTTCCCGGACGGCAGCAGCACGGGGTCAGTCATAAGGGTGTCCATCAGAGGATCCCTAAACTCTTCGGGCGCGTCCGCAAATTCATCACTTTTCTGTTGATTCGACACTGAAATAAAATGTTTTGTCAAATTACATTCTAATTAACGCATTTACTGCCGGCGCTGTTTCTACTTGTGACCATTGAAACATGGCCGAAACGTCGAGGTAAATCAACAATATATTTTAATCGCGCTAAAGTCCCGATAATGTTATAAATAGGCGTTGTTTTTGTATAAATAACTGGGATGAGAGAGAAGTTACAAAAAAAAATCGTTCATACTTCTTTTTGAACGCGAGCTGTAATGAATGCCAGACCAATATTGGCCGAACTACACAGTCCAATAGCAACCCATGTGCACAAGGGTGGGGGTTCAAATTCGCAGTCAGCATAATTATTTATGACAACTTGACTTGTAACAATTTTGCTATGACTCGAAGCCGAGTGAGTGAGTCTTACCGGCGATCTGGTAGGCGTGCTGCGCGAGCGCCAGAAAGCGCTCGATCTCCGCGCGAGACTTGATGTTGGCCTTGCCGAGCCGCAGCGCCGCCTCCTCGAACAGCTCCTTGCGGAACGACCGCTGCACACAAACAACGGGTTCACACGTGTTGCCAACTTTACAATAATCTGTCGATGTTCCGAGCTTTGATTTTCTAATCGATTTTGAATTCATAATCCCGAATTACCTATTTATGGCCAAACCTAATAACCTTCATTCAGGGTACTTTGAAAGCTCATCGCAAAGTAAAGTTAACGTTAAGTTAAATTTGTATTTATAACATTACAAAAAAAACTACGTTGGTTCGGCCAAGCGAATGGACCTCGGACCTCGCGCCTAAGATCGTGGTTATATCTTACAGTAGTCGATGTTTAGGTCAGGCGAGGTGAGGCCGGGCTATCTCTGTATTTCAGTAATTTATATGCAGCATTTTACAAAACAGTGTACAAATGGTACCTTGGAGCGTTGGTGGCCTAGCGGTTTTTAGACTCGTGATTGTGAGATACCGAGTTCGATCCGCAGCGGTCGCCATGTATAGGCGACCTAGAAATTGCTTGACCACTTTTCGATCGTATTAAAAAGAAATAAGGTTCAAAAGTGGTCAAGCAATTACTTGGTCTACTATACCAATGAATTCTTTAAACTTATGTAAATTACTTAAGCAGTGTAGTAACCAACGTTCTTGCGGTAATGTGGTAAGGAAAACATCGTGAGGAAACCTGCACATTCATGTAAAAAATAATGTGTAACCATGACCCTATAGGTCTAGTGTCCCTGTAACAGGGATTACGGAGGTCAGATGGCAGTCGCTCCAAAGTAATAAACTGACCTGGCAAATCTGGGATCATGGTCAAAGCGTACCCCGAACTAAGAATCGGAGGAAAACGCTAGGAGAGAACGATCTACAAATGGTACCCTGTTAGGGAGTAGCAATTATAAACTCCAATAATAAAGTAACAACGTGTTTTGCGGGTGGTAGGACCTTGTGCAAGGTCCGTCCCGATCGCTACCACCATCTTGCTCGCTAATTCTGCCGTTAAGCAGCAGTGCTTGCACTGTTGTGTTCCGGCGTGGAGAGTAAGACAGCCGGTGTAATTACTGGCACAAGAGGTAATTCCATCTTAGCCCTCTGGGTTGGCAACGCATCTGCACTCTCTTTGTTGTTGCAGGTGTCTATAGGCGGTGGTGATCACCTACCATCAGGTGACCCACTTGTTTGCTTGCCTTCCTATTTCATATAAAAAAAACAACAAAATAAGTAAATGGGTACAGTACCTCGTCGGCGGCGAGCGCGGCGTGGAAGGGCGGCGAGTCGAGGTGCAGGTAGATGTCCACCAGCTGACTCAGCAGCCGCCGCGGCTCCCAGCCGTACTTCTCCGGCCGCCGCACCTGCACGCACACGACCACGAGCCTCAGGGTGAATAGTCGGCCGATTTTACCGCCGTCGTTGTCGACGGGAATTGTCAGAATTATGAAGAAAGAGATGGCAATTGGCATCCACGTTTGCCAAGCGCTAAAACTTTGCCCGGAGAATAAGCTGGTTTGACTACACGAATCGATCCCTACACCTATCATCCCTTCAAAATTCTGTTTAGAAGTTGTTACTGACAATGACGACCGTCAATACGCCCAATATTCCCAACAACACATCAATACTCGGTCAGAGTCGATTAACTGGAGTTAACTAAAAAGTCGTATGATGCCAGATGCCAATTTTGATCAAGCTTGCGTATGAATGAATACCTAGTTCTATTTTACATTTTATTCTTTACTAGCGATCCGCCTCGGCTTAGCACTGATATAATTAGAATTTAATGTACATAAAGAACTTCCGTAAAAATTGCTAAATGACAGTGAAAGCCGTATAGCCGTAACCCATATAGCCCAGCGGATTAGCAAGTTGAAGTGGCAGTGGGCAGAGCACATAGCACGGAGAACCGATGGCCGATGGGGTCGGAAAGTTCTCGAATGGCGGCCGCGTATTGGCAAGCGCAGCGTAGGACGACCAGCCACAAGATGGTCCGATGACCTCATATAGGTGGCAGGAAGGCGCTGGTTGCATGCCGCTTCCAACCGGCCACTTTGGAAATCCATGGAGGAGGCCTATGTCCAACAGTGGACTTCTTGTGGCTGAGATGATGATGATGATGATGATGAATGGCATGCTAGAGTGGGCGTATAGTCCAGTCAGCATCGAATATATCGGAGAGCGCAAAGTGTTCAAAAATATTTGAACTCGACTCTATTATCCTGTACATTCGGACATGTTCAGATATTTTTGACCGATATCGGCGCGGGTCCGATATATTTGATGCCGACTGTACTTCCACGCGCTGCGAACAGCAGCGTACCTTGAGGTTCTTGCACTTGGGCCCGCAGAGCTGCTGCAGGTTGAAGTTGAGCATGGAGGCGAGCCGCTCGGCCAGCTCGGCGCGCAGGAACGGCTCCTTGATCTCCACCGTCAGGTACTCCAGCATGTCCACGGTCTCCCTGCACACAAACACGTCACGTCTGACATACTTCTACCAAGGTGTAACGACACAGTGTGATGCACAATATGGATCTTACGTCCTTTGTGGTCCGAGTTCCCACCGACCATGTATCGGCCTTCACAGAGTGACAATTCTGGCCCAAAGGCGTCGATTTCCAGCGGTTGCCACCGTGAAATTGGGTCACACGTCGCCGAAGCAACGCACTAGGTATTAATTACTTGTTATATGTATATTCCTGTTTGTTAGTCTGTAAGGTATTTGTCGATGAACGATTATCGGGCGACTCGGCAGTTTCAATTACGATGTGTGATATACAAGTCTTCCGTAAAAAAACCGTATGCGTTACGTGGTTTAGACGGAGTAGGCGGCCGAAGTTATAAGGACAGATAGGAACGGACAGCGACATTTTTATACTATGTAAAGAAGACATAGTTAGTTTATAGTTTTACCTGGCCAGCGTGAGGTAGGAGCGGCACTGCCGCTCGTCCTGCGCCAGCGCCCGCGCGCGCGCCTCGCCCGCCGCGCCGCTCGCCGCGCCCTCCTGCGCCTCGTGGATGCGCTTCAGGTACTGAACACGGCACAAAAACGCACTGCTATACAATACATAATCACATTTACAGGTACAGTCAGCATCAAATATTAATGCTGTAAATATTTGATGCCTACTGTACAACAACAAAGGTTCATCGCAGTAAAATATTTGTAATATTATAAATTAATAATTTATAAATTATTGTACCTAGAAAAATCAATAGACACCATAGAAATCGAAAGCATGTAAGAATAACAACGAATATAATTCCTGATGTCCCGAGTCTTTTTCAGATCTCGTGTTCACAGTCTTAAAAACCCTAGATGTTACTAACCCTCTTAATTATAAAAGTTTACAAACTTTACGAAAGGCAAATGTCGCAATAAGGAGTAAAAACGAATCATATTTAAACTAAATTAGATTTATTGAGCGTTTATGGATATGAATGAGGTTACTTCAATACAATCGTCCTTTTTTTTTAAATCATTCCATACCCAACTATGAAAAAGGTGAGGCTTTACCGTGAGACACTCGTCGAGCAGGAAGGTGGTGTCGTTCATTAGCATGTTGATGAATTTGACGAACTGCCGCCCCGACCGCGACTCCTTCACTATGGCCTGCACAAAACATATTAGCTATTTACTAAAACGAAGATAATAAAATATTTACGTATGCTGGGCGGGTCGTCGATTCCGGAACACCGCTTACTCGACGTATGCGGTATTCACTTGAATATAATATATAATTTTCCCGACATACGGTCAACTGCTGGACAAAGGCCTCATCTGATGACACCAAGTACTGTGCCTACGGGCTCAGTGCGTATGAGAGATTTCACACACATCGATAAATTACTTTGCAGATGTGTGAGGGATATTCTTACGATGTTCCTCATTCACAGAACAGTATATACATTTTAAAAAGCTGCGAAGAAAGCGATTATAGACTTCAACGTTCAGAATCTACTGCAGAGGCAGTAATTCAACCTATTGCTTGCCAATTTCTCCCCCGAATATTCCGATCTCTGATAATAACAAATTGTTACTATAGCACAGACGGCCGTAGTACTAAGAGATGTAAGCTAACAGGCTTTCTGCTGGCATCCAAAAATCTATACATACAAAAGGCATGTCTTAGGGCATTAAGTCCGCTTTTTGTACATTTTCGTTTTTTTTGTGCAGTAAAATTTAAATAAACAAAAGATTTTCCTGACCAACCTAAATCACTGCACCAAGAGACTTGAAATGAAATAATCTTTTCCAAATGATGTGTAATAAGAAAGGTTTTTTATAAATTCCATCATTAAGGTCATTTAAGGTGGTTCAAAGAGAGATGGAAGTTTTTAATCTACACAACGAAGTCGCGGGGAAAAGCTAGTATGAAGTATAGAAACACTTACTTGTTTGTGAATCGGTCTCTCCCACATTCCCTTCAGTATGATGCTTATGTGGAATCTGATGGTAAACTTATCGTAAAACTCCGTGCTCTGGCCGGTTGTCTCTATGTCCGTGTAGAACTTCATCAGCGCGCTGGGCAGCGCGGTTTGGGACATCGGGTGGTCCATGAACTTCTCGTAAACGTTCTTCAGCTTCAATGGCACGGAGAGGTTGATCACGAATAACACCTCGACTATCTTCGCGACCAAGTACGGGTTCTTGATGAGGTGCGAGTTGCATATGGCGCTCAGCAGCCAGGTTATGATCGGGTCCTCGATGTAGTCTGCTACTATTTGAGGCACATACCTGGAATGAGAATAAAGTTAGTAAGTAGGGTTGTTCAAAGTTGTCATGCCATTTTCACTTAGTATTTAACAAAGTCGCTATCCGTTCCGTATCACGCAACGGATTTTGATACTGTTTTCACTGTCATTTAGAAAATTTTATGCGGAAGGCTTTGATGTACATCACATCCTAATTGTACATGCGTGAAACCAGGATTGGTCGCTAATGATATTTAAAGAGGGATAAACTTATAATAGAATTCCTGTGAGAGCAAGGAAGAAACTAATATGGCTGTTGCAAAAGTAAAACCGCTCGCTTGACCGGTTCCCAGCACCGAAAGGCGCGCGGTGCTGCCGCTCTGCGCCTGGTCTCGGCTCGGACTCAGTGTTTGCGCATTTGTACACAATATTATTAGTCAATTATTTAGCGTAGCGTATCATAGGAGCGGTATACGGTCAAACTTATGTTAGTTTTTATACTGTCTAAAAATAAATTTATTATTATCTTTGATCAAAAATACACCAGGGTCGGATGTCACATCGACGGCGTCTGTGTTAATAACCTCAGCTACGCTGATGACATGGTGCTGCTGAGCGCATCTGCCTGCGGCTTAAGGCGATTAGTGGCATTATGCGAGAAGTACGCGGAGACTCACGGATTGGCGTACAATGTGGCAAAAAGCCGAATTATGGTCTTTGAGGCCAGGGGTAAACAAATTGACTATGACCCAAAAGTTGTACTCAATGACCAAAACTTAAAAAGGGTACATAGTTTTAAATATTTGGGCCATGTGTTGACTCCTGACCTGAAGGATGATCTGGAGATTGAGCGTGAGCGGAGGGCGTTGTCGGTGCGAGCAAATATGTTGGCACGCAGGTTCGCACGGTGCTCGAGTGATGTCAAGATCACTCTTTTCAGAGCATATTGTACCTCCTTATACACGTGCGGCCTGTGGGCCGGGTACACTCTGAAGGCATATAGCGCCCTCCGCGTTCAGTATAATAATGCATTCAGGGTGTTGTTGGGGCTGCCTCGTTTCTGCAGCGCATCGGGGATGTTCGCCGAAGCGCGCATGGACTGTTTTTACGCGGCCATGCGCAAGAGGTGTGCTTCCCTAGTGCGCAGAGTCCGGGGCAGCACCAACAGCGTCCTGAACATGATCGCGAGCAGGTGGGACTGCCCCTTTATAAAGCACTGTTGCGCCGTCTCCAGTGGGATGGCTTAATAATGTAATTTAAATTTAATATCATAATGTATATTTTACTAACATAGTTTAAGATCCAATTGTTTTTTTAACTAACCAAATGAGTCCTGTTACTTGAATAAATGAATTTAATTAATTAATTATTAAAAATGGTTTATATGTCAAGGAATCTTTGTTCGTCTACTCTACACGTTAGTATAAATCGAGTTTGTGGATAGAAGAGGCACTGCGTCCCCTCCACTCTCTCGGGTCTCTATTCACATGATCACGACTAGGTAGCGCTCATTTCCACTTCAGAGTTATTTAAAAGGTTGACAATAAATTTGTGCGTAAATTCTAAATTGAAAATAACGTCAAAGTGGAAGGCGTTCAGTGAACGAGGGTACTCACTGCACGGCGAACAGCATGAACTCGGCGACGTCCTCGACGTACCACTCGGGCAGCGCGCGGAACGCGCCGCCCGCGCCGCCCGCGCCGGCGCGCGCCGCGTCCAGCTGCGACGTCAGCAGCGCGCACACGCTCGCGTAGAACTGCACGCTGCGCCGCATCAGCTCGCCGTCCAGGAGCGCCGTCTCCGCGCATTGCTTTGATCTGAGAGCGGAGTGTACACAGGAATAAATAATACTAGAAAATACGGAAGTTGCACTTTGAACGAAAACGGCGTTTGGGCATAAGAAGGGTGATCCGACTGTATGCATTTCTGATTATAGTATAACACGTATTCATTCGCACACGCGGCAACTCAATTGCGACGGCCTCAGTGAAGAAGTGCGCCGATCGACTTCCTTGCTACTGCGTTTCGTACAGTGCGAGACGAGATCGCATAGGAGAGGGGAAATAAAGGCTGGCAACGTATCAGCAACTCTCTTCGAGTTCCTATAAGCGGTGATCAGATCTTAATATCTAGAGACCCTATGCTCCCCTGTCCTTAAAAAAAATGCTTTCCACTAGCAAACCCACCGGTGTAGTCTCTTGATCTGGCGCCGCCAGCGCCGCAGCAGCTCGCGGTTGCGGAGAGCCGAGAAGCTGTTCCGCCACTGCGGTTCCGCGGCCATCAACTCTTCGATAACCTTCTGCAGGTCGCGGAACGCTCTGTAGAATGACGCGCATACTTAGTGCCGTGACCAGGATGAGACACAAATGCGGTGCCGTGACCAGGATGAAACACAAATACGGTGCCGTGACCAGAATGAAACACAAATACGGTGCCGTGACCAGGATGAAACACAAATACGGCGCCGTGACCAGGATGAAACACAAATACGGTACCGTGACCAGGATGAAACACAAATAAGGACGGTACCGTGACCAGGATAAAATAAATATTCAGTTTTACTTCGGTTTTAGCCCGGAATTATCATTATCTTAGTTTATCCGATTTTCGTCTACGAAACCTAAAGGAATTTAATAAAAGTCACGGAGTACCTGACTGCGCAGTGCTACGGCACTGAACCAAGCCACGGAAGATACAACGAAAATGGCGCTTGAGAATGCCTTAAGATAATCTCAATCTGTCAACCATCAGATGAATAAACAGAAACATTAAAGTATGGTGTCGTGACCGTCATCATTAATAACATTTTCATTAAGTACTATTTTAAATGGCCCAGATAAAAGACAAATTAAATGTAAGTTACCTAATTCTGCGCTGATGCGTGTGTAGCGCGGGAATGAGCGCTACATGGTGCATGTGCAGCGTGAGGAACCAGCACACGGTTTGGAACTTCGCTTCCGGCCACTTGTGCGCCGGGTCCTTATCTGAGAAACAAACAAACGGACATTATTACGATAGCACGACGAATTTACGGGTAATTTGTTCCGATTTATTTATACGGAGCTCAGCATTTCACTATTAATAGGCAACGCAACGAGAGTGAGGTGTACAGTCAGCGTCAAATATACCAGAGCGGGCAAGGTGTCAAAAATATCTGAACTCGACTCTATTGTCAAATACGCTCGGGCGTGTTCAGATATTTTTAACCACCTTGCCCGCTCTGGTATATTTGACGCTGACTGTACACAGCGCCACATAAAAGGAAATAAAAATTTGAAATATCGAACGACACTCTCCGGTACGCACAAGACATGCAGCAGTGTGCGTGACCTCAATGGGTATGACGATTATTTATCTGTTATTAAAATTAAAAGAACTCGTCAAAAGAAGAAAAACTGTATTTTTAGTTTTTGTCTATGATCACTATTTGTTGAAATATCACGATTTGAAAATGCTACCTAGATATGACGTCAAGTTTTGGTCACGCTCGTAATTTTGCTAGTAAAAGTATGGAATGTGCAACTAAATCACGTTTATTAGAATAATAAGTGCGTTTATATGATTACCTCCGTAGTAAAAATTGTTGTATTTTTATCAGGGTTCTATTAAGTATACATAATAATATGTTGAAACGAAAAATTTGTGTTTTTTTTTCTCTCTTAAGTTTCATACTTTTAAATCGCTTTAGCCCCTATAATAAACGTATTCTTTAAATTCTTTTTTGTTGACATTATTTAAAAATAATAATCTACAACAATTTAACACTTTACCGCCATTCGGTTTGAGGTGTCGTCGACCCAATTCTCGTTGCAATACCTATACCACCTGAATCGCTTGCTTGATGTTTGTCTTACTCAGAGCGTCGAGCCAGTCCTGCGCCTCCTGCGCGGTGAAGTAGAGCCTGGTCTCGTCGCGCACGTTGGCCCACGAGTCCGGCTGGAAGGCGTACAGCGGGTACACTCGCTCGAGCTTGATGCGCACGGACAGCAGCTGCAGCACTGAGCACACGTTCAGCATGAAGCCGTCACCTGGAGATAACGGTTTTATTTGTATTAGCCTTTGGTCCATCGTTTATCGCGGTCAACCTGGTCAACGCGAATTCGATTGACTTATTATATTCTTGGTGCAAACGTATCACGGCGCTGCCACGCCGCTCCATGGGCCCAACAGTCGCCTTTGTATAATATTTGAATACAACCCGGTTTTCGCTAACTGCGCCACTTCGTAACAATCTTGTCAAATACCGGATTCTATCAAATTACATCATTTCATATGCCAGAATGTTCCAGGCGTTATGCTGAAATTTAAACATTTCCAGATTTCTTTTCAAAGATTATCATCATAGAACCTATTGTGTTGTGTTAGCTTTATTTTGTGACAGTCCTAGGAAGTTTTTGGTTTGTGAATAAAACTGATTTTGGCAAATGAACATTCGGAATTCGGATTTATTAATGGAAAAAATTTGAAATCTAATACAAAATATGTCAAATAAATCCCATAGGTCGAAAAAGTGACGTTCTAAGTACCTGCTATGGAAATACAAGTTTCACTTGTGTCGATAGTTAAGTAAGATTTCAAAAAGCCGGAAAAGAGAAACAAAAGAGTTTAAAAAAGTAACATAAGTGGCATTCGAATATATTACTTACGAACAGTGAATAAAGTGTTACGATTCATAACGTTCAATAATTTACAATAGACAAATACTATTTATTTATTGCGACGATTTTGATTAACTAGGTATCGCAAGCCGATAGCGAAAAGATTTCATCTTAATTCAACGTTGTTCAGTACTCCCGCACCGCACGATACATTTTAAAGTGAATCCCAAAACAGTTGTCCGTTAAATTGAAACGGTCTTATAAACAACAGCTTTGTTTACATGCATTTCATTGTGGGTTAATCATACAAGGTAAAATTTACATTGGTCTGGTTCGTTTTCGAGCCGAATTACACACGTATTGCTTTATTCAAGTGACTGTGCTGTTTGAGGACGGGAAAGGATGAATCACAGCCACGTTCGACAAAGCCCCGAACGGTATCGGAAGAACACGAACGAATTAACAAGCGTGTCAAGGCGTTCCCGACGATAAAGCGCAAGGTAAAAGCTCGCACATCTTCGTAACGACGCGCCAATCTCTAATCCCGAGATTTGCGACGCGTAGTTAACAATCGACGACGCTTATTTTTGTCTCAAACAACCGGTAAACAAAAATATTTTCTCAAAATCTCATAGAACTAATGAGTCAATCTGGACGCTGGGAAGTAAATAAATTGGAGCCACGCCAATACAAAATTGTCTAATAGACGCAATCGAGGTGAGCGACTTTCGGCGAAACATACGGCTATTTTCGCCAGTCATTAAACACGCTTTTGTTTTATTATCCGGACACGCAGGGCGTAGTACTACTGTTCCTAATTTTATCTCAGCGTGCAAAGTACATGCATACATTTATATTTAATACAAGAATAAACACCCCATTCATAAGTCTATGTCCGTATGTATGTTACGCAGTTTTCCTCAATTGAAAACGCGCCCCAAGCAAGTTAAGGCAATTCAGGAATAATTAGTAAGAGGGTGACAAATCTTTATGTTCACGATAAACTAATACTGTTAAGACCAATGCTTTCATTGACTTCTATGTCATGTAACTAAGTGTCTTCACACCTTCTAGTATTTACCAGGTACATCTAAAAGCAGGCACTCAAAAGTCAATGTCAAAGCACGTAAATTGGCGTCCATTCCCATCCGCTGATTATCGTTATCGCCTGCCAAGAGCACACTTGCGGTTGATGTCGCTTTCACGCGGCTGTATTTTTAACAGCGAATAATGACACTACTCAGCAACTGCGAGCCGGAGTCATTGCCAGGTGGATACACTCTGTTCTGCTGCGTTTTTACAAAACTATACGATAACAATTTGAAATAGACATTGCCCACTCTATTTATCAAGTAAGGTTTTTTTTTATATATGAGGAGGTTTCGCTTGACCAAAGTCGCAAGTCAAGAAAAACGCATACTTATACGATGCCTACTTTTGAAAGAGATCTGAAACTTGTTTGTTGACTATTTAATAGTCTTAATTTAGCGAAATGAGTAGTATGTTGTTAGACGCCAAATTAGTGTGTTTCGATAAAGTCTCGTCCTATCAGACAAAGGTCTCCATCTCGGATACTTAGCAATACCAACTAATGTATCAGTAACAAGGAAATACTTGACTAGCTGAAAAAATTCTAAATGCCCTTACCGGCCAAAGATCTCTCATCCGTCTGTAGTTGCGCTCGGCGCTCGTTTCTTTGCAGCAGCGCGGCGAAGTAGTTCAGGAACGGTTCCCTCGCGTCCTGGCAGAGCAGGATGTTGTGGCAGATATTATGCAGGGTGTTCCTGCTAGCTTCCACTTCTCGCTGCAGCGCGAAGGCCAGGCTACGATCGCCCGAGCCCGTCGCGAATAGCCGCTCTGCTAGACGCGGGTTCTCTTCCGCGAACAAAGATATCTGAATAAAGAACACATTGACTTGTGAATAAAAATAGACCTTGACGTTGAACCTCACGGTAGTAAAGTTGTCGGTGAAATATACCGACTTACCGCAAAGAAAGGGCCGAGGAAGCTGACGCGAGCGATCTCGCGCCCCGGGGATGTGGACACCGCGTCGGGGCACAGCGAGGGCAGGCGCGCTACGAGCGAGCACACGGGGCGCAGCGCGTGGCGCGGGCCGGCCCTCAGCTCGCATAGCGATCGCAACGCTCTCAGAGCGGGTGACACGCAACCGCGCATCTCTGAACGAATACCCATCAATAGAGGGACGAACACCTGGGGAGAATCAGATTACGTGTGTGGCATACTAACTTAATTAAAACATTGTATTAGCAGCAACGTAATATGTGCAAATTACCTCTTCAAAAACTTCTTTATCCAAATACGTAGCGACTAATAATTCTGGGATGAGGCCGGTCGGCGCGTTCCCGATCAATAGATATGGAAGCAGAGGCGATTTTCTACACTTTTCTAGGTCAAACTTATCCCGCAGCACTAGCACTAAATGACTGACAAGTAAAGTTCTCAAATGTTGTAAAAGATCACACAAAGGCGGTTCCGAACTTTTCTTTGGATGTTCCCGCTCGTACAGGTTGATGTTGTTGTAGAACCTTAATATGTAACTAACGGCTAGACCCTGCGTGGGGATCGTTTTGGGCATGGGCAGCGCGGGCGCCGGACAGCCCGCCTTGTCCGCGTCTGCCTCCGACGATAACGTCCCTCCGGTTAAAGTGTCGTCACCGCAATCCTCGTTCAGTCTTTTCGTCGTTTCGGAGACAGCGATGAGTTTTTGGTTCAGAGGGTCAGCGCCGTTCGTTATCTGCGTTATGACGTCCATAAGAGCCTCTGATGCTAATTCGTCTAGACTTAGTTTAGGATTGTCGAGTAACGACGCTGCGACTGATGGTACGTAAATGCCGCCTGAAACAAAACAGTGCTCTTTGTATGGTTCAAATATTCAATCGTACCTTAAAGTTCCGGCACCGCTTAAACTACTTCCGGGTGTTGCAATTCGCGCTTTAGCGATGTTTTCCCGATTAAAGGTCTGTAGCGGCACTTTTCTACAAGTTCGCCAACACTTACCAGCGCTGTCTTCGGACCAGGAGACCTGGAGGATTTTGCCGACGATGCTCCTCAGCTGCTCCTCTGTCAGCTCGGTACAACTGACGGTTCGCGACCGAGATATCTTCCGCGCGGGGGACGCCGTCGAGTCATTATCTTCCACCTATTATCACAGAAAAAAACACAATTTCTAAAAATCTATTCAAACCAGAACATGTAAATTAGTTACGGAGGATCATCGCCATCGGTCAAATACATAGTCAAAGTCACACATATAAAAATACATACTTTAAAACGTATGCAAAACGCAGACCTAACAAATATACTTAAATATATGTATAGCGGGAAACGATTAAACTAGAGGAATATCGAGAATACTTGTGCTGAAAAACCACAACAAATGAGTCTTTTATAAAAATGGGAGGCAAAGATACATGCGGATCACCTGATGAGAAGTAATCAGCGATCTTATGAGAATCACTGATCCGTCGCCGGCCTTTAGGTCTCCTTCACTCACCTAAGATCTCTCTGAGCCGCGGTATATTGGGCTAACTATATTGAATCATTTCACACAGCTTTCTATAATGAAACTATCCTTCATGATTATTATTATATATAACTTAGTGATAGACTGGCATTACTAGACTTACTTTAATCGAGCTAATGCAGAAAGTCAACCAACTTTGACCTACCTACGCGACGCCATGAAGAACACATATACCTAACTTAGTACTAAACATAAAACAGTATTTATGTCTACCAAGATATACTGATCGTATATATGAAACGATGCATAAGACGTTGACTTAATTTCGACACACCTTTGGCGTTCGCATGACTTTTAGCAATGAATAGATAAATACATAAACTTCCACCAACTATTCCCATATTTTCGCACCTATTTGAATCGAATTGACCTACATAACAGTATGCTTTATTATATTTTTTTTAATCTTTTTGTGGTAATCGTGTAGCCGAGAAAGTGAACAATGAATTAATTATGTAATGCGCCCACGGTACGCGAATGCGGCCATTATTGTGACGTCACAACAAGTTTCTCACGTAACAGAAGCTCCGATGAGGTTTTAGTTACCTGATGGTCAGTAAACACTACAAATGTTCCTAAGTGAGAGGAATCTGGGGGCACGGCAGTTCCCCGCCAATCAAAGTTTTAGGTAATTTGAGCCAAGATCTCCTTTAAACTAACGCAGAAATTGGAGCTTAGAGACTTATTATAATAAGTAGACTAGAGATTTGTAATGATGGCATATTACGTGATTAATTAGACACATTTATTACGTATGGTGCTTTATGTCCAATGTGTATAAGTAGTGTGATAATTTATATCAAGTATGCGGAACCCTGTCCACCGATTTCGACACGCACTTGACCAGCTTTTTTGT
Source organism: Ditula angustiorana (assembly GCA_963691745.1). Lineage (NCBI taxonomy): Eukaryota > Metazoa > Arthropoda > Insecta > Lepidoptera > Tortricidae > Ditula > Ditula angustiorana. Next base: position 10,452,334 of record OY829485.1, read on the forward strand.
AATGCTTATATTTCCCTTCGCCGCGTTCGCAAATATTCACAAACAAACATGAATTGAAGTTCGCGGTTTGGTGATAGAATCCCCATCTCTGATTTGAAGTACTGAAGGGTGTGCGTGCTAGCATCACACTTGACGCACTTGATGCATAATCATTAAAACTTAAGTAGTATATTTCTGACAAAGCAATGATAATATAATTGAATTATTTCAAAGCGCCAAAATGCTTTTTCTTAGGGAGAAAGTAGGTAAACGAGCCTACGCGTCACTGGACGGGAAGTGATCTCAGCCGCCCGCGGGAATCAGCAACCCCAAGAGTACTCTACACACTCTACATTTTATTGGCTTCAGAAGTCATTCTTTTTCTTGGCTCGGTGGAAGTAGTGTAAAGTGGTGTGGAAAGGAGACTGCTCACATGGCTTTTGACTTGATAACCTCTTCTTGTTTCTTGTTACCTACCTTGCTACCTACTACAATTGAGAGTAATCAGTCTGGACTCTGCATGAATGACTTTAAAATAAATTAATGCAGCATGGGAAAGATTGTATGCAGAGTTCAAAAAACGGATAAAGCAAGGAATGTGCTACCCATTCAGCTGATATTTTCAAAGGTGGTGTCCTATAACCGCATATTAATAATAAGTTTGACAATTCTGACAAAATTGTGAAGTACTTTTACATAATAATAACAATGTTATTGAATGAATTCTAATTGGGATCTTATTACGTATGAATAACAGTGTACCAATTGGAAACATAAACCAATCTTATCTGCCTTTATATCTTATGAATTGTTTATCATGTGGGTAGGCATTTCAAACAATAAAACCAGTAATGAAATTCGTAAGGCACTTTGAGATAAAACAAAAATAAACTACAACTACTAGGTGTAGGAAACAAGTTTTACAAGTCGACAGAAAATGCAAGAGCATATTGAGTCTGCAATTTGCAATGTTCTACAACTTTTATGTAGGAATTAAAATGATATGTTTAACTATAAAATCCACCAAACTACTTTTGAAACTTGTAGATATTATTTTATCTTACTTTAATCTTAATTGCACAAACTTAACTATAAAATGTATTATGGTTTTGAACTCTTTTGTATTAATTATTTGTACCCCAATCAAAAAGAGTATGTATGTAACTAAGATAATAAAACAGAGTACAAATATAAATAATATATAGAGTGTATAGTAGGATAAGGGTTGGTGTAAGACTCATCTCTTGATTACACTGCTGTAGTAGGTACTTGTGAACCATTCATTCCTACAAATCAGTCTTTTGAAGGAAATTTTAAGGAAATGTTCTCCTTCAAATGAGATATGTAAAAGTAAATCGAAAGTAAATTTTGATTACAAAAATTTAGAGTGCCTAAAGACATGATGACATGATACACTGAATAGGTTTGTTTAAAACAAATTATTAGTATCTTACCTCCATGGCTTCTTGTTGTTGCTCTGATTGTGAATTTCTTTCTGAGACATCATCAACGTCCATGGACAGAGAGCGCCGGGAGCAGCTTGGAGATGCGTTGCTGGGCCGAGGCCGTACTGGCGAGGGCTCCACAAACTGCGCAGGGGACATCGACCGTGACGTGCTGTCCTCCCTAGTGGTGCCCTGCTCTGTCCCTCCAACAGCAGGCTGTGGCAAGCTCCCAACTCGAACTGAACCACAACTGACTAACGTGTCATCTCCCATAGAATCAAAACTGTACTGCCTTGTCTGTGAGAGATCTGTCATTTTAGTGTCTGGCATTTCGTCTAATAAGTTATTGTCTGCTTTTTCTGTAACAATTAAGCCATCTGCTGGTATTTTAGTCTGGTCATCGGTTTTAACTTGGTCTGTGTAGGTTGGTTGTTTGTTAGCATTGGTGATGTCTGCGGGGGAGGCGGGCAGTGAGGGCGCGGGGCAAGGTGCTGGCGAGAGCGCCCTGGGCGGCACAGAGGCGCCCGGGGCCGCGGGCGCTGTGGGCGCCGCGCTGGGCGCCCCGAGCGCCGCCAGCCGCGCTAGCCGCCGTCTCCGAATCTGCAACAACACCACGGTCCGTACACCACGTGCGACAAACAAACGCGCGGTATCACGAAACGCCAACGCTTTGTTTTGTTACGAAATTAGACTTTCCATACGCACTACGTTGTTGCTTGCTTGCAAAACAAATTTCGAACTCACCTCCTCTTGACTCAGTTCACTCATTGTCGTGGACACTTATTTCAACTTGGAACACTATCGTAACCACCGTTTCCCTGAATTTTGGAAAATGTTTAACAAGAATGAACGATACGGATCAAGCCACACAACGTCAAGCAGTCAGTCACCTCTCAGCTGAGCAATGCTGCCAGTTCTAGTTGAATATTTACCCTACTAGCCTGGAAGATAAAAACTGTTTATCGAATGATTGTATGATAAGAACAAGCACCATAACAACTACCCTTTATTAATTCACACAAGTCTATAAAAGATAAAATTAAGCAATTTTTTACAAGCTATTAAATAGGTAGGTAATATTATCGCTAACGCAGCGATCTTTTCCAGACATCCATGAATATATTAAATAACAAAATTTACGTCTTCTGCGCTTACTATTTTTTTTTGTTTAATTATTTTTCCAAATACGATCTATTTATCCATCCATATACAATTTTTTATCGAAATCCGTTCATTAGTTTGGCTGCAAAGACCAATCATAGGCAGAAAGTAGACGATTGGAAGACTGCTATAGAAGCACGCTAGCGTTTATCGCGCACATAAATGCTTTGGTCCCACTCGCACACGCATACTGGTTAGAACGGGGTATATGCTTTATGTCATCGATAGAAGCTAGCGTGCTAGGCTCCCTGATATGCCTACCTATTGACTATTTTTTGCATTTGTAATTGTATGTTATGTAGGTATGGAAAGGCAGACATGAGTTTGTGTAATTTTACCAGAACAAATTCAGAATATTTTACTGAAAGTCTGTAGACTTCTGGTTCATGGCAGCACTTATAAATACACGTATAAATTACACTACTCATTGATCAACTTATATAATAAAAGGACATTGATTTAAGCATAATTATTTAATAACTTGTGAAAACATAAGGAAAGACTAATCCGTTTCATAACCAACGAACATTCTTTACTGAAACGTTTTTATAGGTATGTACGGATGTTAAAGTTTTACCATCATGAATTCTACAATTACCCTTAGTCAAGGTAACGACGAAATGTGGCAATACCGTGATTTAATTTGTTGTTTATGGTTGGTGAATAGATGACAAGTAGAAAGTATTGAAAATACACGCGTCATTCTGCTTTGTTTGATCAAACGTCTAATTATTTCAATAGAGGGCATTGTAGAATCGATCATGTATATCTTGTTTTATTTTCTTATTTACTAGGAAACAGAAGCATTTAATTTCTTAATCATTTATTCAATTCATATTTCTAATGACTTTACTAATGCAAATAGTTTTTGAAACGATACCATTAACCAGTCTGCATCCAGTCTGGCGTAACTCATGTTAAAAAAAACGGAGTATGAAACACAAGTTAGTTTGTAATGGCGGGTAAACCTACCTCGCTTTAACATCCTCTTTGTAAGATCTCTTCCCTTAATGTATACGTCCCCCTATCACCCCACTGTCTGGGACTGATTTCGTCAAGTTTATTTTATGTTTCAAAGTTGTTCCGTCCGTATTTTTACATCATTAGGGTTTTGTAAGAATGTACAAAATTGAGAAAAAACGGATCCCTTACGCTAAAATTTGTCTACGCTAAGTTGTCTGTCAGTCTGTCAACATTCTTTTCGCAGAAACGGCTTAAATTATCGGGCTGAATTATGGCACAGTTGTAAGAGCAATAATAAATGATTTATTATTGTAGTGTCAAACTGAAGTGTATTTAATAAAATATCTAATAAATTTATTACAGTTAACTTTTTATTTTAGTAATGCTTACTGACGTTCCTGTTAAACCAATATTTTCTGTTTTAATTTTGAAATGAATATTTGTTATATTTATATAAATTATTGAAATAGATCTTAATCTCATTCATTTCCCCGTGATATTGATGTATTTGTATGTCTGTGTGACCCCTTTTTGTGCTTGGCGTGTGGTACTGATTCTTAACTTATGTTTCATACATTTAGTAATGAGACTTTTTTTTGTATGCTGTCGAACGTGTTCTCTTTTACTTTTTATATGACTCTGTTGTGGTCTGGGTCTATCTTTGGTCTATCTGTGTAGTAAATGTCAACGGACATGAAATGTCAAAGCAGTATCGAAGGCGGTTGCCGCATGTTTTGCTTGCTGTATTTTTGTTTACATTTATAAAAAAATCGTAAAGAAGGAGATAATTGAATTGGTTTCAAGAGTTGTTTTAATTTGTTTTATTTGATTGTTTTTCGGTAAAGGGGCACCCATTTTTTTTGTGTTATAGTTACGATGTGAATCCCGAGTAGTGTTTATTGGCTTTAACTATTTATTACTAATTGTGCGTGGAATTAATACAAAATGACGGGGTTTCACGTGTCAGAGCTGGTCGGAGGGCTAAAGTCTCGTCACTCAGAGACCAGGCATAAAGCTATTCGGGAGCTTTTGCACTTCGCTAAGACTGATCTCCGGGAAATGAGCGCGGAGACGCTGACACAGGTCCTCGACGACTTCAACCAGCAGATCCACATCCTCACCTCTAGCTACGATAACAATGAGAAAAAAGCGGGAATACTTACCATTGGTATGTATAGGTTATGTTTATTGTCTCCACAAAACAAATAAAACTTGTTACTTGAATGTAAATCTGTCTATTTGTCACGTTCTGTAGCTTCTGTTGTGTGGCTGACTTTAATAATGGCTAGGACACTTATCATATCATTAATTAATTAATGAAACTAGAGCTGGCCTTCAGCCTAAGGGAAGTGGATTGAAACTGCTAGTTTGTAAATAACACATAAAACTGGTTAGATAAATTGCAAATTATCAATGTTAAATGTGTATTTTTTTACTTGAAAAATTGCTAATGTCATCCTCATGTTTATAGTTCTTGACCTAATTAGATATTGTTTGTTTCCAGTATGTTTGATTGGTGGAGATACAGAAACTACGAAAAGTAGGACAATGCGCTACACCCTCTATTTGAGAAATGTTTTCCCTTCAACTGACATTGGCATTGTCGAGCTAGCGGCCAAAGCAATGGGGCGCCTCGCAGCTACTCTTGGTGTAAAGAGAGGGGAGTATGTAGAACAAGAAATAAAAAGATGTTATGAATGGCTTTCTGAGGAAAGAAATGAAGGGAAGAGGCTCTCTGCTGTTCTTATCCTAAAGGAACTAGCTATAGCCATGCCATCATTCTTCTACCAACAAATCACAAAGTTTTTCAACCACATAATAATAGCTCTACGCGATCCAAAGGATCAGATAAGGGAAGCAGCAGCAAAAGCACTGAGGGCTGCGTTGGTGGTGACAGCACAGAGAGAACTGCCCATGCAAACCAATAAAGTCCAGTGGTACTCTGAGTGTTATGAAGAAGCCATTACATCGTTTTCAGATCAACCAATTAGAGAGAAAGGTCTGAGCAGGGATGATCATGTCCACGGAGCGTTGCTGATACTAAATGAACTGCTACGGTGCTCCAACTCTGCATGGGAGAGGCAATACACTGCCCTCATGCAGAAACTTGATGCTGAACAAGATATTTCAGATGAAATAACATCACTAAATACCAAAATGCCAACTTCATGGAATCAACAGAATTTTACTGAGGAGAAACATCAATCCACTATTATTTATGAGTCTGCAATTTGTAAAGAACTTGTTACTGAAAAGTATGAGAAAATTTGCTCAGGTGAATACTGGTTTTTAAATGAATAACGGGTTTTTGCTTGACCACTGTCTCACCTGTTGGAAGGTGAAGTCTAAGGTGGAACACAACCCAGTCTTTTAATTTGTTTTTTTTTTAAACATACTTTTTTTTATTGCTGATCCGTTATTGCAAAACATTGTGCTTAACTTAATTTAATTATAGGTATTAATGTTTACCCTTTTCTGGTTATACTCTAAGACTTGACTCTATCTTAGGTTTTACTTTTAATTATTGTAAAATAACTATTTAGTGTTTTTGATTCATTCAGTCAATATAAAGTTACTTTATTAATTGTGTAAAACATCAAATTGTTATAAGTTTACATATAAAACAGCAAGGATTACATCTTTCAACCTCTGAATTATTAAATGCCAATAAGTATAACAAACAAAATGTTTTCCAGATGTAATGGCGCAACAAATATCCAGAGCCCATAATGTTCATCAAATGCTTCTGCTCATGATACCGAGGCTGGCAGCTTTCAACAGAGAAGTATTTTCCAAGAGACATCTCAAGTCTACCATAAACCACTTAATCACCTTTTTAAGAGGCAGAGAAAAAGAACGAGCAATGGCTTTTACTACACTGGGGCTCATTTGTGTGGGAGTCGAGACTGATATTCAGCAATACTTAGGCAGAATTATAGAAATTATTAAACTCACCTTACCTCTTAAAGAGACTCCTAAGAAGCGAGCAGGGTCTGACAGCCCATTGTTCAACTGTGTCACCTTACTAGGTTTCGCTATGAAAGAAAATGTTGCTAATGAAGTAAGGGAGCTTTTGGACCCAATGTGTGCCACAGGGCTTAGTGCACAGCTCACAACTTGTTTTAAAGAACTTAGTAATAACATACCTTCACTGAAAAAAGACATCACTGAAAAGCTTCTGAACATGCTCTCTTTAATTTTGAGGAAAAAACCTTATGCTCCAAATAGTTCTGAACAACAAATTGTCCATTTGTTGTCTTCAGCTTTGATGGTTGAGCCCCATGATGCTAATAAATTAGTGTTAGCTTTACGGACTTTAGGGGCTTTCGACTTCGAATGGAACAATACCCTTATGAGTTTCATTAGGAGGTGCACGGATCACTACTTGATGAGCGAGCAACATGACGTTCGGATGGAGGCAGTGAGGACCGCCGCCAAACTCCTCATCAAAGCTATCGAGCGATGCTCGGTCTCTAATTCGAGGACACTCCACATGATTGTGGACGAATCTTTAGGCAAGCTCCTTGCCCTAGGGCGTTCCGATTTCGACCACGAAGTTCGCTACAGAGTCCTCGAAATATTCACGAACCCGGCTTTTGACAAATTCTTAGCAGTGGAAGAGCACCTCAGTTGTCTTTTTGTCGCAATTAACGATTCTAACGCGGATGTCAGTGAACTGGCACTATGTGTTGTCGGCAGGTTGAGTAACATTAACCCGAGCTACACCACACCAACGCTGCGGCAACTTTTCGTACAGATATTAATGGAACTACAGTATTCCGAATCGACTCGTAACAAGGAACAGTCTCTTAGAATGGTCAATAATATTATATCGCACGCGCCTCGTATAACGCGACAGTTTGTTGACACGATCCTGAAAGTGCTCGTGCCTAAACTAAAGGAAAAGGAAAGTAATCCTACTATGGTGTCGTCGATACTAAAAGCGATAGGTGACTTGGCTGAAATCAACGGTGGCGGCAACGCCTTGTATCAATGGCTACCAGAACTTATTTCAATTCAGCTTGAGTTATTATCAGATCCCAATCAACCGGAAAAGAGGAGTATTGCGTTATGGTCATTCGGTCAAGTCATCAGCGCCACAGGCCATGTGGTAACTCCTTACATGGAATATCCTCAGCTGATGGACATGCTTTTAAACTTCCTTAAATCAGACCAGCAAACGAGAGATAGACGGGAAACCATACGCGTTTTAGGTCTGTTAGGAGCTTTAGATCCTTACAAGCATAAGGTCAATCAAGGACTGATAGATTTTCAGACAGTGTCAACTTTGATACCTGTCGTCGACGAATCGACTACTAGCGATAACTTCGACTCCAATACGAGCGAGATGTTGGTGAACATGTCACCATTGGTCCTCGATGAGTTCTACCCGGCCGTCGTGGTCACCTCACTCATGCGGATCCTGCGAGACCCATTGTTAGCTCAGCACCACACCAGCGTTGTACATACGGTCACGTTTATTTTTCAAACACTCGGGATAAAATGCGTTCCTTACATTTCACGTGTCACGCCGAGCCTTTTGTACGTGATCCGTACCACTGAAAATGCAAATTTCCGTGAATTCTTGTTCTCCCAGCTGGCACAGCTGATATCCGTTGTGAAAATACACATTCGAAATTATTTAGAAGAGATTTTCGATATCATCAGAGAGTATTGGACACCGGACACCCCGCTACAGCCGACATTGATTATGCTGGTTGAACATATAACGGTCGCGATCGGTACCGAGTTCAAGGTTTACCTCCGAAAGATATTGCCCAACATTCTGCGTGTCCTTAGATATGACAGAAGCAAAGACAAGTTTTTGACCGAGAAATTACTTCTGACCATTCAAAAATTCGAAAACAACTTAGATGACGTGCTGCTCTCCGTAGTGCCTGCTATCACGGCACTATTCGACGGCAGAAACGTGCCAATGTCAATCTCGAAGCTAGCTATGGAGACCATTGAGCATCTCTCCATGTTTTTGTACTTCAAGCCTTACTCCGCATCTATAATCCAAGCCCTGGCACGAGCTCTGGACACCAACCCACCGCTGAGACTTACGGCTATGAACACACTGTGTGCGCTGATCATTCAGCTGGGGCGGGAGTACATCGACTACATACCATCGATGGAGAGGTTGATGATGAAGCACAAGATACAGTGCCCGAATTACGTGGTGCTAATCACGCGCTTGCAAGTCATCTCTAGTTTAGCATGCGACGACGATTACATGGACGAGACGCGTATGCGGTTGCGAAAAAAAGATGTAAGTTTGATTTTAGTTAGCCTGCTATCATGGCGTGATTTAAGAAAAGGCTCGTTACTATTTGATTTCATAATGCCTTATTTGCTTTGTCTTAATAGAAAATGGATGTCGCTGACTTCGTATGACTTAAATAAAAAAAAACGTTTGTTACATTTTTACAACGACTACGCGACTTAAATAAAACAAAACTTCTGGAAATACCAAGCATTTATGCACACAGGCTGTTTATTCTTTATCGTGGGATATCGATAAACAAATTCTACGCGGACTATATTAGTCGATATTATGAAATTAAGTAGTAACGAAGTCTGCTCTGATTAAGGCACATGAGGTTATAATGATTTTATTTGATTAGGTCGTACCTACGAGCGAAATCCAGACAATGCAGAAGCTAACAGTTAACGTGCAGGCCTTGCGCAAGAGTTGGGGGGTGGGCAACCTCATCTCTAAAGAGGACTGGATGGAGTGGCTGCGGGACATGAGCGTCACTTTCCTCAACGAGTCGAACAGTCCAGCCATCAGGTAGGAATTGATCAGATTAAAAGTATGGTTGTATAAAAATGAGCAACCGACCGATGGATGCGAACGGCCAAGACCGACCTTCCTGTAGAGCCTTGGGGAAGGCCTTTAGCCAGCTGTGGGCGTCTTCCGACTGCTATGATGGTGATGGTGATAAAAATAATATAACAGATCTTACACAAAACTAAATCTAATATTCTTGAACATAGCTGTTTTAACTTTCAATTAAAAATACTTTGCTGTTACGATTGTTTATAATCACGACAGCGTCGATCTCTGGTTTCTTAGTTATTTATAGAGGGTGCGGCAGATATCTCTGTAAGGACGAAGAGCTCAAAAAGATCCTTATTGACCCTTACCTTATTGATTTAATACATTACCTTTTTTTCTTGTATTTTGTGTCTGTAATCAAGATTTTTTTTCTACACAAGAGTAGAGTGTTAATGTTTTGGAGTCCTTCGTCCGTAAGTATATTTGTTGCTACACACAATTTTGTAAGTTGTAACAAACATGTAAATTTTCACAGAGCCTGCACAACTCTGGCTCAGAACTACCCGCAGTTGGCGTACGAGCTATTCAACGCTGCGTTCGTGTCTTGCTGGACGGAGCTGGACGACGGGTCGCGGCGTGGGCTGGCCAGCGCGCTGGAGGCCGCGCTGGACGTGCCGGACGCGCCAGACGTGGCGTTGGCCGTGCTAACTCTCGCAGAGTTCATGGAGCACTGCAAGAAGGGCGACCTGCCCATATCGCTCCGGCTGCTGGGCGATACTGCTATCAATTGCAAGGCGTACGCCAAAGCCCTCTATTATAAGGTAAGGCTAAGGTTATTTAATGTCTTTAGATACAGATATTGTCTTTAGATGTCTGTCCAGAATTTTACTAAATGCAATCGGACAATCCCTGAGACATTGGGTTCCTACAGGTTGATCGCAGTTATCGACAAATCATTTCAACTGTATGTGTCACACACGAGAGATATCCCATCAACCGGGCAGCTTAGTATTATAAAGCTCTTATCTCTCTCCATTTCATTCGTTCAAGTAGCGAACAGTCGTACCTTTTAAGATCCTGATGATGCCTTGTATAAGTTTTTTTTTACAACAGAAAGACAAACGAGCAAGAGAGACCATCGAGAGTTGTAGAGGCGAAACGCGCGTAGATCGTGTAGATTGTTTGTGTGTTAAGTGGTGACGGTTAATAGTGGAGAGAGGAGGGAGAGAAGGAGGATACGGTTTTGTATGCATGCATGAAAACGTATATATGTCGCACTGACGCAGGTGTTTTGCGCGTGAGTTTACATCACTGGTTTCGCGGAGCTGCAGGTAGTTTGTTCCCTTTTGTAAATATGGACCTCCGCAAAGTAACGCCTGAATCTATTTATTGCCTTGCAAGTTAAGTTATTTCTATAAATAACTTAACTTGCAAGGCAATAAATAGATGAATAGATGTTTTGGTCATTCAACAGTTCACCGCAACATTATAAAAATCAAAATTATCGTTCTTATCATCTTTAGGAAGAAGAATACCGCAACAACCCATCAACCCAAGTAGTAGAATCTCTCATATACATCAACAACAAACTCCAACAAAAAGAAGCGGCCAACGGCTTACTGGAAAAAGTGATCGCGCAAAATAAAGGCGGAGACAGCTCTCTAAACGTACATGTGCGATGGTATGAAAAGCTCCACAATTGGGACCAGGCGCTGGACCTTTATAACAAGAAGCTGGAAGTAGAGCCGCAGGACGACGAATCCAAGCTGGGTCTCATGCGGTGTTTGGAAGCGATGGGAGAATGGAGGAAACTGTACAGCATCACGTTAGACCAGTGGGACACCTTATCCGATGACATAAGAAAGAAATCTGCGAAGATCGCAGCTGCCGCGTCCTGGGGTCTTCAAGAATGGGACGCTATGAAGAAGTGTGTCGAGTGTGTTCCGGAAGACACTCAAGAAGGAGCTTTCTACAGAGCCATATTAGCTATTCACGAGGGCCAGTGGCCCGAGTCTAGACATTATATTGACTTAGCGAGAAGCCTGCTCGACTCTGAATTGACCGCAGTGGTCACAGAGAGCTATCAGAGGGCGTATGGGTCGCTTGTCAATGCACAACTGTTGACAGAGCTAGAAGAAGTCGTCACATACAAACTGGTCGAAGAACGACGAAGTACTATTCGGAAAACATGGTGGTCGCGGCTGCAGGGTGGCCAGAGGCTGGTAGAGGATTGGCGGAAAATGCTACAGATAAGAAGCTTAGTTCTCAGTCCGCGGGAAGACTTCCAAACGTGGCTTAAGTTTGCATCTCTATGTAGAAAAACCGGTGCGTTAACTCAGGCTCACCAAATCGTCCTCTCGATTATAGGAAGCGATCCTATCAATAACCCTGACGTGCTATTCCACATGCAGGATCCCAGGGTAGTGTTGGCGTATAGCAAGAATCTCTGGGATGCTGGAAATAAGCGCTACGCTTACGATATTTTACAAAGATTTGTGGACAATTCAGAACCTGAGACTGAGGAGCAGTGTCGTCTACTGGCGCGCTGTCATCTAAAACTAGGTTCGTGGTGCGAATCCCTACAAGAAATCAATGAATTGTCGATCCCGGAGATTTTACGTAACTATTCTGCTGCGGCCATTCTCGCCCCTGATTGGTATAAAGGCTGTCACGCCTGGGCCTGTATGAATTTCGAGACCGTTCTATTTTACAAGCAACAAGACAATATGTCCGAAAGCAGTGTCGCGGGAGGCTCGAGCGAGAAAAAGGTATCCAGAGCTGACTTCATCAATACCCACACGATACCAGCTATCGAGGGCTTTTTCAAATCCATAAGTCTTTCTAACGGCAGCTCTCTGCAAGACACTCTCAGATTACTGACGTTATGGTTCGATCACGCTCACAATCCGACTGTATATGACGCATTATTCGAAGGAATACGGCAGATCGATATAAATATATGGCTTCAAGTGATACCTCAGTTGATAGCGAGGATAGATTCACCGAGGAGTTTGGTGGCAAAACTAGTCCATATTCTACTCATTGATATAAGCAAGCTGCATCCTCAAGCACTGGTCTATCCTTTGACGGTCGCCACTAAGTCTTCGTTCTTGACGAGGAAGAACGCGGCGCACTATATCTTGAAGACGATATGCGTCCACTCGCAAAATCTCGTGAACGAGGCCGCCTTGATATCGGAGGAGCTGATCAAGGTGGCCATATTGTGGCATGACCAGGTGTTCATAGCGTTGGATGAAGCGTCGAGGTATGTACTATAGCTTGTTATAAATACATACCAGTCTCTTACCATATTTTTCGCGGAACTTTAAAGCAATTCAACGTTTATTCTCGTAACGAGTTCCCACCAGTCTTGTAGTTAAGTTATTAAACAAATGCGGGTGTTTGCAGGCTATATTTCAGCGAGAAGGACTACAAAGGCATGTCGCGCACGCTGGATCGCATGCACGCGATGCTGGCGCAGCCGCCGCAGTCGCTCAAGGAGGTGTCCTTCCTGCAGATGTACGGCCGCGACCTGAGCGCCGCGCAGCGCTGGTGCGAAAAATACAAGGTCGGTGTCTTAGTTTTTTTTAAACAAACTTGTGTCGGCGGCAAACAAGGTATCAGCACAGCCTGTAGACGTTTGTAACATCAAAAGTTATACTTGTGCATTACTGGCCCTGGAGGACGAGCTATCGTGTAGCCTAATGAGTTCTAAAGACCTCGCTTACCAGTAGAAACGTGAAACGTAGCTTAATTGGGCTGCGGTGTTCTGTTAGGCCGAGGTCCTTCCCCGATCGCGCAGCTCAAATTCAAGCAGAATAAACCGCAGTGCCCTACCTCTCTTAAATTTGTCATCTACGATGCTTTTAACAAAATTGCGGCTTGCCTGTCTGAACTGTCTATTTGCCCGCGTAACATATTTCTCTAGCCCGATGTCAGGAATCAATACAAACTGGTAGACGCACGATCGGCCACAAATTGCTCCCGTCGCTTCAGTATGTGACGTAATTGTTTTCAATTTGTCCCCCGCTCGCACGCAGGAGACGAGCGACGACCGCTACCTGAACGAGGCGTGGGACCTGTACTACCACGTGTTCCGGCGCATCACGGCGCAGTTCCGCTCGCTGGCGTCGCTGGAGCTGCAGTACGTGAGCAAGAAGCTGCACACGTGCCGCGACTTCGAGCTGGCCGTGCCCGGCTCCTACGTGCCCAACGGGAAGATCATCAGGATATCCCATATACATAGCCATTTGCAGGTACGTTTTGGAGTTATGTTGGTATCTTAATTTGTTATATTGAATTGACTATAGAGATTTTGTCTGACCCTTCTCTTAGGTACCGTGGCAATATTGGGATTTATAAGCCCAGTATTCCCGATAAGGGAGCTGCTAAGTACTCCGCTGCTGATGCTATTATGAAGCAACCCTTTGTTGAATTCTTACTGACTCCCACCATCGCGTCGGTCACCAATTTAAAGGCATGAATCCGCGACCGACTGCAGACGGCACAGCTCTCCGTCTCGTACTGGTCGCTCCGCTCGACTGAAACCACAGTCGTAGAATCGTACCTTAACCATATTTTTACATGTTTCCAACAGGTAATAAAGTCGAAGCAGCGCCCGCGGCGCCTCACCATCCAAGGCTCGGACGGCAAGCAGTACATGTTCCTGCTGAAAGGGCACGAGGACTTGAGACAGGACGAGCGAGTGATGCAGCTGTTCGGGCTCGTCAACGCGCTGCTGCAGGCCGACACCACCACGTACCGCCACGACCTCGCCATTCAGCGCTACGCTGTCATCCCGCTGTCGCCCAACTCGGGACTTATAGGTAGTACTAATATATCACATCAACTCCACTGTTTAAGAGCTTTCTCTTGCGCTATCTCGATCCGGTGCCACCATTATTAAGGGTGATAGAGTAATACGGTATATGAACGCTTCGATGCCTTCGATTCGATCAAAGCGAAAACTCCCCTTAAGCATGCATCAAGCGGTTCGTCTACCACGTCGGCCATTACTCTACAGACTTCAGCTGGGATCCCATTTCGGTGACAAAGTGTATATCGGTGTCCAAATCATTATGGTTACAACACATACTCAAAGATAGGACCACTTTCTCAAAGGGCACAGAAATGTCTACGATGGTATTGAGCGTGTCATGGGTAATGTCACATGGATACTAGCCCGATTAGGAAGCTCGGTGTTGGTACTTTACTACTATGTTTTTTTCTGGTTAAAATTCAAATTCGTGTATATTCACCAGGCTGGGTGCCTCAATGCGACACGCTGTACAACCTCATCAGCGACTACCGCGACAAGAAGTCCGTCAAGATGGCGCTCAACACGGAGCAGCAAATCATGCTACGGATGGCCTCGGACTATCAGAAGCTCATGTTGAAGCACAAGGTACTCATTATAGATCCATATATGCAGAGACGAAAATATACAGGGTGTAAGGGACAACGTACCGAAAACTGAAACCCTGGTTTCAGACTTATCTTGAACTAAAAAATAGTATTTCGTATTGACTCGTGACGTCTGACAGGTAGTTGGTCGCAATAGATTGCGTAGCAAAAATAATATTTGAATAGGGGAAATTTTGTTCTTGAGTTTTTGGGAAAATAACTACTTAATTATTGTTCAGGATAAGGGTCAACCAGGGGTTCAGTTTTAGGTAGGGGAAATTTTGTTCTTGAGTTTTTGGGAAAATAACTACTTAATTATTGTTCAGGATAAGGGTCAACCAGGGGTTCAGTTTTAGGTACGCTGTCTCTTACACCCTGTATGTTATCGCTACAATTTCAAGACAAGTCAAGTATGGCTGTGTTTCAACGCTCAATATTATTGGGCAGTAGCCTACGCGAATAAAAATTCTACGACAATGAGGTCATTTAGCGCATATGTGTGTATGTAAATTCTTTATTGTACAAAAACATAAATGTCAATAAGAGATACAGTGACGTACAGAGGCAAACTTAAAAAAACACAATAAAAGTGACACGTAAAATGCTCCATGGCATATCCTTCTTTCTCTATCTAAGATTTATCCTTAGAGCTGACTAATCTATATCCAAGAAGTCCACTACTTTTATTTGTTTTTATTTTATAATACAAGCTAAAACAATTTAGAATGTAATTCTTAGGTGGAAGTATTCGAGCACACGCTATCCCAAACGCCAGGGAACGACCTAGCCCGCTTGCTCTGGCTCAAAAGTCCTTCAGCGGAGGCCTGGTTTGAGCGCCGCACCAACTACACGCGCTCGCTGGCCGTCATGAGCATGGTCGGCTACATCCTGGGGCTCGGCGACCGCCACCCCTCCAACATCATGCTGCACCGGGTCTCGGGGAAAGTCTTGCATATCGACTTCGGGGATTGCTTCGAAGTGACGCAGACGAGGGACAAGTTTCCCGAGAAGATACCGTTCAGGTTGACGCGAATGCTGATCAACGCTATGGAGGTGGGTGTTGAAAACTTTACTGATGCCTTAGTTTTTTTTTTCAGAATAGTTTTTAATTTAGGTACCAATTAGATCACTCAGCTTTATTATTGTAAATTAGTGTAATCATTTTTTGTGTCTATTAACAGATTTTCCTGTTAATTTTCAACAAATAAGTAAATAAAAAGTCGTAAACAATCTTTTAATTGCGCGACACTCGATCTTCTCACTAATGCCTCGTAATTAAAAAAATTAGGGGCAATGGAATTAAATATCCTCTCTTTCTATTTACCCACCACTATACTAAAATAAAGTCCTTTTTGAATCCTTTTATGAAAATAAACCTTATTGCCCCTCAGGTAACCGGCATTGAAGGCACATACCGTTTCACCTGCGAAGCGGTAATGCACGTGCTCCACAAACACCGCGACAGCGTAATGGCGGTCCTGGAAGCGTTCGTCTACGACCCGCTGCTCAACTGGCGCCTGGTCGACAACGACCGCCACTCGCTCACGGAATCCACCTTCTCTTCAGACATCGACTCGTCCCTCTCCTTGCCCAGCCGCAGCAGGAACCATTTACACTACGAGTCAGTAGAAATACCTCCGGAAGCGAACCTTAATAAACGAGCGCTGTCCATACTCAACAGGATAAGGGATAAGCTGACTGGCAGGGATTTCCCGCAAATTGAGGCCGTCGTGAGCGTTCCCAAGCAAGTCGATTTGCTGATAAAATTGGCTACGAATAATGAGAATTTGTGCCAGTGCTACCTGGGGTGGTGCCCATTCTGGTAAGTACCTGATACAGACCATATAACCTAAAGATCTTGCTTAATGTATTTTTAGTGAGTAACCAAAGCTGCCAAAATGGCGAGGTTGCAGGGGGACGCTCCGCTGTGATTGGTGCGTTCGTCTGGCGCTTTATAAGACGTAAAGATTCTGTTCGAGGCTTGCCCCTCGTCTATAGTTTTTGACTCTGAGCTTGGCTCGCGGGGGCGCCCCGCTATGAGGGGTCTATTTTCGTCTGTGGTACCGATAATCGACGTTTCTTTAAGGAACATTTTAAGCTACAAGTTTAATTGTACATGTTCGAAATTCAGACGGTATTGCTTATATTACGGAGCTAGTTACTATACGGTCGTTTATGTTGAAAACGACTGAACTAATTTGAAAGGTCTTATGAATCTTTAGTCAGCGGCCCAGTCGTTGTCACTGAATCCATAAAATAGTTTTATCTACTTGATTTACCAATTTTAACACCTTTTTAATTTTCGGACAAGAAAATTGTTACAGCTTTTTGAAATGCTCCCTTTAGCTAGCATTTAGCTGCAAGGACATAAATGTAAATTTTTATATAGTGTTAGTATGTAATGATCTATATAACCTGATTGAGAGACAAGTATTGCCTTAAACTAAATTTAAGCTTCTTGCAACTGCAATTTGTAAATAATTAAATAAATTATTATTAAGGTAAATTATGTATTGAGCTTTAATTTCCTTTAATGTTGTGATTAAGTTTTCTATATCAGTCTAACCACAGATTACATAAAACTATTTTTGCGTCCCTTAAAGTCGAAGTGACCGACTATCCGTGTGTGTGTTAAGATTTATATAAGCTACTACTGAAGTAAGACTAAGAGTATTATATCTCACTTAGGTATTTAACACTAGGCTATTATTGAAGTACGCTTAAAATATTTTGTACATGAGTCCAGTTGAAGTTGAATTTTAATTTAATACACCTGTTGGAAGTGTGATTGTGTTTTTGCTTTGATTTTTATACAAGCCCCTTGAAAAAATTAACGACCTCAAATGTAAAGCTTTTAAAGTGAAATATCTGCAAGGTATTTTATTGAAGTTTTGATAAGTTAGAAGTGTACCAAACTTGCATGTTGTTACAATTCCATACAGCTTATTACCTACATTTTGGACGTTAAAATTGCCTCTTAATTGCATCAAGATATTTAATAACCTCTTTTAACGGCAATCGGGTTAAGAAAACCATGATGTCCCTATGACTCACAAACTTTAATGAAATCGCGCAGTATTGTGAATGTGAACTACTTATGTGTGATCATACGGTGTTGTAGATTCCACCATTTAACTTTCCATTGTACAGCTGATTGCCTATTGTAGCGCTCTGTGAATCGATTTAAAGTCAAAACAATGGTAATGAGTGTTTTCGTATGACTAAGTCGAGGGGATTCCTGTGCTCAAGATACAGTGTTGCCGTTTATTACAGCGACGGTGGCGCCGCCGTCCTTTGCCTACTGTTTAGTGACGGAGGCAGATGAAACTAGTGTGTTATCTTTATTGTTACTTACTACTGCATTGTCACCTTGGCATGTCTTCAAAAACCATGTGATCGCTCAAATTTACTTTATATCTTCCCAACTCTATCTAAATGCTGCCATGAGAAAGGGACGCATTGAGAGATTAACTAATTCCTTTAATGCTGTAATTTCCTAAAAACCTTTCTTAGTGCTCCTCTGCACCTAAGGAACAAATGCTCAAAATGTCATGTTTTTATCTTCAGCAGTTTAGGTTGTGCATCGTACAATAAGCTTGTCAGTCAGTGAGTAACGGAACTCTTTAATATACCTTATACAGGGTGTAACATTTAGATGGGTCAGTATGGGAAAGTCTGAAACTATAAGACATACGAAGAACTGTTCGTAGGAACCATGTTATCTATTTTAGTGACAAGTAATACTGCATTCATACATTAAAAAAAACTGGTACTCAGCTCGGGAATCGTACCCGGACGTTTCGAAAAATAAAACTAAAACTATTTATATTTTAACATTCAACTCGTTTAGGTAACGAGCTTACTATTGCATTTTGTATCTTCAGGTGGTGAACTTGCGTTAAATTTGTCTCTATGGCTGTTTTAAGGTTTTCAGTAGAGTCGTAGCTTTTTTGTACACTTCATCCATAAATAGAAATAGGTTTAATTTTATTTTTCAAAACATCCTGGTTCGATTCCCGAGTTGAGTACCAGTTTTTTTTTAAACGTATGAATGCAGTTTTGCTTGTCACTGAAATCGATGACATGGTTCCCGAGAACAGATTTTCGTATGTCTTTAGTTTTAGACTTTCCCATACTGACCGATCTAAATGTTACAGCCTGTATATTAACAAAGTAAGAAGGATCCGTAATAATTAATGCTAGTACACTGATAACTTTATTATGTTTATTGATGGATTTATCTTATGTACAAAATTTTAATACTAAATATTGACAGAATCCTTTATTTAACATTTAGTATTATTTACTGGCGATACCAAAGCGATAGTCAACAAAGTGACTACCTACTAACTACCTTTACGGTGTGTCAAATCACTTATAATTTTTTCTTTCACAACCGTACCACATTTTCCAATTCAGAGGTTTACGATTACGCTATAATACTGTCCTTTTGATAGCTTATGAATGAGAGTGGTAATAGTTTGGATAGTTTGGTGCACAGAACTTGGTCCATTGTCGGTCTGCTTAGGAAAATGTCTGTGTCGCCGTCTGATGATACAAACTCGCTGAGCGACTGGCGGCAGAAGCCGCAGGGCGCCGTGAAATACTGTTGGTGTGCCACCACGGCCACCATTTTGAAGTTTAAGTAACCATCGCATACGGCTTTCGGTAGAGCCGCTCGCTCCGCGCAAATGCTAGGCGCCAACGCTGCATTCTCTATATTACACCCCGTGTAGACCTTGGAATCTTTCTCAGTAAGAATGGCCGCTCCCACTGCAAAATTGGAGTATGGAACATACGCTTTCTTCCGAATTTCTACGGCTTCTTTGATTAAACTCTGTACAGTTTCACCTGGAAAGCAAGGAGTTAATAGAAGTTAGTTACACATTGCAACTTCTATTTGTTACGCTTAAAGACTTTTCATCGATACAAAAACCGAAAATGCATAGATACATCCGTAATCCATACATACAGACGAAACACATACTTAACCCCTTCTCTTTGGCTTTTCGTCGTAGTCGGAAAAATATGGTAATCTTTCCATATAATTATTTATTGAAAGAAGCAATCAATTAATTATCGGAATAAAAAGGATATCTACAGAATGTCCATTGCAAACTAGACAGCTAACGGAAGGACGGGCTTAAATAACTTCCTTCTCTATCTTCCCTTTTAGGTTTGTTACGCCGACTTTATCTACAAGTAGATTACTAAGACCATGTAAATTAACTTTCACAAGGTTACAAATTGATATGATTATTGATTAGTCTTGTAACAATGATTACGATGATATACATATAGAGATAAACAAAAGGCGATTTGTGTGGTCACGCTTTCGTCACTCGTTGTTAGGGTCACAGCTATAAACAAGTACGATGGAGCGACTGAAGATCCGCCTGTACCTTCCCTGATAACTAGATAAATCAATAATCAGAGGTCTTCTTAACAATTTTATAAATTGTATGTGATAAAACGTAAAAACCACATTATAATAGCTGCAATCTCATAAGAAACTAACTTACTATTTTAATTGCTAATTGAACTGTACAAGAGAACAGAACGTGGTTTTCTTAAGCGAAAACGTTTAGACATTACATTTCTATGATCTCAAACAGCACGTCGGTTTTAATAACACATTATTTATAGTTTCATCTAAGATTAGGTCACTAGGGACGAGCGAAAATAACTAACATGTTTTCAGTGATATATACCTCGTACTTCATACATGGTTCTATAAAATTACGCGAAATTCAATCAAAGGTTTATTGACAGGCTTAACAATAACAATGTAAAGCGAGCACAACACATTGGGTTTGTCTGGAGATTTCGGAAATTGATTTTCATAGAGGGAAATAGGTACTTACTTAGAGAATGGAAATCCACTACTTCGAAGTTGTCCATGGCAGCGTGTATTCGTGGCGGAGCGGGGAGCGCGTGCAGGGCTCGCAGCGGCCGGCGACGAACTGAGCGATTGATTAAGGCCAACGATCGTTGATCAGTGTGTGATTGTCGTTGTGATTGAACGTACAATCAGCTGCGGCGTTTATGGGGAAACTGAGAAATTTCAACAAGAGTAGCAAGAAATTGAAACAAATTTCTTTGCTACTCGCTCCACGCACCCAGTGCCAAGCAAGTGTAAAACAGCTGCGCCAAATACGGATGTTCGCAAATTACCGGCTAATTGTACTATATTTTCAATACCGCTTTTAATTTTGTGGTTACCTAATACCTATTCTGGTAAGCAAAAACGTCAACATAACATATATTAAATATCTAAGAGCAAAAACGGGAAACATTTTGGAAGCACTAGCCAATGAAACGAAAATAGTTTAGCACAAAATCTTAGATCAGATAATTAGACGTAAGAAGATGGCGCCACGATGAAAACATGGGAAATTCGTGTAGTCAGTCATTCCAATTTATGAAATCTGTCTCATGCGAAGGTAGCGCGTTCGAGTTATTTTTACATGTATTTTGAATAATTAATAGATTCAGGCGTTACTTTGCGGAGGTCCATATTAACAAACTGTTCCAGTTTGTTTTTATGTATTTTGAAATTGCCTTGTTTGTTAATGTAACTTTCTATTTATGTTTTGAAAAAAAAAATATTGCTTAACCTTGTATGTGGTTTGGAAATCTCGTTTTCTCAATAAAATTTTACGCCGACTGTACTTAGAAAGTACCTATATCCACGGGGTCAACAGTTTCTTAAGTATGGTATGGGAGCCAGGATAAATAAAGTTCATTTTACGTTGCGTGGATACAGTCAACACCTATACCTATCTACACTGCCGAAGAGTTCAAAGAGAGATTGGCATAAGACTGTTTTCAAAAGAGTAAAGAACATGTATTGTGTCGATCTTTTTAGCTTTGAGTGTTCCACTTCTTTTGCTGGTGATTGTACAAACAAAATGGTTTAGTAAAATATATTTGCGCGAACATTCGCGACCTGACGATTGATGAAAACTTACGGAGTAACGTTAGATAAGTAGGCACCATCCATCCAGTGAACGTCTGATATGGTATTTAACTAATTTGGTTGTCAACGCTGCACAATGCGAAAACTTGAGCAAAGTACGGAATCAGTCTTGTGTGCTCCTTGTTAATCTATCTACATCTACACTAATATAATAAAGAGGAAAACTTTGTTTGTTTGTATGTAGGGGGGTAATCTCTGAAACAACTAAACCAATTTCAAAAATTCTTTCACAGATAGAAAGCTACACTGTCCGTGATGGACATAGGCTACTCATTCCACGCGGACGAAGTCGCGGGTGTCTGCTAGTTTTTAATAGAATAACATGACCTGCCGAACCTGGGATCATGATCTTAGCGTACCTACATACCCCGAATTAGAAAACTGGAAAAAATGATAGGAGAATGATGGTTACGGGAATATCTTATTTCATTATTTGCTTTCAAAATATCAAACATTGTTGTCATGCAGTGAAGTGCAGAAGGTGAAAGTAGAAGTAGACATACAATACCTGTCATACTTTAGCAAGGACACTAGCAATGCCATTGTCTTGAGGAAATTGGGCGTTAATGAAATAAGTACCCCTCGTAATAAAAACGCACGCAATTATCTTATGAAAACTCCTGTTACGTGACCTATACACGTACATATAAAGCGATCAGTTCAGGTCATTTTGCGTTTAGGGCATTTTTCAGATTAAGAACTTGACCATTGCAAAAGGTGCAAAAGTGGATACATATTTGTGTAGTCCACAAAGAAATAAAATATACTGTTATTTTAAATTATTTATTTATATCTTATCTAGACTAGGCCCACTTACATCTAACGCAGTTGTAAACATAAACTTAGCATCGCTATGCGGAACTGAATAAGGAACAAGTTCAAAGTAACTACACGCTTGCCCTTCGGCCAACGAGCAGGACGCACTCACATGTTAGAATATGACACAAATATCTGTTGCTTACCCTAAGGCGCGAAACCGGTGCACATCCAAGCCGACACTCAGTGGCCCTAACATGACTGGTCAAGTTTAGTTTATCTCTATCTGCGTCCCTTTCTTATGACACTAGTTAGACAGAGACACAACGAGGGCTTAAACTAAACCTGGGCTATGTTAGGGCCGTAGTTCGCAGATTGGGTCATTTCCTCGATTTTCATTTCATCGAGAGCTATGTTCAGTCAAAGACAACCTTAATTGACCATTAAATACCGAACTCAGAGAAATTGTCTATGAACTCTCGATAATGCAAGGAGCTGCGCGCGTCACGTTTTCGCTACAAGGCAGGCGACCGCGGTGTTTGGACGGTAGCGAGGATTACGGACTCGCTAGCCGCTAAGCAAGGCACTTGTTAATGGAGACGTAGTCGAACCTAGAATATGACCGCGTCCTGCACATTGATGTAGCACTCGTTACCTTTTGACAAAGATGTAGAGTTTAAGTAACCTTTAAGGTTGCTCAAAGAGCAGAGCAGACAGATTAGTCGCTGGCCAGTTTTGGCTCGTAGTGGCTGTACCATACCTGTTCAAGTTATATTTATCACTCCGTGTGACCCTTTCTTATGCCAATAGTTAAAGAGAGAGGTACGGAGGGATTAAATTAAATTTTGACTCATGTTAGGCCGCCTGACCGTAGTTGGGAGTCCACTGAGGTAACCTGGGTAAATTTTTAGCAACATAAATAACTAAACCATTGATCAGTCAAACAAAAACTCCCCACTATTTCACAATGTACAGTACCGTGACCATGCCTCTAGACGACTAAACTTACAAATGCTACAATTTGACACATTTGTTAAAAAATAGGTACAAAAATATGACAAATATGTTAAATTGTAGCACTTGTAAGTTTCGTGGTTCAGGCCTTTAAGCACTAAAAATGTACAAGTAAACTTGTAAAATATGATAAATGCAGAATGCACAAAAGGCTGGTATGTTAATTTTGGGTGCAGGAGCTGCCCAAGTTTAGTAGGTATATCCCTCGGTGCGTTTCTTTTCACAACAGTTAAACATAACCGCACCGAGGGATGAATTTAAGTTGGGCGCGCATATTCGGTCGCTGTACTAATTTTGCGTATTGTAAATCGTGGTTAGTATTAGTGGTACTTACATTGCCAGGGATACAAACAAATTAATGCGAGCGGCTGGTCTCTTGAGTCAACAACTTGAAAGTAAATTTCCATGCGTCGGTAACAATAGAACTTAAAATTCTTAAAATTAATTACCGATGTAAAAATATAAAACTAGTGACTATACATTTATTATAAGTCTGATATAGATGCAACACTTAAGGAAGGAACAAAGGGAATATAGGCACTGTCGAATGTAGTAGCAAATTGGTTGAAGTATTCCACAAACTATGGTTAACTTGCGCCAAAACATTAATCGTGTATAATGCGGTAAATTTACAGTTTTTTGTATGAACCTGGCGTGATTTACCGTCCTAAACATATTGAACATTTTGGAGCAAGTCAGCCTAAGTATATTACACACTTCCTTCCTTTCCTTCCTTAAGTTTTCCATCTATAATAAACATAAAAATATAATTATTTAAATATGATATCCCGACTTATATACTACGTAGTATCACATCATTTTCATATAACGCTTTATTTTTATTACCAATTAATTTCGAATGAATTAAGACATACAGCAAAATGCCACATAAGCAAATATGATGAAACCTTTCATCTTTAACAATGTTCTCACATTTTCAGCACAGAATGCGTTTCTAATACAAGATAGGATTTTTAAAAGGGAAAATATTAATAACTCAAGGCTAGAGTTTGTTAAAAAGGAGAAAAGTTTTAAGATTTGAATGATGTGTTGATATCCACGAGTTATGGATAACCAGATAAATAAAAGATGTTCAAATAAATAAAGTTAAGTACCATTCCCGGATTATCTGACTTCAGCGGAAGTTAATGAATAAGCGCGCTGATACGCTCCGAATCGGCGCATCAGGTAGGAATCATACTTGAGAGAGAGACTAAACCAGAGAATGACTTTACAAAACTAAGACTTGCTTAGAGAGGACTATTTTCAAAGAATCGTTGCTCTAAATTAGTGAAATTAGATATGGAAAGGATTCGAAAACAGTATGACGAAAAGGAAATAACATTTATTAGATTATGCTGAAACGACTTTTTAATACAGTAACTGCTGCCTCTTCGTTGACCTTATGTCACAAACGCACTTGAGCGGTCAAATTACTGCAGCTTTGCGTTTCCGGCATTAGGTAAAAGTTTGTAAAACGCACATATGCGTTTGAGGCAGTGAATGCGCTAAATTCGCCCCTGTTTCGCACCAGTTTACGGTGTTTAGTTTTTTTGTTATAAGGAGATCACTTAAGACCTATATTTTAAAGAAACTTATAAATCACATAGAGTGGCTTACATTAGACACCGCGACGAGTCTATCCGTAAGCAAGGCGCATTGCGTCGAAATAAATAGGAAACTTGACACAAAAAGAAACACGCTTAACATATCGTAGTAAAGACCTCATCTATAACAATGCAAGTTTTATCCTGTAGCATTGCTGGGAATGAGGATCGTCCAATGTCAGTCAGTGATTCTCAGACAATCTCCTTAGATTAAGTCTAATTGGTCAAGGCACCGACACCAATTGAGAATTGGGCATTAACAAAACTTTGGCTTCATTCGGTCACGCGACGCGCCGCAACAGTAGGTTGGTACTGAGATATTCAACACCACGATTTTCGCATCATCGCTCAATGGAAACCGTAACACGACTGGTTAACTTGTTCAGGTATAAATAAATATACCTTTTATTTATTAGTCAATGTGTGTTTTCCCTGAAGGGGATTTTAATACGTTGATTTACAGTACAGCATTTAATGAGAGTATAAAACGCTGCATATAGTGCTATAGTTAAGTTTGATTGCGTTCTAGGCAGCATATCCGTAATAGGTTTCCCTTGTGTGACGACTCAAAGAATTTCATTCATAACAAAAAACAACATGGCGTACTCATTTACAATCTCGCAAAGAGGTCTCCGAGACGTCGATCGGTTTATACGTATAAATATCTAAATCTCAAGCGAACTAACCGCAGGTCGATGGCACCTCGTCTCACATACAAACATCAGAGGGGCCGCCGGGCCGCTCACCAGAACGGGCACCAGCCGACGTAGCACTGGCAGAGGTTCTCGTTGCTCGTGGCCTGCTGGATGAGCAGCTCCACCTGCCGCCGCACGGAGACGGTCTCGTCGATGTGCGGGAAGTCGCGGCCGGTGAGCTTGTCGCGCACGCGGTTGACGATGGCGAGCGCGCGCGCGTTGAGGCTGGTCTCGGGCGCCGGCTCGGGCGCGGGCGCGCGCGCGCGGCCGGCCGGCTCGGGCTCGGCCGCGTCGGGCTCGGCGCGCGAGCGGCGCGCCGCGTCCACCAGCCGCCAGTTCAGCAGCGGGTCGTACACGAACGCCTCCAGCACGGCCATCACGCTGTCCTTGTGCCGGTGCAGCACCTCCATCACCGACTCGCACGTGCGCCGGTACGTGCCCTCGATGCCCGTCACCTGCGCCCCGAGACATTATTCGGACGCGTTCGTCGACCGATTCGGATGAAATTTTGTTAAACGATCGTTGTGACGGCACCCTCGCCGTGCCGAAAATGATTTAAATATTTTACTAAATCACCGCTGAGGCGCACGATGGACGCGTTGCCGACCTGACTTCAAAAATCGATTTCAAAAAATAATAATTTTTTTAGGATCACGACTGGCGATCAGGAATATATGTAGATAGGTTGCCAGATTCGGCAGATCGTACAACAGCACACAGTGAGATAAATCTGAATGGCTTTCGCCTCGTTTATTCCACACGCACGCGAGAAGTCACTCACCTCCATAGCGTTGATCAGCATTCGCGTCAGCCTGAACGGTATCTTCTCGGGGAACTTGTCCCTCGTGACGGCCACTTCGAAGCAATCCCCGAAGTCGATATGCAGGAATTTCCCCGTCACCCTGTCAAGCATGATGTTGGAGGGGTGGCGGTCGCCGAGCCCCAGGATGTAGCCGACCATGCTCATGACGGCCAGCGAGCGCGTGTAGTTGGTGCGGCGCTCGAACCACACCTCAGACGAGGGACTCTTGAGCCAGAGGAGTTTGGCCAGGTCGTCGCCGGCTGTGTGCTCGAGAGCGTGCTCGAAGACTTCCACCTATCGCCGAATTGGTTTAATATTTTAAGTGATCGTTTGTTTGTCTTATGGGTGCATTCAAAACGGCCAGTCAAATTAATATTTAATTAAAGTGACGCTTAGTATAGATTGTGGGGCTTAACTATTTACTCTGACTTCAAATAGTTAAGTGGGGTTTGTGTTTAACCTGAGTTACTGTTCTGTGTCTTCTACCAATACACAATACAACAACAGTACGGCTACAACTACAATTAGCTTAGGGAATTTGCTTATATACTGCACTTTCGTTTTAATTCATATCCAAAAAAAATAATACAAGTCAATTTTAGAATATGCCAGAGCAATATTAGGCAAATGAGCATGGGGATTCGGCCAGCTTTAAAACACGACTGTGGCCGAAGTGGGACAAAAATAATTTTGTTGTTAAAAAGAAAGTTGAGTTAAAATATTCATCACATCACATTTTTCATGATTATATGAATCATTTGGGTTGTTATTGATACTATAAGAGAAATCAAAAATTACCTTTTGCATCAACATCAGCTTTTCTAAATCTGACGCCATCCGCTGCATGATCCTGTGCTCGATATTGAGCAGACACTTCCTCTTCTCTCTATAGTCCCTGATTCAAATAATCTTTATTGAACACCACTCATAGCAATTAAAAAACAGTCACAATAGAGCGGATTTAATCGGTCAGTTTCGAACCTGATCAAGGAATGTAGCGTGTCGCAGTGCGGCACCCAGCCGATCAGGCCGGAGTTAGTGGACAGCGGAATCACGGCGTAGCGCTGAATGGCCAAGTCTCTTCGGAAGGTGTCGGGGTCGGCCTATGGACAGGGAGACACGCATCCAAGTAAGATCAACATTATCAATGTTCGATAAAACATTGTTCGACATTCGCTAAATGTACAGTACGATACCTGCAAGAGAGTGTTGACGAGCCCGAACAGCTGCATGACTCGCTCGTCCTGCCGTAAGTCCTCGTGTCCTTTGAGCAGGAACATGTAGTCCTTGCCGTTAGAGCCGCGCACGCACAGCCGCCGCGGCCGCTGCTTCGACGTTATTACCTGAGGTGACATGTTGTATTTATAAATACTAATAATTTCAATTGACTAAATAGGTTGAACAAGCCAGTGAAACAATAATGTGTATAGAAAACGGGGCTTGCATAAAAACGCACCCAAAAGTCAGTTTCGGCAGTAGGTGTATATTGAATACTGACCTGCAGGCTGCTCTGTATGTGCGCGATGCGGATGAGGGGCTGGTCGGGCACGTAGGAGCCGGGCACCGCCAGCTGCAGGTCGCGGCAGTTGAGCAGCCGCGGGCTCACGTACTGCAGCTCCAGCGACGTCAGCTGCGGCAGCTGCCGGCTGATGCGCCGGAACACGTGGTAGTACAGGTCCCATGCTTGGTTCAAGTCGCGAGTGGCATGCGTCTCCTAGAGCAAACAAAGAGGATTTTGCAGTCAACACAGAATTAATATTCTATTATGCCATTAGGAAAGGTAAAGGATAACTTACATTGTATCGATTGCACCAGCCCTGCGCCTCGTTGAGGTCCCGGCCGTACGCCTGGCTGAAGGACACCTCCTTCATGGTCTGCGGGCCGCGCTCCAGCATGGCGTGCAGCGGCTCCAGCGTCTTGAACATCGCCTTGTCGTCGTGCTCGCTGAAGTACAGCCTCGAGGCTTCCTCCAGGGCCTCGTGCCACTGCTCGTGCCACAGAATCGCCACACGGATCAGCTCCTCCGATATCATGGCCGCCTGGTTCACCAGGTTACTCGAATGGGTGCACATCGATTTCAAGATCTGGTTAGCGGCATTCTTCCGCGCCACGAACGACGATTTTGACGCCACCGTCAACGGATACACTAGGGCTTGAGGGTGCGATTTGCCGATGTCGATCAGTAACGAGTGAATCAGTTTCCCGACCAAAGCTCGCGGCGTGTCGATGCGGGCGATCAGCTGCGGGATGACCTGGAGCCACACGTTTATTTCGATCGTACGGATGCCCTCGACGAGCGCCTCGTGGACCGCGGGATGGTGCCCGTAGTCGAACCACAGAGTCAACAATCTAAGCGTGTCCTGGAGCGAGCTCCCGTGGGAAAGATTGATCGATTTGAAAAACCCATCGACGGCGGGGACCGTGTACTGTTGCACGAACTCCGGGTCGACGCTCTGAGCGTTCTCGGGTTTAGGCTCCTGGTGTTTGTGGAAGAGGACGCTCTCGAAGTTCATGTACGCCCACGCGTGCCAGGCCTTGTACCAGTCCGGCGACAGCACCGTGGCCGACGAGTAGTTCCTCAGTATCTCGGGGATGGACGTCTCGTTGATGCCGAGCAGGCTCTCGCACCACGCGCCGAGCTTGAGGTGGCAGCGCGCGGTGAGGCGGCAGTGCTCGGGGTCGCCGGTCTCGGCGGACTGCACGTAGCGCTGCAGCTGCTTGTAGGCCAGCTGCTTGTCCCCGGCCACCCACAGATGCTTCGCGTAAGCGAGCGTCAGGCGAGGCTCGTGCGTCGGTAGCGGCATTTCCGTGTTCTCGCTGGGATCCGTTCCTAGTAACATCACCAGCGTCCTGTGAGCTTGCCGCGGCGCGCCACTCTTGCGGCATAGAGACGCGAACTTGAGCCAGGTGGCCATGTCCTCGTGGGGAGTCAGCACTAGCCCGCGCACTTGGAGGATCTTCCGCCAGTCCTCGACGAGTCTCTGCCCGCCCTGCAGCCTCGTCCACCACGCCTGCCGGATGGTGTCCCTCCTCTCGGATATCAGTTTGTACGTGATCACCTCTTCTAGTTCGGCGAGGAGTTGCGCGTTGACTAGCGCTCCGTAGGCTCTCTGGTAGCTCTCGCCCGCGACGGCCGTCAGCTCGGAGTCTAGCAGAGTCCTCGCTTGGTCGATGAACTGTCTGGAGACTTCGAACTCGCCGTTGTGTATGGAGAGCACCGCCCGGTAGAAGGCCCCGTCTTGCGTGTTTTCTGGGAGGAAGCTGACGTACTTGGCCATGGAGTCCCACTCGTTGAGTCCCCATGCGGCGGCGGCGGCGAGGCGCGCCGCTTTGAACTTCTCATCGTTAGTCATCTGCGGCCAGCGCTTGGACACCGTGTTGTATAGCTTGACCCACTCGCCGAGCGCCTCGAAGCAGCGCAGCTCACCCAGATAAGCTTCCATATCTGCCGGATCGTGCACTAGCTTATCTCCGTATAAGTTGAGGGCTTTCTCCCAATTGTGCAGTTTTTCGTACCACCGAACCTGCACAAACATTTTGAGACAAAATAAATTTAAGTTACCTTTTGGGGGTAAAGTCAATCGGCGGGTCGCTGACACAAGGCAGTGGAGGTGTGGCCGCGCGGACTGACCTGGACCTGCAGGCTGGTGTCGCCGGCCTCGCGCTGCGCCATGACGCGCTCCAGCAGCCCCTCGGCCGCCTCCTTCTGCTGCAGCTTGTTGTTGATGTGGATCAGCGCCTCTACCACCTGCGACGTCGCGCCGCTACGGAACTCTTCTTCCTACAAATCAAATTTGTCGTTGCCACATTTGCGTAGAAAGTTTAAATTGAAAGTTAAAAGCAGTTTAGGGGGTCACCACCTTTTTCTTTGCTTTAGAGCCACTGCTCGGATCTGTTCTTCGAAATCCTTTGAACGGCTTGCACTCTTGATTGGATACTCAGTATTTATTTTAAAAGGTAATCATTACAGTTTTGATACTTATGTATTCTTAAAAACTTAGTCTAAATGGTTTCGTTGAACTTGATAAGGTTTTCGAAAGGGTAATGATGCGCTTCAGCTTCAAAAGGTTATCTATCATTGGCGGAAGGTCTCCTTTTAACGAGCAACGGGTTCGGTAGGATAAGTCTTTCGCCATACTCGTTCAAAAACCCTCGAAAGGGGTTTCTAGATCTAAGGGTGACGATGCAGCACTGTTTAAATAACTAGCTTAATAACGGGGATGCTGGTAAATTGCATCAGATGATAATTATTCGTGACCTGAGAATAAAAACGTCATCTAAAATATTTTATAGTTATAAATCGGGCTCTTTGAGTGTCAAACGTACAAGGTCGAAATTTATTAAAATAAAAAAGTGGTAGTCTGCGGAGACTTTAATATAGATATTTTGTCACAATCAGTTGAAAGAGATCAGTTTGTGTCTCTTTTAAAGTCATTTAATTTAGATTGCTCTTTTAACGAACCAACCAGAGTCACACCCACTTCGGCCACATGCATAGATAACATTTGTTTAAATTGTAGATATTTAGAGAAAGCTATTATAAGCGGAGTTCGCTCGGACCATAAAGCGCAATTAGTGAAGCTGCCTCGGGCCAAGGGCAGTACAGATCGAATCATAGAAGTTAGGCCGTTAGATAAACATAGACTTGATCGTCTCAAAACCAACATCGCGCAAAAAATTACCAATCTAGAAGTAATCTCAAACGATCCCAATAAACATTTCAAAATACTCCTAAATACCGTGTGTAAAGAATTCGATAAAACCTGTGCTAAAAAACGTATTAAAGTAGGAAGTAAATTAACATTTAATGAATGGGCTACAACTGGAATAAGAAAGAGTAGGAACGTCTTATATGAGCTGTATGATAGAAAATCCTGTACTACTGACGAACGCTTCCACCAATACGTTAGGGATTATTCAAAATTATTTAAAATCGTATGTAATAAAGCAAAAGCAGCACACGTAAATAATAAAATAAAATTATCAAATGATAAAGTTAAAACAGTTTGGAAAATAATAAATACCGAAACAGGCCGACGAAAAAACACAGACTCATCTATTTCACTAAAAATAAATAATACTATAATAACGGACGCCGTTAAAGTAGCTGACGAATTTAATACACACTTCTCAGAAATTCCCGCCAAAACGACAAAGTGTCTCGCGTCCTCTTCAAAATTCGCTGAAGCCCTATTAGAACAAAATGTTAGTATCCAAAACATTAGTCAATTCAAATTTACAAAAGTCTCTCCTTTCGATATTCTTAAATCCTTTAAATCATTAAAAATAAAAAAGACGGAAGACTTGTGGGGCGTATCAGTCAAGGTTTTACATGCCATCTTGGACGTCATTGCGCCAACTCTGGCTACCATTTTTAATAACTGTATAGACGTAGGCGTATTCCCCAATCTAATGAAATGTAGTAAAGTAGTTCCTATCTTTAAATCAGGTAATAAGGATAATCCTTCTGATTATCGCCCAGTGTCCATTCTACCAGCGTTTAGCAAAATATTCGAAAAAATAATGCTAACGCAAATGATTTCTCATTTCAATACAAATAAAATCTTACATTCGCAGCAATTTGGATTCACTAAGGGTAGATCTACTACAGATGCAGGTCACAGTTTGATTAAATTTATTTTGCAAGCTTGGGAAGAGTCGCATGACGCCATAGGTGTCTTTTGCGACCTTTCCAAAGCATTTGATTGTGTAGACCATGACACTTTAATTTGTAAATTAAATTTCTATGGCATTCGTGGCATCTCTTTAGATCTACTCAAGTCTTACCTAGTGCAGAGAAATCAGAAGGTAGCGATAAATGGAGCAATATCATCGGGATCTGTGGTCGAGATGGGAGTGCCTCAAGGATCAATTCTTGCCCCATTCCTGTACCTTGTTTATGTAAATGACCTTACATATATGGTGAGCCGAAGATCAGGCATCGTCATGTTTGCTGACGACACTTCTTTACTGTTCAAGGTTAATAGGAAAGATACTGAATTCATTGAACCCAACAACACCCTGTCCAAGGTATCTGAATGGTTTGCTGCCAACAACTTGGTATTAAATCCTAATAAAACTAAATGTATTAAATTTTCATTGTTAAATTCAACTAATATAGTTTCAGTCTCAAATATCAAATTAGATGGTCAAACGATTGAATTCATAAAATCAACTGTGTTTTTAGGAATAACACTCGATTCTAAACTGCAGTGGGGTTCCCACGTCACAGCGATAGCAAGTAGGTTGAGTTCAGCTGCTTTTGCAGTAAGAAAAATTCGGCAGCTAACCAATGTAGCGACGGCACGGTTGGTCTATTTTGCCTATTTTAATAGCATTATTTCGTACGGCCTTATTTTATGGGGATCTGCTGCAGATATTGAGTCAGTTTTCATTTTGCAAAAAAGGGCAGTTAGAGCAATTTATAATATGGATACTCGTGAGTCATTAAGGGAATTTTTCAAGGAAATAGACATCTTAACCCTACCGTCGCTATATATTTTTGAAATAATCATGTACGTTAGGAAAAATATATGCAATTTCCCTACCAACGTCGATAAGCCAAAGGCTACTAGAAACACAGGAAAGCTTAAAGTTCCAACTTACAGACTGGCTAAAACCAATAAGTCGTTCATGGGAAATTGTGTAAGATTTTACAACAAAATTCCAAAAAACATAACTGAACTAAATGATACAAAATTTAAATCTATTGTCAAGAAGACATTAATTTCTCGGGCGTATTATAAAATCAATGACTATATCTTGGACAAGGATGTTTGGAAATGATCCCGATCTGTATTGGCGATCCCTGGCCCCAAAGATTGTACACCTGCTGTGTTAAATTGTTAAATTGTAAAAATTTTGAATATTTGAGATGTAAAATAACATTGTAATTTTGATTTATTTAAAAAAATTACACCTCGTTGAGTTTCTTGCCGGTATCTTCTCATCAGAGGTTTTTCCGAACCGGTGGTAAATTTTTTGACATTCATAAGTGCTACCTGTAAGCCTAATCTGAATAAAATATTTTGACTTTGACTTTGACTTTATTCTAAATCTTCATCGCAGTCGGAAACACCTCACTCATAAATCACGTTAATTTAATCGGTACCTTATAGTGCAGAGCTTTAGCGTACGCCCGGCAATGCATGGCGCGCTCGCCCAGCAGATGCGTGGATATGGGCAGCGCGCCGGCCTCGCAGTGCTCCATGAACTCGGCCAGGTTGAGCACGGTGTGCGCCAGCTCGGGCGCGTCGGGCGCCGTGAGCGCCTGCTCCAGCGCCAGCTGCAGCGCGGCGCGCGGGCCCTCCTCCAGCTCCGTCCAGCACGACACGAACGCCGCGTTGAACAGGTCCCGCAGCAGCTGCGAGTAGTTGTGCGCGAGCGCCAGGCACGCCCTGCCAAGGTAACGATGCGAGTCTATTGTCAGAGGAGAAGCACAGGCTTTCGGATGGTTATCGGTAATTCGTGAGACTTATTTTCGTTTTTTTTTACAGAACTTAAAAGCAGGGTTGGTTAAATAATTCGTGGTCATAGATGGAGCTCGAACACTCGTGTCTAAAACTGTCCCATATTGACGCGGGCGCATAACGGATTTTGCGGCTGACGTCGGCGGAAAGAACTCAAAAATTTTAATTAACGCCAACACAGCCGCTTTATCATAGTTATTTGTGGCACAGAGGCGGTAGATAAGCGATTAAAAACAGAGTGAGATTCAGAACCCGAGCCGTAGGGCCGCAATTGCTGTACCGCTCGTGTAACATAGGTTTACCAACACACTTGTGACGAAAAAAATACAAAGTCAACTGATGTTTAGGATACGGCGCCAATCCATTCCGCGGCGGTTTCTGGCCGCCCTGGTACCGAATCAAAAAACCCGTCCGTTTTTTGCAGGCTACACTACTACAGATTGTTACCTCAGGGCAGGGCTGTGGGACTCGGTCAGCAGCCCTATGCTGAACCTCCGGAGCCACTCGAGCCAGTCGTCCTTGGACACGCGGCTGCTCACGGTATACGCCAGCTTGAGGTTGTGTGCGTTCACGTACAGCTTGCGTATCGTCGACGACGTGTCGCACACCACGATGCGCGCCTGCCGATTTTAAACAATTTTAGAATAGAAAAATCGATTCTCTACATAAAAGTAAACAAAAAAAAGTTTTTTTACTAATTACTACTTAACATCTTTCAGTTTTATTTGAGTAAAATTTTGAATTGCGTACTTTGCCTACAAGTTCTATTTGAAATAAAAAACCAATATTTACCTCTTGATTATTATTCCTCGGCTTCCGACGCGTGCTTTGTAAGAAATCGTCGACGGACAGCGAAGGATTCGTGTGCAATTTCGCCATCAGCAGCTCGTAGTTCTGGTGCTGTATCCTGTGCTTGGTGACTATCTTCTGAACTAACGGTATAAAGTCCATGTATTTGCGACCCAGTTGCACAATCAAAGCGCATAGGGTGTCCATCGCTGTTGGCCGTAGAGGAGCACACGAGTCCATGCTTCTCACTAAAGGATGGATAATCCTAGATATCAACTCGCTGTAGTTCAAAGAGTCTGAGAGATAGTCCACTGTTTCCATAGCTACTTTAGCGACGGCGATCGGACAGTCGGAAGCGTCGAATAGTTTCACGATAGATGGAATGACTAGATGCATATAATCATCCAAATTGTCTTCAAACTTTTGTAAAGCGAATAGCAACTTTTCTGTCACCATCCGGTTCTTACTGGTGTCATGAGCCAAAACGCGAAGGATTTGCGGCATCAGTTGCGGCAGATACACTTTGAATTCCGATCCGAGAGCCACCGCAATGTGCTCTACTAGTAAAATTAAAGTCGGCTGCAGGGGACTGTTGGGAGTCCAGAACTCTTTGATCAGGTCAAAGATTTTGTCCAGATAGTTACGAATGTGTTGCTTTACAATCGCGATCAGTCTCGCGAGCTGAGTGAAGAGAAATTCACGGAAATTAGTGTCCGCGGCGCGAGCCACGTAGAGCAGACTCGGCGTCACCCGGGATATGTACGGCACGCACTTGATGCCCAACGACTCGAAGATGAAGGTCACTGCCTGCACGACACTGGTGTGGTGCTGCTGCAGCGTCGGGTCCCGCAGGATCCTCATCAGAGTCGAGATCACGATAGCCGGGTAGTACTCGTCGAGGACGGGCGAAGACATGTTGACTAGCATCTCGCTCGTGGTCATGTCGAAATTGTTCTCATCCGCTTTGCTGTCGGCAACAGGAACTAGGCTAGAATCCGGCTGTCCGTTTATCAGTCCTCTAGTTAGTTTATGCTTGTAGGGGTCTAATGCGCCTAGTAGACCGAGAACGCGAATAGTTTCCCTTCGATCTTTCGGCTGTTGTTCAGTTTTCAAAAAGTTCAAAAGCACATCCATGAGATTAGGATACTCGGTGTACGGAGTGACGACGTACCCTGTCGCGCTGATTAACTGCCCAAAAGCCCACAGGGCAATGCTCCTCTTGTCGGTGGCACTCGCGTCTGATAGCAACTCTAAAAGTATTGCCAAGATCTCAGGCAGACATTTTTTGAGACCGCTATTGTCGCCGTTTACGTCAGCCAAATCTCCAATCGCTTTAAGAACACTGATAACGACACCAGGGTTTGCTTCTGATTCCTTCAATTTAGGCACAAGAACATTGAGAATGGTTTCCATGTAAGGCCTCACGAGCCGGGGAGCATGCCTTATCAGATTGTCCAACATCCTGGCTGCTTGTTCTTTGTTTCTACTCATACCTGAATGCTCTAATTCAGTCAGAAACTGTATCAAAGTTTTCCTGAGGCCCGGCATCACGTACGCGGGGTTAACTGTGCTCAGTCGGCCTACAGAGCAGATTGCTAGTTCACGTATTTCCAAATGCTCATCATTCATAGCAATAAATAAGAAGCTCAAATTTTCGATTTGCGCTAAGTGGGAGTCAAAAATTTCATTGAGAGATTCGAGTACCCAGTAGCGTACTTCATAGTCAGGATCAGTCACTGACACCACAAGCAATTTTCCCACAACTTCAGCAGTGAGAATGGTAAGAGTTTTTGAGGGTGTCTTCATAGTCCTAACAGTAGCATCAGCTAAAAGTTTCGCTGCAGTTTTGACAGCTTCCAACCTGACCTCCTGCTGGTCACTTTGTAGGAAGTGATCGGCGCAGCGTCTCACGAACGTTAGTAGGCTGTGCTGACCTTCAAATTGGAACGACCCCAGAGTTCTCAAAGCCAGGACAATGCTCGCCGTGTCTTGTGGCTCACTGACCAGACTCACGCTAGTTATTTGCTGCTCTAAACTTCGCGGCATACCCGGGTGCAAGAATGGTTTATTCCTTAACACTAAAGAGAGCATATTTAGTAAACCTTCTGATATCTCTCCTCTGAGCACTGGCAGATTTTCACTCAACTCTTTCAAGCAAATGGTCAAAGAAGGGCTGAGGCCTGTGGCGAACATGGCGTCTAACAACTCCCTTATGTCATTTACTACTAGATCTTTGACAGCACTGCCTAAGAGAGCAATGCAAGCAAAGATAGAAGGATCAATGTACATTCGCTTTTTGCTCTGCGTGTCTCTCACAGGTAGCGCTTGCTTAATGACATCCATTATCCTTGGAATGTAGCTTTTAATTTCATCATCGATGGCGGCGGCGACCAGGCCTATGGTAGTGAAGGCCATGTTGCGGTCTCTCTCCCGGCTGCGCAAGGAAGAAAGCAGGTAGTTCATAGTGGAACTTATGTACTTCCTGAGAAAGTATTCTTTGTTGAATGCAGCCAGTCTTGGAATGATTATGAGCAGAACTTGCGGCACCCCCTGAGCCTTTAATAGTCGTTGCGCCATTACATCTGTAACACATAAAAACAAATCATGCGTTAGCCGACATTTTATACTTATATGCCAGTTAGAAAAATTTATACATAATAAGTCTTACCATGACAAATCTTTTCAAATTTTTCAGTCAACAAAGCTCTACATACAGCTGACTCATAAATAGAGACAGGGTAAGTGACATTTTCAGTTTTAAACCCGTCACATAAGTACCCCCTCTTCACAGACGGACTGTGCAGTTTGGTGCTTATAAAGATGATATCATCAGACATGGCAATATCCTTCTGGGTGTCCAAACTCTGCATTAGAGTTGTATATTTTTTCTCCCAAACAGCATTTGAACATCTCAGCAGTTCATTCAAGATGAGCAGTCCTCCATGAACTCTGTCTTCTTTGGTGATGCCTTTTTCTTTGGTTGGTATTTCTTCAAAGGAAAGCATGGCTTCCTCATAGCACTGCATGTACCATTGTGGCTTTGCTGTGGATTGCTTGGCTGATTCTCTCTGTGTTGTTACTACAAAGCCAGCTCTTAGGGCTTTGGCAGCAGCTTCCCGGATTTGAGGTTTAGGGTCTTTCAATGCCACCAGAATGTGATCAAAGAAGCCTGATACTTGTTGATAAAAGTAGGTTGGCATGGCTATGGCCATTTCCTTAAGAAGCAGCACTGCAGAGTGCCGTCTACCTTCATTCCTTTCCTCTGAGAGCCATTCAAATGCGCGTTTCACCTCAAACTCCACATACTCTGCTCTCTTCACCCCTGACACAGTGGCCAGCCTGCCAACAGTCTTAGCTGCTAGCTCCATCACACCCACATCAGATGATGGAAGTAGGTTTCGAAGGTAGTTGGCGAATCTTGTTATGCGCGTTTTAGTTGTATCACAGTCACCTCCAATAAGACACACTGAAATAAAATGGATAAAAAAATCAAATGAATTTTATTGACATCTTTAATAAGTGATAGAAGTACATTTTTTCATTTCATTTTCTTGATTTTAATATTCCAATAACCTTTTTTTTCTACTGATTTAGCTGAACACAAAAGTACTGCTGTCCAACAAGAGGCTATCCTGGCTA
The DNA here is from genome assembly GCA_963691745.1 of Ditula angustiorana. NCBI lineage: Eukaryota > Metazoa > Arthropoda > Insecta > Lepidoptera > Tortricidae > Ditula > Ditula angustiorana. Next base: position 10,490,817 of record OY829485.1, read on the forward strand.
AGTTTAAGATAAAAATCCATAATATACAGGATCCCCCTTAAGAGGAGTGTGAAGTACTGCTGTCCAACAAGAGGCTATCCTGGCTAAGTTTAAGATAAAAATCCATAATATACAGGATCCCCCTTAAGAGGAGTGTGAACCCAGTGCTCTCCATACATATGGCGATAACATTTTCCACCTTCTAAACCTTAACCTTTAACCATGATTTTTTTGTATGTTACCATTACGCCCTAGAACTAGGTTTTTATGTTTTGTTTTTTTTAATATTCTTAATAGTTTTTAAAATATTGTCATTTTTATGTTTTATATGAAACTCCTAAAATACAAATATTGTCAAATCTATGAAGAATATGAAAAAAAACAGGCAAGGCACAATGAAAACATGAAGGTTAAGGTTTAGAGGGTGGAAAAGAGTACTTTTTGGGGCTGGGTTCATACTCCTGTTAAATCAAGCCATTTTTGGCTCTAGCTGTTAAGGTGCAAATTTGTTAGAAATAAGCTATTAGATTAAGCAAATTAAAATTTCATAGTTTTCGAGTTCTTAGCACTTTTATAAAACTTGTGAGTGGGATCTTACACTAAAGCTATCTAAAACTATTTAAGAGTACTATTGTTCAGTAATAAATAGATAAACAAATTTCAACTTAGTTGGACAGGGAGTTGGTCAGATTTAATATGTAGGATTTGATTACAAAAGCATTGACATACAGGGAATGGAGCAAGTGGTGGTGGCCATTTCATAGTTCGAAAAAATAGCTTCAGGTCTCTACTAATACAACTCATCACAATTATTGCAGTACTCAATAAAACACTTCATTATGAACAAATTACACAAGCACATAGGAACCTAAACTGGACTAACATCTTGAGCCTATTGATTGCTGTCTCTTGCTTCTTACTACTCCACTGTCCAAATGATTTTTACGTTTTAATAAATGCTGTAGATGAATACGCACCGATAGCGAGGACTCCTCCTTTCTTCTCATGCACGTCGCTGCTAGAGACCATCTCGAAGATCTGGTGGTTAAACTCGTCAAGAAACTGGGTGAGCTCATCTTGCGGCACCTCGCGCAGCTCTGTCTTCGCATAGTGGTACAGCTCCCGCGCCGTCTTTATCTGCAAGTCTACGTTGCGAGACTTCAGCCCCGCAACGAACTGGACGACTTGGTTAGACATGGCTGTCCAGAATATAAACGCAGTCAGACCAAAACCATTATTTAAAAGCGCACATCTACTTCTGGCTTAATTTAACCCTCATTCAGTGCTAAACAAAATAAAAATAAACTCTGACTGAGTATTTCAGCCGTGTTTTTGACAGCGTTGCGTTTGATTGACACTTTGAAAAAAACACGAACAATATCCGTTTTTTTTATTCTAGGTCATCCTCGCCGGTTAAGGTAAAGTAATCATGGTCCATACAGCCATATTTTTTCGAATAGAGTAAAGCTATATCTTGTTTGATTGCTCTGAAATTATGGTGATATTAGATAATTTATACATACTATACCATAATTACACATCGCTGTTGGATATTTTATCAGCCCGGTGTAATAAGCAAGAAAAAGGATAATAAGTCAATTTGCTACGCTTAACTCGGTAATTTGTTAATTTTCCAAACAATTATCAATCATCAACGCCCCAATTTGTAGGATAATGATAATATATTTTTGTTATTTTGCTCGTTTAGCGTTTTCGGGAAAAAAGATTTCACAAACCCGTTAAAAAAAGCTTGGGCTTTCGGTATCGGTTTTTGCCGTTTCAATTATTCGTTCACTTGCGATCCGATTATCGATTGTTGATGCTGTCAGTTCATAGACTAGTAGAGGTAGTAAAAAGTCTATGGTTACATGGCCGATATTTCATTTCATTCATTTGTAGCTTCCTTTTCGAAAAAAGCGCGGGAAACGTCGGCCGTGGCGGGAGTGTTTCTTTTTGCGAGTTTTTGAAAATTAATTTTAACTTGTATAAAAGATCAGTTTTGTATATAAGTATATGTAGTGGTATATTTTAGTTAGTGTAAATTAGTTTAGTGTATATATTTTGCTGTAATTGGTAAGTTTTAGTAACTTTTTCTTGGGCCTGGAGTCGGCCGAAGTATGAACGAGCCCCCGGATTCCGGGGGCTCCGCCCCCGCAGTCGCATATAATGTTACTATTGGTAACCAATTTGACAATTTGGATGAATCCAGCATGGACACCGATGTGTCGGTGCATGGATCAGGTGTGGAACAAAGGAGTAACCGTAAAAGATTATCGCATTCGACCAAAATCTGTAAGCATTGCAACAAACGCAGGAGAAGATTCGACCCGGCGCGCCGTGACAAGCAAAGAGATACAGACTGTTCATGCCATGCACTTTCAGACCTTCCCTCAACTGAGATTGAGCTTACACAGTTAGACACTTTAGATGGTTTTCTAACAACACAAAATGTATTTGCTGTCCCTTCAGAAATATCACAACACACACAACAAAACACATCTAACACACAGAGTCTAGACGCACAGAATGTTACAATTCATACTGAAAACCAACAGACCCAACAGACAAATGTTAATAGTCAAGGTCAGCCTCCAACTCAAATGGGCAGGACAAGGTATGAACCTTATGATATTGAGCCATTTATAGTTCATATTCAAAAAGTATCATTGGATAATGAAATCCCCTCTCTCCACCCAGTTCAATTTGGCTATTTTCTGAAAAAAAGTTTCATTAAAAATATTGTCAACGGCAGTATCAAAAGGATAGGCAGGAATAGACTTTCTATGGCATTCTCTGACTATAAAGCTGCAAATGAATTTATCACTAACCCTTGCTTGACCAAAAACAGCTATAAGTCATTTATTCCATCATTTAGCGTGACTCGAATGGGCCTTGTGCGTGGTGTACCCACAGAGTGGTCTCCGGAGGAGATTATGGACAATATTTCGGTTCCTGTCGGTTGTGGTAAAATTATCAAAGTGAGACGATTAAACTACAAAGTTCGCAATAGTTCTCCCCCCGAATGGAAGCCATCTCAGACTGTTGTTCTGACATTTGATGGGCAGGTACTACCTAAACGTATCTTCATCTGTTACAATGCATTACCTGTGGAACTTTATTCCTATCCTACAATACAATGCTATTCCTGCTGTCGATTTGGTCATACCAAAACGAAATGTAATTCGCGTCCCCGATGTTATAAGTGTGGTCAGGGTCATACTGGAGAGACTTGCTTGATTGAGGAGGAGTCTGCAAATTGTTGTCTGTGTCACGGTTTACACTTTGCTACAAACAGAAAATGTCCAGAGTACGAAAGACAGACAAAAATAAAATCCTATATGGCTCAGAATTGCGTCTCATATGCGGAAGCAAACAAAGTGCATGAACCAGTATCAAAGTCATTTGCTGACGTTATTAAGTACGCTAATTTACAGAATACTTCTCATTCCCCTGTGTCTCCAGCATCGTCTTCTTCTCCTACAGTTCCGTCATATAGTAGATCCTATAAAAAAACGATTTTGTCAAAACCCACGTCTCCCAAAAAGTCCCATCATCGTATAGGTTATAATAAAGCTGAACACTACAGTTTAGTAAAGGATTACGATGCTCCTGCACCTTCGAATGGTGTCGGGTTAAGCCGCAGCACAATTAGTGAAACGGTCTTCTCCATCTCGGATGTAATCCAACTGTTAACTGAAATTAAAGCTATCTCTAATGATCACAATGTTACCGAACAACGCCGCCCAACTATAGACTCTTTAACCCAGTTAAAATCCTCTTATGGATCGCGGACGCGATCAAATAATCCAATGGAATTGCAGAAGCGCTATCTGCAATAAAAACGATTTGATTCATTTGCATAATAAACTCGAACCTTTCGTCTCGACTCTGTCAGAGACATGGCTACGACCGGATTCGATTTTTCGAATCCCAGGTTATGTCATTCTCCGGCATGACAGGCCTGACGGCTATGGCGGTGTTGCCATAGTCATCAGGAATTCTCTCCCCTATTCTTTATTTCCCCTTCCTTCATTCAGCGATGACTTTTCAGTTATTGCTGCTATTGTAAATAAAATTTGTATAGTTTCTATTTATTTCTCTCGTCCTAATGTAAATATTTTTTCTCAACTTAATCAACTGCTCTCCATCCTTCCCTCTCCATTCTTGATTTTAGGCGATTTTAACTGTCAACATCAATCTTGGGGAAGTACTACTTCAAACTACTACGGTGAGCAGTTGTTAGATATTATAGATTCTCATAATATTTGTATTTTAAACACCGGGCTACCAACTCGCCGTACTGGCCCGAAAGAAGGTGTCAGTGCTCCCGATCTGTCATTATGTTCTCCAGATTTAGCTTCGATTTTAGACTGGCACCCTCTCGCATCTTCGTATGGTAGTGATCACTTCCCGCTTGTAATCACTTTTCCTTCACCCAAGCCTGCAAAAAGCGTACGTCCGCCTCGATTTAAGTACAGATTGGCTAATGCAGATTGGGAATTATTTGGCCTGAGAGTAGAGCAGAAAATTTCTACACTCTCCCAAGGAGAAAACCAGATTGGTGCTGAAATCTTTTCCGAAATTCTTATCCAAGCAGCCGACGAAACACTTTGTACAAAAACTAAGGACCGGTCTCAAATTCCCTCTCCTCCCTGGTGGGATCATGACTGTACAGCTGCAATTAAAGCAAGAAAACAGGCAGAAAGAAGATACTGTGAGGAGATGACTGAAGAAAATTTCGAGTTCTATTTAGAGTCTGCCCGTAATGCAAAAAAAATATTTAAGAAAAAGAAATATGAAGGATGGCAATCATTTTGTGCCTCCATAAGCCCAGACGTTAGCCCGTCAGAAGTATGGCGTAATATTCGTAGATTTAGATCCGGGTATACTAATTCCACCTCTTCTAAATTACCGCTATCTTTGGCTGATAAATTCATGGATCGTCTTGCCCCGCCTTCTGTTCCTGAACAAGAATCTTCTCCAACATCTCTTCCTGCCTGTATAGCTAGTAACTCCTCTGGACTGAACTCTCCTTTTTCTTTGATTGAACTCAAAGGAGTTCTAAAGCATGTGAAGGACTCGACCCCTGGCGAAGATGGGATTCCTTATTCCCTCTTGAAAAACCTTTCTGATCGCGTTCTGACCCTATACCTGAAGATAATCAATTCCATTATAGTATCTGGCCATATTCCTATTTCTTGGAAAACTCAAACTATTATCCCTATTCTAAAACCCAATAAGCCTGCCGATGATCCTTCTTCTTACAGACCTATTGTTCTTTCTTCGGTTTTGATAAAAGTAGTAGAACATTTAGTAAAAAACCGTCTTGAATGGTTTGTCGAAAGTAGAAATCTATTAGCTACATCCCAGTTCGGTTTTAGAAAAAGTAGGAGCACTTTAGATAGCTTAGGAATCTTCACTACAGATATAAGGTTAGCCTTCTCAAATAATGAATCCGTAGTTGCGACTTTCTTAGACATTAGTTCCGCTTACGATAATGTCCTCGTGTCTGTCCTTAGGGAAAAACTGAGTTATTTAAATGTCCCATATGTCTTGTCAAACTTCATCATCAATGTGCTCAGTGAAAGATATATAAATTTATTTATTGACGATACTAAACTGTCTCGTACGGTATGGAGAGGATTACCGCAGGGTTCCGTGCTGAGTCCGCTACTCTATAATATCTATACTTATGATTTGGAAGCATCATTGAAAGGATCAGCTCGAGTGCTGCAATATGCAGACGACCTCCTTATTTACAAATCCGGCCAATCAATTGAAGATAATTGCCAAGCCCTAACTGCCACTCTGTCGCTTTTAAAATCGTGGCTAGACCGTAATGGTCTAGAATTATCAGTTTCAAAGAGCAGGGTTGTAGTGTTTTCTAGAATGCGTAGACCTCCCCCAGTTGAAGTAAATTTTGATAGCGTCATGATTCCCACTACTAACGATGTTAAATTCTTGGGAGTCGTTCTTGACTCTAAGCTCACTGGTGTTCCTCACTGTGAATATGTAGTCGCAAGATGTGAACGTAATTTAAATATACTCAGATGCCTATCGGGCGTCTGGTGGGGAGCACATCCCTGCTCCTTGAAATTGATTTACAACGCGATTGTTAGAAGTATTATCGACTACGGAACTTTCTTGTTGGATCCAGGCAATGTTGCCGCTTTCAAAAAGTTAGACAGTATTCAAGCAAAGGCAATGAGAATAATCTTAGGCGCCATGAAGTCGAGCCCAATCAACTGCATGAGAGTGGAATGTGTAGAGCCTCCCTTGAACTTACGACGACAATTTCTCTCGAATAAATTCTTATTTCGCAGTGCCCAATTCAGTAACCACCCTTTGATCGCTAAATTATCGTGTTTGACTACTCTTATTTCCTCTTGTAATTACTGGAAAAATAAACGCTCACCATGTCTAGTCGAAAGTTATAAAAAATTAACGTCTCTCAAGGCTCCTATTCATCAATCAACGTCTAACCCTTTATTTATGTACAGGTATGAATCTCTTACTCTCTCTCCTGATATTCATTTTAAAATAGGTCTCACAAAAGTTGAACAGAATCAAAAATTAACATTTAACTATGTAGTTGATACAAAATGGCCACGGTGGCATCGAATATTCACAGATGCATCTAAGCATTCTCCTGATGGCTGTGTAGGTGTTGGCGTACTTCACTCAAATTATGATATAGTCCAAAAAACCAAACTTCCTCCTGAGGCTTCTGTGTTTTCTGGCGAGTGTGTCGGATTAGTGAACGCTGTAGAATATATTATTTTAATGAAACTTCGAAAGACTGTCATTTTTACAGACTCATTAAGTTCCTTACAAGCACTAGACCGTTTTCCATTCGGCTCTCATTTTCAGTTTCCTGTGATTTCAGAACTCAGAAATTTGTTACTGAAGTGTTCGGAATTAAACTATTCGATATCTTTTGCGTGGATTCCTTCTCACTGCGGGATATCTGGAAATGAGAGAGTGGATCGAATAGCCAATGAAGCGGTGGAATTTGGCGATGTTTATCCTTATAAGAATTATGCTCACGACTTGGCAATACTCCCAGGAGTTTATCTCAGGGAATCCTGGAATGAATCCTGGGTCGCAGACAACTCGAAGGGTAAACATTATCGTACAATACAGCCTTCCATTCTTGTCAAGCCCTGGTTTTGGAAACTGAGACTTGGTAAAAGGGTCACTACAATCTTGACTCGTATGCGGCTGGGTCATGTCTGCACCCCGGCTCACCTTGCTAGGCTCAATATCGTTGACAGATCCGCCTGTGAATGCGGATTTGCTGAGGGTGACCTGAACCACATCATTTTTGCTTGTTCTCGGCACGATCGTGAATCTCTCCTTGAAGGTCTTACTTCCCTTCGAATTCCTTTCCCTTTATCCATATCCTGCTTACTCTCAATGTTGGATCCATCTGTATATAAGCTTTTAGCAGATTTTATTATTAAAAACAATATTAAAATATAGATTACATGTAAATATTCCTATTCGTATTATTCCTTACAATCCTGTGCTTTATTATTATTATTATTTTCCTTATGTAATTTTTTTTGATTACTGATCTTTTATTGTTTTCCAAATTCCGTTCCTTCCGATATTATTTCTACCCTTTTCCCGTTTCCCCGTTTTTACCTCAGGCCACAGTGCACAAACCGTGCGGGCCATAAAAAAAAAAAAAAAAAAAAAAAAAAAAAGCTTCCTTTTCTGTCGTATAAATGATTATCTATATACGGGTGGTCGTCGTTGAAGATTTCTGTATAAATTGTTAAATGAAGGTGCTATAAGCGTTGAGTTTATGAAAAAGCTGTAGGTTATAAATTGTTAAATAATGATCTTACTCGAGATCAATAATAGAATTATAGAAGATACGCTAACAGTAAAATATAAAAATGCACTGGCGCGGTGAGTACGATACGCTTAGAAAGTAGCTGTTTTTGCAATCGTGATGTGTTTTTTGTGCAGTGTTTGTGCGTGTGCATAAATTTCGTATGTTATTGTGATTCGGGCAGACTTTCTAACCGGAGTTGACCGCTACTATAACCCCTTTTCGGGAGCAAGTTGCACTTGACAAGTGTCAAATTCCTGGGATGGGCCCATGTTGGCTGCCGCATGCCAGGAGTGGTGGTGGTTACAACAGTACTAAACTATCCTGGCCGGGGTGTGAAGTAATACGCGGCGCCGTCACCGCCTATCGCTGCGTGGATGAGTCATTCTCTCGGTACCTACCTACTGGCGGCGCGCGGATATGATCATCAAGTGTTTTGGATGCCACTGAACTCGTAGTAAACAATGCATTGCACTCGATGTTTAAGATTGACTTGTTTACTGGCCATGATATGTTGACTTATCAGCTTCACAGGATGTGGCCCTCACAATGTTTTAATTTATCATTTTATTTCAGCTTAAAGCCGGAATCCATAGATGTGACGGTTGCAGATTTTGATGGAGTGCTGTTTCATATATCCAATGTAAATGGAGATAAAACCAAAGTTAGGGTATGTGAACCAATATCAATACGCATTTAGTGTCTGGGTCTTGAACAACTTTTCTTCTTTCCTTCTAATACATAGTTAAATAACCATTGAAATCCAATTTTATTGACTACTACTTTTGGTGCAAAGTTATGACTAAGAAGAGCTTCAGGACATGATTAGCTGCTCTCAGCATGTTTCTTACTACTAATTATTTTACCAATTAAATAAAACATTTTAAACCATTTACATTGCATACCTTGTAATGAATCTGATTCCCGAAATTCCCTGATGTTTTATTTCAATTGAAGTCTACAAAACAAAAAAATATACTACAGTCAAGATATTAAAAATATTATTGTAGTTTGTCACAGTCCTAATTCCGGCAAATGATGTTATGACAACATTAGAGATTATTTAAAACCCAAAACTCTTGAAACAAAACTATCCTTACAACTATTTTATATTTGTAAAAGTAATTGATAAACTTGGTTGTACTGTCCTCAGGTTAGTATATCACTGAAGTTCTACAAGCAGTTAGAGGAGCATGGGGCAGATGAACTCCTGAAAAGAGTCTATGGACCCCTCCTCACTGAACCGGAGTCAGGTACGGATTGCAGCATCTCTTACATTAAACAAATATCATGAATTTTGGAGACAAGGATGATTTCAACCATCAAATCATCTCATTTGCAGGTTAAAATCTTGTTTTATAGCTCCCAAAATAGTACAAATTCACACTTCTAATTTGAGTGTTTGAATGTAGTAATCTAATCCCATTGAAGAAATAATCACAACATATTCAATCAATGCTAATTAAATCATTCTCACATACAATGATAACTAACATCTTGACAAGCATTGCAGTAATGATCTCAGGTATCAGTGAAAGTAACCGTGTGAACCTGTTTTTTCATCACTTCACTATTGCATTGCAGCTAATTTAGTTCATGCTTCAAGGAAGCTACAATTCCGCTTTAAAGTATTTTTCCTTAAGCCCAATTAGGGACTAAGGATAAATTTAATAATAATTCAATTATTTAAATTAAAAATTAATAGTTATGTTACATACAGTCATATTGAATATATCCTGTTCATGAATCATACAAGTGCACATATAATATGATTAATATAAAAGTGTAAAAAGTAAATGTATTTATTCAGCAAAAGCACTCTTGATAAGATTATACTTGTTGTTGCTTATAGACATTAACATTGATAAGATTAATATTGTATCAGTTAGTTTCGGTTATTTTGTATCTGGTTTTCATAAATAAAATTTAGCTAGTTAGTTATGTTTCAACCAATCCACCAGTTTTATACATAAATTGCCGACGATTTAAGCAGTGTCAATTTAGTTAGTCTGTTTCTGATGACCATTTTGTTTACGGACAAAAATAATTAATTGGCAGTGACAACATATGTAAACTGAACCATGTGTCTATTAACATAAGGTTTACTTTCGCATACACAGTAAAGAGTTTTGGTTGTCACCCTACGATTAGCCAAGTCATCAATTCAGAGAATTTAAGACTTTTAACCAATTGCAACAATATTGATTTGAATTGAATTGAATCTTAAATTTTATAGAACTGACCTACAGGTAAGAGCGTCTATTGTCTACCTTATTGATTTGATTCTTTACTTGTTTTCTGTTGTGTTATTTTATATGTGGTTCACAATAAAGAATATTTGTTGTTATAGTCTTGATTTGTGAAGGTACACTGTAACTATACAAGTATAGGATGGATTGCATTCTTTGTATTCCTAACTTTTATTCAATAGGCTAACAATAATTATGTCACTACAAATACAGATTTTCTACTTTGGCCACTTCTATATATTTGATGCTGACCATACAGGTACAGAAGGCGCACTTTTTTGATCTTGACGAAACCCTCCTTTTATAAACGCACGCGAGCATGCAACGTCGACCACTATTATTGCGCGCGAAGGTCGTTATTATTATGCACTTTTAGTATAAGCCAGACATGGTTTAAATTAACCCTACTCAAGAAAACTGGGAAACCAAAGAAAAAACGAAAGTTTTGGACCTATATCTTTTTTTTATTTCGTCGCATTTCGCGCAGTGACCCCCTTAATAGAGCCCGTAAGTGGGGCCGCTGATGTTCTTGTAGTTTCGTACCTAAGGTGCGGAGTCCGCAATTCCAGACCTAGTTTATAGTTGTAGTAGTTTATATAGGGTAAAAATATGCATACTTAGATATATTTATAACCTTGATTGTACCCGCAATAATCCAAGACTAAAAATATGCAATAAGGCCAACTTTAATTGAGGTAGATATCGCTCATTGTAAGCCCTAATTAGTTAATTCGTCATAAGAGATCAGAAATAAAAACTCTTAACCTATTGTGTTTTTGTGATGAAGCAAACATTTTTAGTACCTACTTAATTAGCTAATTCCATTTATCGATCCTGCATGCCATTGCCATAGTTTGCTTGCTCACTTACTTTTGCGGGGGCGAGGTCACCACGGCGGCGCCCTTAAACATTCATCAAGTATCTATGCCTATGACTTGTGGCTATGTTTATAGTTCCCGACGTTAATTAGGCCTAGGTATTTATTGCTTTACGACTTCAGCCGTCCTTATTGTACACCCAGAATAAAATAACGTTAATAGTTAAGGGTCGGCCGAATCTATATTAGCCGTAAACTTTTGATGTCGATCTTAAGATGTCGTGTCGGCTTTCAAAAAAGTTTACATGATACTAGCCGAAAACGAAAAAAAAACGATATCTTAAACAGTAATAGCTTAGCCACCGCAGTAGGCGGGCAGACGATGTTCGTTGGCCGAAGTTGTTTGAAACGAGTTCGGCGACCGCATTATGTGAACGAAGTAGTGTAATTGCCGCTTTAGCATTATACTACAGCGGGGCTCATAAACTGTAAGTAAAATGTAAAGGAGGCTTTATTTATGGTGCAGGTTATAACGTGTCCGTCCTCCTGGACCTGGAGAGCATTCCCGAGGACTGGGAGGAGACTGTGCGAAAGGTGGGGCTGCTGAAGCGGAACTGCTTTGCGTCTGTGTTCGAGCGCTACTTCCGCCTGCAGGAGGACGGCGACGTGGCCCAAAAGCGGGCCGTCATCAACTACCGGCAGGATGAGACGCTGTAACTACTGTTTTATATTCATTCTTAAATTTACGGGACGGGAAGGAATAGACCCATACCTGAAGGGAAAGTATACCCTAAATGTTGAAGAGAGTAAACTTTACCGAAAGGAACACATGATGTTTAAAAGAGCCTACCTGCAACATTAAAAAATTACATGCATTATTGTTAGTGAAACTGAAAAAAATATGGCATACTTGCAAAGTTATCTTAACGTTTGGACGTAAATGATTATAATTATAACACAGGATTGAATTAATTGAATGTTTCATTTATATGTATGCAAAAAAAAACACCCTATGTACTTCCGAGCACCGAATAAACTAGTTTCTTTCTTTCTTTGTAGATACGTGGAGGCGCAGGAGGACCGCGTGACGGTTGTGTTCTCGACGGTGTTCCGGCACGAGGACGACATGGTCATCGGCAAGGTGTTCATGCAGGAGCTCAAGGAGGGCCGGCGCGCCTCGCACACCGCGCCGCAGGTACTTACTACCAACCGTCATGGCCGTAGCTAGGGCCTATTAAATTACCGGTTCGTTCAGCTGGTCTGCCACGTCTTTGATATCAATTATAAAAGGCTTAAAGACATTATTGATGATTTAATTTTTTGCTTTGATTTTTTCATTTCCAGGTCCTATTTTCACATAAGGAGCCGCCACTAGAACTCATGGACACTGAAGCGAAAGTAGGAGACAATATCAGTTACGTTACATTTGGTGAGTTGTCTAAGTTTTATTTTCGTAAAATAACATTACTTTAATATTTCCAAGTTAATCCATGTTAACGGTTTAGTGTGTTGGTTTAGCATTCACGGTTCATTTGTCTTGCGCAACAGACTGCGTTTATTGAACATGAATCTACTTACGCTAATTAGTAATTATACAATCCATATTTGAAATGTGTGTGAATGTTATTTGCAAAGGTCTTAAAACACGCGGTTAAAAGTTCGTATCTCACAGAGGACATATTTAATTTACGAATTATACTGTTTGTAAACATTGTCAGAAACGTCAATTTACAAGGTGATTTTAAACAAATACATTGAATCTTTTCAGTATGGGCACCTGCTGTATCTGTGAACGGCTTTCCATGTGGACAATCTCTAAAACTTAGAACTAATACTCTCGCCGGTGGAGCAATCACCATGTTTCTTCATTGTCTGCTATCAGGAGGTCCATGAATAAAACGAAAAGAAAAATATGGCAATACCTCCAAAATGCGACAAGGTTGTTGTAGTTCTAAGTATTAAAGAGTCCACAGGTTAAGCCATCGAGAACAGCAGTTTCCCCTACCAATCTTACCTATTTTATAAACCTAAAAAACGGAATTTTGACGTGACAAATACTCGATTGTCTAGTGCTGTTCCCGCGGCACACGACCGGCGCGGCGCGCGACAACACCATCGACCTGCTGCACATGTTCCGCGACTACCTGCACTACCACATCAAGTGCAGCAAGGTGTACGTGCACTCGCGCATGCGCGCCAAGGCCGGCGACCTGCTCAAGGTGCTCAACCGCGCGCGCCCGCAGCCGCGCAGCCCCGCCGAGCGGAAGACTATCACGTGAGTGTGGCGCGGCACCTAGCACTGCCAACATCTGCCAACAATCTAGCAACTACCAACGGTACCCCGTCTAGCCCCATTCACACCAGGGTTGCCAAAAGCCTCACTCGAGAGCCAGGCCTGAGTGAAATAGAACCGAATCTGCCGCACAATGTAAGGCATTATGCATGGATAAACAGTCAAGTTCTGCCTTAATTAACAAGTAGTCTACTTATTTTTTTGGAGAATTAGCATACCGGAGTGGGCTTAAGTGAAATTGGTACTCTCCGTAACATACGATACCAGTTAATGCAGGGTCATGTAATCTTATTCCGATTTAAATGCATAGAAGTGTCCTCATGTAAGATATTATTATGATAATAATGAAACTTCCTAATCTACTGTGTTGGGTTTACCTCAATAAAATCTGGCGTGATAACGCTCACAGCTGAACGCTCAGAGTTAAAAGTATGGTTTGTTATTGTAAAAAAATATCACAATATGTTTGGCCAGTCTTTAGTTTTACTATCAAAGTTAGTCGATGCTGAAATTAAATTTCTTTATATGAGCGCAAAAGCAATGACAACGAAGTATCGTCTAGTTGATTTATTATTGGAATTGTTTTCAGGGGGAGAACATTCATAAGGCGAGATTGAGTGTTGCGGGCTGGCGGATGGTAGGCGCCGCCGCAGCCGCCGCGCCGCTCGCAGCTCGCTCGCGGCGCGCCCGCGGCCCGGACATCCCAGCAGACGCTCCACAGAGACGATGGGACTCCGACAATGTGCGTATTTCTTAAATTTAATATCTATGCCATTAAAATCTACATTTATTCTTTGGTATATGTTTATTGTAGTCGAGTGCCTCTCGGTCACAAAGTAATCTGCTTATGAATTCAAATGTTTAAATAGAATCAAACAGAATGCCAAATATTTACAAGATGCTCAATATTGTACCGATTGTCGACGATGTTTACAAAAGATAGGGTGAAATGTGCACATTGTTTTTATAAATATTTATTGTCAACTCTTCATGCCGAGCGTAAAGTCAATAACGAATGTTGCTGTAGTACTTGTTAATTACAAAATTTTGCTTTATTATACGAGAGTTCTATGGAGGGCGACGGCCCGGCGGCCGCAGCGGCCGCGGCGCGACTCTTCTCGTAGCTGACGTAATTTTGTTGATATAAGTAATCCGATTACCAATCCTCATGTAGGGTATAATGTATTATAACTTAGCCTATTGTTGTTTCGGTTAACAAAGATGTAAAAATGTATATCTCCGGATGATCGAGACAGGTAACATGCACAAACTCGTACGAATTACTCACTATTAATTTTATAACGATACCCTTGTCTAGTTTGATAATGCTGTCTTTGCAATATACGAACAATAATTATTTAAATAAAGTTACTCTCTTACGTTGTTAGGTAGGCCCGATTCAATTATAATCTAAGTGAAAGTGTATAGTATTCTCAATAGATTCTTCCATATAGTCACGGGGACTCGGCAGGTACACTACGAAGGCCTTATGACGCAGACGGCGCCGGCGCCGCCGCGGCTACGGTTCCCTAGAGTCGCTAGGTTAGATCGCGGTGCACTGTATCCAACATTTCAATGCAAATCGAACTCCTATTCCAATTTTGCATTGAGTGAACAGGAAATATATCTTATCAAAAATTATTTTATACACATAATGATTAAAATTTATAAGAATTCTTCGACTTTTAGAATAGTTCATGGGAAATAGAAAAACGGCACAGATATTGTGTTAGACCACTTTTGCACCAAGTAAATTGCTCAAGTCGAACACCAAGGAGCTATAGCATTAGTGAAGGTTTCAGACTAAACATGTAGCCATTATTTATGAACCAATGCATTTTAAAAGTCATTGTTCGGAAACTAGGTTACGTCTCGCTGTTTCCTGTGTCTTATTTATTATTGTAAATCTGAAATTTCACGCGAATTTCATCAGACGCACTCTACAGCCACTTAATACAACGCAATAATATAGTTATTTGGTGGCGCAGATATTCAGATTTGCAATAGCATCTTAGTTAGAAACGAGTGCAGGACGTAGGCGGAATGGAGTAGGTAATATAGGGTGAGATTGTGGCAAAATATCGAGTCATGGACTGAGAGTTATTTAGGCTACGAGTATCATAAATGGTTCGTTTGAGAGTCGATGGGTTATAAAATAATGTAAAACACTAAGTCATAATTAAATTGCATGGGTTGATATGATAACGTGACATGAAATATTAACAATTGACAGATTCTAAAAGATAATATGGCAAGTAGTCGAGTATGAATGGAATGTAATACATTAAAAGCGTGTAGACACAATTTAACTAAAAGAATTGTAGCTAACTTGAATTATATGTAATTTTTTTCGCAAAATGTATTATTTATGTATTATAAAGTGTAAGTTAAATGTTGCTTTAAAGTTATAGCTTACAATTTGATAATTGTTTCTTTTCTGTCAGTTTAAACGCCAGATTATGTGAACTGCAGACTGTAGAAGTTATTTGTGAATATTGTAATTATTCTTGTGATTTAAAATCCGTTTATACTGTATTTTTTATTTTCTAGATTAAAGAAAACATCTTACTGCAATTATTTACCTTTTTCATTTCACTTGCGATTTAAAAAAAATCGATGGCATAATTTACGTTTGTATCCTACCCAAATGTAACTGATAAGTAAATCATGGTGTCAATTTTTTTAACTGAAATGTATCTACCACATGCAATGTTAAATCGATACATGACATGTTTATTTGTATACAATTGTTTACTTTTTAGTTAATAACATATCAGTTCTACATTTTTATTGCGTGGGCTATACTATCTGTAACACTAACAAAGCTGATAGTAATAAATGATAAAATAATAGTCTGTCCATAAAATGTCTACAATTACTATTAAAGCCACGCAGGAAGTGCTACAGTCTACAAATTGCTGATACAATACGGAGTTAGTCCAATACTCGCGCCATATGGGTGCATAATGCGCACTTAATAGTGTTTAGCCGGATTTACATTGTGTCGTGCCGTGACGCGTCAGAACGGTATCGATTTTATATGATGAGATTTATATTTCTCTGTCAGAATGCGTTGTGATGGCTTTACCAAATGTATGAAAGCGAAGCGTCACGACACGACACATCAAATAAATTTAAATCTGGCTAGCGTAGGTTTGTGGCGCGAGGTGAGGTTTTTTTTTTAATGAACTTTCGTATTAAGTTACCCCAATATTAGTTCGGGTCTATAGGGCCCATTCGTGCTATACACCAGTCGGTTGTTTGAGATGAGGTCATTTTCCACAGTTGGCACATCTTGCTGTGACATTCTTTTCTTGAATTTTGTCAGCATATCGACCTTATTTTACTTGTAGAGGATTAAAAAAACACGCTGGAAAACCAGGTCAACGAGAGTGCAAGTTGAGCGGTACTTCATTTTTATCATTTTCAAGAGTTCTCTAAAACTATTTTTGTTGTATTATTAACGTTACAGCTTGGTCATAAAGTGTTAAAATGGAACTAACATTTTATACTAGTATCAATCAAACCAACTTTTTCTATACAAAAGTGCCCAAGGGCTACCACCATAAAAAAATGATTTAGACGTAGAAAGGGCCGCCCCTATTGATTTCTACTCTTTTTGGCCAGAGTGTACATAGGTTTATGAGAAAGTTTTGCTACATAATACGATATGTCGCGGCGTGGCATACAGGTACATAAGTGCTCCTGGTCCAGCATGCACGTTCTATGGACAGTCCTTGTGGATCCGAGTGAGTATATCTTGCCTTTTTTCAAATATTTCGGACAGGCCGTAAGCAGGTTTATAAAGTGCGTTCGTCTATCAGAAAGAATTTCATCCAATGACCGCGTCATTATCTTTCTGTCATTTACATAACTGTTAAAAAAAAAAAAATATATATATTTATTTCAGGTCAATCGACCCATATACATTAAGTTATGAGGTTGAATCAGATTAGATTACATTACGTACATTATATTAATTGACTTGAAAATTATTAAAAAATGACAAATTAGTTAAAAGTCCGGAAAATTATTATTTGTGCGACACTGGGTAAGGATCATCACTTTATTTGGCCAGTGATGATCCCTACCCAGTGTTTTGTCATGGGGCAGTCCAAACGCTCAGAAAACATGCTCAGGATGGTGTTGGGGCTGCCGCGCACTCTGTTCAGCAGGGACGCCACCCTCTTCCTTCTGACGGCGTGGAAGCCGTCAGTGCGCGCCTCCGCGAACATACCCGACGCGCTGCAGCGTCGCGACAGCCCCATCAGCATCCTGAACACGTTATTGTATTGGACCCTGACAAATATACATTTACAAATATACATTTAAAGATTTTTTTTTTTCATGATATCATCCGACGTAACGCAAAAAGAGGTGTTACAATTTGAATTTCCTGTCTTCTATGACCGGATCTGTTGAACCAATTTCAAACCGATTTTTCTTTGTAGCTGATTAGGCGAGACCTTAGCCATGTTTGGTGGTTAACAGGAATGCCATTCTCAAAATATTACCTTTTAAATATAGGTGAACTCAAAGTTTTTACTTTGTGTAATTGTTTATTGGTATTTGTAATCTATATTGCCGTTACGCATGCACTGACACATGCACCTGACGCTGTGCGAGCGCCACGGCAATATATATTTGCAAGAGCAACATAAAAGTAGTGCCGGATCATTGCACGAAATTGTTCCTGTCAATGACCGCGCTTTCGTAGTCAGGGTGAGGTTTAAAAGTCCATTTTGGTAGCGGGAGGCGTGCGTGGCGCTTCCGTGGGCGACTTCGGCCCCAGCTTGGAGAGGTGGCTCACTTTGGTGGCGAACTTCACGAAGCTCATTCCGGACACCTGGGGTTCCGGCTTCTGCCCGCTCTCGTGAAAGGGCGCTTCCAGGGAGCCTGTATTTAAAAAATGATCTTTTACTTAATCTTAGGCCTGCGCGAATCATTCTCATTTAGAATCGTCTTCTGTCAGCAGAATTATCAGTTTGAGTGTGCTAAAAGTGGACATTTAAAAAGAACTTTTTCATATACACTTAAAAACTGGCTGAATTGGTTTCCACATTCCTTTATGCGAGCATTCATGTAGGTAATAAATGCTGTAAAATGAACATATCCATTAATCTTTGTGCCAACTGAGGTCCTAACATGATAAGACAAGGATAGTCCTCTCAGGGCGGCTCTTTCTATCTCATTATAGTGTCATTCATATTAGAGCTGCCGATGTGTTTTTTTTGGATTTTTGTTAACGCTTGCCGGAGAGACACCGGTTTAAAACAAAGCATAAAACTGAGATAAGCAATTCTTCTAGCCAAAATATTCCATCAAAATATGGACTTTACTTAGAGCTGAAATGGCACGCAGCGAATCTTAAAAAGAAATCAGTCTAGCAGAAAACAACGATGGAGGATGACATCACGCGGCCAGCAGATGCAAAATAAATACATTGAAAAGGAACTGGAAGGTCAAGATTACGATAGTAGTCTCAAAAGTCCCTACTAATGCTGGGTTTTATAAAGGTTCGTTAAATAAAATGTCGGTTAGTTATTGAAATTTGGTCTGACATTTGATCTTTCGTACTTTTATAAAACCGGGCCTATGTTTCCTAACCTTTCTATCTAGCTAAAAACAAATCTAAGTTATTGACGTGACGGTGAACGGGGGGGTTGAGGGGTTGAGGAATAAAAAACTTACTCTGTTGTGGCGACACAATGGAGCTCGGTTGCGATCCGTTATTTTCCTCCATTGATTTAGTTTTCTCGTGCAGCAGTTCCAATGCTAGCGTGGAATAAGGTGCAGAAATCTTAAAACAGCGGTAAGAATTCTTAATTTAATATTTTATCTTATCTAGACGGACTTAACAAATAACAAGTCAGATACCAGTCAGTGCTAAGATGACAAGATAGCACTTGGATTATTTAAACGATTTAATTTAATTTAATGTTCTTATTTAATTGAAATAAGTATTTATTCGGTATCACGACTTGATACTGATATACGCCTTTAATGGACGTACAGGGTTTTTGTTACATGCTGTATATTCCATAACAGGTAGTTTTATTCCTTGGTCCTTAAAAATAAGTGTATTTATGGATTTGAGTAAGTAATAGCAGCCTTATCTATCCTTGGACAAAGGGTGGTGCAACAACATCGGACGCTGACACAGCAGGAGCATTCAAGCATCGTAAAAAAGACGCATGATGAATAATACAGGTAAGGTAAAGAGGTCACTACTGTTAACTCGGCAGTCTCTTGTTTCTAAAGGTCGCCACTGACGACGGATCCATTAGGAGTGCTTAGAGATGCTGTTCTGTCGATAGTAATGCTATCGATAGTGAACCTGGATATCGATAGGCCTATTTCTAAAATAATTTTCGGGGTCAAGTATCGATAGCTAAATTATCTCCACTTCAAATTACAGGCGGCGTCCTTGGCAACCTCAAGCCAGGCTCGTGTGTACCTACTACCGACACCGGCGCACGGCGCAACACATTAAACAAAGAATCTGCACGTATTTGACACCTTAGTTTAGTCCACAATGCAAAGTATGAGTATGAGTAGTACTCTGTCCCGTCTGTCCACAGCCGCGGCGAGGTTCGATAAGGTTATGCAAGGCGAAATGACACGAGTTAGTGTCCAACTAATCTCTTGCCTTTGCTCAGTTACTCCCTGTGCCCCTCTTTGACTCGAGCCTGGAACCGACTCCAGCGCGAGCGCAAACGAGGCGATACTACTACATGCTCATGCTCGCGCTACCTCACCCCTGTACCACAAAAATTACAAGTGCTACAATTTGAAATAATTGTAGAGTTTTTCATACAAAAATGTGTTAAATGTGCTAATATGTTAAAATGTAGCACTTGGTAATTTTGTGGTACAGGCCCCTCGTCTTATCTCGATGAGAGTGTCGGCTAACGTGGACCGATGCCGGGTGGACTACCCTAATTGTAAAATATCGGTCATTATTGGGCAGGCACATCGCTGAGCCGTATACTAGTGAATAAACAATCGCATATACCATCTCCGAGCGACATGGTGTCCATGCGGGCATCCTGGATGCTCTCGAGCTGGTGGCGGAACTTGGCGGTGATCTTGCGGCGCTGGTAGTCCGCCTCGATCTGCTGCTTCGTGCGCGGGATGCGGAAGCGGAAGCAGCAGCACACCATCACGACTGACAAACATGGCGGCTGTTTTTTAGTTCCGTCTTCAGCATTGGCAGGAACCCTAACATGACTGACACAAAGATAACTAAAACCTAAGATAAATAACATTTCACTGCAGCTCTAGTGTGGCTGGGATAGCAAAAACCTGGTCAGTCGTATTAGGGCCGTAGGGTGCATCCATTTTTTATGACACTAGTATTCACAGAGCCGCTAGTAGCGATAAATTTAACTTGGGTGGCCATGTAAGAGTCACCGTAATATAAAGCACTATAAGTTGCCTGCCATATTTAAACAATTGAAAGAAAGTTCAAGCCAAAGTTAGAACTTAGTCTACTCGTGACCACGTCCGTTGAAACATGGCCGAAACGTCGAGGTAAATTAAACAATATACTTTTATCGCGTTAAAGTCCCGCGATAACGTTATAAATATGTGTGAAAAATTAAAACAATTTATAGTTAGAAGCTTTTTGTTGTTGAGTGTTTTTTCAATCAAATTATTTTTAGGATTGCGAGAAAATGTTGAAGTCAAGGTCGCGATTGAAATATGTTGGGAAACACTGGTATAATAAGGTCCTGTGGTCATTTCGTAATGGAAGCCCGGGAGAACTAAGGTCCAAGGTGGGTCCAAGCTCTCTCATCATGAGAGGAGGCCTGTGCCCAGCAGTGGGATGTGTATACGTGTGTGAGATGTGTGTGTGTGTGTGTGATTAAGCTCGAGATACAGTGGCGGATTTACCAGTCGACTGACTTAGGCTTGTTCTAGGGTGACAGATTTTAGAAGCAGTGGGAACCTGCTGTCTTACAAAATTCCAAAAGACTTCTGTAAGACAATTGAAGAGGCAAGGATGGCATTAATTTAACAGGCTATTAAGAAATGTGTAATCCGCCACTGTTGAGCGAGATGAGTAATAAGAGATACCTTCTAGGTAGATGCTTACTAGATGATTTAACAAAAAAAAGTGTTAAACTAGACACTCACATTTTCTACAAGAATTATAAGAAAATCGGCCACGCTTGAGTCCGGCTCGCGTACCGAGACGTTCCGACCACCATAAAATAGATCCTGATTTACGCTTGGTGGGTTTTTATCATTTGTTGTCAAATATTTTAGAGTTTTCACTACAAAAACAACTTTGACGCTTGTAACTAATGCCGATTTTTCAATGGAGTATAGACAAATACCGTTAAAAAACGTATCTATGAGAAACCCCTTATTTTTTCCTTTTTTATCATTATTTGTTAGGATGTCCGCCATAATAACACATATTGTGCGTGGATTTAAAGTGGCTACCTGTTACGGTTCATAAAATAAGGCCAGCGGAAGGTGGACGGACGGCGTATCTGTTATAGAACCCCGTTAGCACCCGTTGGGTACGGAACAAACAAAAATACGTGTATAAAAAACTGCATTAAAAATACTATATTAAAATACAATACATAAATCTATCGGTCAGTATCGATGGCTTAACGTCAGGTACTCAATTAGGTCACAATGTCTTTATTTGAACAAGTTTAGGATGTACAAAAAATTACTTATAAGAGAAATGCCAATTCAAAATAATCTCGTGCTCTCGTGCGTAAACTACTTATAAATTTTTAAGAGTAATTATCTTAATTAAAACTTACTCAAAGCGGTGAGTACGGCTATACAAATGAACACAATTTGCCACAACCTCAAATCGCCCGAAACTTTTCTTTCTAGCCATTCTGGCTCCTCCAGGTTTTTAATACCATCCATTACAGTGTCCATTGTAATGCGATGTTTTAATTGATTAAACTTAAAAGGACAGCAGTCGTATAGGCGTCCGCTAAACGGTTCACTCGGAATAAAAACTAATTGTCTCTATTCCTAGGAGTGGTTTAGCCACACCTTGTATTACGTTATCAACCCCCGGGCACTCCTGTAGATTAGTTTTGACTTTACAATATTGTACATCCCTGTTCGAATAACAGTCATTCAATTGTTCTATGCTGCTTGATGTGCATTTGTTTACATTAATTATCTATCATTTACACGATATTAAAAACAAACAGCCGACTAAACCCGTTTAAATATTCCCGCTCAGAATATCGTGGCCCAGTGAGCAGTGTTGCTAGCGGTTATCAGTGAATTTGTTTTATAGTGAAGCAAAACATTAGTAGGAATAATTAAACTATCATAGGTTGTATAAATTCTTAGTAAATTATAATGATAATAATAAATATGAAGATAGTATCTTGTCGGATTAAGGTATTTATTATAATTTTTTAGGTATTTTTGTAATCACTTATAGTGCAAAGTACACAAAATTTTACACAGGATTTTCATTTCATTATTGTTATTCTGAAATAATTACGAATAAAAATTAAAAGTATAAATAATTGGCTTTTTCTGAAAAAATAGTAGCCAGTACCAATAATAAAAAGGGGATTCTATTCGAATTTATGAATGAAACTCGTATCGGACTGCTGATATTTTTTTCACTGGCAACTATTCAATCATGTTTCTCTTTCGTTTAACGACTGTTTCACCTTCCCGCAGAAAATAGGGTGTCGAATCTGTCCTATAACCTCCGCTATATTTATTACTATTTAAAGATCGAAGATGAATCTTTTATGATAATTGTGGGTCAATTCGTGTAAAGGTTGTTCTAAGTGATGTTGTGTAAGATCGTTTGCGTTCTTGCGGTCATTCTGTAGCGTTTGTAAAAATTAAACATGGCCTCGAACCGAGGACTTCAGATCGGATCCGCGTGGTTTCAACGGAAGCTGAACTTGAGGCCGCAGCACCGAGGCGTGCACCTAGTCACCGAGGAGATCCTCAAGCAGGTGCCCGAGCTGTCGCTGTTCGCGATCGGCCTCTGCCACATCCAGAGTGAGTACCAGTCTACGCTAGAACATCGCTGACTTCTACTTTGCTGCACCCCCTCCCACTTGTCAAATTGCCCTACATTTTGATCTCGCGCTTTTTTATACACTCCCAGTTGTAAAACTCGTGTCGATTTCGGAATGAGTGGTCGGGTGGATGTATATCACTACAATAGTGGGCGAAGTGTCAAAACGCGTAAGGGTGGTCAACCGGCTGATGTGTGGACACGTTGTTTTCAGTAATGCACACTTCGGCGAGCCTCGCGCTCAACGAGAGCTGGGATCCGGACGTGCGGGACGACATGGAGATGATGCTTAACAAAATCGTGCCTGAGGGACTGCCCTACCGCCACTCCTGCGAAGGGCCAGACGACATGGTAATTAATAAAAAAAAAATGCTACACAAACATCCTTCATGAAAATTCATTCAAACTTGGAACACTCATTTAAAAACTCTGTTTTGGCCCTACTGAGTTGAAAACCATTTGCTTGGAATATTTTATGATTTGTCAGTTATTTTTTTGTTTATGCCATTTTAATTGACACTCATCTGTTAGTTGAAGAATGATTTAAATTCAAGGTGAAGCTGTGCTAATTGTGAAATAATAATTATGACTGCTTATGCACATGGCACTAACTACAAGAGATGTCAATATTATTGAAGTCAATGTCACAGACAGGTCACATTAACTAATCTGTTATCAGTATAAGTAACCTTGGATATAAATGGGTCACATGCGCTAACTGATTACAGTACTCTTAACATTAATATTAACGCAGACCCAAAAAAATTTAATTTTTCCCAAAAAAAGAGCATAGGTTATAAAAATTGCTTTTCTATAGTTTATTGAAAATGTAAGAACCTTTCTCTACTTGTTGGTAATGTTTCTCAAATGATCCCTCGTAATTATGTGATCTGTACTCAATGTAAAAAAAACTATCAGATTGTAGTTATATATATTATTATTGGAAGCTGTTCAATTGACATATTAACATTTGGTTATAACTGAGATTTGGCATAATGCTACATGTATGGATATTTGTTAAATGCAATTTCCTCAGAAATTATTAACACAGTATTTCTAAAAAAGGGTAGTGTTATGTTAGGGGTTATTCACAAATTAGATCAAATCTTTCTGCTACACCACAAACACCATCTATCCTGAATTTATTAATTAGTTAATAATTCTAATAACAGCCCTCTAAAGTTGTCAGTTTTAGTGAAAAGCACCAAAATTTATATCAAATGAGCAATCCCCCTTTTATTGACCCCCAAAACACTAAACACTGGCACCTAGTTTTTGCATGATTGTCACCACTACTCCCTTGGAATAAGATTAAAACTTCACATAATTCGAGGGGTGCCGACAATGGGACCGTTTACCCTACTTGTGAACTACAATACCCCTGGTGAATTTATTTATAAACAAAATCCAGACTGCTAACCAAAATATTCAGTACAAGGTTTTCAATTTGACCCATACAACAATTAAAGTGAATAATATAATCTGCTTAATCTCCACTTAAAACAAATAAAAGTATTTTCAGCCATTTGTATGTATTTAACATGAATACACAAACAAAATTAACATAATAGTAGTTTATGCAACTGCTATATAATGAGAGGCCTTAAAACACGAGTGTGGTTTTATGAAACGAGCGATAGCGAGTTTACTAATAAGATCACACAATTATTTTAAGGCCTAATTATATACATTTGCATACATTACTTTATCTACACACAAATCATAACTGCAAAACACCATAACAGCAAAAAACCAACAAACGAATGACAACAGTAATGGCGGCAATTCGATCCATCTGTCAAGACGAACGTTTTTTTTAAATCATAGACAAACGCATGGAGTCCCTATTCTTATGTTACTCGAGATCAAATGTCGTACGTTTATATTAAAAAAATATACTGAGTTGACGTTTCGTATCGATAACTGTTTTAATATCTATGGATACTAGACTAGTGACCCACTTGAATTTTGACAGCCGTTCCAAATTTAAATTCATAACGTTAGAGAAATCGGTAATGTGATGACCATTAAAGTACCGATTTACCTACTACCACAGACAAGAAAATTCTTATAATAACATTGGTTGTAATAATGCTGGTCATTTCCTACGGTATTTGAACGCGTTATTGAGCACTTATGATATGTATGTAGATAAAAATGTTTTGTTGCTACACACAGTTTTGTTACAGCTTTATTGCACAGCCTCTACCTCGTTTTTTTTACATAAGGAATGTTGGAAACAATTTTGACAAGTCTTTATTTATAGCCTTTTTCAAAACGATTATACTACAATAATATGATTTACTGTTATATCTTTGTTAGAAGCTCTTATTTGTTTTAAAATAGCAATTTTGCAAAAAAAGACTTACCAAAATCGTTTACATCTCATTTTTAAAAAAACAGGGAATTACAATATGAAGCTGGAAATATGTAAAAATGTTGTTTCTCAATCAGTCAATATTACATAAACAGCTAGTTGAACAATTGATGGATTTGGATTAAATTGTACAGACCCAGTAGGTCCTAGGTAGATTATAGGTAGGTAGGTAGGTATTTTTTATACTAAGAAATTGCTTAGTGTAGATTCATAAGATATATGTAAGTAGATTCACATGAATGGCAACGTTTTTCACCTAACCCCAGTATCCTTTTGGCTTGCCAAAGAACTAGGTTTAATTTTTTAAATATCTTTTATAGATTTAAAAATATTAACACTTGTTTGTTTTATATCAGGGGTGGCCAACAGGTCGATCGCGATCGACCGGTCGATCGCGACTGTTGGACCAGTCGATCGTGGCAAGGCAAAAAATATAAATACGTAAACCAGACTGTCCCACGTAATCACCTACTGCTGGACGCAGGTAGATCGCGCAGAGTCTCGTTATTGAATAAGAGATCTTGGGTCCAATCAAGTTGGCCACCCCTGTTTTATATGAATGTCTGATTTGCACAATGATCAAATCTTAAAAAAATACCTACAAACATAGTTGTAAAGCATAACAACAGCATACTAAAATATGGCTATAGGTTAAGGTTTAGAGGGCGAAGAGCGCTTTTCGTGTCTTGGTACACAATCTTCTTAAATGTTTTTTTGTCCATAAATTGTAGTTAACTCAATGCAAATTCATGGTATTCAATGCAAACTTAGTGTCTTTTGACCATTCTGTGTCAAAATAACCAAGACTATTGGACAAACATGGAATTTTGAGACTCTGTCCAGGACTGGGACATAAATGGCACTGGATCTATCAATTTCGTAACATTGTACAGTTTTGGTGACAGCTAGGTTTAAGTTCACCTTTTCATTTTCAATCAATGTTTTTGTACAATACAATCATTATGATATTATGAATCATAAAAATCAGTATTACTGCTGATTAACAATCCACAGCTTTTTAATTGTTTCATCTCTAGTGTAATGACACACAGTGTAATTAATTATATAGATGACACCGAGGGTAGTTGTACCCTTAAAATCAATAATGTAATGACCGTAAAGATGAAGCATATTGAAAAATTCGCAGAGTATCGTAGCGGTAATGTGGCGAAACTGGCAAACGCAAGGCACGGAATGCTGATGTTGCAGGTTCGAGTCCTGCCATTACCCTAATTTTTCTTTGTGTGGTCATTCCATGGCATTTCAATAGTATGGTAAACTTTTTTCACAGTATTATTAAATTATGCTTTAAAAATTGTTATGTTTTGTCCTGCAGCCGGCGCACGTGAAAGCTTGCTTCCTGGGCTCCTCACTCACGATCCCCATCACAGACGGAAAGTTGAACCTCGGTACGTGGCAGGGAGTGTGGCTCTGCGAGCATCGGAATCACGCTGGCAGCCGGAAGGTGAGACTGAACTATTATTTCTTACATCTGAACTATTGCTGCAAGATGGCCTCTAGAATACATTCTACAGGCTACAGTGGTACATACACCACAGGGGTTTTCTCGACTGTAAGAAGATGAATACTAATTCTGAGAGTTTGATTAATTTCCATTTAAAACGGGAACTTTCCTCCAAGTGGGTCTAAATACGCATGTCCGTCATACATATTAATGCGAGACTATGCAAACGTAGATATGAACATATCGGACGACAGGTCAGTAGACGGGGGGGGCATGAGGTCAATCATTAATTGTACATAGAAAAGCGATAGATGTGCAGCCATGCTCACGTGGCCGGCGCCCGCAGGTGGTGGTGACGCTGTCGGGCTGCCCGCGCGACTCGCCGCTGTCGGCCGCGTCGCCCGCCTCGTGCTCCAGCTAGGAGCGCGGGGGGGGCGCGACCCCCCGGCCGCACGAGCACTCGCGCCCCTCCTCCAAGAGCGCGCGGAGGTAAACCGCGCAGCCCGCGCCGCCCGCACGAGCAGAGCGACAATATGTACATAAGATTGATATTTTGTGCGCCCGGCCGCCTCCCGCCGCCCGCGGAGCGCCCCGTTTGTAATATAGCTTTTATAGGAATTGAGAGTGGACCGGCGGGAGCGGCTCCCCTCCGGCTCCGCGGGCGCCTCGCGGGCCGGAGCCCCGGCGACGCGGCGCCGGTCGGCCCGGCCGAGCCCGTCGAGCCTGTACATAGTTTGCGTGCGACGGTCCCGGAGCGGTCGTCATTTTGTTATTGCGGCCTGTCGATGTGTACATAGCTCGCGCCGGGCCGTCGACGAGCCGCTTCGCAGGTTCGATTGTTGAGAAGGTTGATGCGGCCCCCACTTTTACCGATAATGATCTTACCACGCTAAGAGGTGAGGGGTGACGACGGTTCGTATCGATTGACGATTTTTCACTACTGCACTCGTTCAATATTTTCCAAGTTCACCAGGAGACACTATATTTTTTAACATGACCGCACGTTAGGCATTTTTATGAAGTCGGACACTCATTTTACTATACCAATTTTGTATGTAATGTACTGGATAATGACGACGTCAGTTCGTGTTAGCGTAAGAGCTGAAGTAGGTTATATAGTTAGGTACGTCTATGATAGCTCCCTTCTCTCTCCGTGTTAGGTTAGTCTATTAACGGTTAGTTCGTGAAACAAGTCCATAGCTTTAAATGTGTCACACCCGTTGTATCAACGGGTCCTTCTCGGGATGACAGTGAGCTACCATGCAGTGCTCCTAGGTGGTAGTTGTATATCATTACTCGTAAGATCATGTAAGTGCCTCGGACTCATGGGTGGCCATCTGACGCGGCAGTCGCGCTCTTCCGGCAGCCAAGTACTTGCTCTACGATCTGTATTACATTATTCGGATGCAAATGCCATATTATTTTCCTTATGAAATGTACTACGTAATAGACTTATTAATTTCGTATCGCGATGTTTATAAAAGGCGTATGTGTATAGTTGTATGTCTTCCTATGTAAGTTCCATCACGTAAGATCGCGATAAGTGTAAGTGTTGGAATAATGTATCTGGTATTCCTGATCGGTATTAGGGTATAGAGTCACCTTATCCGGCCACGTCTATGTTACTTAGATAAGTAATGAAACTATTACGATAGGAGGCTCCGTATTAAATCCCGAATCCCATTATCGCCTCGTCTGACTGTCACGATAGTAATTTGCTGCGGCGTCGTCATCATAAGAATACATATGTATGTAGTGAGAATTGTTCACATTCCAAGAACATTCCGGTGAACTCGATCTCAGTCTGGAACAGTCCACGGCGGAGCGCCGGAGCTCCCGCTACAGATCGTTCCGCACACGGCTTTCCATGTCCCATTGAGATCGCTTGTGTGGCACAATTTTACACATGAGACTTAGTTAGGAGTTAATAAATTATAAATAGTAGGATACGGTTACGGTTGGCGTTAAGATACTTGTAGCGGTGCAGCCGCGCACGCGTCGTTGTTTTGATACCGCATTGTACAAAGTGTAGATGTCACAGACATATACCGTTTTGTCTCATGGACAATCCTAGACTTACTTCACTTAGGGAGCTTGTACGTTCATATTCAGGCTATTAGAGGTTCACCTTTATATTATCGATTTTACAAATTCTTTTTATTTGTTTATCGCGTTAGGTAGTTTTTTTAATCGTTACTAAAACAATAAAGGCTTTGAGCTTGGAACTTATTAGTTGTAAACGAATGTCTTTTTAAACTTCACTACGCACGATGAATGTGCTGTTAATGTTTTCGCGTAATCTGCGGTTTTTGTCACTTGTACTCTATTCTTTGTAATATTTAAGTTTTATTTTTTGATAGAATCGGGGAGTGGGTTAAGGGATGGTTATTAAGTGCTTTTTTAATACATAATTAATTAAGGGATGTAAATATTTTTTGCATTAATATAATGTACATGAAGGTAATCCATGTACAGACAGTGATTCACATGTAAAAAACGTTTCAAGTGCTATTCGTGTATGAGTGTTAGATATGCCACTGCCATTGAAGATTTGCCTCTTTGTAATATATTCAATTTGAATTTTGTTCATAAACTACTAACACGGTTAATTTTCGTTTTCGCTTTAACGTTACGATATCAAAAATAGTAAAGATAATAAATATCCTAAGTAGAAGTTTTCCAATGAAAAGATAGCGACTGGTTCGCGTAGTTGTAATTCTCATTATTTTGTTTTAATCATTAAGTGTTTCAAACGAGTACGGGGACATTGTTGTTTTTGTTGTATCATTATATTAGCTTATAGATTGTCCCAGTTTAGGCTGTTCAGTAACAACGAATGTGTCTAGTGTTACCGTTTAAGTGGAAGCAACATTTGATTCCCTGAGTTCCTGTGGAGGCCGAGGAGCCGCGAGCCAATGTTTACAGCCGCGAACGATCGGTCGACCATCCTCACGATCATATAAGAAGCCATTTATTTGTCCTCCTATGTACGATGCAATGAGTGTTTCACAATTTCAAATATATTATTAAGCGTAACAAATTCACTATTAAGGGCACGAATTTTATCTAATTATTTAATCAGTATCATTAATTTGATAATGAATATATTTATTGCACATAGGAAACGAGGTTGTAATCAGGATTAATAAAATAACCAAGAAGGGAGACAAATAATTTGTGTGTATATTGTTTAAGATCAATTATTATATCAATATTGTATGATTGTACAGTTGATGGACACACCTTACTTGTCGGTTTTACGTGCTCACTCGTAAGTGACGTCTGAACATTCTGTCACAATAAAATTTAATTGTATCATATAACTTGTACAATATAAATATATAGATCCACAATTATGAAAGAGATTAAATATTTGCAAAAGTTAAAATCGTAAGAGTTTTATTTTACTTGCTAATTTTATTTCAGTCGACTTAGAGTTAGAACTACGCGGTTAGAGAGTACTTAAACTGTTAATGCCTAACACCTACAGGAGTTATTTGGTATCCTAGTGTTCATGTCGTTATTTCGGCACTGCTGATGTTGTGCGGGCCGGGTCCAGCGTCTGAAAATTACGCCAAAATTACCAGTCGAAGTTAATCCGCCGAAGGCACATTTTGCATCAATTGAATTACGTTTCGTGAGTATAACAATGGGCCCATTGGGGGGCTAAATGCTGGCAACCCACGGATCAGCGACGCTTTTGGAGTTGCTGGTTCCCCTGAGGCATTTCCCAACAGGTTACGCATGCTCATTTTCCTCCCTTATCCATAAAAAAAACTAAAAAATCACCTTCAATTTTGGATTGCACGGTGTTTAAGCTAGTCTTGACTTTGTCCAGAGCGTCTCCGAGGCCGGTCTTGATGTGGCCGAACTCCTGCGTGACGAGCGACAGCCGCCCCAGCAGGTAGTTCAGGTTGTCGTCCACCTCCGTCATTCGCGTCGTTATTAAAGTCACCTGGGACAGTGCACAGAATGGAATGCAGTACGCCTTTGGGAATCAAAAGTGTCATATGAATGAAGGCCTAATAAAAGGGACACTTTAGCACTTCACTCATTTTTCTTTGATGTGACACTTCTAAATTAATAGTCTTTACACCCGGAGTCCTGTTCCGATATATGATGCGACGCATGAAGGGGTTAAAGTGACGCTGCTGTCTCGTTCAGTACAAGCAGATTTGCTTAATTCGAGACTAGGTCAGCAGGTGTAAATCGTACCTAGATATTTATTTTCTTAGAAATATTATACCTTGTCTTTCACGCTGTCCATGGTCGCGACGCTCGCATTAACATATTGGTCGGTTTGTTCCTGCAAGCATAAGGTTTGTTTACACTAAGTAGTTGGATTAAAATGGAGGCGTTTACGGCTCATGAACTATTTTTACATTGCTAAACCGGTCGCATGAATAAATCATGTGACACACAAAAGGACTGTAGGGCCGGTGCTCGGCGCGGGTAATGGGCTCTGTTAGCCTAGTTGTTAACAACACATTATGGAGTTGACGTTACTTATGCAGATGTTCGTAAAAAACAAAAAATATGTCAGTTTTTTGGGTTGTTCGACAGTTCTCTGGCTATGTGAAGTCGCAATGAATTATTATCTGTTTTCAAATGTCACAGAACAACATTATGTGGGTCAACTTTGTACTTTAAACCATAAGAGGTTGAATTTTTTACAGAATATGAGGCATTGTTATCGTGCCGGATAATTAAAAAAAAAAGCAAAAACAACGGTTGTCCCTATAAAGGAAACATTTATTTTTATTTTTGCTGTAGGTATTGTAAAAAGTAAATAATGCAAGCGTTAAAAATTGTGCCAGCTCTGATTACAATAAAATAAAAATTTAAGCCACAAAAAAAAGTAAATGCATAGGTAATCATAAATATGTATTAGTAAGTATGACGGTACGGTACCCTCGGTACGCGAGTCCGACTCGCACTTTACTTTAGTTGACCTAGTAATAATTGTTAGTGATTTCAGCGCTACAACAATTTTCCCCAAAATATTGAAATAAACGAATCATTCACGACCCATTTAAAGTAGAGTTATTGCTGAGCCGAGTCATCGACGGGCCGCGGCCGCGGGGGGTTCATAAGTAAGGACAAAGGACAGGTCCGAAAGATGTCAAACAATGACTCTGCTTTCTATACGCGAAGGATCCGTTAATTTGAATACATCAGAATCTCACGGAAGTTTAGGGTTTAAAATTTTTCGGAATCATTTTATGGATATCAGTTTATAGCTTCAGTGACTTACGGTAAGTTTGTCGAGCGACATCTTGCTGGCGGTCAACTGCTGGTACATGATGCCGATCTGCCGCCACACCTGCGACATCTCCGACTCGATCTTGGAGCTCAGGTTGGCGAGCGCAGTAGTTTGGTTCTCCACTATAGTTTGCTCGATGCTGTCAAATCTGCGAGACAGAATAACAGGTACATTTGGGAACGAACGGAAGACCCTGTCAAGGTCGCTACTTGTTGTAAAATCATCATCATCATATCAGGACTCCCCATATAGGATCCCCCCGAAGATCGCTATAACGCTCGGTCCTGCGCTACTTGCAACCAGCGGGTGGCCGCAATCTTCGCCAGGTCGTCGGGCCAACTCGTAGCGGGTCTGCCCAAGCTGCCACAAACACACACACACACACACACACACACACACACACGCACGCACGCACCCACGCACGCACGCACGCACGCACACAGTCGTCACTCGAGAATTCCTTTGCCCCATCGACCATCCGATCAGCGAGCAGTGCCCCGCCCATTGTATCACCTCATTTCAATTCGATCACACAGAAAAAATCCTTTTACCTCGAGCTATACTATACCACAGTAACTACATACATATATAGTTATAGCAGTAAAACAAATTCATAGGAACGGCCGAAACGACGCACTCACACAGACACGCGTCGCAACAAGTCCTCTATGCGAAGTTCGCAATGCAGGTAGTCGCCGGAGACATGGACGACGGGGGGAGAGAAGTGCTTAATTGTGTTTGTGTAAGGCAAATATTATGTCATTTACTTTTATTTACCTTATTAAGGGTGATTTGTGCATTCAAATAGGGTGCCAATATTATTAAAATACCAGCGGTACGCATAAAAGGGAATAAAGGCTACATCTGGGTCACTACTGCTCTTGACCTCATTAATTTTGTTGATTTGTTGGCGATCCAGCCTTTGATTGAATGGCGTCAGGCGCAGACGAGAAAGTAATTGCCACAAAATCCAGAAAATCTTGACGCATTAATAATTGTGCATGTATGTTGAATAATTTAATGTATCTAAACAAAAGTCTTAAACGTACTTTATCGCGCAAAATACATGATTTATTTGTAACGCCTGCAACTCGAAAACTGCTCAATAGATTTGGATATTTTTTATACCCTGCATTAATATTATAGACTACTCGTAAATAATTTTCCAATTTAAATTCTTTTTACAGGTTAAGTTGGCTGATAAACTTCGCAATCTTTATGAAAAGGTGAACAAAAAAAAAACATCTGCTACTGTAATGTAAATAGGTAATTAAAGCGAAAGTAAAACAATTGATTCTGTCTAAATGAAAGGTGAAATTGTCTTATATTTTGTTCTAAATTTAGGTCGTCGAGCTTTACATGATTTAAATGGTATAAAAGGCAACCAAGAGATAAATAGTGCAGGTGTATCGCTGGCATCTTGCCAGTTCCACCCCGCGCCGCCCGTTCACTCACGATGGCGTACGACGGCGGTGCGGCTTGGTTTCCGTACCGTTGCAAAGTTTTTCCACCGGACCGGCATTGTGGTAAATCTCCGCCTGCATTTCCGCTTAAATTTGCTTTCACGACAGAAAAACATCTTTAGGTACCTACAAAGTGGGAGCTCGTAGTTCCATACGACGCTTTAGTAAACAACGTGTTAAGGGTATGGTTCTATTAAACCAGCTGCGTAAACTGCAGGTTAACGAGCAGGTGAATCACCTAATGGTAATTTTAAGTGATCACCGCCATAGACATCCGAAACACCAAGGAGCCTAGACTGCTGATGCACCGCCAACTCAGAGGGCTAAGATAGATTACCTCTTGTGCCAGTAATTTCACCGCCTGTCTTTGCTCTCCAGGTCGGAACACAACAGTGTAAGCACTGCTGCTTAGCGCGACTAGCAAGCAAGGTGGTGGTAGCGATCCGGACAGACTACACAAGGTCCTACTGCTACCATCCGCGGCCTTAGGCTTCAAAACGAGGCACTGCGTATTGTCTTGTTTATGTGTGACAGATGGTGGTGCTGAGGAATCGATAAGTAAGACCGCCGCGCTGTACTGCCGGGTTTGTTACCTGTCGTGGACGGTCTTGTTGAGGGTCTTGCTCTGCGCGCGCACCAGCTCGCCGACCTCCACCAGGATCTGGTGCACGCCGTACTCGATGCGCTTCTTGGTGGCCAGCACGTTGTCCGCCGTCGACAGCAGCACGTGCTCGTTCTTGGACAGCGTTTGCACCTGAGGACACACGGGCGCAATTAAAACCGGCTGCCAGATATTGAAAGCATCGGAACAAGGTTATTTATTCCATTACATTACAAATACGGTGCGTTAACTAGGAATGAGAAGCTAAGCTTTTTTTGAAGTCGGTTAAAAAGTAACATATGCAGATCTTTAGTTTAATTTGACTTGATCTCAGTAAAAATAGCATCGTTTAGTGTTACACTTTGCTCGCCCAAACTTCGAGACGAAACTGTGATATACTACAAGAACGGTCTTAGCCTCTGGGAGTGTGATTAGCTTGGTTCACAAGAAGACTGTTTGAACTTTGTTTTATCAAAGGGAAAAAGGTGGTCAAGCTTTTATGATACTACGTAGGATTTAGTTTCAAGTTTAATTTCCTAAACAGCCAGTAAGTATGGTAACATTTCTGGCTTCGGTATATAAAGTTACCTCCGTTCTTAGGGTATCGTAGCTGCGCGAGATGTCGCCGTAAGCGCGTTCGCTCATGGTGTTCCCTTGGGTCAGGCTCTGTTGTATGTCTTCATTCGTAGCCACTAGGCGGTCACTCATTTCGCGGAGCTTCGTCGTCACTTTGGTAACAGCTGTGAAGAAAAAACAACTGAAATATGGTCCGACGGTGTTCCATGATCCGGCTCGAAGGACCAAATCCAAAATTAACGGTTATTATACCGCCATAAGCTTGAGCTCTATGATACAGCAACCGTAAAAGTTCTTCTTAGAGGCTGTTTGATTAGCCAACCCAGTTTTTGCCCACGCAATTTTTTTAAAACAATAACAACTGATATTTATCAGCAAAAATGTTTTTATTTAAATTAATGTATGGTGTACATTTATACTGTTATCCTTGACGAGTTTAACCTATTAGACCGTAAGATATATTTTTAAAACATGATTTTGTGGTGACGACAAACAATTTTTTGCGTACGCCAGAGACGTCCGAAATATGAGGGAAGTCGTTCAATTTCCCAGATAACAGGATCGAACATTTTATTAGCCATAGCATTATCATCAACAACTACATAATATAAAATACGAGACGCGGAAATATAACAACGTGCAGCAAGAACCAAACTAACCCCACGCTTACATCGTACGGCAACGCACGGCGCACTTAAATCCTGCGCTAGGGCAGCGTCGTACAGTTAGCGGAAAAAACATATCTTTGCTTTTAAATATATGTATTTTAGCAATACGTTGCTGCTTTTATAAACTAAATTAATAGATCTCCTTATTAATGTCATAATTTAAGGAATTACCCTGTTCGCCGGCTTCGTTCAAGCTTGCTTTAGCGCTAGCAATGGCCGCCAACGTCTGGTTCGCAGATAGCCGCAGGTCTGCCAGTCGCGGCAGCTCCTTCCACATGCTCTCCGCGTCGCCCAGCAGCTGTTGGATCTTCTTGATCTCCATTTCTTGGCGTTCCATCACTGGGAATTTTAATATGTCATGTCATTTTCGATGGTTTTCTGAGTTTTTTCCGAAACACAATTTGTATTAAACTAGTTGGTTTCGTTACATTTAGGTACCTAAACACTTTTTTAAGGCAAAACATAAAGTTAATTAAATGACCATTATTTAAACGATTGAATAGGAGATAATTTATGTCTAAAATTCAGCGAAGATGTCAGCTTATACAGTTCAGTTCAGGAGCATTGCTTTTCTCCGCAAGACAAAGTAAACTTAAAATTCCAGAACTGAGGGATCCCATTTTTACGCATTGCTTTAAAAAAAAGAAATAACATTTAATGGCTGCCTTTCTATTGTTAGCATCGAATGCATTGGAAGCCAGAGGGGTAGTGGGTGGATTTTTCAAGACTATGCCTTCCAATCCAACCTCCAAGCCGAGATCAATAACCCACTAAGGGAGTAATACTGGATTTCCTGAACGTACCTTCAGTCATCTTGCTGTGCCACGCCTCGTCCGCTAACGACACCTCGCTGAGCGGCACGAAGTCGGTCTGCACGCGCGTGCCGTTGTACTCGTTCAGTTTGAGCTCGTATTTGTTGAGCAGTTTCTCGGCTTCCGACATGTGCTTGTTGAATGGGTGGCCGTCGTCTAAGGCCGCTTCCAGGCACATGGACCGAAGATTGTCCTGAGATCAGACGAAGAGATGATCGACTTCTAAACCTTATTTCTGATGGACGCATGCGGCGTCACAGCGATTGGGATTCCAACAAGACAATTATCAAACAATCATATTATTGTGGGCAACAGTATGGAGTTCAATATTATACGACTTTTGATTGAATTTCCGATTTTTTTCCTGATTAAGGAAACTTTGGTGTAGATGTATTTACATAGATGACGTAAAAAATTGAAGTTAGGTTTGTATAATTTGTTAAAAAATACCTATAATGCAAAATAGAATTAGATGTGGTTAATAAAAATTCGTACATTCGGTCGGACGAATGAACCTTTGGAACTATAATAGACATTGCGGACTGCTTTATTACTGTGCGACTCTTCAGAGCACGCGCGAACGTTATCATGGGCATTAACTTCCTAACTATTGTGGACTCGTGCATTGTGCAATAGTAACGATTGTTTCATGTCTAGAATGAAATTTTAAATCATCATCCATCAGATATGATGAAGCTGTGAGTACAGCCACTATCCATCAAATACAATACATATTATCAGAGCGGCCAAGAGCTCAAATATATGTGAATCAATTCTATTGTCAGTGGTGTCAATACATGTTCAGATATACTGATGGCGTATCGTAGCACCTATAATGCACTAACCTTGCTAAGCGCGTTCTTCAGGTTCTCAATCTCCAGTCTGACGGCGTCCAGCTTGAGGTCTGTGGCGTCGAGCCGCCGCGCCACGGGCTCGTCGTCGGTGGTGAGGTTGTTGTCTAGGGCGGCGGGCTGCGGGCTCGCGCCTATGCTGGCCGTCAGCGCCTGCAGGCTCTTCTGGATGCCGTCTAACGCTTCGTCGGTCTTCTTCTGTGTGGTCTTTTCGCGTTCCTCTTTCTGTAAAGAAGGAGGTGGATTGAACTGAAGGAAGAAACTAGATTTCTGGCTACTTGTATTATCTATCATACTAGCCGTGCCCGAAACTGCATCTGTGTAGAATTCGTTTATCGATTCCACGAGAACTTCGCATTATCCCAGGATAAAAAGTATTCTATGTTTTAAATCAAGACATTGTCCATTTATCAAATTTAATCTAAATCCGACCTGCCGTTTATGGACCTTCGTCGCTCGCCCATAGTCAAAGTCAAAATATTTTATTCAGATTAGGCTTACAGGTAGCACTTATGAATGTCAAAAAATTTACCACCGGTTCGGAAAAACCTCTGATGAGAAGATACCGGCAAGAAACTCAACGAGGTGTAATTTTTTAAATAAATCAAAATTACAATGTTATTTTACATCTCAAATATTCAATTTTTTTTTCAATTTAACAATTTAACACAGCAGGTGTACAATCTTTGGAGCCAGGGATCGCCAATACAGATCGGGATCATTTCCAAACATCCTTGTCCAAGCATAAATACATTACATTGCTGTCGCGCTTCCCGTCTCGATGCATCGCCCGCTGTCCGTACGTGATGGCACTATACTTACGTGCGAGCCTTCGTTCTACATTAAGTCAGTGTTACCTGTAAAAGTATCGTCTCCACATTAGATAGCCGCTCGTCCAGCCGCGATATCATGCCCTTCAGCGGCTCCAGGGCGCGGTGCTTCCTCTCGAGGCCCGTGATCATCTTCTTGAGCTGGTCCCCGAGCGCCTTCTCGCGGTACTCGTGGCGCTCCAGTTTGTCCTCCGAGGTGCGGAACATATGCACCAGGGAAAGCATAGCGTCGCGGATGTCTTCGTGACTACGGAAAATAACTAATTAGTTATATTAGTTATTGTTAAATACAACAGGCAATGCAAAAATACAGGGTACATTACTTGTTTAAAGCGCTAGGTATGCGTTTAGTTCAGTTCAGAAATGGAAGGTTCATTATTTAGGCATGGTAATTCATTGTTAGTTGTGACGTATCATTCACGACCCATGTAAGAACTTGATGAATTGCACCTAATCGCAAGAAAATCTTCGATTTCAAATTAGTCTTAATTGTGTATAAGTGTATCTCATTTAAAATCTAATATTTCAAGTAAAGCAAGACATGCTACAGCGGCCGACGAAGCCGACTAGTGGGCAAACCGGGGAGGTATTTTATGGCCCTCCATTCTTGCAGAGCTGTACTGGGAGAGTTCCTCATACCTTCGATTAACCCAGGGTCGAGGTATCCATAAAGACTCCCTTCCCCATGGAAAATGCTCATACCCGTATGCTGAGGTCTCTAAACATATTCATCGGTTAAATCTTAGGGGACGTGGAAGTGCATTCGCCGAGTGGAGTATGCCTCCCTTCTAATGCTTCGCTATTTAGTATTTTGTAGTTGTAATAGCATCCAGTGAATTGTAAGTATACGAAGTAATCCTTATTCATAATTGTTTGTTTTAAGTTTCGTTACAAAAACAGGATGTTCATTAGTCAGCACTTCAAAGTGAAACTGAAATAAACTAAACCCAACCCCAATGCAACTCTACAACAGGAGGTAGATATTATTAGAGTTTTCAGTAGTTGTATGCAAGTGGTGAGTTAATTGTGGAATTCGTGAATTAGCTACCGACAAATGGGTCAGCCAACTAGTCAACGAAGCGTTAACTGCTGCAATTTCTTACGCGAAAACCATGTCACTTCGTCTATTTGTGAGACTTTCGGGAACGGAACGCACTTTGATGTGAATCCCATTAAAAGTAGGCTGTAAGGTACGAATAGTGGCAGGGTTGCGACAAATTAGGTCACAGAATATACAATAGCTAGGCGTACCCTCTGAAATCATTCTTAGTTACAACCGAGATATTCGGAGGTCAAAGCATAAACACGCTATTTATTACGTAAGCCCTAACTTGTTCTATTTGTAGCATAAATCAGCACTTAAACGGGTATGTTATGATCTCTCGAAACCAATAATGGTTCAATGGAGATTTACGAGCAATACAGCCAGACGCGCATCGGCGTACAGATAAAAATGTTATTTCGAGAGTTATGTTAAGAGCGAACGTCCGGGGATTGTTGGTGCCATTATACATTAGATGGTTAAGCTATGGAGCAAGGGTCTTCCCTTCAATCCACAACTATACCTATTCGCAATACCTACCTTAGTATCTAAGAATCACAATATACAATTTTTGTAACCTAAATTTCTTTAATTTTTTATTTTTAAATGTTTTAACATTCAAATTATTACATTAAAATGCTACACAAAGAAAAATTAGGGCAATGGCAGGACTTGAATCTGCAACATCAGCATTCCGTGCCTTGCGTTTGCCAGTTTCTCCACATTAGGTACCGCTAAAAGTTAGGTTCAAGTCCTGCCATTACCCTAATTTTTCTTTGTGTTGTCATTACATAGCATTTTAATTACAATATAAGTCTGTTTATTAAAAAATAAACTAAAAAACGTGGCTACGAGCGCAACATAAAAACGAGAAAAAGTATTATGATACTCATTACTTAATTGTGTACGAGGAATCAATATTAAATATTGGTCCAGATTCATTTATTGCTTTGTAGTTAACGTTGTAATAGCTAGGCCAACTCTGGCCAACCAGCCGCACAATACACAGGTTTTAAATGGCGCTTAAAGTATGTAAATAGACAGATAAGTGTCACCTTATTAATATTGATTTGTATATAATTATCGTAAATCAGGAAATGCTTTTAATCAAAACAACTAGTCAATTATAGATTTGCTATTAGTTTTTCCTTATCACTGAATTGGTTTTACCCGGGATAAAAAGTTTTTTATATCAATCTTTGTGTATCAATTATCTACTTTTCAGGCAATCTCTGACGAAATTTCTGTAAATACAAATGTGATGTACATTTCACAGAAAATTTAATCCTCGGTCTTGGCTGACACACTACCGCGTGCTGCCTTTTTAATTTACACATGTTTTTTTTTTTCAATTTCTCTCCCGATAATACCATAGATAGAGAAACAAAATGCCGTAACAAATTGTTCCGTTTTGTTTTTCCTTGATGGAATTTAGCCAAAGGTCAAGCGTAACGGTCGTCGCACTTTATGGGGAATGGCGGAATGTTGGTAGCCTTGGTAAATAAACGGGAGCCATTCATGGGCCGATATGACACTGTCATTTGTAATCCCATGCAATAATACGGGTGCCAGTGGTAATTTACACAGTCGAACGGGTATCATTTTGAGTTACTTAAGCAAATTGATAGATACCTATATTAATATTGTATGAATGTATTTGTGAAAAAGTCTAAATACCTAACTGAAATGAAGGTCATTGTGAATAATGCTGATTGTCGTATTTATAGTTACATTCAATCAATGATTCGTAAGCCACGTGGGTGGACCTTGTCCAAGGTCCGTCCGGATCGCTACCACCATCTTGCTTGCTAATCCAGCTAGGCAGCAGTGCTTGCATTGCTGTGTTCCGGAATAGAGAGCAAGACAGCCGTTGATATTGCTGGCACAAGAGGTATACCATCTTACTTAACCCTCTGGGTTGGCAACGCATCTGCAAATTCATTAGAGTTGCAGGTGTCTATGGGCGGTGGTGATCACTTATTACCGTCAGATGCCCCACTTGCTTGTTTGCCTTTTATATAAAAAAAGCTACTAAAGAACCTAAATCACAAAAAAATACATAATAAAATCTCAAGTAGACCGACACAGATCAAGCGACTGTCATTGCAACAAAGGTTTGTAGAGAGTAGAGTAGTGTAGTGTTGTAGTTTGACAGAGACGCAGGGTATACACTAAACCTGGGCCAGACAGTTAGGGCATCAACCTTTTTGTTAGGTCTAATAGTACAGTTAATCGGTTGACTGTCCGTTTTTCAATACCTAATGTGTTTGCGTAGGATCCAGGAAATTAGCCGGCCATAAACCTCTGATTACTCGCACACGCTGATTGGCAAACCTCGTTAACCCGCGCCGGTTCCCTCACTCCAGGTTTATGAACTCTATTTTATTTTCCTTGTTTATGGCCCATAAAAATCGATTAGTGATCGTTACGAAAATAGTTCAATATTTAAATAGGAACTGATTATTTTTGGCGACAGTTTTTCTTCATTGGTAACTATACATACAGAGAGGTGGACACGGAGCGCTATAATATTAAACGCAAACGAAATACCATAACCAAATATGTTTGGTAGTGATTGTTGGATTTCATATTTCGTTATTTATTAATTTTGAAAATTAAGGTAGATTATGCGCTCTTGCAACGACGTCATACCTTTCACATCTTCCCTCCCTATCAAACATGTGCACTAATGCTGCGGCCATCCTTGTCATCGGCCGTCGCATACGAACTTTGTATTGCCAAATCACTCTTCGCTAAACCGCCATCTTTAACGCATCTAATTGTGATCGTGTACAACCTAATTAATTATAAGCAAAGGACCGAAAGTACAGTGCGTGCAGTGAACGCGTATGTGCGTCCCCGGCTGTTGCGACGGGATAGGAGTTCGATTCCGGCCACAGCAGCGAGATCCAGGTGAGTGCGCATGTTCCTATCACATTTCTCCTTTCATCGGCCTTTGTCTACTTTCCTTACGCACTGAAGTCGATGCAAGAGCTTTGTTTCGTTTCTAATGATTAAACCTACTATTTGTCTTTAACCCACCCGCAGAAATACAGTCCACTCTTAGCCTTGTGCCTTAGGTTTTCATAGTATCGAAGGTTTTCTTTATTTTCGCCATAGTCCTTGTGGAGTAAAAGGCACCTCCATAATTTTTGGTCACTTCGAACCGCATAGAATAACTATTTGTTATCCTGTACCTAACTATTTATGTCTCCTACAAAATTGTTCACCGCTAGGTATAACTTATACGGTCATTGTGCTACGTAATAAAAATAGATTGTCATTATTTTTATATTCCCGCATCGGCAGCTATTTTTCTTTATTTCCGCACCGCATACGTAGTATAAAAATCATGAGTTATCCCTAAATTATCAACTTATTCCATTTAAGCGATCGATAATTTAAGATTCGTTTATTCGCATTTTATTAATTGCTGTACCACGTTCTAGAATGTACAATTCTACATAGGTAACGGTACGCCATATTTAAACATATCGGATTGGTTCGGTTCTCGTTCGGATGCTTTCGGCTACCTCCGTCGTCCCGTCCCACTCCGTCTCGCGCACGCTCGAGCTAGCTGCTCCGCTCGCTCTCGGCGCAATAAGCAGCGGCGCATAATTTTAACCCGCTCGAAATTTGAGGGTACGTCTAAATTACTACCTTAAAAACAATATAACCGACACGTTAGATAGGTGCATAGCGAAGGGTCAAATATAAATTCCCGCACTTACCTAAACCTATATTTATACTTATATTATCTATATCCGCTATTCTTACTAATA
This sequence comes from Ditula angustiorana, assembly GCA_963691745.1. Classification (NCBI taxonomy): domain Eukaryota; kingdom Metazoa; phylum Arthropoda; class Insecta; order Lepidoptera; family Tortricidae; genus Ditula; species Ditula angustiorana. The sequence continues at coordinate 10,533,758 of OY829485.1, forward strand.
ATATTTACACACTATATTTATTTACATAACTTACCGCTAAACCTACTTATTTACAATGGGTAAACCTAAACGTAAAGGTAGCGAGGGCTTCGGTGGAGATGACGATTATGATACAAACATAGAATTAACCAGAAACCGCCAGCGCGCCTAAAACTGAGGCAACTAAAACCACTCTTAAATGGAGTGGTTGCGCTTTATTGCGCTTAGTCGCTCCTTTGCAAGTAGCGCGTCATGACGCCATGTCATGGCGTCATGGCGCGTACTAATGCCAATTTTAATTGTAAAATGCCGTCTTGTGTCGTTCCTTCAAGCAAAAATGCTGCTGGACATACAAAAAAACAGGATAGGACCACATTTCATCTGCTAGTAGCTCTTTTAAAAGTGAATTTATTTAATTATTTAATTTATTTTACTTATTGTGATTGACTTGGAAAAGAGGGCGTCCATTTTGTAAGTGTTGCCAGTGTAGTCAAAAATGGGATCAACCGTGTAAGTATGGGGAATCGGCCCCAGACGTCAATTGATTGCCCAGATTTATTGGCCCAGATATAAGATGCTGATTCACCAAATATTAACTCTAAAATGCCACAGGTATACGAGAAAAAAAAATATTTTTATTTTATTTTATCTAAACTACAGAACCGATTTTTATGAAACTTGGATAGAATATGTAAGTAACTTAGGTTTAACAAACTGGAACAAATTACCTTGCTACTCCGCGAAACCAGTGCCGGGCTCGTGCAAAATAGCTGCGTCTGTGCGACACATATATATTCATGCAAAAACCCACCCTCCTCCGCTTCCACGCGAAACAACATATATCACACAGACTCAACTACACACCACCACCACTAAACACTAAAACTACACGATCGACGCGCGTTTCGCCTCTATACGAGGCATCATCAAGACCAAAAAAAAAATTTTGCTTGGGTGCTTTTGTTTTTGCAAAAATGTTGGCGGTAGGCGGGATTAAAGAAAAATGTTTTAGTTTGTCAGTACGCCATTCGTTCAAGTACCGAACGGTCGTACTGATCGATCTTGATGATGCCTCGTATAGAGGCGAAACGCGCGTCGATCGTGTAGTTTTAGTGTTTAGTGGTGGTGGTGTGTAGTTGAGTCTGTGTGATATATGTTGTTTCGTGTGGAAGCGGAGGAGGGTGGGTTTTCGCATGAACATATATATATGTCGCACAGACGCTGCTATTTTGCACGAGTCCGGCACTGGTTTCGCGGAGTATTATTATTATTATATTATAGGCGAGCAGCATCATTGCTGATATGCCTATCTCAAAGTTCCACAAGTTATTTCAAAGTCTTGAGTAGCAAGGTAATTTGTTCCAGTTTGTTTATTTTGTTATTAATAATACCGATTTTTCTTTGAAAATGCCGTAGAGTTCTTGCCACTTCTTCTCACGGAGCTTTTAAAGTGGCAGATAAAAAATAAAATATTTGTATTTTTGGAAAGAATAATTAAAAAGATTTAGGCTTAGACTTTGAATGATGTTTTATTATTTGTATGACTAACTAAACTTAACTAAACGACTTTAAAGCAACTGGGTAAAATGATTGAATACTGGTTGTATACAACGTTAGTTAGTACCCTATGCCTTAATAATTATATGTGTTAAATATTTTTAACAAGTGTCCTGGGTGGGTGCAATGTTTCCACAAAAAGTGTGGAAATGCTCACGAGCTGGCAACATTACGCGGGCGGGGGGCGGGGCTTGCGCGGGACGTGCGCATTGCTTTTGGACACAGCGCCGGGTATGACGTTTTAGTTGAACGCGCCTTCTAGTTAATTCTATGGATACAAATAAAAGTCAATTAACTATTTACTCGGTCAGACGCGATGTTATCTTTAAACGTGTAGAAAATATCTTGGAACTCGCGCATAAAGCTGAGACAGATCCTAACCAGTATAGGGCATTTCGTACCAGCGCATTAAATATTGATACGATACGAAATGATTTTCAGAACGTGTTAGATTCGTATAACTTGCTATACTTACAAATGCATCCCGGTTCTAATGCCGATTATGACTCATGGACATCGTTTGAAGAAATGTACTGTTGTATCAAACAAATCTTGTTGGAATATGATAGTATTCGCTCTCCCGAACCGCAACCTGGTCTCTCTAGATCGAAACCTCGCCTTCCCCCCATTGACTTAATGTCATTTAATGGTGATGTGAAAAACTGGCCGTTGTTTTACCAACAATTCAAAAGTATTATTCACGATAACGCATCGCTCACTGATAGTGAAAAGGTGTTTTACTTAGTTGGTAAATTAACTGGTCAGGCGTCATGCGTCTGCGCAGGGCTGCCACCCACCGCACAGAACTACCCAATTATTTGGGCCGCGCTCGTGCAGAAGTATGACGACCCGCGCTCGCTCGCATGCGCATATCTTAATCAATTGTTACGATTTAAACCGCTGTCAAACACGAGTTCCACCGGACTCGATTCGTTTATAAACAATTTTAATTCTTCTGTAGAAGCACTTAAGCAACTGAATCTTAGTGACTTAACCGATTTTATTTTTATGCAGTTAGCGCTCCAAAAATTAGACTCTGATACGATTAAATTATTTGAAATGACGTATCGCAAGGAGAAGATACCTACTTATAAAAATTTAATAGAGTTCATCAAAGAACAGAGCAAAGTGTTGTCTCACTCCCCAGCCGGGAACACTTATAAGCCGGTTGATAATTTGCATTATAAATCGCACAACCCTGCGCGGCCGTCGCCGGCGACCAAGTCTTTTGTAAACACGGACGCGGGCTGTGGCCCGAGTGCGAGCGATAATTGCGCGCTGTGTAAAAATAAACAACACGAGCATTTATATTCATGTTCATCTTTTATGAAATTAACTCCGCATGAGCGTTACAATTTTATTAAAACTAACGGCTTTTGCAATAACTGCCTAAGTGTTAAACATAAAACGTTATCTTGCACTTCTAAACATAATTGTTCTCATTGTTCTTTAAGACACCATTCACTGCTTCATTTCAATACTAACGCGAAATCACACTGTCATATTGGGGCAGTGGTGTCCGAAAACAATCCCGCTACCGCTTTATCTACTAGTTTACCCGCTTCCGCTCGTGACTGTGCCCGCGCCTCGTCGAGCGGCCGCACTGAGTCGAGAGTGACTCATTCTCCCGCCAATACAGACCCTACTACTACTGCAGTTAAGGTCGACATTAGTTCACCGCATCGTTGTCCCGATAAGAAGAATGCATCGGTTTGCACAGTTTCGTGCGATCGTGTCAATCGTTTTCAAACGACTACTTTATTAGGGACCGCGAAAATCAAAGTTGTTGATTCTTTGAACCGCACTCACTACTTGAGATGCTTAGTGGATCCCGGCTCTCAGAGTGATTATATATCCGCCACTTGTTGCAAGCGTCTTTCGCTTGCTATTTGTAAACAAACCCGCTATTCGGAAGTCCAAGGTATAGGAGGGGCTTCGCAAAAAATACTCGGAATTACCGCACTTAAGTTTACATCTCGGTTTAGTGATCAGTGTGAATACACCGCCAAGCCTTTGGTAGTCGAGCAGATTACGTCACAGCTGCCCGACTCGCGCGTCGACGCCGCGGCTATTGGTTTTATTCGGAACTTACCGCTCGCGGATGACGATTATTCGCAACCTGGCCCCATAGACATGCTATTAGGTGTAAATATTTATTGTGAAATTTTATTATTCGACAAAATTAAGAGCCCAAGTGCTAATATGCCCTCCGCCTTTGAGACGACCTTAGGTTACCTAATTATGGGTGACGCTCCTATTATTTCTCCGCAACCCGCTGCGCACACGCTGTGTGCTTTTACTTCTGACCCGCTACATCGACTTGTCGAAAACTTTTGGGCTGCCGAGGAATTGCCCTCGCGCACGTTTTTAAGTCCAGATGATCAACAGTGCGAAAATATTTACGCGAAAACGACTGTCCGTAACACCGACGGCAGTTATTCGGTTGATCTTCCATTTAAGGACGATCCCAATAAGTTAGGCAATTCATATATTACCGCAAAAAAGCGCTTCTTACTTTTAGAAAAGAAATTCGCTAAGGACCGCGAACTTAAGTCTAATTATGACGAAATTATTCGTGACTACCTACAGAAGGGCATTTTGTCTCGCACCGCACCTGAGGAGAGCATCTCCCCAGGCTTCTTTTTACCGCACCACCCCGTGGTTCGTAATGATAAAGCGACCACGAAGGTTCGCCCCGTCTTAGACGGCAGCGCCAAGACCCACACTGGGTTATCGTTGAATGATATCTTGCACACTGGGTGCAACCTACAAGCAAATATTTTTCACATTCTTCTGAATGTTCGGATTTTTAGTGTCGCATATTTTGCTGATGTGAAGCAAATGTATTTGTGCATTTATACAAATGCCACTCACCGCAAATATCAACGAATATTATACCGCTTTTCGGAAACTGATCCGATTGATGTATTTGAGTTCACGCGAGTAACGTTTGGGCTTCGATCTTCTCCGTTTCTGGCACTCCGCACGCTACGTCAGCTGGCCGCTGACGAACGCCATAACTGGCCAAATGCCGCCGCCGTATTAGAGAGAGACGTCTATATGGACGATCTCGCTTCTTCTGCTTCTTCCCTCGAGGAAGCAGTTAAGACAGCAGACGAATTGATCGATCTCTTCAAAGCTGGTGGGTTTGACCTACTCAAGTGGTCGTCAAATTCACTCGAATTACTCGAGCACATACCTGAGTCGCACCGACAGTCTGGGTCTATTTCCTTTGACGAGGGAAATACATTTAAGATTTTAGGTTTGCGCTGGTTGCCCGGACAAGACACCTTTGTTTTTGATATCTCGACCGCTCCGCCTACATGTACTAAACGCGCCATTCTTTCCGCGACCGCTCGTCTATACGATGTCTTAGGACTCGTAGGGCCAATTATTTTATACGCAAAATTAATAATAAAGGAGCTTTGGCTTCTCAATCTTGAGAGGGACGAAGTGCCCCCTTTTCGTATTGTAAATATATGGCAACGATACTTATCTGAATTTCCTCAGATATCTCGTCTCAAATTTTCCCGTCACATGGGTATAGAAGTCGGTTCTAAAGTTTCATTAGTCGCTTATTCGGATGCTAGCGAATCCGCGTATGGGTGTGTCATTTATTCACACGTCGTTAATGGTAATCAGCCACCGATTGTTACACTCCTGTGTTCTAAATCGCGAGTCGCGTCCGCTAAGCCTAAGGTTACTCTCGCTCGTTTAGAGCTTAATGGAATTTTGTTGCTCTCACGGCTTCTTAAAGAAGTCCACGACACGGTGTCGAGGAGACACACAATTGATAATTTGTTCGCCTTCTCCGACTCCGAGGTCGCGCTGTGTTGGTCGGTTGCTTCTCCGCACAGGTTCGACACTTATGTTGCCAACCGCATCTCGCAAATTCAGGCGAATATTTCACCTGACCAATTGTATCACATAGCTGGGTCTCAAAACCCGGCCGACTGTGTGTCCCGCGGGCTCACTCCCTCTCAGCTCATACAGCATGAGCTGTGGTTTAAAGGTCCAGCCTGGCTATCTTTACCCGTAACCGACTGGCCTATACAAAAGTTCGTTCCGAACCGATTGTCGTTGCCAGAAGAGAAGACTGTGGCTCACGTAACTACTGCAGTTACTAAAATGGAAAACCCTATCCTGGTTCTCGCTTCACGGTGTTCCACTTGGAACAAGCTTCTTCGAGCTACTGTTTATGTGCTTCGATTTTTGAAAAAGCTCCCACAAAAGGGTGAAATAACCGCTGAAGATTTAAACAGTGCAGAAATTATAATTATTCGTGTTATACAGAGTGTATATTTTTCAGACGACATTGACAAAAAGAGCGCCAAGTCGCTATTGTTTAGAGTAATAGGAAACCAAATTCTCACGTTTGAGGAGATGTCGACCGTTCTTACTCAAGTTGAGGCAATACTTAACAGCCGTCCTCTTTATGTTTTAAGCTCTGATCCATCGGAGCCTCTCGCGCTTACACCCTCGCATTTTTTGTCTACTTCTCCGCTAGAATTCCTTCCCGCTACGGACTTATCCAACGACCGAACCAATCTGTTGTCTCGTTTCTCATTAATGGATTCGCTTGTGCAGTCGTACTGGAAACGATTCAAAACTGAGTACTTACATAATTTGCAATTACGCGAAAAATGGAATACGTCGTCAAATCCACTATCAGTTGGTACCGTAGTGTTGTTAAATGTAGAGAACGCTCCGCCCTTACAGTGGCCCTTAGGAATTATTACATGTTTATAATTACTCGTGTTGCGGAAGTAAAGACAAAGATTGGCTCGTACAAACGTCCAGTTGTACGGCTCTGCCCGCTACCGACTCAGTAGAGTCATTTGTTATTTTTCTTTTAATAGTATTAATAAAGTACGTTAGTCTAAATTCGTGTCTCTTTTAGGCAATAGAGTAGGACACGTGTTAGTTAAGTTACATTCTGTTTGCAATTATTGAAGTGCTCTACTTCTTAGAGCTAAGCTAGAACATACGTTTAGTCTTTCTTGTATTATTTTGTCCGCTATTTAGCACAATGCTTGTGCCCGCTCCTATAATTGCTATAGGTAGAGCAGCTTTGCTTTTATTTTACACTTGTTTCGAAGGGTTCCTTCAAGGCCGGGGGGATGTTGGATTTCATATTTCGTTATTTATTAATTTTGAAAATTAAGGTAGATTATGCGCTCTTGCAACGACGTCATACCTTTCACATCTTCCCTCCCTATCAAACATGTGCACTAATGCTGCGGCCATCCTTGTCATCGGCCGTCGCATACGAACTTTGTATTGCCAAATCACTCTTCGCTAAACCGCCATCTTTAACGCATCTAATTGTGATCGTGTACAACCTAATTAATTATAAGCAAAGGACCGAAAGTACAGTGCGTGCAGTGAACGCGTATGTGCGTCCCCGGCTGTTGCGACGGGATAGGAGTTCGATTCCGGCCACAGCAGCGAGATCCAGGTGAGTGCGCATGTTCCTATCACATTTCTCCTTTCATCGGCCTTTGTCTACTTTCCTTACGCACTGAAGTCGATGCAAGAGCTTTGTTTCGTTTCTAATGATTAAACCTACTATTTGTCTTTAACCCACCCGCAGAAATACAGTCCACTCTTAGCCTTGTGCCTTAGGTTTTCATAGTATCGAAGGTTTTCTTTATTTTCGCCATAGTCCTTGTGGAGTAAAAGGCACCTCCAGTGATCGAATACGTTTTGTAATTATTGTTTGACCCCGCATGCAATCTCTTAGAACATTTTAATGTTCAAAAAGTAATATTTAAAAAGTTTACTCAAATATATCGGTACGATAGAGGTGCTCAGCTCATAAATATCCGAACATGCTCCAACTCTGTTGAAATTCGGGTTGCATTCGGGTTAATTTCAGGCTTTTTTTACCCGCTTGAAATAAGCTCATCAGTGTCGCGCGAAAGACGATAAAAGTAACAATTGGTGAAAACTTTAATAGTTATAAATTTACTGTGGCCCTAGCATGACCGATTGAATAAATTCCCTTTCGTCTGACATAAGAAACTGGCTAGAGACAGTCGTACGGAGGGATAAATTGAACTAGGGCGGTCATCTTAGGCCCGCTGTGGCTTGGCGGTACTTACGTGACGTTCCGGCAGTGCGCGTGCGGGCTCCACAGCAGCAGTGCGGCGGCCACCCACCACAACCTCTGGGGACAAGGCACAGATTAAAATCTCGCATTGGAAGTCCTCGATATAGACAATGCCTTATAGCAGCCCTAATAAAATAGCACTCCCTGAATGTGCCTTCCTAGTACGCTGTTTGTGAGTCTCCGACTACTATTACAGCAGAAGCAAACCCTGAAGGGTGTTAAGCAAAGGCCTGTTGAGCCGAGATTGGACACTAAGGTTTATGCGGACGAATCAGCTTTTTTATGCTCCTAAAGGTTCGAAAACGCTACTTTTTACAGACTGAAAAGGAACTCAACGGCAACACTACAGGACCCCAATTCTCGGGTCATGCGAGACGCTATCTCGCATGCCACATACGTCAAAAATGACAGATTTCCTTGGGATTTGACAGTTATTCTCGTGCGAGATGAATCTCGCATGAACCCAGAATAGGGGCCCAGCAGCCCTAACAGACGTAACACAAGTTTATCTTATCTCTTAGTAGATACATATTATCCCACTTTTGTAACACTAGTTAGGTAGAGACGGAATGAGGGCCAATTTATCCATGCGTCACTTATGTACACACACGGTAATTCATTTTTGACATATTAATAAAACGGAAAAAAAAATTAAATATTTATTTTTGAGTTTCAAGATGGATGGCTTCAATTAAAGTTAAATTTACTTGACGAAGATACGGTGAGTACAATTACGAAGCTTTACGACTTTATTGACGTTTTGTCCCAAAAAAAAGGTAACAACAAATATTTTGGGACAATTCGCACTAATTATAAACTAGTCCCAAAGCAGGCAAGGCTTGTACTTGGGGTACTTTTATAGATAAATCATCCACGACTCAGTTACAGACATCATATTCATCATACAAAAATTTGCCTTTCACGGGAATCGCATCCGGAACCTCTAACTTAGTAGTCAGGGTTACTAACCAGGCTATATTGTAGTCAAACGTCATACATAAAGTATTTTTTTTCCCGCAGATTCCGCACTAATCAGTATAACAAAAGTACTGACATGAGCATGAACCCCCAATTGTTTACGAGATAATGCTGAACAGGCCGGACAAATGCTACCTAAATACGTTCATACTTGTATTGACAGAACACTAACCTCATACATTTTTTTTATAGAAAAAGGAAAACGAGCATCCGGGTCAACTGATGCAAATAACCTCACCTCCTCGATTTTCTTACCGGTATCATTCTGATCACAGATCTTTCCGAACGGATCGTATATTTTCTGACGTTCATAAGTGCTTCCTGTAAGCCTAATCTAAATAAAGATATTTGACTTTGGCAACAACGCCAATGGACCTACGAATATCGTCACGCACCGTATGAAACGCAGTAGCAAGACTACTTCACGCCGGTATATTATGATTCATACTATGATAGGCTGCTCACTTGCACAAGCAGGACGTAGTATATCTTAAGTTTACGTGTGATACTATCTCGGTCGAGCCGGCCCATTCGCACTGTACGCACCCAGCAACTGGCTAAGTGTGGGTCTACCAGTGGCCCTAACATGACTGGCCAAGTTTAGTTTATCTCTATCTGCTTCCCTTTTTTATGACACTAGTTAGACATAGACGCAGGTAGGGGTTAAACTAAACCTGGGCTGTCATGCTAGGGCTGCAGTATAACATCTTCCTCCTCATCTTAATGCCGGTTCTACATGTTAGCCAACGCAAGGACGAAATTACATATAAGTATGTATGTTTATTCATCATCATCATCATCTCAGCCACAAGAAGTCCACTGTTGGACATAGGCCTCCTCCATGGATTTGGTATGTTTATTATTAATTATTATTATATTTATTCTTAATTTATTATATCCCCTTTGACGATCTCAATGTGAATGCATATAATCTTAACATGACTTGTAATTTATAAGTACATTGTCATTAACATTGAAAAATCAATTAAATAAATTCAAACCAATATGTTACAGTGGGAAATATATATTTCTGTCTCATTCTGACATATAACTTCGTCCTGTGTTGGCCAAATCTTGACCTTGTAGGCCCGGTACAAGGTACAAAAGGCAAACCGAGTGTAAACTGTAAATGGGTACGAAATAGTGTTTGTAGCGAGTGTGGATGGCTGAGATAAGAAAAGGGTCGTGTTATCGCACTCACGCTGACCCCACACTCAATAATTCAATATTCCATTAAATTGACACTTCTTTCATTTGTCTTCTTGGGGATGTATGAGACTAAATAATTAATAGATCCAGGTGTTACTTTGCGGAGGTCCAGTCAATAAACTGTGCACCTAGCACGAACGTTCTCGATACGCGTTAAGTCGCTACGTAACTAGTGCATCCCGCTCCTACTGGGGTAGTTAGAACGAGACGCACTGAGTTACGTAGCGAGTTGACGTGTGTCGAGACCGTTTGTGCTAGGTACACTGCTACTCCGCGAAAACTACCGCCTCCGCGTGATTCACGGAGTACCAAGGTATGTTCCGGTTTGTTTTAAAGTAGAGTATGAAAAATTTTAAAGCGAATAAGTTTGACGGCGCGCGGTCGAATCGTTGCATGTCGCCTAGTTGTCTATATTTACGTATGACACAAACTGGCTTAACCTTTTAGTCGCTATTGTCTGCGTTTTAAGACTAACAAAACGAACTCATATCACAGCAGTCTTATAATTAAAACAAATATCATATAGTTTGGTGTAAGCACCGACACAGACATGTCCGGTTAAAGGGTTAAAAAAACTATAAGTAGTGAATTTTTACGAATTTTGAAACTGTCAAGTAGCCATATTTTTATTGGAATGCATTTTTTCACTGATACATAGTGCTACGGTGGTTCTTAAGTCCGACTCGTACTTATCGATATCTTTAACGTGCTTCATGTCAACGGCGCCATGGGCTTACCCAGCTTCTGGCCTAGGGGAGGGGGGGGGGCAAGTCAGATGCTAGATTCGGTAATCTCGTCCGCCATCGTCGCGCGCGGTTTTTTGGCAATTGCACCGTGCATTTTGCCAGTGTCTACTGCGCGGTTTATTTAAAAGTTACAGCATAAAGCCCCGTTTACACTTTGATTAGTAATTAGGCGAGTTCCTACATGTTCTGCGAGATTTCCAGGGGGGGGGGCAGCTGCCCCTCCCTGCCCCCCCCTGGGTACGCCCATGAACGGCGCTAAACTGATTTCAATTAATATTGGAATTGGGACAGCTGAACAGAAATGCAGTTGGCAGGCATTAGTATGATTTATCTCGGAAAAATATCACTAACAATAAAGGCACTGTTCACATCCTTCCTGCATTTCCTGGAAGCGTAACAGACGAAATCGTGTACGAAGACTAGTTCTTTGTAGTATGATGCACTTTATTAATCATTGTAATAAGTACTTAGAACCTACAGTTATAAGTAGAACCATTGTAATAAGTACAAAATTTTGTAACTTTATATACATATAGAGCGCTGGTAGGCTAGTTGCTATCGGGGTGGACTCTTGGTCGTAAGGTTCAGAGTTCGATCCTCAGCGGTTGCCATGTACCAATAAGTATACAGACAAACAGACATAACAAACCTATAGTCATCCCTAGTTTGAGTACTGGGAATTCTAAAAATTACAAAATTCCATTGATACTACAACACTGAATTCTAGGCCACAACAGAACCTTTTCACAATAAGCACAATATAATCGTCATCATCATAATAATACAGCGATTAGTTATTGCATTGCACTCTATTACTTTCAGCCAATCCCATGCTGAATTGTAAGCAAACAGAAAGTAATTTGTAAAAATAGCGACAAGGTTCCACAACGGTCCGGAATTCAGATGAATTGACTGCACACTATAAAACGGTTGTACAGGAATGCCAACTGCATTAAACTTTACATAAAATATTTGAATTGCAATTAGACGTGTTTATTTTATTGAGTGCATTGGAAATTACGAGCCACTCGGAGTATTTACGATTACGAAGTTGGTTTCCTACCTATCAATATACGATGTAGGTATATATTTGTTTTATGAAATAGGAAGACAGACAAGCAAGTGGGTCACCTGATGGCAAGTGATCACCACCGCCTATAGACACCCGCAACACTAAGGAGATTGTAGATGCGCTGCCAACCCAGAGGGCTAAGATGGAATACCTCTTGTGCCAGTAATTGCACCGGCTGTCTTGCTCTCTAAGCCGGAACACAACAGTGCAAGCACTGCTGCTTAGCGGCAGGATTAGTGAGCAGATGATGGTAGCGATCCGGATGGGCCGTGCACAAAGTCCTACCACCCGCTACTTATCCTTATATACCGCTTTATCTTTATGTAGTAGGTAAAGTCGCTATTCTTTCCTGTCTGTCCTAAATTCTTATGGTGTTTCTTCGGCCGCCTTCTCCTCCTCAACCACGCAACGGATTTTGATGCGTTTTTCATTGTCATTTTCTTCGGAAGGTTTTTATGCACCCGCACAAAGCGGGGGCGGGTCGTTAGTATCGTAAATAAAAGAGTTCCAGTACTAACTGACTGACTGCCAACGCGCAGCTAAACTGCTGACGAACAAAAATAATTAAAACATGCAATTTAGAACATCTACTCCCTAAAGTCTATTTTTTATTCAGAAGACTGATTTGAAAGGAAATGACTATGGGAAACGTCTATAAAATGTATGGGACGAAATGTTATTAGTCTTTGGAATAAAGAAACAAACTTCAGGGGTGTAGAGGTGCACTAATAAAAGATTTTTGGACGTTAATCTAAAAGCACTGACCTATAAGTAATGGACTTCTAGTCAGCGTTTAAAATATGGCCGCAACAAAAGTACAACAAATCGACAATTGCTCGCGCTGTCAGTCTGTTGGACCGACGGCGCTGCTGTCAATACTATTATTTTGTAAAAAAACCTATTTGCAAGGAAACTTAACAAATTATTATTTTATGCGGTTAGACGTAAAGTTGTAAATCCAATGACTATAAATGGTAAACTAATAAATTGCATTTGTAACATTGGCGTCAACCTGTATTCTCATGTCGGGCCGTTTTTCTGCTGTCATTTAGTATGACACTGTACATCCATGCATTATATTATAATATCCTAAAATTCATTAAAAAATAAAACGTTCAACAAGTGTTTATTAAGTTCATTAGCGCAGCTTCTTCATATTTTTTTTTACGATTATACTAAGATTACGTCCATGTTAGGTTATGAGTGTATGATACATATTGTACATAAATGTTATCAGTTAATTAATTGTTATCTCTAATTCAGCTGTCTTCTCGTGACCCGACACGACCTTGTGGGCCCTAAACACATGCGAATCGTGCGTGAATGACAAAAGCGCAGTGAAAATGTCGACGCGATATGTAGTGAAACTAGTGAATGAGTAAGTTTGATTTCCATCCCCCAATGATCTCTCATGAAGTAATATATTTAAAAATTCGCTATCACGACCAAGTGTCTCCTTGTAAATGTGTATAAACCATATTGGAAAAATACGAATGACACGTATCGCTCGTGGAACCCCGACATGAGCAAGTTTAATTTATCTCTCCTTGCGGTTCTGTCTAACTAATGACATAAGAATGGGACGCACATAGAGATAAATGGAATTTAGGCGGTCGTGTTCGGGACAATGCTCACGCATCGTAATACTTCCCAAATGAGTTGCCAAATGCTCTCTGAATTTTATAATCTTTCTGAAAGAAGCATTTGAGTTGTTTTCTGCTCTGGCTGCAAGTGAGCCTCAGGTCTCTTGGGTTGTTGGGTTATTGCACTTATTGCCTTTTTGCATACTATGGTTTATTTCTTTACTTACTGAAAACACGGCAAAAAACACCTTATTCAATCACTCGCTCAGTCATCGCATCGTAGATGCAAAAGATTGATTTGGCTAAATCACCAAGTCACGAGTTTTTTTTTTCTTTGTGCTAGCCTGTGCCTTTAGTAAGGAGTGGAAAGGTAAAGAATCGGTCCAAGAAAATATTATCTACTACGAAGCACAGTAATAACGTTGTAGTTATAGTCCAAAACTGCATAAATTTATCGTGCCCTTTCTTGACAAGACCGCTAGGTCGCGGAGCTCTCTCCTGCTAAACTTATATTCGTGTTTAATGTGTCTAAAGCTTTATAACACTGCATGGATTTGTGAAAGACGTGGCCATGCGGGCAGCATTATAAACAGCTGCTTTAAAGGGATTATGACCAACGCAGCAAGATCTCTATACAGTGATCCTTTGAGGTCCACCAGAGGCCTTCTAAACCTGGTTTATTATCTCATCTCGTTAATGCAACCGCGTGTAGCAATAAACCAATAAAATAAACATTTTTCAAGCCCAAGTACCTGCCCGCGTACTTTGATAGTGATGTCGTAACTTTGGTTAAAGTGTACTCGATTTTAAGCCGTTTAGAGAGTTTTACGACTTAGCCCTATTTTAGGATAAAGAAAACTCGATATCTAAATTTTAATATATAATTATGCGACAAGAAGTAACGTATTATTTAGCCAGGAAAGAAAGAGTTACCTCCTGTGATCATTTTCGCCTAGATCCATTCAGATTTGTTTGTCAAAATTGTTTCATTTTACATGTAAATATGTTCTGTAAACATTGAATAAAGGTAATAGATATGTCCCACAGGAGTCCACGAGCATTTTGAACAGAAACTCACCCTAGCACGAAAACGTTCTGATGCTGATTACTTCGAACTGAACATAGACGACAAGTACTCCAATTTCATTGCCAAGGTTAGCAGCTGCGCAAAAGAGATCTTTGGCAAAACATCTCGAAGTGAGGATAAACTGGCTCCCGAAACATTAATGTTGCTTGAAAAACGCCAAAACATGGGAACTAAAAATTACAACTCTCAGGAACATCGAGATCTCAATAAGCAGATATCCAAAGCAACAAGACGAGATATTAGAAAACGAAATACCGAAAGGATACAGAAACTTATTGAAAAACATCGAGGGCCCAAAGTGTTCACTAGAGCTACAAGAAATGGCAGCAGCCAGCTTAATAAGCTGGAAAATGACGAAGGAGAAGTGATAACGGAAACTTCGGGAATGCTGGATGTAATTGCCAAATTTTACAAAACACTGTACAATACCTACACCGGCGAACAGAGCATCGTTGGTACTGCAGATAGACGTGCACATTTGACAAGACACTATACTGAAGACATTCCAGAAATTAGCACTTATGAAGTTAAGCTTGCTCTAAAACAACTCAAGCAGTACAAAGCTCCCGGAGAAGACGGTATAACCACGGAACTACTTAAGGCAGGTGGGCGCCCAATCTTAAAAGAACTCCGATGGATCTTCAATGAGGCGCTGTTCACCGGTGAATTACCAACTAAATGGCAGGACAGCATTGTTGTTCTGTTTCACAAAAAGGGCTCTAAGACGAATCTCAAAAACTATCGCCCTATTGCTCTCTTAAGCCAAGTGTATAAGGTGTTCTCGCGGGTCATCACGACACGGGTAACGAAACGGCTTGATGAATATCAGCCAAGAGAGCAAGCGGGCTTTAGTGGAGGTTACAGCACAATAGATCATATATTCGCGTTAAGGCAAGTGACACAAAAATCCCACGAATACAATACACCGATATACCTTGCCTTTGTGGATTATGAGAAGGCGTTTGACTCGGTGGAGCATTGGGCCGTTTTTCAACTCACTCAAAAGATGCCGAATAGACCACAGATATATCCATCTGATGAAAAACCTGTATCGAACGGCGACCATGACAGTGCAAATCCAAGGCGAAACGACAACTATACCTCTGAAAAGAGGAGTACGCCAAGGGGATGTTATATCCCCGAAGCTGTTTACAGTCGCACTCGAAGACGTCTTTAAAATGGTCAGTTGGAACGACATAGGCATAAATATCGACGGCCAACGGCTAAACCATCTACGTTTCGCAGACGACATCGTCCTGCTCGCAGAAACGCCAGAAGGTCTAAATAAAATGCTCAATGATCTAAGCCAGGCGTCCCTGCGGGTAGGCCTGAAAATGAATATGGAGAAGACGAAGTGGATGTGCACCCCCACCGAAGCAAACATTTCATTGGATGGCATAACGATCGAACGAGTCAGCGAATACGTATACTTGGGACAAAAAATTAAGCTGGAGAGGCATTCCTTGGATGCTGAAATAGATAGGCGTATACAGCTTGGATGGGGAGCATTCGGTAAGCTCAATGACGTCTTCAGGTCTAAGATTCCGCAGGTACTCAAAACAAGAGTGTACAATCAATGCGTGCTGCCGGTAATGACCTACGCTTGTGAGACCTGGACACTGACCGTAGGGATGATGCACCGTCTCAAGGTAGCGCAAAGAGCGATGGAACGCGCAATGCTCGGAATCTCTCTGCGGGACAAAGTAAGGAACGACTGTATTCGCCAACGCACTAAAGTCACCGATATTGGCAGGAAAGTTGCGCAACTTAAATGGCAATGGGCTGGTCATGTTTGTCGTGCGGGAGATGACAGATGGAGCCACAAGACACTACACTGGGTACCCCGAACGGGAAGGAGAAGCGTGGGCAGACCATTAGCCAGATGGTCGGACGATATCCGTAACACGGCAGGGCCAACCTGGACCAGATTCGCAGCGTCAAGGACGACATGGAAATCCATGGAAGAGGCATACGTTCAGCAGTGGACAAATATATGCTGAGAAGAAGAAGAAGAGGAGAATAGATATGTTGTTAGTACAAGCGTTATAAGTGCTGTTATAGATTAGGATGGCTTAATTTGTCTCATTTGAAACTTAACGACAATGACTGCAGTCACAAAGAGAAAGGATTAGATTAGAACACAGAGGCCTTGGCCAATATCCAGACGAGTTTTACGAGTTTAGACCAAAATGTAACCTTATTAACTCAAATATTAAACAAAGCGTTAAGCACTAAGCTTTTCTTAATTATCTAGCTTTTGCGCGCCACCATTTTCGCGTAGGTAGGGTTTGGATTAGAATACTTAACTTCCACCCCTTCTTATCCCCCGGATGGTGTAATTTCCGAAAATCCTTTCTTAGTGCACCTTTACATGCCCTAAGGAACACATCTTGCAAATTTCATGGTTCTATCTACAGAGGATTAGGCTGTCTGTCAGTCAGTCAATAACGGAACTCTTTTATACGTATGTATAAATGTAAATAGATGACGCAGTAAGTTGTTTAAACGTTTAGACACTAGACCACTTCGTCTAAAGTAGGTAGTCTGGCGTTATGTTATGACTGTTATTTCAATTACCGCTGATTTATTACATGTTAGATACAACTGGCGTTTAACGGTTTAATTTAAAACGGGACAATGCTATGTAGGCTTTTATAAGTAAGGAACACAATCATCGCTAATTAAAGGTCAGGTTGCACCGGTTGCGCAGTGGCGTAGCTACCCAGGGGCTAGGCAGTCCCGTGCCCCAGGGCCCTTAAGCTCAGGGCCCCCGGGCCAGCATCCCTTTGATATTCTCCGACCACAAGAATTACATACCTACATATTTAAATAATTTGCGTACACATCGCGTATAGCAGAGCTGCATTATGCGTGTTAGTTTCGTAATGCAGCTCTACGAAGCTAGTTGGAGCCGTGTTGCATACGCGACGTGTACGCGACCGGTGTGGTTCAGGCTTAAAGCATAAGTTTTAATTGAGACGTATACAGTATCATATGCTGAGGCCCCAACATGACACGTCAGGTTTAGTTTATCTCTATCTCTGTCCCTTTATTACGACACTAGTTTGACGGAGACACAAGGAGCTACTGGGAGGGGGTTACCCTGATACATACAGTTCTTAAATCTTAGGGGCTCGTGATTATAGCGACAAATGTTTGTACAAGAAATATGGTTGTTTTTAGGTAGATCTATATAGGTAAATATGTAAACATATATCCGAACAGCACCCATACTTACAAGGTTTGCTTATTTATTTATTGGGATCAGTTTAATTTCTGGAAATTGAATTGTCCCAAGATACCTGTCTGCTTATTATTTCGTATTGTCCGCTAAGATGGAATCTGACACAGCATCAGCTGCCTACATGTACACCTACATACGTCTGTACATCAAACCGCTTTTCATCATCACGAGTTATGGCCCTTCGATTACGAGTTACATGAGCCGCCGGCGGCAAGCGGTAGGTGTAATCCGACCAGCTTATTTGTGACCCTGGGCCCTTAATTCTGTACACGATTCCGGTTCCCACTTAACAGCCTTTCGCTCCCTTCTCGATGGCTTATGATTAATGAATCAAATTGACTCGATACAACCGCACCTGCCTTCGTTTGGTTACATAGAAAACTAGCTTGCACTGTTGACGTATATCCCACCAGTGCTTTCAAATCTTTCAATTCGCACATCATCTTTGTTTATCTTTGTCAGTCGGGTGAAGCTTTACGAGGTGTTAAAAGCATTGTCAGTGCGCACTGCAACGCCTGGGGTAATAAACTTTGACTGCGTTTAGGTGTATACGGTACGTACATATTAACTGTACTTACTGAGAAATAAAAAGTCATAACTTAATGCCAGGCTGTTTGTTATAATAATATTAATATGTAAAAGTATATCATTACATAAAAGAGTCGCTTTGGCTATGTACTTAAAGTAATGTAATCTAACACCAGAACCCTACGTATTTACCAAATATTATTTTTCTGAAGTAATAAATCGATACTTAATTGTAGATTTACCTCGACGTTTCGGCCATGTTTCAATGGCCGTGGTCACGAGTAGACACCACCGTTTGATTTTTACTGCGCTTAAGTCCCGATAATGTTATAAATATGTGTGAAAGTCGCGAAAGTTTAAAACAATTTAATTGTAGAGTTTTATTAAATTGTGCCTTAAAAGCTTTCATTTAACTTGCAATGTTCGATTCTAACTAAGTCGTCCGTTTCTAAATTTGCTAGTCAATTTTGACTGACTTTTAGTGGTTGGATTGTTTCCTGGTATGTGTATGTAGATCCGATGACAATAAAGTACCGTCAACAAAAAAGCTTGTCTTAAAAAGATTAAAAACCTTTTGTTTTTGTTTCGTACTGCGTTGAATGAGGAATCTTAATTGTTATTGTTTTCTAGTTTGAATAAGTTTGGCACTTCTGACGACACAGAATAGATAAAAGATGGAATTTACCTACTATCCATTGATAAGCACTGCTAATTTGTGCTTTACTATGCTCCTTTTAAAGCTTGTTTTGTGCACTTGATATATCAACATCCCTTTGCATCAATCCAACTTCTACCTATTTAATCCTTTAAATGCCAATAAATTTCATCGTACATGCCCGTTTTGCAACCTATGCAAAAACTATGACATTTGCCTTAATTATATGACAGTGGCGAAATGAGCTGAATATTTTATGTCATAAATATCAGACAATGACGGCTAAAAGGTTAATGATTGTGACAGGTGCCCGTCGGACTTGGCAAAAACTTGACAGCCACGTACGTAGATAGCATCTCTCACGTTTATTTTGACTTTGGGGGTCTGAACGAGGGTCTTTACGTACCTACAGTGACCCTAAGATGACTGGTCAAATTTAGTTTGAGTTTATCTCTATGTTCGTCTCTTTGTTATGTCTATTTTGCCAGAGACGCAGGGAGGGATAAATTAAACCTGGGCCGGTCGGTAGGGCCACTGGATCACCAGCAAAATACACCGCAACACGGGTTACACCCTATTTGGGAGTATTGCTCACATCTCTGGGCTAGCGTCGCCCAATATCAGCTGCTTCCCTTTGATCACCTCCAGTAGGGCGTGCCGTGTCATCGATGACATTAATATTTGAAAAACTTCATCCTCTAGCTCTTTATTGGGACGCCAGTTTTACGCGTATTCTATAGAATCTACAATGGGGAGTGCTCTCATGGTAGTTGCCAAGTTTCATCACCTTACTACTTGACGAAACAGTATTTCCATCAGCACCACTTAGGATAGTAGTAGGTATGGCACTTCACTGTGCGCTTTTAGCGGCCTTTTTCTCTTCGCAAGTGCAAGGGGGGGAGGGGGGTGGTTCCGGCTTGCTACGAATGCCTTAAAAAGCAAGGCCGGCGAAGTATCAGCAGTCTTAATGATGATGTAGGTATCTATGGGCGACACGCGACAGTGATTACTTATCAGATAGGAAAAATAGAACTCTACTAACATTGGCTTCATTTATTCTTTTAGTCTAGAATATGCCGTTAGGTGTGTAGGTAAAGCTTAAAAATTTAAATAAATTCCATATCTAACGGCGCTTACTAAATAAGGGTGTCCTTATACCGCAGCGGCGCCAGGACGTGTTCACGAATAGAACTGTGCCTTATACGCCTTATAAGTAGTTATTAGTAAATCAAATCGTATGTGACCCGGCGATAATCACGTAACTCCGTAGACCCTTCTATTATAAACCATCTTTACATGATAAATACTTTACATAATAATAATAATCAACATTTGAATTACTTAAAATAAAACAATAACTCACCAGACTCCGCATCGCCATGTTGTCCTTTTAATATTCTAATTTCAATTGGGAAGTTTTCCTTTTTGTTTCGTACGTTAGTTCTAAATTTAAAATAGTGCGTGCGGGACTGCGTGCGCGGGCGCAGTCGATCGCAAACTGAGTGAACGATGAACTCTGTGGGCGCCGGCGCTGCAGCCATGCGCCTCTTTATTATACCTTTGACGTATCTGATCGGCATTCCATTAGGGTTAAACGAGACCTGTATTTTTGGACATTATCGGTCAACGTCGGAACCCCCGGATAATTAAACTGATAAACTGCAGCTGCGAACAAACATCCTTGTGTGAGAAAGATCGGAGATCAGATAAGTGCCGAAAGGACGTTGCTCCTTGATTTCGGTTAAGTCAACACGGGAGATACTGCGGCGCCTGCTCGGTATCTTCGCAGACTCATTAGCGTTTGCTTATGAAATATAACAATATGCTTAAGGATCTATGAAAGTAGGTGAGGCGTGAGACAATCGTGAAAGACATCACTAGTCATTATGTTGTTTGTCATAAGCGTCTAACTAATGGGAAAAATACGAATGATACCTACCGTCCTAACATGAGCGCCCACGTTAAGGGATAACTTATCCCTCTAGCGGTTCTGTCTAACTAGTCTCATAAGAAAGGGATGCCCATAGAGATAAATTAAACTTGCGCGATCATTTTGGGGCCTCAATTCATCCACGTTAACATGCTAACGTGGATTGGTTTATTTAATTATTGTTTCTGCACTTTGAAATTAAATCTTTACGTAGTATGAAACAAAGTAGTTATCCGTTCCTCGCTGACCTCATAACTTCCTTCCTGACTCCTTATAAACCACGCAACGGATTTTGATACGATTTCACTGTTATTTAGAGTTTTTTTGCAGAAGGCTTTAATGTACATTCTAAGTTTAGTAAGGGGGAGAAACGTTTTAAATAATAAAAAAATAACGCTATAAATACAGCATGTTCAATTAAACCAATTAAAGAAAAGAAACAGAGCTCTCGACAAATAGGTTCACATACGAACGTTTACAAACAGATATGATGTCAATAAAGATAAAATTAGGGGTCATGAACACTTACTTGGAAAACAAATACAAAACAACGAACGAGAGGAAATAAAAATAACGAGATGCTATTGACTCTTTACTGCCTTCGTGTGTACAATCCGCTTATGTCTACTGACGCAGCCGGAGGTTCGGAAGGTCTTCCAACACAGGGAGCAGCTGAAAGGTCTTTCATCGGTATGAGTTCTTTTATGGACCGTTAGTATTTCAGAAGTATTAAACCGTTTGCCGCACGTTTCGCACTCGTGGTTCCTTTGATTCGCGTGGTGAACGAAGTGTCTTCTATATTGCGCTAGTATGTGAAAGGTTTTTCCGCAAACTTCGCAAGTTTTCTTAGGCGTCGGGTCGTGAACAGCCTTGTGGATCACCAAACCGCTTTTAAACTTAAACTTTTTGTCACAAACGTCGCACGAATAAAACTTCCCCGTGGAATGCATGTCCAGGTGACTCCGCAAGTTCCTCGTGTGCTTCCCGCACACTTCGCACACCTTCCAGTAGTCGTACCTCAGTTTCCGCATCTTCTTTTTTTTTCTTACTAAAATTTTCTTTGATTCTTTTTTCGCTAGTCTCTTTTCTTGTTTCATGTCAGAGTCGCTGGCGAAATCCGCATCAAAGCGCGTGTCTAAATCTTCCAAGTCATCTTTGTCGTGTTTGCTTTCATTATTATGATTGTGCCCATTATAGTCCGTAGGTGCTTCTAGTTTGATTGCATTGGTCGATCGGAACTGTTTGTCCACGTCTTGGCATTTCCGGCGGAACTTGTAAGCGTGTTCCAAGTCCCTCAGACAGTTGAGGCATATCTGAGAGGGTAAGTTGTCAGCTTTTTCCATCTGCGAACAAATGTAAACGTCATTGCTTTGCTGGGTTCATATCATCATATCCATATATCATTTCAATCGCAGTTTTATCTTTTAACCTTTTCATCGCTGCCTACTTCAAAAACAAAAGGCATCCATTAGTTAAGTTAGTTGGATGCGTTAACGGATATATCCGTTGTTGACGTTAACCTGTGGTGCAGATAAAGTAAAAAGAAGTAGTTTTCTTACCTCGATACCACCAATAACTCTTAATTTCGCGGCTAATTCGACCCCCTCTTCGTCTGTCTGTTCGTAAACATCGACACACGCGTCCTCGCCGAAGCAGGACCGACACTGGTGCAGTCGGCACTCCGCCTTCGGCCTCAGCCTCTGCTTCAAGTCGAACAACTTTATGTCGTCCTCAAAATCGTCATCTTGTTCCACGTGATCGTAATTGTCGTTGTCCTCTTTCTGCTCCTTGATTTTGGGCTGGATTATTATCTCGTTATATTGCGCCATGGCGTCGTAGTACGCCCAGTGCTCGGTTAGCATGCCCTTGTCGGCGAATTTGCGTTTCCACTGTAAAAGTACTAAGTTGTTATAAAATGCTCCATAAGCCAATACAGTCCCTGTGACCCAACCTGGTCAACCCGGGCGATACCTAGTCTATCGGTCGGTTAGAACCACTGGAAGGTCATAGCTGCAGTGGCCTTTCAGCCTTTTTATAAACGATATCGGGGTAGATCAGTCGGGCGCGATATCTTTATTATCAGGTTCCGATTTCTAATGTCGAAGCCCCGGCACCTAAGCTTCTTGTGCCCTGTCCTAATTGGGATTAATCTGAGTAGTCCTAAAATCTGTCACCCCATAGAGTCGGAACTGTGAACGGAGACCTGCTATTCAATATTTTTGCGAGTATAAGTGGAGTATGCGATTGATTTTTATGTTGAGTATTGTAATAACGATGCTTTTATGCTATCTGGACGACTAGCTTGCTAGAGACACTACGACTTGCTTTGACGCTCAGTGTCTCTTAGCCCTAATATAGCGAGAAAATGAGCTAGTAATTTTTTTATGCCCCTCATTAAAAAAGCAACTGCTTCACACCTTTCCTTAAAAGTAGTGCTACACGGGTGCTAATTCTTCGTCCATAGGCTAAGGACACGTTGTCTGTGTGAATAGAATTTAAATTACCCTGAACGTTTTTAAAAGGTGTGTCCAGATTTCAGCCAAATCCAGCAAACTGTGGTCGATAGGGAGGCCGAGGCTCCGCAGCTTCTTTTCCACTTCCCTGAACAGAAATTCGATTATGAATCTTCTTAGAATGTCTCAAAAGGCAACTTCAAATTAATTTGGAATGTTAAATACCTCCATGCACCAATTTGGTCTCTGAGGGAAAATTTGAACAAATAGTCCATTTCTGTTCTCGCGCTAATAAGGTTTAAGACCCATTCCTCCTGCCCTGTCAGCAAAAGAAATAATTAAACTTTGCACATCGCCTGAATTAGAGTGTCGTTACTGGAAAGAACGTACAAAGGCGATGGCTGCTAAAAGTGCTAGAGTCCGAACATTTGTGCCAAAACTCCCAAGAAAAAAGAACCGGTGGTTAATCAAAAAAAAACCTTGGTTTGGCTTTCTGTTTTGTAGATACCAGGGTGACAAGCACGCTAGCTTTTATCGACGACATAAAGCATTTATCCCGTTCTAACCAGTAAGCGTGTGCGAGAGGGACCAAAGCGTTTATGTGCGCGATAAACGCTAGCGTGCTACTATAGCAGTCATACATATGTTTAGACAAACTGGGCGCGAAGCTCTTCTCAGCACTGTCGCTCTACGCTCGTTGATAATCGTATTTTAAGAGGGTTGTTACAAAAATTGTGCTGCAACGCCGCGCTTTTTGTTATCTCGATTATTGACGAGAAATTAAGTGAAATTTTGTATATTTATATATGGGTAATGTAATATTTAGTCATAACAATGTCTCTAATTGTAAATAGAAAACATTGCTAAGCTGAAAATTATAATAAACCGATTCAACAGTTAAGCCATACTTACACCCAACCAGTGGATTCAGACTGAGCCTTTCTTCGCCCAAGTACAGCTCAAACAGAGTGTAATAGATCCAGGTCTTGTTATTCGTGGCCTTAGCCTTCTGGTATTCCTTATAAATAAGAATAATTGATTAACGATCTATTGCTTCGAGTAAATAGTTTAGTATTTTTTGATCTTTACAAACTAACACATAGTTATTATGTAGTGCTTACTAACAACTCATCGTTTATATTATGTACCATGATTATTTTAATAAATAAATTTAATTTGAAAATGAAATTTGAATTTGAAAATTGCTAGTGGATATACATCATAATTTTGTGGAAAATTTCCATTAATATAAAAATTATGGAAATTAAGTCAATACCATATTAAAATAGTATTGAAACAGCAGTTGGTTTTTACAAAGTGCGTTAAAATTTTCCAATAGGTAGGTACAACTAAGGAAGTTAATTCCCTACCCATTTCGTTGAAATGTCGTCTGACATTCGCAATGCATTAAGGTCGATATTTCAAACTAACGTCTTGCTTTATAGCTCTTATGGTGACAGTTTGCTATATGCTATTGAACCTTAGGTGGGTTGGAAATTTAATTCCTTGACTGTACATACAAATGATGTACCCATAGTTTTGTATCAGAAATGTCGTTAAAAAACAATCTTGCATAAAAAGTTGTTTAGCCTGTTTTACTTACACCAAACGTCGCCGCCCATTTCCGACATATTTCTCTGCCATTCAACGTTTCAGGAAACCCGTATTCTTTCTTCATTATGTTTAGAAGATCGCTGTATCAAAAATAAACCTCAAGTTTAGTAGTATTTTATTTCAAATTAGTACAATTCAAAGACCCATTTGACTTACTTCCATGCCCATTTTCTCTCCCTGAACAGCCAGTCATTTTGTAATCTTATCTGTATGAACGTCTCCGTAATGTCTTTAGACCCTGAAAGTAACTTTTTGTTGAAAAATATTGATCTAAAGTGTAACCCTTTATTATTAGTTTATTCATAAAAACTTAACAAGATTTTTAAGCTAACAAACGTTTTGTCCCTTCATTTGAGGGCAAACGTCACAATGACAGATAAAGACATAAAACATGTTAACTAACAAACGTTTACGAAGCGTTTATGAATAAGGGGCTAAGAGAGTTACTTCTTAAAAACAGTTTGGCCAAGTTTTTAATGTAGACCTAGAAACTTTGTAATTTTTTTCTTATTTAATAATTTCTCATTTTCGCGACTTGAAATAAAACAATTTGAACGCGATATAAAAGTTTAAGTTATTATTTCAATTTCTTATTTCTTAGCGACAACAATCGGCAATACAGTATTATCCATAAAAACATAACCCTTCCTTTTGGCTTTGCCGTGGTCGGGTAAAAAGAGGCTAGGTATATGGCCAACCAATTTTGCTGTGACATTATTTGCTGTTACATTTATTGTGAATAAGAGACACTACAGTAGACATTCAATCTACTCGTATCTACAAACTGGAACAAATTACCTTGCTACTCCGCGAAACCAGTGCCGGGCTCGTTCATAATAGCTGCGTCTAACTGCGTCTGTGTCTAGCTGCGTGTGTGTAGGTAATTAGATCCAGTTTGTTGATATGGACCTCCGCAAAGTCACGCCTGAATCTATTAATTATTTCTACTCGTATCTATTGGTAAACTGTAGAAACTACTCTCAATGACTCATCATTATGCTCTGTGTGACATTATGGGATTTTCATAATTGTGAAAAGGTACTGCCGTAGCATTCACGTAAGGCACAACTTTACCCCTTAGCAAATAAAGTATTTGGACTCACATTGGAACTCATCACCGTCGTTCTCCGTGGCATTATTATCTTTCCTGATGTACTTGTTGGAAGTTTTGCGGTGGCGGCTGAAGAACGCCATGGGAGTCTCCGTCTCGAGCTTCATCAAGTAGTCAGGGTCGAAGCGCTGGTAGTAGTCCAGCATGGCGTCGTACAGCGGCCAGCTGGGGTCGATGTCCTTTTTTTTCTTTTGACGGTACTTTCTCTAAAAAATTAGGTGTTTATTAAGAACTAGGTATTGGTTCACTTAATTACGTATGTATATAGAAAACTCTCCCGTGTATGTGCCGGTGTTGAAAGAGGAAAAACACATAACCTGTGATTTTACGGATTCATAACATAACAGCTTCATAGTACTGGGTCTGTATATCTTTATATGCCTAGATTTTTTATAGATGGTTTTAATGCACATTACATCCTCATTGTAGCTGTGCGAAGCCGGGGAGGTCGCTACTGCTTGATAAAGCTATACATCATCTTGATATAAATTTCCGAAAGTAAGAGATAAAACATATTTAGGTTAAAACTAAAAAAAACGGGTAAAAGGCAGCATCGTAACGTGAGGGAACTAGCAACATACATTGAAAGTGGTGACGATGTGCTGCCATAATCCTTTTATATCCTGAATACAGCAGTCGCCAGGCAATTCTTGGTTCCTTATGGCTTTCTCCACTGTTCTGAAGAAAAAATAACTTTACCCACTCAAAGAAAATAGTAGAATCGATAATTTTTTCTGACAATGTTATAAATTAATCTATTAAAACACTATGAACTTACTTCCAAAAGTCTTGATAGTCGACTTTCATTTCTTTTGCTTCAGTGATGCAGACAACCAGTTTCAATCTCCACTTGTCATTCCCTGTCACAATCGTTTAAAAAAACATTACACTTTATAGCAACAAAAATGGACTCAAATTAATTTAAAGTAAGACCAACCAAACGAGATAAAAACATAGAATTTTTACAGTGTGGCCCTACAACCATGAGGCCCTGTTTAACCGCTCTCTGATAAGTTTCCGATATCATACCGATGTAATACCGTCTCAGTTTGTGTCCATAGAATAAACAGAGACGGCATCGCAGATGTGGGATATAATATCAAGAACTTAACAGAGAGTGGTGAAACAGGCCTTCAGTGTGGTCCAAATGTAGTATGGAGATGGTAAACGTGTTAACAACGTTAGGACACGCGGGTGGGGAGTTGTGACACGCGCAGGGAGACGGCAAAGCACGAAGCTGAGAACGGCTAGTACGCGTGCTCATTTTCTCGCTTGTCGCTTAGTGCGTCTCGCTACTACCAGGCTAGGTTGGAAAAGACACACTGAGCGACAAAGCTAGTCGCCGTATTTCGTGCTAGCTATCCAGGTTTCGCTGCGAAAGCGAGTTCTTTGACTAGAAACTTTAAGCCACTCACTGGGTCAACACAAGCCTCGAGTCGAAAATTGTATGTATAAGCAAAATAAACAATGTAAATAAACTACCATGGATTTAAGAGTCAGACTCGAAAATGTGTAAACTATCGGACTGACTATTAATGAGCGAATCATCACTTATTGTGTGTAAGAGAAAAGTACAGAGACCCTAAAACCTATTTATCTCTTCTCATTAAGCCCGCTACACACCACAACGATTATTGCAGCGATTTATCTGCGCAGATTGATTTGCACAGATTTATCAAACATGTGTACCGTAAACGTGTGTGTGTAATCGTCGCTGATTATTGTCATACACACGTTCGATAAATCTGCGCAAACCGACCTGCGCAGATTAATCCCAACGATAATCGTTGTGGTGTGTAGCGGGCATTAATGAGGTGAAAGAGGGTGTACTAAGACCGCCTGTTGAATCCCATGTAAAATTTCCCTGTGTGTGTTCTTTTATTTTGTTTACTTGTGTGAATCAATAAAGAGTATTTGTTGTTGTTGTTGTTGTTGTTGTTACTAAGGGTGTTGTATGATGCAAGCAAAATAGAATGTTTATTCATTGAAACTTCACAGTAAAATATATGGAGTAGGAAATATTACATAAAACTTAACATTAGGCTAACAGTAATGTATTGCAGTGGCCCTAACATGACTACCAAGTTGAAACACTATGTGTACCCTTTTTACCCGACTACGACAAAACCAAAAGGTCGAGTGAGTTTAGCATCTATTTTACGACACTAGTTGTGTAGCCGTCCTATGCACCCCAATGGTGCCAAGAGGGCCTCTATGAGATCACGCCTTTTTTCCCCCAGCAATTGTCCATGTCTCATTCCAGCTCTGTCCAACGATTTGGAGTTCGCTCTCTACAGTGCGCCGCTATGATACTAGTTAGGTAGATAAAACCGCAGGGAAGGATAAATAAAACTTGATTGGTCATGTAAGGGCCACAGGTGGAAAACTAATGACTGACTGATATTAGGTGAAAACAATATGAGATCTTCAGTGGCGTAGCTTGGTGACATTAGTCTCTGGAGCAAAAAAAAAATTGGGGCCCTATAGTCAAATTATTACAGATGCAACGGATAGTTGTTTGGCCGGATACCGGATACCGGATATTCGGCCTGATCACCGGCCGAATATCCGGTATCCGGCCGCCGAAAATTCGGCCGGCCAAACGATACCCACATTTTAGTTTGGCGGCGGGCGCGTCGTGCAGGTTTCAACCTGTTACGTATTGTAGGTTCGCGCGGACCGTTTTCTAGGCAAGAAACGAGTTTTATTAGGTCAGTGTACGGAACTATTTCGTTCGTATGCAATTGGATACTAACTAATGCTGATCATAGGATTTCTTAACTACTTTAAATGAGGCTTTTTGATATGTTTAATTAAATTGTACGTTAAAGGTAATACTAATAAACGAATATTGATAGTTTGTTGTTGTTTTCTTGTATACTAACCATTTTTCAAAGTTAAATACCAAACAGAATCACTATTCGGTATCCGGCCGGATAGTGCGCAACTATCCGGTATTCGGCCGGATAGTAAAATAATGGCCGGATAGGCCGGATACCGGATAGCAACCGGATATCCGTTGCATCTCTACAAATTATATAAATGGGTTTGTAATACTGGTGGTTGCAGAATATTTGCGAGTAGGACAGGTAGAGTTACGAGGGATGCTGGCCAGGGCCCCCTGAGCTTGAGGGCCCTGTGCTCGGCACCGCTAAGCCCCTGGGTAGCTACGCCACAGATCTTCCCGAAATATTTCATTACCAATGGTCTCCTTAATGGAGTGCTTAGCTAAGTATGTTAAACTTAAGGAAAGATAAATAAGGTTTTAGTTTGACGCCAGGAATTACTGAGCAATGCTACTTACAGGATTCATATTTATCCAAGATGGTGGCTTTGCCAAAATGCTTCTCAAAAATCTTGTAATACCTCCAGTTCTTGTTTTTTGTTTTCTTCGCTATTTTGTAACACTGGAAACAGTTATAATATAAATGTTAAAGCCGGTGATGAAACTTTTACAAAATAATTTAACAAGGAAAGAAAAACATAGCCCTCAATTGTGGCGGCAGGCAGGTAAAAACAAATTTCTTTATTTTTCAAAGCAGATATATGTAATTATTTTGCTATCTTAGGTAAGGCTTAAGGTAGAAGTTTGACAGTGAAAGGTTAGTGCAGTTTCATATTCTCCCATTATAATGAACAGAATAAAAATTTACAGTAAAGTAGAGCTAGGACTTATAGTGTAAAATCCATGAAGTCATTATTTATTACAGAAATATGTTGCCCTAGTTTTTTTTTACAAATAGCAACTCCATGGATACTTACTAGATATTAGATAGATTTTAAGAATGTTAAGCTATGGGCTGGTTATTAAAAAACTCACATCATATGTGTAGGACCATTTTTTTCGCACATGGTTTAATGTCATTGCTTCAGGATATCCATTTTCTAGGAGGATCGTACGAAACTCTCTGAAAAGGACAACAAATTCAATAAAAGATCTTTATAATCACATTGTAGCAACAACGTCGAGCCCGCGTTGTTTGGCAACACTGTCTGTAACATGATCTATGGTGTTTGAAACCTACTGTGCCATGCTGCAAGCATCCCAGAGCAGCTTTCGTCAATATATCAACTAATGATTAGGATGTTCAAATAATACTACAAATAAAAAAAGTTTACCTCTTATTATATTAGTGAAGACTATTGTATGTAGATATAGATTGACCTCATTGGTTAACCTTTTGTTCACCAAAAACACCTGAAGGTGTTGCTTGCTTTTTACTTACTCACAGGCGTATTTAAAGATTTGGCGCCGCGGGCCATTTAGCTTTGGCGCCCCATTAAATGACGATAAAGTATTTCATTTTAGGGGCGGCTGCGGCCCCGCGCAGCCTGGCGCCCCGGGCCATGGCCTGGATGGCCCTAGAGTAAATACGCCCCTCTAGTTACTATGTCACAATGATGGCGTCATGTTTGCTTGCACTAAATGTGCCTATTGTTGTGGAATGTAAAGAGTTGTCTATCAGCACAGTCAGCAGCAGAAATATCCACACGGAGAAACAGGTGAAATTATCTACATACAACTCTATTGTTTAGGGAATAAGAGCTTGTCTTGTTCTCTACTTCTCATTCATGTGTTCATCAACCTGCTCAGGTCAATGACCTAAGAACATTGGAGCATATCTTTGACTCAATCTCCCCGTAATTACCCGACTGCCACCAGAAGGGAGGTTTATTTTGTAATGAATAATGTTAATAGAAACTATTGAATGCTTTTAAATTAAATGGCTTTTTATATTAGGGTTTTTTTGGAATACTAAATTACTGTATGCATCCTTCTTGTAGCCGGACTGTACTAGTAAAAATGAAAACCACCTATAAATTTAATTTTTGAAGTCAATATTAGATTCAATAGGTACTTATGTGGTTTGTAGAAGAAAGTTAAATCAGGGTAATATTCAAATAATAATAGTTTCTAATAAATAGTTAACTTTGATTTTACATCACTACAGACTAGAGAAAAAAGAGACTAAGGAGAAAACAAAACTTCCGAGTTGTGACTTGCGGCTAATAAAATCCAAAGTTCAAAACAATCTTACGTCCATGGTTGTTTTTTCTTTTTAAACAGCCAGTTGTTCTGAAATCTGAGCTGAAGCATCTTCTTCGTGAGTTCAGTGGTCCCTGCGTGCGATAAGTCCACAATTTAGTCGAGTACATTAATTTAATATAAAAACAACGAGCCATCAATGCAAATTGCGGTACTGTATGATACTTACATAGAAAAGACTTTTCCTCCATGTTGACTTATAATAGTTAAACCTGCTTATGTGTAACTACGACTATAACTAATTAATTTAAAGCCATTTATATATTAATTTATTTTAAATTATTTCGTTCCCAAATTCAACATCAATTAGATTTCTGACAAGCAAGACCTACTATATCTCTCTAATCTGTGAGCAAGACAATTAAGCAATGTTGCCAAGTCTAAATCTGAAAAAACAACCGAAAATTTGCACTTAGAACTAAGAATTGGAGAAAACAAACCCGGTTCATATACGATCTTTGTGTAAAAGACAAGATGTACCCTGACTTTGCAAAACACGATTTCACTTTAAATTTAAAGGTCAAGAAATGGTGGTAGTAGTGTAAAAACTTTTTTCCTACAAATTTTTTGAATTTGCTGAACAATAGTTTAATAATCCTAATTGATCTTAAACAGTTAAGATTAATCGCTAAATTTTACTGACAGCAAAGAGTGCCGCAAAAATCATAACTGAAAATAAATTATAAGGAAACTCTGAAAGTTAAGTAAATCTTCACGCGACGATCAATATTCGTACCCAAATTCAGTAGATGTTCAAGAAAACGTGAAGATCTGGCAGCACTGCATTCTAGCGAAAAAAAAAGATTCAGAGCTATGTTTAGGTTTAGGTGTGCTTTTAAAGCGCTAAAGACAAAAATGTAATTTTATTATTTTTTGCATGCAAGCAAACAAACAGCTAAATAAATACAACAAATTAATTGTTTTAAAATAGATACTTATAATCTCCCAATTTGAGTCAGATTTTTATCATTAATTAGCGTTTAGCTTTAGATTAGAATAAGATTTTAATTTTGTTTTTTAAGTTAGTTTTACATTTAACGTCTCAAGTACGTTGAACTACGGAACACAAATTCCGTGTGTTGAACAGTTTTTGGGTATACTTCAGTGTTGCCAGTACACAGAGCTGTCAATGCAGTGTCACTGTCAACTGTCAGCGCAAGCTGTCAAGTGTCAATAGTGCGTAATATCTACATATCGTTGAATTTCACGTGGTTTTTCAGTTTCGGCATGTTTTATATAATTTACTTTTGACTGTTCATAAATAAAAAGAGAATGCACCGACTAATATCAGCAAGAAATTTGTACCAGACCAGTCTTTATAATATATCCTTGCCTTCAAATAAGCCTCTCAGTAGGAGTCCGGATATAAAATGTTCGTTTTGTCGGAAAATTCTTCTGGGTCAACACAATATAGGTAAGTTTCTAGGACTCCTATAGCGTGTGTGTGACGCCTAGTGATTGTTTTATATTTAGAACTATTATCACAAGGTTTAGAATTCGACAGCTTAACCTAAGTTCCCTGTTGCATAACTTACCGCTTGTTTACAGAAAACCTACTCGTCGCGAGGCACCAATCCACGAGAACGGCTAGCGCTTTAAAATCGCTGAAAAAGAAAGGAAAACATAAAAATTACAAGAATTATGGAGAACTTTTAGAGGGTTTGTGTAATTTTCATTTTTGTTTATATTCATGATGTTAACAAACTTTTTTTAAATGTTCTTTTTTTTTAAACAGTTGGAGACCAAGCTATGACTGAAAAGAAAGTATCAATAAGCAAATTACGTGCCATCCACCTGTCTAAACTGGCCGGCAGCCAGGTCTCCCTGGGCCAGTTGCACCAGCTAACCACAAAGCCATTAAATAAACCCAACAACATTGAAGTTGACCCCGAACTGCTTCAAAGTGTTAAAGATAAAATATTAAAGAAGACTGCTCCCATAATTTCAAGCCTAAAAGAGATAAGTTTGGAAGATGACCAATGTGCTCTAATTTACACAAATCACAAAATTTCTAGCTTGCAAGATAGGTTAAAGACTAAACAGTATATAGACATGGTAAAAGAAAGTTATTATAACTTTAGGAAGGCCACTATCTATGATCAGCGGCTGCAGGACCTTAGGTATGCCATAACTGAAGGTCTCACCCAGGAGTTTGACATGACGTCTGCTGGCTCCACACAGGATAAAGATGTGACCGTCCAGCCTCTACCAAAGAGTCCTCACACTGTATTCCGGGAGCTTTTCATAGAAAATCAACTGGACTCCTATGACCAAGAGCTGTTGAATTCTATTTCTAGTTTACAGTAAGTAAATGCATCAATCATAATTCATTATTTATTTATTTATTTTATCTTTATTGCACAAATAACAATGAAATGTGCAAAAGGTGGACTTAATGGCTTAAGGCATTCTCTACCAGTCAACCTTTAGGCAAAGCAGAGATGGTTGGTTGGTTATGATAGTTGGTAGTTTAATTTAGCATTTATAAAAGCCTTTAACATGAAGAAGTAAACTTACAAAATTTTCTGTTACCTTTAATTACTTAAGTCCTTCTAGGATCAATTCTTGTTATGTCTTATTTGTAATTTTATTTAAACTTACATTACTTCCCAGACAAATGAATATTAAATTATTTGCTACATATGTATGTATGGAAATTCTTTATTGTAAAAAAAAACATATATGACTAAAAGAGAAACCCTTATCCTTCTGTCAGGTGTGATTTTGATTTTCTTAAGGCTTACAATTTATTGAACAAGAAATTAATGAGGGCTTTATGAGGATATTTCAATCTATTTCACAGAAGTCAAGGCATAGCCCATCCTGCTATAGAAGATATTTATGATGACCCGGCATTGCACAATGAAATCCAAGAAGCTAGAGACTTTGAGTTTGGTGACAATGAGGCTGCTCTTGAGGTCAAGAAGCTCAATATTAAGAAGGCGTAAGTTACTTTGTTAACAACAGGCAACAGGATAAAAAATATTGTATGTTTTAATCTAGAGGACATGATCTAGTTGTCTACCTAATTTCATCTAAATCTGTCCACCCGTTATGTGTTACTGATGAATGATGAACAAATATCCTAATATCATTACTTTCACATTTATAAGAAAATTTGTAGGAACAGGATTAGCAGGATAATAGGACTAAAAACACAGGAAGAATCCTGTGTTTCCATTCAAATGTAGTTAAGAATGCTTCAAATTGAGACATCTGTTGGCTAATTTAATAAATTCTTTATGCATTATCTGTTGCATAGGCAGCACAAATTTTTTACAAGCTTTTATTTAACTTGCAATCTTTGTATATGACTAGTAAGCGGTTTGTTTAAAAATTAGCCCATCAATTTTTAATCACTCAGTGGTCACTTCAATGGTCTTATTGTTTCAAATTTATGTTTATGTAGCTTCTAACCTAGCCCAGTAGGAGAACGGAGAGACACTGGGCGTGAAGCGCAATGTTTTTGATTGATTACTGATCTCTTGTTTATTTTAAGCAAACAAGCTTTAAGAAAGAAGAAGAAAGAGAAGCTAGTAAAGCGTAGAGCCATTAAAGAGTTGAGCATGAAGACTGACATGAAGAAACTAGAGCTACTGGGCAAGCAGGAAGCGCTGGAGCGCTTGCTCGTCGCTCATTTACAACTGCTGTGCTCGCTCAACATGGTGCAGGAAGTAAGCAAACAAAATCAAAATGCTATTGTTTATTTGTAGACACCGAACTTTGCTCTTTTTGAATACATTAGAATGTGCGCCTAGTTGTTTTGAAGAGATGTTTTGAGTCAATATTAAACAATGGTGTCAAATTTAACTGGATGATAAAATGAGTTCAATGAACTTCATTTTAGTTCACAGTGATTTATTTTGTAAACACTTGCTATAAGTACTGTTAAGAGGAAACACCAAGGTCTAGAGAATTGAAAAATAGGTATTTGTAAAATCTATTGCTGCCTCCATCTATCAAGCCTCCCCCCGCAGAGTGCAATAGAGACAGCCGCAGCTTGGACTGAAAATACCTATTAAAAGTGCACAAAATCAACGATTCGTAGACCCCTGATTCCTTCTCCAAAACTTATCCGATTTAACTACTTTTTTCATTAAAAATTAAAGAAAGGCTTTGGCAGTGTTCCTATGTTTTTCTTTTTTTATATAATCTAATAAAATTTGTTTTCTGAATGTATGAACGCAGCCGAAAATCTGGCCAATTTTTTAGGTTTTTGAATGTTCATATCTCTTTTAATAATTAATTTATTAAAAAAAGGAAAACATAGGGACATGCATAATAGTGGCCATCGATTTTTTGGAAAAAAAATATTGCTCTACTGGCATTATCCAGAGAGGAAACAGGGGACGACGTTTGTATGGAAAAACGGCCCTTGTGTTTCCTCTTAAGGCAATGTATGTTACAATTGCAACTAGAGATATATGCATTTTATTATTTATGAAGTATGTATAAACTTCAAACGTCGGTGAAAAACGGGCACGCGGCTCGCCTGATGGTAAGCAGTTACCGCCGCCTATTGATGCTTGCAATTCCAGAGACATAACGCGCTAGTTGCCGACCTTGCCAGAGCATTTTTATGTTTCTTTATGGATGTGAATATTTGACACCATTGAGATGATTCACAGTTATTTAGCGCAAGATAAACTGAAGTGAGATAAGATAAATCATGACCGCAATCATAGTAAACAGTGATTTTTTTACCATTCCGTACCCAAAAGGTCGAGAAAAGGGCTCTGCTGTCTATCCGTCCGTCCGTCTGTTTGTCTGTACGTCTGTCATAAAGCTGTATCTTTTGAACCATAATAGGTAGGTAGACAGTTAAATTTTCCGCAGGGTGTGTATTACTATGGCCGTTTTCACGACGAATAATAAAATTAAGAAAAGTTTAAATTTAGGGGGCATCTCCATACAAGAAACGTGTGTATTTCGGCGTTTTTTGTACGGAAACGGAAACCTTCGTGTGGTAGATCGATTCGCACTTGGCCCGTTTTCTGAGCAATAGTTTCTAATTTGATAAGCCGTCAGGCATAAAGAAATGGATTCTACTACGTTTACAATGAGTTTTATTTTCAGGCGCGGAAGGTTTTACAGCACTATCGGCACAGGGGCACCAGGAGTCCCGACCATCCCAAAATACAGGACATCAAAGTCTACAACACGCTGTTACACGGATATGCATTCACGGTATTACATTTATGTAAACTTAAAAAAAAATTGTGTCTCCTATAACAGGGTGGTTCCACTCTGCACTGTAGGTGCGCTCGCCTATGGCATAGGTTAATGAAAATGAAAATGAAAATGAAAAATTTATTTGCAAGTAGGCCATATAGGCTCTTTTACATGTCTGAATCTACTAGCGCTTCGGAAAATGGAAGAATCTGCTGAGAAGAAACGCCGCAAGAAACTCAGCAGTTTATCTTTTTTTTTCTTCTCTTTTGAAAACAAGATTACAGAGCAATATACACAATCATAACAATAGTTCACATAAAGTGTGAAAAAAAAAAAAGAAAAAAGATAATAAATAGCACAGCAAGCTTTAAGCATATTGAACGAACTGGCACTAGTACAGATTGACCAAGAGATGTATAGGGTCCCCAGGTCAAAGAAATTAGAATCTGGATGTATGTGGTCCCTGATCAAATACTTAGTCTAAATAACTTAGAGATGTATAGTCTCTAAGGGTCAAAACAAATTAATTACCTTAATCTATGCTTAGCAGAGGTGTAAAACGCCTCCACGGTCAAATTGTACAATTGTAATTGCAGTAGGTTGCCGGCTTGCCGCACGCGCGCCCGCTCACTCTGTGTCGCGCGTTGTGATAGTATTATAGTAAGCAGCCCAGCCCTAGCGGTGCGCCAGGGCATTGCGGGTGGAAGGCGGGCGCGGGCGGCGCCTTCCTTCTGACGCATGCCGCCTGGCGAATGTTTATGAAGTAATACGAACTTTTTGTGCCTGATCATAAAGTTGAAATTCGTTTAATGGTGGTCGAAAAAGACAACTTTCTGTACGTTAGTACTATTATTTATTCTGTGGCTATAGAATGTTCCAATGGGCAGATTATGTGCAACTCAGAATTGTATCAGCTGTACTTATGTGTCTAAGAATATTTTGACTTTAACTTTTGCGTATGAATTCTTTATTGTACAAAAACACAGAGATGTGGTGTACAAAGGCCAACTTATCCCTTTTAGGGATCACTTCAGTTAACCTTTGAGTGTTTAAGAAGAGTATCATAATAGAGACAGACAAAGAGCAAGAGCTAATCAAAAAAACAATGCAAAATATTTTTTGAAAATAAAATGTTACCAAAAAGAATACAACTTGTTTGTTTGCCCACCTCCAGTCGAAAAATCGGTACCGTTGACGGTGAGACTTATGTATTTAAAATTTTAAACTTGTAGGGACTTTTGGACCAAACAAGAGAGTTGTTGTCTTCAATGGCGGCGGACGGGATCGAACCTAATGCGCAGACGTTTGCGGCCGCCTTTGAATGTGTAGAGAGAAGTGACGTCGCCGACAAGGTGCAGGTGTTGCAGCGTTACCATCAAGTGATGAAGGAAAAGGTAGGTTTTAGAACTTTGTGGCATTAACGACAACAGTGTTATGTTGGAATTTAACCACCAAATTTTATCTGTTAGTTAGTGCTAACGTTTCTTCTGTGTCCCTACCCTTGCTGACTAAGAAAAAGACAGCAATATTTTTAATAAAATGGTTTACTTTATTGTTAGCAGGCCTTAGCCTAGGGTTTAGTACTTAATTACTCACAATGATTTTGGTCTCTGAGCGATTGTGCACATCAGCGTTTATCGCGCACATAAACGCTTTGATCCCTCTCGCACACGCATACTGGTTAGAACGAGATAAATACTTTATGTCATCGATAAAGCTAGCGTGCTAGGCCCTCAGGTCTGGCAGCTATTGCTTTCAGGATGCTGTTACTGCTCCCGCGCATTTTGCTCAACAGCAAGGCAGTTTTCTTCCGCCTTACGTCTGCCTGTGTTTACGGCCTAAGTTCTGTAGTAACCAACGCTCTTACGCCAGGAAGATGATTGAATTTTTCTTGTCTATTTTACAGGGAATTTCACTCAACGATTTGCTAGATAAAACTCAGTTTCTTCACGACCAACGGGAGCTAGTTTTTCGAGCTGTTCACAGGCTGGACCCGCACTTTACCCCTCAGTACACCCCACCTGTTCTCGACTATGATTGCCCTCTGATGTCGAAACTCAAGTTAGACGCGGTCCAAAATAAACAAGGCCTCATGAAGTCTCCTGCTGAAGGGTTGTTGACCTTAGAAGAGTTAAAAGAAAGAGGGAAAAGACAATTGGAGATTGAGATAAAGGGAGAGATTGAAGTGCAGAATATTGACGTAAAGGATGATGCGTCGCCTACCGTTAAATTATATGTAAGTAGCTATTTTCTGCCAACAAACTGTTAGGCAGTTTGGCAGAGGCATATTATGTACTTCCTTTCTAATTTTTTTATTTCAGTAAAAAAAACAGCTGTAAATTCACACTAAGTTGCTTTTTGATTTTACCAAAATTTCTAATGATTTTCTAGCTATAAATATAAGGTTCAACAACCCCTAGAATACCAGTTTTATGTATGTTTATCTGTTTGCTTGTACAGCGAGAGAAGATGCGAGAAACGGAGAGCGAGTGGCGCCAAGTTATCCGCGAGTCGTTCATCCGCAACCTGGGCACACTTCGCTCTCAATGCAACGCGTCGCATTGCGCAGTGACACTCTACCCCTACCTCAAAGTTCTGGAGGTATGTGTCGACCTGGTTCACATTTGTTTGATTGACTTCGTTGGTTGATGAATTGGGGAGATAATTTGAAACAGGTTTTGAATAGATCTTTTTTTACCGGGGTTGTTATAAGTTTGAAATCTGTACGAATCTGTGGTATCTGTAAATAACAATGTAAATTTCATAAATTTTACCTTGTTGAGCTTCTTGCCTATCTTGTATCATTAGAGGTTTTAGCGAACCGATGGTAAATTTTCTGACATTCATAAGTGCTTCCTGTAAGATATTTTGATTTTGACTTTGACTGTGACTTGTATCAGGTGGAGCAGTTCGTTGAGCTCATCATGGGCGAGATCAACAAGCTGGTGGACGGCAGCGAGTCCTACAGCCCGACGCTCAAGCTACTGCAGCGCGACTTGGGCACCCAGGTCTACCACAAGTAAGACTCTTGCAATTGTCTTTAAAGAGCTGTGAAATAGTTTTTTTGGTTTATGATTTATTTACGAAGCTATTTTATTGTTTTTTAATTGATTACTGGCTGGATCAACCACCCCAAAAAGTATTTCTGATAAACAGCGCGCGAGTCTAGTGTATGCTGAGACTATCACCCATTTCCCAAACACAATAATCATGTGCTTAGTATAGCCTAAAATAACGGGGTTAGTCTTTATTCACATGGCGTTAGCGCACACCAGTCCTCCCGGAGTATACCGATTCGATGAATGAAGCGGCGCTTCATGTGAGGTTTCTGTTAGTTTTTAATTCGTATGCCGTAACATTCGTATAGGTACCAAGTCGAGCAGTACCGCAAAAACGGCGTGCTGGCGAAGATATCCCAGATATACGAGCAGTACTGCGAGTGGTACCTGGACCGCAGCTCGCTGGGCAGCGACGTGCCCCTCAACAGCAGGCAGGCGTGGCAGGTGCTGGTGCACAGGAACAGAGAAGGAGCTAGCCTGGTGAGTTGAGCAGCTAGTCTGGTGAGCTGAAGCGCTAGTCTGGTGAGTTGAGCAGCTAGTTTGGTGAGCTGAAGCGCTCGGCTGGTGAGTTGAGCAGCTAGTCTGGTGAGCTGAAGCGCTAGCCTGGTGAATTGAGCAGCTAGTCTGATGAATGAGCAGCTAGTCTGGTGAGCTGAAGCGCTAGCCTGGTGAGTTGAGCAGCTAGTCTGGTGAGCTGAAGCGCTAGTCTGGTGAGTTGAGCAGCTAGTCTGGTGAGCTAAAGCGCTAGTCTGATGAGTTGAGCAGCTAGTCTAAGGAGTTGGAGCGGTAATCTGGTGAGTTGACCAGCTAGTCTGGGGAGTTGAAGCGCTACTCTAGTGAGTTATGATACTAATTTGATGCTAGTCTGATGAGTTGAGGTGGTTGTCTGACGACTAGTTAGCCTCTGTTGATGACTCTATTGGTTGCAGGTTCGATTCCCGCAAGGGGCAAATGTTATAATTTTGATGTCTGAGTTGTCTTGACAGGTAAAACCAAAAAAATACTGTCAACAAAAAGGGTGATAGCAAATTTGTTTCTGATAAAAATGTGTTTTAGTACCATTACCTAATAAAGCCTCGCTGTAACAAAAGAACGTTTGTAACTTTTGATAGGATATGGAGGAGACGCCGTGGCCGATGGAGATGCGGCAAAATATCGGCAAGTTCCTGTACAACATCATCATTAATGACGTCAAGATCGACGTCAACATGTTCAAACCCAAGGCCAAGCAGTAAGTGCCGCAAGAGACTATAGCTCATTCTCCTCCTAGCGCTTTTTCGCTTCTTAATTCAGGGTATGCTTTGACCGTGATCCCAGAAGCTAAGAGCTAGAATCGAATGACCCGAGAGTGACCTGCCAATTGATTTACTTTCGGATTATTATGAAACCGGACCCATTTTCCATTGACCAGGAAGAAGCTCCCGGCCGTGTACAAGGTGCACCGGCCGTGGGGCCGGCTGGTGCGCCTGGAGCTCAAGCCGCACCCGGCGCTGGCGCGCCTGTGGCTGGGCGCGGCGCGCGCCGAGCTGCGCATGCGCGCCGACCTGGTGCCGCTCGCCGCGCCCTCCAAGCCCTGGCCGCATCTCCACTCCGGAGCATACCTGCTCACTAAGACGCCGTTGATTAGGTAAGTCGGTGTTAACGCCATCTAGCGAACAGCAGTAGTATTGCGATGATTGTCGTCGGTGCGAGACGCACTACGCATGCGCGCTGACTTAGTGCCGTCACTGAGGCTCTCCAAAACCTGACCGCATCTCCACTTGGGAGCATATCTGCTTACTAACCCCCTTATTCATAAAAAGTTAACAATCTTTTTAAGCTAATAAATGTTTTGTCCCTTTCATTTGAGGGTAAACGTCACAATGACAGACAAAGACAAAACATGTTAACTAACAAACGTTTACGAAGTGTTTATGAATAAGAGGGTAAGACGCCATTGATTAGGTAAGTCGCTGATTGTCGTTGGTGCGAGACGCACTGCGCATGCACACCCGATCAGGGACCACCGTCCTCTTCATGAAAATGGATGTCAGTCGTGACACTAACTTTAACCAAACATAAATCACATTTCTAGATTAATCGTCTTTAAATAGAACACTATTCATTTCTGATCCTACCGACTGCGCCAGTTTTACATGTATAAAATACCAACTTACAAAAGTTACTGATTAATAACCAGTTACTTTTGTATGTTGTCAAATGACAACCTTGCACTTTTCCTTCCCGCCAGTACGTTAATTTCAATACTGTACATATGTGATTTTCACTGACATAAATTAATGGACATAAACATAAACACAGTTTAATTTGACATCAAAATAATACAGAGAGAAAAATGACAATTCCTTGCACACAAATCGATTAAAATTTAAGTCATTTTTAAGTGTCATTTCTAATTTTGTGTACGATTGACCACTTTGAATACATATAACACCTCCAGTTCTCCACTATGTCGCGGTCCTTTTATCTCCAGCACTCATTTCATTGCAACCTGATTGCAACCCTATACATACACACTTTTAGCAAGACAACGTCCTTCGTAAAAGATTTCCTATATCGTGTAAGGAAAACCACTCTGCAGACCCGGTGCTGATTAGCTACTGCGATGCGGATCTTCAGTTTGAGGCAATCTGTAACGTAAGAAAAAGAAAGAAAGAAAATAGTTTATTTGACGTTCTCAAAATCACATTGGATGAACTTAAAACTAAGATACGAATAGATACTCAGCATAATACCAAAGCATGGTTGAGTTAAAAGACGCCAGGAAACGTGTGAATGTGTGTGGCGAAAGTTCTATGTCCTTGTCCAGGATGCCGTTCTACGTGACGAGCCAGTGGAAGCGACTGGAGGAGGCGCCCCCCGCGGCGCTGTTCCCCGCGCTGGACAGCCTCAACCAGCTGGGCGAGGTGCCGTGGCGGGTCAACAAGCCCGTGCTGGATATACAGCTGCAGATCTTCAGGTCGGTTCAAAACGTATGGTGCCTGATATACCGGATCGGAACTCTCTCTGAGCCACTACGACTCGATACCCAGCATCGATTTAATGGAATCCCTCAGTTGGGAGTGAAACCGAATTTCGTTCGGAGCGGAGGGAAACCCTACCAAAGCGCACGGGACGTCATTTGACTAGTCAGTATTGAATACGCTTCTTTTAGTTAACTAACCGTAAGTTCTAATCGTAATCGTCTCTTCTCGGTATGGGCGGGGGTGTCTTTGAATATTCGGAGGAGAGCTGATGGACCTTTAAAGAGAAAAATCACTTTTGAACCCTCATATTTTATGATGTGTACAACGAAGCGTCCCCGTCAGGTCCGGCGGCGACAAGAAGCTGGACATCCCGCCGCCGGCGTCCGCGCTGTCGGCGGGCGAGGCGGGCGCGGCGCGCGACGCGGGCGCGTTCAAGCGGCGCGCCACGCTGGCCCGCGCGCGCGCCGAGATGCACTCGCTGTGGTGCGACGCGCTCTACAAGCTGGCGCTCGCCAACCACTACAGGTACACGGCGTTGAGCGTATATTCGGCTGAGAAGAAGCGCCGGAAGATTCGGTTGATTTTTTTTCAACGCACTCTCGCTCGTAACGAGGGTCTTATTACGTCGAGTTTAGGCTCATAATCCAAGATATTGAACACGCGTGTTTTTTTAGTTTACATTACCGCACTAGTGTTTTATGGTATCCCATCGATTAACTTAAATTTTAACTCACTGCATGTTATACGTATGTCGACGGAGCATTCTTAATCCTCGCAACTGTGTAGAAAAATGTCGTGTGAGACGCGTGTACATGTAAATTAATAATTACATACTTCTCCCTTATCGCGCTCGCGTGCCGCTTAATACCGCCTCGAGTATATTGACCAATATAGCACACTCGTATCATAATGTACTATTGTGTTTGGGGCTCAGTGACGAGTATTGGTATTGTACGAGTATGTAACACGGCGCCCCCCCCCCCCCCAGGGACGAGGTGTTCTGGCTGCCGCACAACATGGACTTCCGCGGGCGCGTGTACGCGTGCCCGCCGCACCTGTCGCAGCTGGGCGCGGACGCGTACCGCGCGCTGCTCAAGTTCGCGCGCGAGGAGCCGCTGGGGCCCGACGGGCTCACGTGGCTCAAGCTGCACGCCGTCAACCTCACTGGCACCATGAAGAAGAACACCGTGGCGGAGAGGTCAGTGTGCACCATTAGGGTATGGCGGTTAATTGAGGTGTTAACTACTTTGTGAAATTTATGTTGTTTTTTAAAGCTGTATTTCTCCATGGATGAACTGATTCTTGCTGATTTTCAGTTTTTTTTTGACTATTTGGTTTGTTTGTTTGAGATAAAAACATACTTAATTGCTTAAAATTTTAGCAATACAAACACAATCCCTTAGTCTCACCAAATTATATTTCTTAAGTCAAAGTAAGCGACTGTATTATTAAACTACTTTTTTTTTCAATTTCATGTCATTTATTTGATTTATTCATTCAACCGCAAACATGTAGTATATATAAATCGTAGGTATACTTCACGTAGGTGTATCTGAGCTAAATTTTTACAGCAGCATGAATTCTCAGTATTCTTAAACCTTCAGTTATTTATGCGCTCGTATTTCCAGCGCTTTAAGCGTAGTAAACTGACTGACACCATTAATTAACCGGAGATAGTGGGTGACTCAGTTTCCCCATGAACACATTTCCATAAGGGCGTTCGCTAAAAGTCGCGTGGGCGCACGGAGCGGGTACACGCTCTTAAAAAAATAGTATGAGAGCGTCCGCTAACTCGTGCGAGTGCGGGCTCATACTAATCGTTCCATAGGCGTGCACCCGCTTTGTGCACCCGCGCGACTTTGCGGAGGCCCTAAGTGTCCCACGGCCCCGCGGTGTCCGCAGGCTGGCGTACGCGGACAGCGTGCTGCCGCAGATGCTGGCGGCGGCCGACGCGCCGCTGGCGGCCGGCTGGTGGCGCGCGGCCGACGAGCCGTGGCAGACGCTCGCCTGCTGCATGGAGATCGCCAACGCGCTGCGCTCGCCCAACCACGAAGGTCCGCAGCACAGACTCTAATCTACATGATGATGCCTCACTTTCGTGCGATACGTGCTTAAACGCATTATCCGGTAAATAGGGACTTAGAACGGGCGTTCTGCTCGTGCCCCAACTGCAGGGTACACTCGCGTGCTGAGAGTCGGACGATGGTCGTGTCGTGAGGCTGTTTAGTGAATAAATGAAAGGAAATAAACTTATTTTGCAAGAACATACATAAGCGTTATAATTATCAATCACACATGTCAGTGGGTATTATAATTAAACGAATGCACGGTCCATTACAATATGGCATGCAAAACCTTAAATTAATTTAATACAAATTTACCGTAT
Organism: Ditula angustiorana; assembly: GCA_963691745.1. Lineage (NCBI taxonomy): Eukaryota > Metazoa > Arthropoda > Insecta > Lepidoptera > Tortricidae > Ditula > Ditula angustiorana. The sequence continues at coordinate 10,578,246 of OY829485.1, forward strand.
GTATGAAGAGAGGAATGTGTGTGGACGAAGCGAGGGAATAGTAGTGAAAGCTAGCAAGCCGCGGGCGGTCACTTTTTATCTTATCTAATAGGGGTCCTCACGGATACACTTCGACCCAATGGGATCTTTTGTGTATTTACCCCTCCTTCGCACTTATTCTATCGGTTTTTCCCATAAAGTGGATGATGTGATGCAGTGGTAGTGCCTCGACTTCACCCTATTCGGGGTGTCCGTTGCCAAGGAGTTTCGTTCTCGTTCTGGCGAGGGCATCACGATCACACATAATCTGTTCCATCGTTTCATCCTCCTCGCCGCACATCGGGCAATATTCATAGTCCCATCCGGCCAGCTCACCGAGGCGCGTGTTGCAGAGTACCGCTGCGGGTTCCCGGTGCACCAGGACGGCTCGTGCAACGGGCTGCAGCACTACGCGGCGCTGGGCGGCGACGGCGCGGGCGCGGCCGCCGTCAACCTGGCGCCGCGCGCGCGCCCGCAGGACGTGTACGCCGCCGTCGCCGCGCTGGTCAGTGCCGGGCCACTACATACCACCAACATCCCTTTTCAAACTTCCCGTTCTTTACGGGCGACAGGACCTTATGCGAGCTCCGTCCGGATCGCTACCTCCATGTCTCTCGCTAATCCTGTCGCTTAGCAGCAATGCTCGCGTTGTTGTGCGCCGGAATAGAGACCGAGATAGCTGGTGCGATTGCCGGCACGAGAGGTATTCCATCTTTTCAAATTCAAATTCCTGAAAATTCTACAATGATATCAGTTGTAATATTTTAATTTTCCATAACGAATGATTCGGACTAGATAATTATTAAATTACTTTATTTGAAATCATTGTAATGCTGTAGTAATTAGCATTTTAGTACTGTATTGCTGCTTAGCGTATTTTGAATAATAATAATTTACGACTTAGTACTTAAAATACTTACGATTTAGTATTTAAAATGAAAGTATTTCTTAGTCATGCCTCACTGTAGGAATTTTTTTTTCATACGGAAATACACCAAAACTTCAGAATTCCGCGAAATTATTTTCCAGATTGTAATTAGGATGTCGATCCTAAACCCTCTGAAGAGTCCGTCTCCCGGCAGGTGGAGCAGGCGCGCGCGCGCGACGCGGCGGCGGGCGTGGCGGCGGCGCGCGCGCTGGACGGCTTCGTGCGGCGCAAGGTCATCAAGCAGACCGTCATGACCACCGTGTACGGCGTCACGCGCTTCGGCGCGCGCCTGCAGATCGCCAAGCAGCTCAAAGGTGCTTGTCGTAGAACCTAAACTAGCTAGTACACTTCGGCGGGTGGTAGGATTTTGTGCGAGCTCCGTCCGGATCGCTCCCACCATCTTGCTCGCTAATCCTACCGCTAAGCAGCAGTGCTTGTTCCGGCGTGGAGAGCAAGACATCCGGTGTAATTACTGGCACAAGAGGTATTCCATCTTAGCCCTCTGGGTTGGCAACGCATCTGCACTCTCTTTGTTGTTGCAGGTGTCTATAGGCGGTGGTGCTCACTTACCATTAGGTGACCCACTTCTTGTTTGCCTTCCTATGTTGTATAAAAAAAAATGAGCGAAAAATGTACTGACTGTTGGTGGTCGAGCGGCGCGCGGCCGGGCATGGCCTGCACTGTTGTGGTCCGGCGTGGGGAGCGAGACGGCCGGTGCGATTACTAGCACGAGAGGTGTTCCTTTTTAGCCCTCTGGGTTGGCAACGCATCTGCAATCCCTTTGGTGTTGCGCGTTAGTGATCGCTTGCGCGTTTGTCTTCCTTTGTGGTAAATAAAAAGACTATAATGTATGACCACTCGTCCCGCAGACATCGAGGAGTTCCCGAAGGAGCAGGTGTGGGCGTGCTCGCAGTACCTCACGACGAAGACGTTCGACAGCCTGCGCTCCATGTTCACCTCCACCAAGCTCATCCAGGACTGGTTCACCGACTGCGCCAAGTCAGTACAGCATACTGTCTACTGTCCATTTTGAGAATCAATATTTTCTAGCGCTTCTTAAAAATCACAATTGCAATAACTATTTAACAACCCCTAGTTTTTCGTGGGCCTTTTACCGCCCTAGTAGACCTCCAGCGCGCACAAGGGAGCGTTATCGCCCACTTTGAGAAATATAGCCGGGCGACCCCGAGAGCTAAGATAAGGCTTAAAAACTATAAGAAGGGCGAACTTTAAAAGAAACTTTTTGTGGAGTACGTACGACCGTATGAACGCGCCATTCAAAGGGCGAAATAAATTTCCTTTAACTGAAATTAGCTATCTTTAGCATACAAGATAGTTGACCCCATTGATTTTTTCCGTCCTGTATATCTCTCAGTCAATTACTTATAGGCATGGGCTAGAGTTGAGGTCACGTTACGTGCGTGACGGAGAGTTTCGTTTCAATTTCAAAATTTTTGTTTCATTTTGTATGGACTGTGTAGTCCCGTGTTATCGTTGACCCCGACTCTCGTCGCTTTTCCTATAACTGTGCGTTTCGCGTGTGAAGCAGTTGACGCGGAGCCAGGGCCGTAGAATTTAAGGGAGGGCAGGGGTGGTTACAAGTAGGGCGGAACAGTACTACGGAACCGTACACTGCGCGAGTCCGACTTGCACTTGGCCGGTGTTAAAACAAAAATTCTCAGGCTACAAAGGCCCATAGACAAATACCTTACCTGTTAGTCTTAACATACATAAAAATATATAACTTAGAATAAAACTATTTCGGCGACGATTTGGCGTGGCTCCGTTTCATCGTTGGTTTAAAGTAGGGCAGTGGCCCACTATCACAGAATAAATAATAGTTCTAACGTACAGAAACTTCTCTTTTTCGACCACCATTAAACGAATTCCAACTTTATAATCAGGGACAAAAAGTTCGTATTACTTCATAAACATTCGCCAGGCGGCATGTGTCAAAAAGAAGGCGCCGCCCGCGCCCGCCCTCCACCCGCAATGCCCTGGCGCACCACTAGGGCAAGCCTGCAACCTACTGCGATTAAGCTATGCCATAGGTCATGCGGCGAGCGCACCTACATTGCGGAGTGGAACCGCTCTGCCACTAAGCCACCCACTGGTCAGGGCTGTCAAAGCGTGTCGTTGCAGGCTGATCTCGGGCGTGTGCGGCGAGAGCGTGGAGTGGGTGACGCCGCTGGGGCTGCCGGTTGTGCAGCCCTACTACCGCCGCGGAGCGCCCGCGCCCGGCCGCGCGCCGCTCGACCACCAACAGTCAGTACATTTTTCGCTCATTTTTTTTTATACAACATAGGAAGGCAAACAAGAAGTACGCCCATAGACACCTGCGACAACAAAGAGAGTGCAGATGCGTTGCCAACCCAGAGGGCTAAGATGGAATACCTCTTGTGCCAGTAATTACACCGGCTGTCTTGCTCTCCACGCCGGAACACAACAGTGCAAGCACTGCTGCTTAGCGGCAGGATTAGCGAACAAGATGGTGGTAGCGATCCGGACGGACCTTGCACAAGGTCCTACCACCCGCAAAATGCCATTAGTATCATGCTATTAGTGTCAGCTTACAAAGCATACATATGGTTAACGTCCTGTCTTGCCATGTGAATATAAGCACGGCTTTGTGAACCAATAATTAAAATGTACCATTAAAAAAAATAAGAAGTTTACATTGGGCGTCCATAGCTCACTAAACTATTATTAAAACATGTTTAACTGTACCTAGGATGTAAAATGTACACTAGTATACGTTATTTGCACTGTTTCATTGATAAATAACTTTGTTTAAAAAAACAGTACATTTTATTAATTTATACCAGAGGTCCCCAAACATTTTGCTCTCATAGAACATTACCCTTTTTTAAGTTCCGTAGATCCCTTTGACTTCATATATGTTTTTACAAATTATAAAAAAATATACCAATTCATCTGTTGTCGGAAAACGAAGCCAATTAAAAAACCGACATAATCAGCTATGATGCTATGAGTACCATGAGTATAACCGACTCTAAACACACGCTTAAACTTAAGCCTGTTTCAATTGTTTCTTTTTCCCGACATTGTTCGCTAGCTCCTTCGCTCTTTTAATGACTCTGGTACACCGTCTGTCTGTCTAGGCGCCCGTGTACCATGAAGCAGCGCAACGCATTCCCGCCCAACTTCATCCACTCGCTGGACTCTTCGCACATGATGCTGACGGCGCTTCACTGCCAGGCGGCGGCACTCGCCTTCGTCTCGGTGCACGACTGCTACTGGACGCACCCCTCTACCGTGCCCACCATGAACCAGGTAACACGCACACACACACACACACACATACACCGCACACACACACACCGCACGCACGCACACACACACACACACACACACACACACACACACACACACACACACACACACACACACACACACACACAGGCGGACGGAGAAAGAGTCCAAAATAAAGATTGCAACAAATAAAAAATAGTTAAATTTTTTTTCAAAGGAAAACTTATCTGGTCACCGCCCTTAATAATTCCATATGATTCACGAACCCAGTTGTTTTATAAATTGAGGTTAATAATGGTATGTTGGACAGATTTGCCGCGAGCAGTTCGTGGCTCTCCACTCGCAGCCGATACTAGAAGACCTCTCAGACTTCCTCGTCAAACGATACAGCTACGACGAAAGGTAAATCCGCATTGTTTCCATATGCCTTTGATCAGATAGAGGCGATTTAAGGTTCACACACTAACAAAGATATGATTTTGTGGTAAAATGTGCCTGCCAGAGGGTTACTTCAAGTTTTGAGCTATTACGTTATTGACACTGCTGGGATGATATGCCGTTTTTAGTTGGTCGCTAAGTGTGTCTTTATACCGGTCGAGATGGTTATCATAAGAGGACGTAGGTTGTTTGTCCCTTTTTTATTAACTTGTAGTAGCACTGAGAGAATAGTGAAAATGGCAACTGTGCGAGCCATTAATTTTAAAAATATGTGCGTCAACCCAAAAATAATGTTTTGAATAGACTGACAGTCGCCTTATAAAAATCTGACATTTCTGGTTATTTGCCTAACCCATGACTCACAAAAAAGGAATGGCAAATTGGCTTTCATTTAAACGTTATCATCAGTGATCGGCACCATGCGTGCAACACCGCGGGATTCCGAGTAGAAATCTTAATATGGACATGATTATAATCCCGTGATCGTGTTCGAAAAAATAATTGTATTGAGTGTTATATATTTGTAAATAGACGTTTGAATATTTAATAAACTCATAAATTGTATCATTAATATCATTATCAATTATAGAAAATATTCATATACTTTGAATTTTGATTATTTACATTTTACATTTACTTTTTGCACTCGTATAAAATATGTACGTAAATGCTAAAATGTAATCATTTGAAGTGCAGCAAAACCCTTTGCCAGACTACCTGGCTTGTCAAAAGTCACTTTCGGATTTTGTATTGTTTACGTTTATGACCAAACGCATAGTTGAAACTGGTGCGAAAAAGACTGCTAATAGTAATATTCACATAAAGAGTTCATGCCAACTTTTTCTGATTTACTGATAAGGACTAAAATCATAAATGTTGATTTCCTTTTACGACTCGAATCCCGGAATCCCGGGGCATATCCATATTAACATAATGATTGGGGTCATTGACACCATGTTGCACAGATGGTGCCGATCGCTGGTTATCATTGTAAATACCAGCTAACTAAGCTATTCTGAAGGAACCCTAGCCGTAGCAGGAGTCGCCTTGACTTATGCTGGATGTGGAACTGTACTTTTAATACTACAGTTTCACATAAATTATTAACGATTTAAAGCAGATGATCAAATAAGTCAGCTTAATCTAAACACTAGATTCAATTTTTTTTTAAATCTTTTTATAGAACTAAATTTTAACGGTTTCTTAACGGTCCAAATTTGATAATTATAAAAATCGAGTTAACATTTTTGGTTAATTTAAACCGGTTTATGTGAAAAAGTTTAATTAGAGATGTAATTTGTTTCAGTGAGCTCGAGGGTACCGGCGCGGGCGCCCCGAACAAGAAGCGCGTCAACAGTTTACTGCGGCAGGTGCCCAGCAAGGGGGATTTCAAACTGGAAAGCGTTCTGGACTCCGTCTATTTCTTCAGCTAGACGAACGAATTTGGATTTCGACTGTTACTAAGTATATGTAGACTCCATTATGGAGAGAGTTGACTTAATATGGCGATTGTGTGTCTTAAAAGTAATGTTTATTTTTATTTTTACGGATGAAATGATCTGTCTTAAGCCGAGCCAAATCCTCGCGTAGGCGAATCCAGAGGGAGGGGGGGGGGGGGCACGTCTTCGATGTTCAGCAAACATTTGTCGAACATAGAATTTATTAAACAATATACATGAGCTTTATTGCAATAATATGGTAATGTTTATTCGGTGTGAACGTATCCAATAATTAGTATTGAACACATATTTTATTATATTCCTGTTATTCATTCTTTAATTATACTTGTATGATGAATTGGAAGGCACACAATCTAGTTTGATAGACTGATATTGATAATTGTTGGTAGGTTAAGAGCGCTCTCACGAGTCGGTGACGTTTCGGCGCAGTAAGTAAGCACCAACCCATGTTCGAGTGACAAAATGTATAGCGAAATTCGGTTAGTTGGACAAACAGCAAGCGCGATTTTTGCTCGAGGCTTACCCATCGTGAGAGAGCGGCCTTACTTTTTGTAATTTGTAATAGTTTTGCTATCCTTTTTTATTGATACAGAAGTACAAATCTTCTGAGGCGTTACTTATACATACGACGACCCGCGTAGTTTGCTCTCGTAGAGTACAAATGATTAAAGTCATTTCAAATGTTCCTAAGGTAAAGCTGCTTGTCCATATCCATTCCTTTCTGTACTACGCGCTAGATTCCAGTGCAATACTACTTAAATAACTTTAGTGGACACTCAGCTTTAATACGTTCGCAGTCCTCGTACAAAATGTTTTGAGTACACTGACAGTTCTCACCCATAATTTTCGGATTCTCTCACAAATCCCGCATACAACTCTATTGCTATAAAGATGTTATTTCGGTATCTTATAGGTCATTTCACAAGAGCTGATGCCGAATGTCTATGATATGAAATAAATGACAGCTTCATTTATCTCGGTGGCAAGTGCATGTGAGTCCAGTGGTATAGGATGATCTCACATGCATCTCAGGAACTTTTTAATATGGAATACAATTTTCAATATTTATACCAATAGACTTGGAACGTTAAGGTTAGAAGTAACAAAATTGTAACAAATGAAATTTCATAAACAATACTATAGATAACATCAAAACAACATGTTATTTCGCTGTTACAAACGAATGCAGAATTAGATTGGTAATGATAAGTTTAGATTACTTGCCGCAGTATTCTTTTTGATTTTATGTTGTGTCTCTTTTTTTCCTTAATTGTAGTGCAATGCAACAAAACAGTCTGTGATTTGTTAGATGTCTAACAATAAATTAAGCTGAATTATAAATTTGTTTTATTTGTTTGCAAAGTACGGAGTAGTTGGAAATGTATAAAGAAATTAGGAGAATTAGCCCTGGTCTATCGGAGGCCCTGGATACTCTAGAGCGTCCGCTACGTCGCGCGGGTGCACGCCTATCGAACAAATAGTATGGGCCCAGCACCCGCGCAAGTTAGCGGACGCTCTCATACTATTTTTCTATAGGCGTGCACCCGCTCCGCTTATATATATGTATGTATATTAGATAGACTTAGCGGAAACCCTTAGGATAATGGGCGCTAACGACTATGTTTTGACAGAAGAATATTTTATTAACAGGCTTTTAAAGTGGGGCTACTAAACTAGCGGCACGCTATGATGACCCGTTAAACGTTTGTCCGCTCATGAAGTATTGTTTTAATTGTACGTTAATTAGCTACTGCTTACAATACTACTTGTAACTCCAAAACTTATAGGTGCGACTTGCACTTTTTTTTTTTTCGAAACCAAGATGACGTATTTACTTTTTTTTTTTTCGAAACCAAGATGACGTATTTTACGTCACTGTTGTAATGTGTCAAAACGGCCATCATAGCTTAGATCATAGCGCGTCGTGCGTGTCAAGTAGGGTATCAAACGTTTTCCGCATTTCTCAACTGTAAGTTTAGCAATGACTTTTTCTGAAATATCAACCTCACATCAACCCAATACAAGTGAGCAGCGCTGATGAAAATAGATGTTTCTATTCTACTTATCAATCAATCATAAATCACGGTCGGCGAGTGAAATAAAACATTATTAAAAACCATCGATTTATTTCGGGTACAAAAACTCTAAACGGACAAAACTCGATTCATGACGTAAATTACGACACATTTAAACTAGAACGACTGTACATCACTACACTCGACATTATAATGACTAGAATTTGTACGATTTATATCATAACTTACATTACATAGTTTCGTTACTTATACTAGATTTTTATGTAACATATAATTTTAATCTATTGAAATTGATTCGGAATATTTGGCTTGTGCAGTCTACTGTATTACAACTTGAACTGTGTGTCGAATAACCTATCGGTTAGAAATATCTCGGTGAACAATGACCAAGAGCCTGTACGATTTACAAGACCTCGACTCATTCATCTGTATGATTAATTTTTATTGCCCTTAACTTAGTATGACAAATAAATAGTACGATTAATTTCATTACTTTGGGGCGGTTTAAGTTTTTGTAGGCGTTTACCTATTTTTTTAATGTAAATTGTTGCCAGCTTAATATTTTAGTGTATAGATAGAGCTTTTTCACATTAGGCGGTTTCATGCGGGAGCAGTACTGCCAAAGCGGATACATTACTGCGGTTGCAACACAACTCTGTCGCGCGTCAGCTGCGAAGTCCGCACTGCCAGCAGCGGCAGGGTCGGAACTAGGGCGATGTCAGCAGAAATGACCGTTTGCGGACCGGAGTGCGATGTTTGAATCTCACCGGGTGACTAAAGCTCACTAAATGGTCGTTTTTCATAGAGGTTCGGCCATTTTGGTGAGCTTTAGTCACCTGGTGAGATTAGAAAATTGCGCCTCAGAGCCAAATTTTGGATCATTTCGTAGTTTAGTTAGTATCATTTTTCAAGGGCGCAGTCATCGCAGCTGGCACCGGGCGCATTGAACCCCTACACCGAGCTCGACCAACAATAAAAGGGAACTTTTTCTTTAAAAATAATGTTGAAATCAAATATTTGAATTCGAATTGAAGGCTAGTCATTACGCAGTCCCTGTCGCTCGGATGCCGCGCGATTAAACCGCCCAACATGAAATCGCTATCAGCCGCAATGCGGAGTTAGTAACAGACGCCATGATCTGGCTGACCAGCCGGGCAAGCCCACGAACGGTCCGACCGACCTCTCCCGACCAGTAATACTAATAATTATGTCGGGCCGAGCACGCCACACACGTACCGATTTTGCCATGGTCGGCTTCCTAACGGTGGTCTGTAGGTATTTACCCGCCGAAGGTAGAATAAATAAATATCTTGGGACAATTTACACCACTTGACCTAGTCCCAAACTAAGCAAAGCTTGTATTATGGCTACTAGACAACGGAAAAACATACTTAAAAAATATAGATAAATACATACTTAAATACAAATAACATCCATATGACTCAGGTATAGTCGACCAAGTCATTGCTTGACCACTTTTGAACCCTACCCCTTTGTAATACGGTCGAAAAGTGGTCAGGCAATTTCTTGGTCGATTATACATAACATTCGTATTCGTCACACAAATATTTGCCCATACCAGGATTTGAACCCAGGATTTGATTTGTAGTCAGTCGGGGTCGGCCAAATCGGGGCGTCTGTTACCAAGTCGAGCGGGTCTGCTCAATCCCCGGCAGCAGGAGGCGGGCTGGTACTCGAGCGGGTAGGCGGGGCTAGAGGCCGGCGAGGCGCGGGCCGTGCACGCCGGTGTGCGGGCGCGCGGCGGGATCGGCGGCCGCGCGCGCGCCGCTCGTCGTGCTGCGCGGCGCGCCCGAGCCCGGCGGGCTGCAACGCGCGGTTAAAGCTAGGTCACAAGGCACGGGCGCGACGTCTATAGTGGGCTTTGTATGAAGTAATTCGTATTACACGGGGCCGCGTCGGTGCCGACACGGCCCGGCCGGAAATAGCCAGCTGTGGCCCGTTTCACGAAGCTACAAGTTACAATTTTACAAGTCTAAACCGGCAACATTGGTCAATAATGACCAATGGCGATGGGCATAGTGACCAATGTTGCCGGTTTAGACTTGTAAAATTGTAACTTGTAGCTTCGTGAAACGAACCACTGGCATTATTGACCAATGTTGCCGGTTTAGACTTGTAAAATTGTAACTTGTAGCTTCGTGAAACGGGCCACTGGAGACTGGAATATCGTCTGTATTAAGTTCAACGCCAAAGACAGATCCGTCAGTCTCTATAGGTTCAACGTCAATCATGGAGGGATATATCAATCTATTTATAGAGATGGATTGAAGCTATCTTCAACGCCAAAAACGACTATATCCGTCTCTATAGGTCACCAACCCAGAGGGCTGAGATGGAACACCTCTTGTGTTTGTAATATCACCGGCTATCTTGCTTTCTACGCCGGAATAACACAGTGCACGCACTGCTGCTTAGCGGATGGATAAGCGAGCAAGAAGGCGGACGAACCTTGCACAAGGTACCTAATGCCACCCGAAAATGGTGTATCTTGCATACAAGTTTACCTCGGCGTCAGGATGTCGTCGGCGTTCTGCAGGCACACCCACTGTGGCGCGAGGGTCTCGTCGTGCTTGGCGCACTCCAGCGTGCCGTTATACAGCAGCAGGTCGTCGATTAGAACCTTCAAACCAATAACCAGCATTTGTGCGGATACCCACAGGGGGGACCTTAAGAGGAGTGTGAGCCCAGCCCAAAAAATCGCTCTCCATACAAACGGCGATAACGATTTCAACCCTCTGAACCTTAATCTATGGCAATGATTTTTTGAATAATTAATAGATTCAGGCGTTACTTTGCGGAGGTCCATATCAACAAACTGGAACAAATTACCTTGCTACTCCGCGAAACCAGTGCCGGGCTCGTGCAAAATAGCTGCGTCTGTGCGACACAAACCATACATAGATTGCTTTCCATTGTTACATACATAGATTGTTAACAGTACCTCTTTCTAGGGAAGATTTTGATTTAGAGTTGAAGACCATACACATGATTGCAAATTCAAATGGCTACACTGAGACAATGGTAAATAAGTCTGGTTAAAAAGAAACAGAGGCGTATAGCTGATAGCATGTTATATAGCGGCCCGTCTACTGAACATACTAACAAATATCAAGCTAGTATTAATTACGTTGGCCCTTTGTCAGATAAAATTTATAATATTTTAAAATCAAAGGAAATAAATGTTGCTTTTAAGACTAATAATTATTTGTATTCTAGACTATGTAATGGTAAGGATAAAGTAGAAAGAGGGAGTAGATCAGGAGTATTTAAGCTCACTTGTGACGATTGTAGTAGCGTTTATATAGGACAAACCGGTCGTAGTTTTAATATTAGATATAAGGAGCATGTTTCATCTTATAGGCATAAGCACGCGGAGAAGTCTAATTTTGCAAAACATTTGATAGACACAGATCATACATTATCAGATGCTCATTCTTATGAAATATTACACTTTTGCAAAAAGGGATTTCGTCTGAATGTTTTGGAGCATTTGGAAATAGTTAGGTACAACAATGCGGGATCCATTGTCAATGAACAGGTTAATTTTCCTTCTTCTCCTTTATTGCGGGTATGCTTAAATTCTGTCTTTAACAATGGGGGTAGCTGAGATTGAGATAAATTATGTGGGTAGTTTGTGATAATATACGAGGGTACTTTTGTTTTATTTTTAAATTTTGAGGGTAGGCTTTGAGAAAAATAATAAGGGTAGTTGTGCAAAAATGTTGGCGGTAGGCGGGATTAAAGAAAAATGTTTTAGTTTGTCAGTACGCCATTCGTTCAAGTAGCGAACGGTCGTACTGTTTCTTTGATCTTGATGATGCCTCGTATAGAGGCGAAACGCGCGTCGATCGTGTAGTTTTAGTGTTTAGTGGTGGTGGTGTGTAGTTGAGTCTGTGTGATATATGTTGTTTCTTGTGGAAGCGGAGGAGGGTGGGTTTTTGCATGAACATATATGTGTCGCACAGACGCAGCTATTTTGCACGAGCCCGGCACTGGTTTCGCGGAGTAGCAAGGTAATTTGTTCCAGTTTGTTTAATGATTTTTTGGTATGTTGTCATTATGCTAAGGCATAGATCTAAGGATCTAGGTTTGTATGTTTTGATTTTTCAAATATTTACTTATAATGAATGAATGATTTCAGACAGTTTTGCCACCTACTAGTACGACTATGTTTCAGATAAAGAAGAGTTAGCTCACCCCGAATTCCTTGACGCCCCTAGACGGAGTTTTCCCGTAGTTCCAAATTTTGATGCCATAAATTGATACCGGTGCGTCGAACACGAAAAATACCCTGCAAAAGAATAAATGTATTTTTTTTAAACAAAATAGGAAGACAAACAAGCCAGTGGGTCACCTGATGGTAAGTGATTACCACCGTCTATAGACATCTGCAACACCAAAGATATTGCAGATGCGTTGCCAACCCAGAGGGGAAAGGTGGAATACCTCTTGTGCCAGTAATTACACCGGCTGTCTTGCTCTCCACGCCGGAACACAACAGTGCAAGCACTGCTGCTTAGCGGCAGGAATAGCGAACAAGATAATGGTAGCGATCCGGACGGACTTTGCACAAGGTCCTACCACCCGGAAATGTAAATTGTTTAGATGAAAAAGGGTTTTTTTTTTACTATACTTATGCCCTGAATTCACAAAAAAAAACTTGAAATTACAGAGTATATGAAGAGTAGAATGATCTTCCGTTGAGCCGAAACATATGAGCAAATGCTCACTCATATATTTGTAAACATGTAAGCTGTTACTTATACGTCAGTCCGCCCCACAAATACCGAAGGAGCGCCACGCTACGCCACTGGTTACGTGGATGACTTGCTACTCGCTACTACGGCGACCTGTTGAGCGTGTGCGGCAGGATGGGCGCCAGCCAGGAGTGCGCGGCGTCGGCGCCGCAGTGCCCGTCGATCAGCTTGTCCGGCGTCCGCACGTCGTGCGCGCGTACGTCCAACACGTTCACGCTCGCTGGGTGGGCGCACACATCTGCAAGAGAGTGATGTTCTAAGCGCACCGGCCGTTTGTATGAAGATAAAATACTTGTTACTTTAGTCTACTGTGGCACTAGCGATGAGTTCGACGCTGGGGCTGCGGCCTGTCTCGCTCCAACGCGCTAGCACGAGTGAGCGAGACAGGGCGATGACCCGACATCGAATCCGATGCTAATGCGCTGAGGGAAAAACAGTATAAAACTATATAAAACCATTGTAGCCTATACAGACCCTGGGAGTGTTAGTATTGTAATATTGAAGTACAGGATTCCACCGGTTAATAGTGTGATGTTGCCATACGCATACGTACTGTAGGGTTACGGTATTATATTAAATTACTTAGAGTTAGCATAAAGGCCACTACTGTCGGCCAGAAACCGCTAAGCGTGGTAGCACAACATGGACGTTGTCCGAAGATAGTTCATGCAGACGCATCAACTACAGGTTACGGCGCTGGATTGTACTTGCAGTTTGTATCACTTAATAATACGGAACCCCTAAAACCTTCTCTTGCTTGCTAGAATTTTATTGCTTTAAGATATCGTAACTATACCTACTATCGCAACCGAAACGATATCAGAGTCCTGTATGCTAAGTAGGAGTAACAAATATCATAAGTCTATCTACGAATATACGTGTATCAATGACGAGGTACTTAATTACAGGCAGGGCCGGATTAAGCCATATAGGGTATTTTTTTTCACACGGGCCGCGGGGCCCCTAGGGCTAGACGACGTTGGGTTGGGTTCATAGCAATTGTCTGCACTATCTGTATGTATACCGGAACTGCTGCTAGGGTGGGGTGTATAATCCTGGATCCTCCCTAATAAGATTACTTACTCGTCTCTGTTACGGGTATGAGATTCCCCATAGGGTCGTAGAGCTCGACGCCGGTCAATCCCACGTAGTAAGCGTCTCCCCACGTGGAAAATATGCTAATTTGGAGGACGAAGCCAGTAGGTGCTCCTGACTCCAGCCCACTGCTGTAGGGAAGGGATTCCGTGCGGATGCTGTTAGAGTCATGAAGGTTATCTACCCTGTAGGATGAGAAGAGATAATATTAGTTAGATTGTTATAGAAATTATACATGAATAGAATTAGTCAAAGCTAGACTTTGTCTCCTTTATACGATTCCATTGAGGGTCTTGAATCGCCAAAATCAATAAAGGTTCATCTAATAAAAATCATCGATTTCTCAAGTGACTAAGTGAATTGCAAACACCTTACGTGTATCTCACTTCCTAGTTGACCTGAGCCCACAGTACTCCAAGTTTTCTAAACTCCCCAGTTTATAAAGTATCCTATATTTCCACATAACGTCTTCCCAGCATCTGTAGACTCCGTCAGTAAATTTGTAAATAACACCATTTTCACAATTGTCTTTAAAGCCCCGAAAACACAAATGGTCCTCAATGTCAGTATTGTCCTCACCTGTCGTCAGCCGCCTGCAGGTCCAGCTGTTGCACGTAGTCGTAGCACGTGTCCCCGGGTGCACGCCGCAGCAGCAAGGGCCTTATTCGAAGCGGCGTCCCGTCCAGAGAGATGCGACAGTGCTTAGCGCCGATGTATGATAGGTCAATGTTGGCGTTGTAGTTCCAAATGCGGATGCCTGCGTCATTTATTCCAATGAGATGAAAATACAGCCACTAGCGCCCCACCCCGGCTTTGTATGGGTAAAATCTCTAATGGCAGAGAAAACCGCATCAAAATCCGTTGCGAGTTTAGAAAGAGTAAGCGGTAGAGACTAGTAAGATATGAGGACAATCAGGAGCCAATAGAGACTTTGTTTAGATACACTGTGTAAAGATGTTAGCCACTCTTCAGAACTTGAGAGCTTTCTTCAGTTTTTTTCCAAGGGGTCATTGGAGTCAAATGGTGTTGAAATACAAATTGAAGAGTCTTATGTATACTGTTTTTATAGAAAACTGTAGCAAACGAGCATGCGAGTCTCCTGATGGCAGGTGACACCGTCCATGGAAACCAACAACTCCAAGAGAGCCTCTGATCTATTGCTCACCTTAAGGTACTCTAGACCTTAGGATCTCGTCACGTATTCTGTAAGTGTCTAGTAGCATCCCGAACATCCGGGGTAGTAAGCCCGGCTCCACAGTTGTAGTACCAATAGCTTAAATAAGTATGTAAACTCACATGTAACTTCGCTCGTCTCGCGCAGCTCCATAACAATATGGCAGAACATGGTCCCGGGCACAAAGTTGGTGCACCACATGTCCTCGAACTCGGTAGAGATGTTCTTCCCGTTGAAGAGACTCTTGCACTCGAGGAACTTCCCCGAGTCGGTGTGATCAGTGGAAATGTTAGACGTGTAGGCGTAAGCGCGATGAACGGGCACTGAGTCGCTATAGCAGAGGACTTCGATGCCTGGGGGAAAATTCATTTTCTAGGAACCAGGTTTGCTGAGATGCTGTAAAATTGGGAGATAGGAGGACAAAAATAAATTCCAACACTATAGTCACATTCATTAGCTTCTGTTCGTTCACAGATTAGAGCGATAATCCGAAACCATTTATTTATATTAGGTTGCCTTTTCAAGACGACATTGCTGATGCTGCTGTGAAATCGTGCTGTCGGAAGAAATTAATATTGAAGATTTTAAGATCAGATGGCAGTGGGTGCTGAAATGTCTAAGAAAAAGAGTTTCATTAGTGCCTTGAACCAACTGTAATAGGACATCAGCGACAAAGGCGTAGCTATAGGCGTCGGCAACATCGTCGAGCGCCGAAGGGCTCGCGTCTTTGAGGGCTTCACAAAAAATCGTACGAGTCCATGCTAAATGGATTATCGCCATACACCGTCAGTTTTGCTACCCCACTATAGGAGCCATAACATGACAGCTCAAGTTTATTTCACCCCTCCTTGCAGCTTGCTATAATTAGTGTCTTAACACATAACTGTGTTACACATTCTTAGTTCATTGCTGACTTAGTTATACCTGTTAGTCCGATAAGATTCCTCTGCCCCCACGTAGACATAAGCGTCAGCTTGATGGTCTTAGCCACATATTTGGCCTCCTTTTCCCCTTCCCATTGAGTCTGCCGCTCCGGGCTGGGGCCGTTTCTTCTGTCGGCGGTCGGCGGTCTCTTGTCCGTCGGAACATCACTCGGCTCGTTATCTCTTATGAGAGCTTGGAAATTTCTGTCATTTACCATTATGGACTCGAGAATCGAGGTATCTTTTGTGAATAGGATCGTCTGGAAAATGCACGATGTATTAAAACTACCAACTAAGTATGTAGCTAGTTTTTGTATTTGAGTGCTAAGGTATACATTTCACTGACGTCACGATGGCCTAGTTTTTTTATGTAATAGAGATGGCAACGAGCATGCGGGTCACTTGATGGAAAGTGGTCATCGTCGTCCAAGGGAACCGACGACCCCAAGAAACACTGATCGCTCCATGGGCATCCGGGTCTCTAACTACCGTACGAAAACAAGTGATGAAGAAATTACAATTAAGCCTATGTGTATTACGGGGACAAAAACATTGTTCTTCCTATAGCATATGTAGGTATTCGTTGACATAGCGGCTCGTATTATAAGGAGTTAAAGAACCGGGCTATCTCTCATGGTCCGGTTGTAGAATGTATGGCTATCTAGAAAGGAAACATACGTCACCAAAGGTTGGCAAAGGGCCCTTAAGTTCACCGCTGGCGCGTGCGACTTCGCCGTGGAACACCACGCGATCGTCAAGCTTGATCTGCACCAGGCGAACCCCGCGCGACGAGTATATGCGCGACTTGTTGTAGTTCTGTAGGCAAACGGGTTAAGATCATTTGGCTTAGCTGTGCCTTGGAGTATTTAATCCTCGAGAACAAATGTTTCTTCATTTTCTGTAAGCCAGTGGCTACTAAACTTGAGCATTCCATTATAACACTCATTAATTATTCAGACAGGTATGGCACAGGTGTATAAATGAATGTACCACATTTAAGAAAGAATTAAAGTTTATTGCAGTTAGACACAGTTCACAGAAGGATAGAAACAAGTAGTAGAGGAAAGCAGAGTATCACAGAACAATAGCAACAGAAGAAATAAGCTAAAACAATTAATTTGCATAAGCGTATGCGATCGCGTAAACAGTATAGCGGAGGGCGTGCGCGCAGCCTCTCGGCGTCGTAGCGGTAAATCGACTGACTACGGCGGTAAAACCGAGTGCACACGATCGCGTCCGAGCAAAGTACCGTTAGACGGCAGCGGTACGAAGTGCGCGGCCGCCGAGTAGATGCGCGCAAGCTAACAATAATATTTATAATAAAAATGAAGCAAACAAACGCGCATATCGCTACATCAGCCCCCTCGGAGACCTTTAGGTCGATCAAAAATAATTTGGGAAACGAACTAAACGTCCCGAGCGGGTCCTGCGATCAATCGTAGCCGGTAGTGGCTTTACAAGGGGTTGATCAAGTAATGGAGGATTGGAATCCTCCAACATATATGCCGGCTTAAGGCGATCAATGGAGACGTTATTAAATTTACCCTTAATATCAAGTTTGTAAAACTTTTCTCCTCTTTCGACAACCCGATATGGTCCAGTGTACGTGGGCTGTAATGCTTTACGAACGGCATCGTTGCGTAAAAAGACATGAGAAGCAGTGACTAAGTCTTTATGGACGAAAACTTTCTGAGAGCCATGACGAACAGCTGGCGTCGGCTGTAAATGTCGCATCTTTAGTTGCAGGCGAGTGATAAAGTCAGTGTAGTCAGTTGGTATAACTTGGCCTGAGGATTCGAAAAAATCTCCAGGCAAGCGCAACTGTTCTCCGTACACTAGCTCAGCGGTGGAAGCAGCGAGATCATCTTTCCATGCCGTTCTGATTCCTAAAAGAACCAGAGGCAGGACTTCCACCCAATCATCACTCGCGTGACACTTTATGGCAGCTTTCATCTGCCTGTGGAAGCGCTCCACAAGGCCATTTGCGGCAGGATGGTACGCTGTCGTCTGGATGTGCTCAGCGCCAACAATTTTAGCGAAACGCTGAAAGGTGTCCGATATAAACTGACGACCTCTGTCAGTCGTTATACGTTTCGGGCATCCGAATCTAGATATCCATCCGGAAACAAAGGCGTGGGTGACGGTTTCTGCCTTGATATCAGAAATGGGCATCACCTCAGGCCATCTTGTAAATCGGTCCACTGCTGTCAAACAATATTGAAAACCTCGTGACATAGGCAGTGGGCCGACCAAATCAATATGCACATGCGCGAAGCGTTCAGTTGGCGTCGTAAACGTCTTCACTTGCGAGTGTACATGTCGAGAAACTTTACATCGCTGACATTGCTGGCACGCCCTTGACCATTCGCGACAATCTTTTTTTATGCCAGACCAGACATATCGCTGGGTCATAAGCTTCTCAGTAACTCTGCCACTCGGATGACTAAGTCCATGAATCGCATCAAAGCAATGACGACGGAACTCGTGAGTAATATACGGCCGAGCTACTGGGCCAGACGTATCGCAGTAGATTGGTTCATCGCCAGAAAGTCCTGGACATACAAGTTTTTTTAATTGCAGCGATGATCCTGTCTTGAGCAATGCTTGCAGCTCTGGATCGTTCTTTTGCGATAAAGCAAGGGCGTTAAAATCCATGGCGGTAATTGAATCAACAGGACGAGACAGGGTATCCGCGACGACATTTTCCTTTCCCGATATATGTCGGATATCTGTGGAAAATTGTCCTAGAAAATCCAGATACCGGAACTGGCGTGGCGAACATTTATCCAACGGCTTGCTGAACGCGTAGACAATCGGTTTGTGGTCGGTATATACTACGAAGGGTTTTAATTCAAGCATATGCCGAAAATATTTGACTCCTTCGTAGATCGCCAGCAGCTCCCTATCGTAAGGGCTGTACTTACGCTGGGCTGGGTTCAGCTTACGAGAGAAAAAACCCAGTGGTTCCCACGTATTGTCCACGCGTTGTTGGACAACAGCACCGATTGCCGTATCCGACGCGTCCGTGACCAGGGCTAGGTCAGCATTTGGCCGTGGATGGACGAGGAGCGTAGCTTTAGCAAGACTCTCTTTGCAGGCTTTAAACGCTCTATCAAGGTCATCGGTCCAGTCGATCTTCGCGGAACCCTTAGAATGGCGACCCCCCAACAAACCATTTAATGTCGCCTGTTTCTGGGCAGCTTGCGGCAGAAAGCGTCGATAAAAGTTTAGCATACCCAATAAACGACGTAATTCCTTGATGGTAATGGGGCGGGGAAAATCCATTATTGATTTCACCTTCTCGGGTAAGGGAGTTGTGCCTTCACTAGAGATCTTATGTCCCAGGAATATGACATTGGTCTCACCAAATACGCATTTTCCAGTGTTAATTAGGACACCATGTTCACGCAGACGCTCAAAGACCTGCTTCAGATGACTCTCGTGCTCGCTTGCACTAGCAGATGCTACAAGAATGTCATCTAAATAAGGGAAGCAAAATTCCAGGTCACCAAGGATCTCGTCAATGAAACGCTGGAATGTTTGCGCTGCATTCCTTAACCCAAATCCCATGAAGCCAAATTCGAAGAGACCAAAAGGAGTCGTTATGGCCGTCTTCGCGATGTCGTCCTTGAAGACCGGGATTTGATTGTAGGCGCGAACCAGATCAAGCGTGGTAAAAACCTGACATCCGTGTAGGTTGTGAGCAAAGTCTGCTAAATTTCGAACCGGGTATCTATCTGGTATGGTGCGCGCGTTTAGAGCGCGGTAATCGCCACATGGCCGCCAGCCGTTGTTTTTCTTTGGCACCAAATGCAGGGGCGAAGACCACGGGCTGTCAGAACGACGCGCGATACCTGAGCGCACCATATCGTCAAACTCTTGTTTGGCTATTTTGAGACGATCTACGTCCAAACGTCTCGGACGGCAGAACACTGGCGGGCCAGGGGTTGTACGGATATAGTGAACCGTGTTATGCTTCACCGTCCGTTCCGTCGGGTCACCTGCTGGCCTAGTAATTTCAGGGAACTGCTGTAGTAAAGCATGGTACGACGTTGTACCTGTAACAACTTTAACATGGCAAAGAGAACAAGACGCAGCAGAATAAGCAGAGGCAGTAAGAGAAGTACAATTATCAATAAGGCGTTTATGTCTAACATCTATTAACAAGCCATAAAATGATAAAAAGTCTACGCCAATTATAGGCTTTGTTACATCAGCCACTACAAATCGCCAATTAAAAGCACGACGTAAGCCAAAATCAAGAGTTATACTAATTGAGCCATATGTAGCAATAGGGGTGCCATTAGCAGCGTAAAGTTCGTACTTGTCTTTATGACGACGCTGATCGCGCACAGATTTTATAGGAAACACACATAAGTCTGAACCACTATCCACTAAAAATTGTACTTGCGTGTTTCTGTCCGTAACGAAGAGACGGCCAGGGGACCTGTGACAGTCACTTGCCGCCATCAGCGACCGCCGTTGGCATTTCCCTCAATCCACTTGCACGGAGTACGGCACTTGGTTGCACGCGGGCCATACGTGTTGTGGTACCAGCAGAGTCCTTTATTTTGAGAGCGACTTCTCGAGCGGAACCGGTCACGTCGATTCATGGAGCGGGATCGTGATTTAGAGCGACTACGAAAATTGCCAGCTGACAAACCAGCCACCTGTCGTACCAGGTCGTCAATACGACGGTTCAGTCTCTCTTCCATGGCGCTCACAGCAGGTGCTGCCGATGGGATGAAGGGTGCAGACGTTGACGGTCCAGGGGTAGCAGGTGCGTACGAAGCTGAACCTTGAGCCTCAGCAATGTTGGGCGAGTGCACCACAATCTCATTAACTTTATCAGCCAATGCAGCCACTTTATCTAAACTAGCATCCGACATTGTAGCTATAATAACTTGCACATGAGTGGGTAGGCGCTTGGCCCAAAGGCTGCGCAGAAAATCGTCCGATATGTCCTTTCCGGCCAGATCGCGGAGATGCCGCAAAAACTGTGACGGTTTGCGATCACCGAGTTCGGCCTGAGACACCAACTCCTCCACTCGCTTATCTTTGGTAGCCGACAGTCGCTGTACAAGCTCTGTTTTTAGCTTGTCATACTTCCCCGTAGCAGGTGGGTTGGTAATGACGTCCTTCACCTCTGCAGCATATTTATGTTCCAGGTTGCTAACGACGTGGTAAAATTTGGTCGTATCCGCTGTCACACTCGCTAACGCAAATTGCCCCTCGAGCTGCGCGAACCACAAAGTAGGCTCCTCCGCCCAAAATGGCGGAATCTTAACTCCCACTGCACTAACAGTCGATTCTGACGAGCAGTCTTTAAAGGCATCTTTGTCCTCCCCCATACTCGCAAATAACGCACTTAGCACAGGGATTAAAGTTCACGCGCGCGTTATAACACTGCACTATGTTCAATAGTATCGTCGGAAAGTCACCAATTATATGGCACAGGTGTATAAATGAATGTACCACATTTAAGAAAGAATTAAAGTTTTTTGCAGTTAGACACAGTTCACAGAAGGATAGAAACAAGTAGTAGAGGAAAGCAGAGTATCACAGAACAATAGCAACAGAAGAAATAAGCTAAAACAATTAATTTGCATAAGCGTATGCGATCGCGTAAACAGTATAGCGGAGGGCGTGCGCGCAGCCTCTCGGCGTCGTAGCGGTAAATCGACTGACTGCGGCGGTAAAACCGAGCGCACACGATCGCGTCCGAGCAAAGTACCGTTAGACGGCAGCGGTACGAAGTGCGCGGCCGCCGAGTAGATGCGCGCAAGCTAACAATAATATTTATAATAAAAATGAAGCAAACAAACGCGCATATCGCTACACAGGTTAGGATGGCGGCGTGTGAGCTTGCCCTTGTTACCCGGCAGCTTCTTCAGGTTTTTTGATCTAAGGTAAGCGTCCATTTGTGTATTGATTCAAATTCAAATTAAATAGAAGAGGAAGAACAATACACGCAATAAGTAGTGTGTAAAGGAGTCTACTAAATTGTTAACCAAATTTGCAAAATTGTTGAAGCATGACTACATCCAATGGGGTCCCATGCGATGCAACGTGAAGACGCCTGGACCTCCGGGAAAGAAGGTTAATTTTTGTCGTGAGTATGGCCGCAAGGCTGTGGGTATTCTATTAGAAGTAACTTTTATGGTGTACAATATATTGTTCTTTATTCCAGGTCCTGACTAGCCCATCTACGGCTTCAGTCCACCCGTGCGTGGTTGGAGCGATATGTCTCTCTTATTCTTTCACCATCAATCTCAGGCTAATCACAGCATGGCCGCATTGATCTATTAGGATAAAACTTTCCTTACCCATATCCTTAGCAGCGCTATGGTAGTACAGTTGGCCAACAGCACACTCAGCGCGACAGGCGCGCCGCGCGGGGCGGTCGTGGACCAGCAATGTCGTTCATCCCTGGTCCTTACAACCCCATCGGCTATAGCCTCAGGCCGACCGTGCTTGGAATGGTCGCCGGCTTCTGAGTCCGTCCATACCTGGAGACAAAGCAGGATTGAAAGACGAGCAGAAAAGGTAACATCCGAAAATTCAAACCAGTAACTCTACTTACCTTCTCAATATGCACCAGTTGCCCATTAGAATCGAACAATTCTATCCCGTTCAGGCCAACTAAATACTTGTCACCCCAATTGGAATAGATCTTCAGTTCCAACAACCTCCCTTGAGGCAATTCCGGTATAACAAATTCAGTTTTCACCCGTTCCTTTAGATTTGAGCTCCTGTTTGGGACAGAGCTCACGGACGCTGGTTTCTTAGGTGGATTTGTTTTCGTGGTCTTTTTGAGTGAACTTTGAAAGTTTGGGGAACTGGTTTTTGTGCTGGAGTTCGTTTGGCTTGCGATATAGTCTTGGTGTCCTAAAAAACGGTAACAATAAATAATAATATAGATAACTCATAAAACTTTGGAATATTAAGTTTCGTTTGTTTCATAATCTATCCGGTTCAAAGGATCAAGGAAAACTTAACTCCTATCCAGACGCGCCTTTCAGTAATCTTTCAGTCATTTTACATAAACATACAAGAGAGGTTCGTAAATGTCTAGGAACTGTTAAAGTTCGCATGATCGAAAGGAGTTCCAATAGAGTCTAGGCTAGATTTATGATTGGTGCTGCAGCTGTGGCCCGTTTCACGAAGCTACAAGTTACAATTTTACAAGTCTAAACCGGCAACATTGGTCATTATGCCCATTGCCATTGGTCATTATTGACCAATGTTGCCGGTTTAGACTTGTTAAATTGTAACTTGTAGCTTAGTGAAACGGGCCACTGGTAGTAACAGTACTACCAGTGGCCCGTTTACCAGAGGCACTCACTGGAGCCGACGATGACGTCCCGGAAGTCGTGGTCCGCGTCGTCGCGGCCGCGGCGGTGGCGCGGCGTGGCGTAGTGCGGCAGCAGGTCGGACAGGAAGTCGTTGGACGTCGAGTCGCCCCAGTCCAGGTTGCTGCGCGCGTACTGGCGGCGACCGTTTTGAGGGTACACTAGGCCAGGAAAACGTGAACCAGAGTATCTCATAGGGAGTTTTTTATGTCAGTGGCCTTAGGATGACTGCTCAAGTTGAATAAATAACCTCCTCCGGCTCTGTCTTACTAGTGTTGTAAAAAAAAGACGCACATATAGAGAGAGAGAGAGAGAGAGAGAGACAAATTAAACTTCGGCGATCATACGTATATTAAGGTCACTGAAATACAAGAAAATAATATTACCGATTTAAGATACCTTGAATGGAGGAGGATATACATGACTTAACAGCGTATTTTGAAAGTGTGCCTTATTTGTACAATTCCAAAATACTTATTTTGTATCAGGTGATGCTGTTTTAATTGCGCGCATGAATTAATAGGGCCACTGTAGAACTTTTTCACAATAGATATCATTACGACTTTTCATACTTAATGTCTTAATACTACAGCGGATTATTTAGACAAGGTCTTACAATTGCCCAGCAATATATCAATGAAGTTGAAGAGGCCCAAAATACACACAAAAGTCTAAGGACAAGAGAGTGAGCCTTGTGTAGTTTTAAGACCCCTTTGATTGTTCAGCGACTTCTCCTGCTGTTCAAGTAGGTAAGTACCTTTCTTGTTATATCGGACGGTGCCAGCAGAATGGGCCAAGGCGGGCATTTGGGACTTAGACAACATATCCATCGTGGTATCCAGAGACGTTCGCCTTGTTAACCTGAAAAAATACGCAGTTAAGTAATGGACAATTTAATACTGCCGGCTTAACATGAGCGCCTAACTTTGGTTTATCCCAGCGGCTCTTTCTAACTAATGTCATAAGACTGGGACGCACATAGAGCTATCTCTATGTGGGGCCCTTTCTTAAATTATGACACCAGTCTACACGGAATTTGAGCCGTCACGTTAGCAGTGCTGGATTAAGCCAGGGCGGGGCCTGTAGCAAATTCTGTCAAGGGGCCCTTGGTTTGCTTTAGGTTCTCAAGTTTAGGGTATTAAATACATTTTTATTACGGTCAGACAGGCGTTGGAGCGCGGGCCCCCAAATTCGCGGGGCCCGTAGCATTTGCTACTCTTGCTACGTAGATAATCCGGCACTGCACGTTAGAGTCACTGTACAGCGCACCTAGCACGAATATTTTCGATACGCGTTAACTGGCTACATAATTCAGTGCGTTTCGCTCAAACTAGCCCAGGAGGACGAGTTAACGCGCGTCCAGCCATGGGGTCAAATCAAATCCCAACCTCCTAGCGCGTTTCTCCTTTTTTTAAACGGGGTTCGATTTTGACCTTGATTCACAATTTTGCAAGCCAGGTTTGTTACCTATTGAAGCGACTGCCATCTGACCTCCCCGCGTGGTAGAGAAACCAGACCGAACGATAGATCATGGTTACACAATCACTTAAATACCTAACGTGTAGGTTTCTTTGCTATGCTTTCCCACACTGTAGATATGTAGGAGCATTGGCTACAACAACTTGCGTAATGGCGTAAAATAAAAATAAAAATTGGTGCATTGCGCATCGGTACGATCAGCCTCAGAAGTAGCTGAACAAATTAGGACCTTGTCGCTGTCAGTAATGTGACAAATTCGAGCAACTCTCATTTCATAGGTTACTACGACAAGGTTTAAGTGTTTAGCTACATCTGAGGGTGACTGTAACATGCGATGCGAACCCACTCCCCACAAGGCTCAGGGGCGTATTTACCCTAGGGCCATCCAGGCCATGGCCCGGGGCACCAGGCTGCGAGGGGCGGCAGCCGCCCCTAAAATGAAATACTTTATCGTCATTTAATGGGGCGCCAAAGCTAAATGGCCCGGGGCGCCAAATCTTTAAATACGCCTCTGACAAGGCTACCAACCAGTACATTTTTTTTAATGAGAAGTTTTAATATTTTTCTTACCTGTTAAGCGGTTTGACATGACCAATATTCAGCTTAGGCTTGTCGAGAATGGGAGAGGAATCGCTGCTACTGTTTTTGATGTGGGTCTCTTTCATCTCCCTGCAACAAATGATGGTAGCGTACGGGGTGGGGAAATATATACAACAATGGGATGGGTGCAAGAAAGGTTCGGCCGGTACACACGCTAGCGAAAATGCTTTTAGCGAGCACTTTATTTGTGCATTAACTAGTTAATGTATAAAAAAGGAGGGGTAAATAATTATACACTAGCGGACGCCCGCGGCTTCCTTCGCATGGGATTAGTAGCCTATGTCCGTCAGGGATAGTGTAGCTTTTAATAAGTAAAAAAAAAATTTTGGAATCGGTTCAGTACTTCCAGATATTACCCCCTACATACAAACAAACAAAAAAAGTTTACCTCTTCGTTATGTTAGTGTAGATTAGAGTAGAAGAGTAGATCACTAACTTCCACCTGCCATTAACTTCTTTAATAAAGGAATTTCCAAAAGTCCATTCTTAGTACACCTCTCTCTATACACCCTAAGAAACACATTCTCAATTTAGGCTGTGCGTTGTGCGTCTTTTTTTCCTCAGTTCTAAATTAAACTTTCTATGCCTTATTCTAAATATGTTTCCTTATAATCCTAAATACGCTAAGGCCCTAAGATTATTACCTATATCTCACAACGGCTTATATTTTAATTTAATTTGGAGGACTCCGATGTATTTAGATGACCCTGAATGTGGGCGGTCAATGACAAGATATGGCAACTAATATTTAGGTACAACATATACATAAGTACTGGTATACAGATGTATAGTGCGTTCTGGTAGACGTAACTTCGATATTTATTGTCAATACCTGGTGTTCTTGTTACATATAGGTAATCAAGATTTAACCATCACTAATAGTGTGCTCCAGCCGTTCAGCCGAAGCGTTACCTTGAAACGCGGAAGTGAAGCTTTGTACTGAAATTGCTTTATTGAACGCAAAAGCAGTACAAGCATGGAGTCATTAATCATGCATTCTTTACTAATCACCAAAAAACACACTCACTTTGTAACGTCCTCCAACCAGAATGGTATTTCCCCGTCCTTGCCCGCATATCCAAACGTTTCGAGAGCTTTGTGCTGCTCTGCCATTCTTCAGCCATCAGAAATTCAAGCTTTAGTTTTGATTATCGAAAGAAACTGTAAACGCATTATCCTTTAAACGCTACGTTAAAAAAATGTAACAACGACGCTAGCAAAATTGTTTTGTTACATAAGTAAATAGTTATAAGGCTTTTATGGCTGTTATTATTAATAATTTATTATCCCCATTCACACTTGCCACTTTTGAAACATATTTTGCCGCTGTTTGTTTGACCTTGGTTGCTATAGTTACGATTTTTTTTAATAGAGTGCTTAGCCACAGAGCTATTAAAACAGTAGAGTGAGCTGAAAGGTTCCCGCTGCGTACACTTTTTGAAAATTGCTAGTGATGTAGATTAGTCGATCAAAACTGACGATGAATTTTTGATTTTAAGTACGGCATTTTTGGGATATTTTACAATCTTGTACTGTAACAAACACAACACAACACAAGCAACACAACACAATAACTCAAGCAGCTTTAGTTGCTTACTTTGGGACTAGGTCAATTGGTGTTAACTGTCCCAAGATATTTATTTTATTTATTTATTTAACAAACCAAAAAAATCTTATAAAACCTTTAATAATATTAGCGAACATACAACCATAGTTCAACCCTCTTGCAATTTCGATTTACTAACTTAATAAATAATTTCTTTTGCAGAGACAAAAGATTACCCGATTTAGTTATTTTCTCGGATATGTGAATCAAATGTGAATGTGGACAACTGCGTTCTTTAAGACCGCGAATTATTTAACTTGCATTAAAACAATGATAATATTACGCTCAGACTGATTCGTTTAGGTTTTAAAAAAGACCCCTGGTCCGAGGGTACACATGTTCCGAACTTCATGCTTCTATCTTCAGCGCAACTTGCGAGTCAGAATGGTGAGCGGCGGTGTAAGCAAGTATGCTCCTACCTCTACTCCCCCAGTGAGCCCGAAGGGCTAGCTCTGTCCGCGGGCGCTGAAGCGTCCCTTTGATGGAAGTACCTACTCTTGAGCAACTCGCAACCCCGAAGGGCGAGTGGTGG
Organism: Ditula angustiorana; assembly: GCA_963691745.1. Lineage (NCBI taxonomy): Eukaryota > Metazoa > Arthropoda > Insecta > Lepidoptera > Tortricidae > Ditula > Ditula angustiorana. The sequence continues at coordinate 10,605,938 of OY829485.1, forward strand.
TGTGAAGTCAAAAGTCAAAACCAAAGGTCAAAATATTTTTATTTACATTAGGCATACAGAAACCACTTATGAATGTCAGAAAATTTATAATCATTTCGGAAAAAATCTTCTGATGAAAAGATACTGGTAAGAAACTCAACAAGGTGTTATTTCTTAAATAAATCAACTAGTTCCTGTGGCCGTCCCAATATTTTAATCCATCTCTTTCATTTCTTCTTATTTGGGAAAACTGAAAAAAAATAGTATTAATTATAACGCAAGACAGCTTGTGGCGAGCTGTTGGGGAGTAGCGACTGAAGAAGAAGACTGAAGAGAGGGGTAAACTAAATTAAGGGCCTCCGCTTAGTCGCGCAGGCGCACGGAGCAGGTGCACGCCTATAGAAAAATAGTATGGGAGCGTCCGCTAACTCACACAGGTGCGGCTGCGGGCTCATACTATTTGTTCGATAGGTGTGCACCCGCTTCGTGCACCCACGCGACGTAGCGGACGCTCTAAATCGACGAAAGGGCCCCTAGGTGTTGGCAACGGCTCCGCGCCCGCTTCCCAAAAGTCCTGGATACTATTGCCCCATACGAGGGAAAGGTATCAGATTGGCGGATACCTTATCGATAATTTCTACAAAATGTCAGATGCACCGCATCACTAGTCTATATTTCCATAACCTCTTATAGAAATAATAAATCATTTATTACCATTAAAATTAATAAATAAGCTTAGTTTTTACAAGCACATATGAGTCTTTGTTTCATAATTTAACCCACATAATAATACTAGCCGTCCAAAACGCGACATTCCCATAAATAAATACCAAATAATACTTACTTGTAAACGCCGATGTGTTGTCCTTCATTGCTTTCTTTAGGACACCGTGATGAATGTGAACTGCAACCATGCACGAAGTATGCCATTTCGCACAATAAATATCACTTGCTTGTCTCAAAAATCTAACGATAACCATAAGAATTTTATTAAATTGCACCGAGAGCTCTACGAACCGTCATCAAAATTTGACGTGAATATTATGCGACTAAAAAGAATGGCTGCTATTCGACAGCATATTCAATACACGAAAGAAACTTTTTTAAACTGTTGTATAATAACATGACTTATATGACCAAATGTCAGCACTGAGTGTGTACGCTAGTAAATTTAAAGATGGTGTCAAATGGCTATGTTTGTTCACTCCTTCACGTTGTTACATCGTAAGAGAGAATGGAGCAGATACATTCACGCTTTTTCTCAATTTTTCAGGCTTGCTCCATGGGTTTAGAACCTCCTTGTGCTTAGCAGGCACTCGGCATTATGCTGCATGCTACTCTTGTCATTTATTTCATTTTGTTGTTATTTTTTTACGATTAAATCATGAACCACAGTAAAAGCGTTTCTATGTATTATTAGGAAAGCGTATTTATTTGGTTTAGGTAATAATCTAATAGCGTGTTGTTTAACTAACAAAATAATTTAACTCGAAATTTCTAAACGTACGGTTACTGTCACTTTTGACTTATAAATAAGAAATTAGTCATTGTAACTCTTTCTCACTTACCCCAGAACACGCATGGAAAAACAGGACAGCAAACAAAGAAACGTAATTTTTTTCATCTCATCAGTCAATATCAATAAACGTCAGCGTGCGGCAAATAACCTAAAATACCAATGCTTATATTATTATAAGATCCTGGTTTTTGGAGCCAAATACGATTGAAATGGCAGAGGCAAATCAGAACAAGTTGGAGGAACGCACTCGGCTAGCTGAGAAAAATGCGAAGGAAATAGAAGAGGAACTAGATAAACTTGTGAAAGGTGATCTCAGCTACGTGGGAGATCCGCGGCTGGACAAGCTGCTGGCGGACAATGAGAAGCTGAAACACCGTCTGGCAGTGCTGGAAAATGCCATCAAAGCCGAGAGCTCTGGAGCTAGCCCTTCAACAACAAAACCTAGAAAGCGGCCTACTCTTATCACCGACATAAACTCTATCGAAGGCAACATCTGCTTGCTAGAAGAGCTGAAAAATGTCTTCGAAATTGCTATTTCATCAGCTTATCCCGATTTGAAGGATCCGCCAGTTACAATTACTCTCTCTGGCAACAACCCTAAGTTTGGGGACTACCAATGTAATTCAGCTATGCCAATATCCCAGCTGCTTAAAGCTAAAAACATCAAAAGTAACCCTAGGGAAGTAGCTAATAATATCTTGAATAAAACACCAACTTCACCTATTATAGAGCGGATTGAGGTTGCTGGAGCAGGGTTTCTCAATATTCATCTAAACAAAGCAGTGGCAGAGCATATTCTGTCTTGTATTCTTCGGTTTGGTATTAAACCCCCTCCTGTGAAACGGGAACGGATTGTGGTAGATTTTTCCTCACCAAATATTGCAAAGGAGATGCATGTTGGCCACCTGAGATCAACTATTATTGGAGAAAGTATTTGCAGGATCCTTGAGTTTCTGAACCATGATGTTCTCCGAATTAACCACCTCGGAGATTGGGGCACTCAATTTGGTATGTTGATTGCACACTTGCAAGATGAATTTCCGAACTTCAAGACAGAGTCTCCACCTATATCTGATTTGCAAGCGTTTTATAAAGAGTCAAAAAAGCTGTTTGATGAGGATGAAGTGTTCAAGAAACGAGCATATGCTTGTGTTGTTCAGCTCCAGTCTGGTAACCCTGACTATGTTGCCGCATGGAAGCTCATCTGTGAAGTCTCTCGTCAAGAATTCCAGAAAATATATGACCGCCTTGACGTCAGTATTATAGACCGAGGGGAATCATTCTATAACAGCAGGATGCATGTTATTGTAAAAGAATTGAAGGAGCTGAATCTTTTGGAAGAAGATGAGGGAAGGTTAATCATGTGGGGAAGTGAGAAACGCGAGGGTATTCCATTAACTGTTGTAAAATCTGATGGTGGCTATACATATGACACGTCTGATATGGCTACTATAAAGAACAGGGTGCAAGAAGAAAAAGCAGAGAGATTTATTTATGTGACAGATGTGGGCCAATATGGACACTTTGTTGTAATAGAGGCATGTGCTAAACGTGCTGGTATATTGAGGAGTGATCAGAAACTTGAGCATGTCGGTTTTGGTGTTGTTTTGGGTGAAGACAAGAAGAAATTTAAGACTAGATCAGGGGATACCATTAAACTTATTGATTTGCTTGATGAGGGTTTGAAGAGGGCTCTGGATAAACTTATTGAGAAAGGGAGGGACAAAGTGTTAAGCCCTGAGGAACTGAAGCAGGCTCAGGAGGCTGTGGCCTATGGCTGCATTAAGTATGCTGACCTGTCTCATAATAGGATCAATGACTACATATTTTCTTTTGATAAGATGTTGGACGACAAGGGTAACACGGCCGTGTACTTGCTCTACGCTCTCACGCGAATTCGTTCAATAGCACGCACGGCACAGGTCTCTGATGAAACATTGTTGTCTCAAGTAGAAAAGTCAGGGTTGAAATTAAACCATGAGGCAGAGATCAAACTAGGCAAAGTACTCCTTAGGTTCCCAGAGGTTATTCTTAAAGTATCCAGTGATTTGTACTTACATAGTCTTTGTGAGTATCTATATGAGATATCATCAGCATTTACAGAGTTTTATGATAAATGCTACTGTGTTGAAAAAGATCAGGATGGGAAAATAGTAAAGATACTTTACGATAGGCTAATGCTTTGTGAAGCCACAGCTAGGGTGATGGAAAAGGGATTAGAACTCCTTGGCATAAAGACAGTATCCAAAATGTAATGCTTGAAGCATTTAATTATAGGTATTTATTGAGTGAAGTTCAACTAAGTTTACGGAAATCACATTATTTTCATTACCTATTTAAATACCATTTGTACGATTTACGCAAAATAAAACATCAAATCCATTGTAAAATTTTATTGAGTTCCCAAAATCCTCTACAAAACTATATGAGGGTCCGTTATCAAAGGTAACATTCATGAAATAACATGCAACGCCTACAATACAAAATTATACTGGATCACACGGGGCGTGACTTTTCGTACCCGAGGTACTACTGTATGGAATACACATCTTATCTACTACAACAATACCATACACCATTTACATCAAACACCTCCTAATAAGTTAATAAAGAGTGATCTTCTATTTCCTCTAACACTTTAAAAGTCTAAATTGTTTATAAACTATTCCTTACAAAAAAAAAACAGTTACATGTTTGAATCTAAAAACAATTAAAAGGGTTTAGGAATGCAAAAAGTTCAAGGAAGGGTATGGTATTTGGAAATTTAACGACAAAGGTACAATGTGCATATACTGCTAAAAGTTTATATTAGCTCTAGCTAGAAGTTATATAAACAATTTACTGATTATTTTATTCACGACAGTAGTAGGGTCAAAGTTTGGGTGGAAGTCATGGCACTAAATAAATACCAAGTTCATATTCCTGGCAAAATGCATAACAGTGCAGCTAGCACGCGTGCTCATTATCTCGCTAGCAGCTTGGTGCTTCTCTCTCCAACTGAGCTAGTTAGAAGACTTACTGAGCGGCAAAATGAGTCGCGGTGTGTCGTGCTAGCCGTCTAGTATTTTAACAATAGGCCCTGTAAGCAGAGATTGTAGCGAGCCGATAAGAGGATTTACTTAACAACAGATGTGTTGCAGTTTTTTGACTAATTGTATATTTTTTGTGTAGTTACTTGACGACACGTATTAAGAGAACTGGTATTAGTCAGTCAAGACTTTAGAAATCTATTAAATAATCGGTAAATTATTCCCATGAATCAGTTTATGTCAAAACTTAAATATAAATTTGGTATGGCGATAAATTTAAACATTTGGTACTTTTTATCTCAGAAAATGGCATTACTAGCTGTTAGCCGTTAACCTTTTTATTAAAACGAGAAAAACCATCTAGAATTAAATTCGTAGTATAATACCTATAGAATAGAAATACCCATTAGACATCTGTTCAACATAAGGCTTCGTTCATTATACCAGTAATTTTTCATCCTCCAATATAACACGTTTTTACATAGAATGTAAAAAAAAGTTCATTATGAAGATAACATTACGAGTATGAAAGGTGTCTAAACAACCCTACCCTATACTTTAAAAGTAATAAATAACAGAAATAATGATGATTAGACCAATGTTTTTCACCATTGCTAACGATCGGCTTAAAAATGTGTCTTATTTTGGACGTTCATTGTTCTGGTATAATGAACAAAGTATAGTAACAACAATTACTCTTGAGCAAGTTATCTTCCTTCCTTCATACAACCAGCAGAATGAACACTCAGAATAGTCAAAATGATTTACACAAACTCACCCAAGTAGCACACAAGTGCTATAGAAGCTGTATAAAGGCGATCGCCTAAACAACGCATCCCTAGTCTATTGACAAAGAATTAACACTACTTCTCAGGAATGTTATGACATTTTTTTAGAGGCAAAAAATTGAAATTTTTCTATGCTGTCTAGTATTAATTTTTGTCCATAGGCTCAGGACACGTTTTATACAGCTTATATACCGCTTCGTGCTTCTTGGGATGCTCTCTTGAGAATAGTCTTGTGTAGATGTTTTTGATGTCTTCGAGTATGTAGACTGCTGACTGTACAGGTATAGTCGACCAAGAAATTGCCTTACCATTGTTCGATTATATTACAAGGGGATAAGGGTCAAAAGCAGCCAAAGAATTACTTGGTGGACTATGCCTTACGAGGTAAAATGTAAAACATTCCTAATTTTGTGATATAATTATGAATAACCACAGCTGTTCATTGTGAAGATTTGCTTTTCTTAGCCTTGTTTGATAATAATACGTAGAATAGTTAGGGTAAACAGCCCTATCGTTAGCTTTACCAATTAAGGGCGCGTTAATTCTTATTCCAAGGCAACAGTAGTGACAATTCTGCAAAAACTAGGTGCCAACGTCGTCTGGTAATTTGAATGCCAATAAAAGGGCAATTGTTTACCCCGGTTTTGAGATAATTTATTTGCAACATGATTCCAAGTTCTTAAACTATTATGATATTACGTAATTACAAAATGAAACATATTTCTAAATTAGAACAATTTACAATACTTTACAGTCAGTATAGGTAATAGTATACGTACTTAAATAGTTGTAAACAGGTAGAAGATTCTTCGGTTTTACGTCAACCTCTACCGGTAAGAATTCCCTTTGAAATCAAAATTTCTACTTATCATAATTTACGATATCGAATTCATAAAACCAATACCACAACACGGTACAATAAAAAATTCATACAATTTTGTGCAATCTAATAGTAATTCGTATTATTAATACCAAATTACCCTGTTACAACCTTGAATAACCGGCAATACTTTATTACATTTCAAAATATAGCTAATAAAATCCAAATAAATGGCATAACAGAGATAATATTTATTTTTTCCAATACTAATCTAATTAAATTAAAAATACCTACATTTCGACTTATACTTTTCTTGAATTTGCTATTTCCCACTCCATTGTACATTGCAACTATTCAATGCAAAGGGGCACAAAATAAATAAATAAAGTCCTGTAGCAAAATATAATATCTCATCTATACGTGATCACAGAACAAAACCAATTTGCGAATACATTGCAGCAAATTATGACTAGACATTATTGTAGACTTTTCAATTTCCACTTTACCTAAAGCATAAATCAATAGAAATGGCAATGGCAAGAGTAAAAATCAATGCAAATTCAAACTGCATTTATATTGTACGAATAATAAGTATTTAAAGCAATACATTATTAACACAGAATTCCTTTGTTATACTATTGCCAAAATTATTTTGAAGTAACAAATTACTACTACCGACTAATTTTGGCAATAAGTGTAACAAGAGGTATTCCATCTTAGCCCTCTGGGTTGGCAACGCATCTGCACTCTCTTTGTTGTTGCAGGTGTCTATAGGCGGTGGTGATTACTTCCCATCAGGTGACCCACTTGCTTGTTTGCCTTCCTATTTCATAAAAAAAAAAACGGATAATACAAAATGTAATGTTTTACTTGCTCTACATTGGTGACGTCTATTGATTTATGCTATACATTGGTGGTTTAGTATATTTGGATACATTACAAAGCTAAAAGGGGATTTTCGCAAGGGTTAGGTACAAATAATCAATTATGAGATCGCATCTATTTAAATTGTATATTAGTAGGTACGCAAGAGCACGTAAGAGAGAGCTACGCAATAATTTACATAAACAATTTGTTTTTCTATTCTTGTCATGGCAGTAGGTACAGTCAAGGAATTTAATTTCCAACCCGCCTAAGGTTCAATATCGTATAGCAAACTGTCACCATAAGAGCTAACTAGAGCAAGACGTTAGTTTGACATATCAAACTTAATGCATTGTGAATGTCTGACGACATTGCAACGAAATGGGTAGGAAATTAAATTCTTTGTCTGTACTATGAGTAAGGGAGACATGATATCTTTTCTACTAGAATGAAACACTTTTCGCCTTTACATTATCATGTACGTTTCTGTGGTAACTATGCCATAGGCGGACAAGTACCTAACTATCGAAATGTCAAAGGTCACATACTATCTTTTGTATGGAAGAATGCAAGAGCCGTCAGTTTGTCCCAGTTTGATACAGGCTCGATTGTTCGGGGGACTGTGTTGTCACTCACTAAGATATTTCACAAACAATGCTCATCACAGAATCATATGACTACCTGCCATTGAACACCACAAATAGAAGATTCAATGATCAACTCTATTTACAAGAGCTTTAGGTTCTAATCAAGCAAACATTGGAATTTAATTGGGACCTAATCACTTAAAATATTGAGCAATTCTTAACAATTACAAGCAAAATAAATAAATTCAACGCAGACAGGTAGGAAAACTTTTGGACTTCTTAATATTAACCTATTTTATAGATTCACGAGACAGTACACCCAACTAGCTACGCTATTACCTAATAGATGTATAACGAACGCTCTAAGGAAAATTCACATCGACGTATAAAAAGATTTCGCTGAAAAACTGGATCGTATAAGGTATATAAATGTTTCTAAAACACCCCGATACACGTTAAAGTCGCTCAAAGGGTTGGATTGGTCTCGAGATTCAAAGATACGACTACAAACACTACAACAATAGTACATATTTTTTAACAATATTTAACAAAATATACACACGATTCGATCGCTTATAGTTATTTGGCCGAATGTTCCATGCCATATTTATCTAAATAAATAACCGATGCTGACATATGGATAATGAGTCGTACGCCTCGCTAAGCCAGCTCGCTGAAATTACACTATCTTATCACATGTTATCACGGGGTCAGGTCCGGTGATACTAGTTTCTAATACTCTAAATTCCTTCTCAACGTGACAACGTAGCGTCAAACACAATTCATCTTCCGCGGGAACAAATTTGGCATACAACAAGGTCTAACCGCCACAGCGCTCGCCCGACGCCGTCAAATTGCAGGAAGGCGTACAACTCATTACGGACATTGGCATTTTAGCTACTCAAGTGACTACCTAATAGAGAGACACTATTCTATTCTACAGTCGGTGACCTAGCAGAGCCGCAGACCAAATTACCGTACAAAAAGGTCTCGACTGCGAGCGAATTATTTAATCTGCGGCCTTTTGTCGGGTACAAAAATAGCATTAGAGAGCTACGAGATTCAATAGGTTAATGGGGCAGTCTTCATTGTGTTTTTAGTTCGGGGAAGAGGTGGCGGAGTATGGCGAGATAGTGCACCGTGGCGGCCAGGGCCACGAAGATGTGCCAGATGGCGTGCGCGAACGGGATGCGGCCGTCCGACTTGAAGAAGAACACGCCCACCAGGTACAGCATGCCGCCCAGCTTCAGGTCCGACATGGCCGGCAGGTGCTCCTGCAACACCAACGCTACGACTTAATTTACTTTCCAACAACGCCACGCAGCCCCGTGTAGTGTGAGCTCTGCTACACTCACACATCACCCATTATATAACCAAACATCGTAGTTCCGGGTGAAGTGTGAGCTAAGATTTTTTGGAAACGGGGCAGAAACTGTGGGTGGAACCTTGTGCAAGGTTCGTGCGGATCGCTACCATCTTGCTCGCTAATCCTGCCACTAAGCAACGCTGTTGTTCCGGCATGGAGAGCAAGACAGCCGGTGCAATTACTGGCACAAGGGGTATTCCATCTTAGCTCTCTGGGTTCGCAACACATCTGCAATCTCCTTGGTGTTGCGGGTGGCTATGGGCGGTGGTGATTATTTACCATCAAGTGGCCCACTTGCTCGTTTGGCTTCCTATGTTGTATAAAAAAACTTAACAGTGACGCCCCCTTTCTGCGGCGTGTGATAAATGACCAAGTTTCAAGGGGTTTTGTTTTGACCTACAGAATCCCTCTCCCCCCGTATACGCAAATGCTCAAGCTCAACAATGACATTCGAATCGCGGATAGAGCGGCGTACAAAAATAACGAAGTGCTTCTGCGTATGTATGCATAGGCGTTAAATGTCGCAGTGTACCTATTTAACAGTGGTAGACTGGCTCATTTCAAAAATCATTTACATTTTATGGTGTGATCCGTGATTAGGTACAATACGTTGTTCTAGCATTAACCAAGGAGTACAGCATATTAAAAAAGATAATGTATGTAGTAATACCAGGAATTAAATAAAATTTAAAAAGTAAAGTGAATACACTATTTTATAGGCACACAGTACACAGTGCTAAAAGCTTATTCACATAAACTAACGGTTTACGAGTACAATCATTCCATAAAAAACTTGGCAAAATACTTTTATTTATTTATTTTTATTTTTATTTTTATACGACATAGAAAGGCAAACAAGCAAGTGGGTCACCTGATGGTAAGTGATCACCACCGCCTATAGACACCTGCAACAACAAAGAGAGTGCAGATGCGTTGCCAACCCAGAGGGCTAAGATGGAATACCTCTTGTGCCAGTAATTACACCGGCTGTCTTGCTCTCCACGCCGGAACACAACAGTGCAAGCACTGCTGCTTAGCGGCAGGATTAGCGAGCAAGATGGTGGTAGCGATCCGGACGGACCTTGCACAAAACTTGCCTTTTTATTTCCGAAACTGTAAATATTTCAGGATTTTTTTGAAACAAACCTAATCTAACCTATAGGGTTCTTCACGATGGTCCTGAAATAAATCCTGAATAGATTACAGTTTTAGAATAAAATGGATTTTCCCAAATAATCAGATTGTGAAAAGAATTAATAGTGTGTGAAATGTTTTTTATGAAATGATTGGTCACGACAACTAACTGGTGGTCCCTCTCGTTTCGTACTGGTCTGCGAACACTTGGATGGTATGCCATATGTTTGTTATTTCGCGACCCCACCCGCCACCGCTATGCCTGCGGGCCTAATATGACTGCCACAATGTTTATTTATCCGCCAGTGCAGCTCTGTCTGAATAGTGTCATAAAGGGCACACTGAGAGCAGATAAAGTTGGACGGTCACTTTATGTCCATTGATATATTTAGGTAAACATGATTTGCAAAATATTGGTTATTATCACGGAAGAAAAAAAACGGGGGAAATGCAATGTACGCGTAATGCCCGTGCCAACATTACGTACTGTTGTACGTAACCTCCGCTAAACCGCTTCCAGTCGTGTTCTGTCATCCCGCGGAGGTGTTAGTCTCGCGAAATACCTTATTTTTCCCTAGCCATGCCGTATTGTTCAGTTTTAGAGTGCAAGAACCATAGTAGGAGTAAAAATCTTCAAAATGGGGGTGTTTCGTACCACCGGTAAGTACGATTTTAATGATATTCCATAAAAAATCTTAGTTATTTTCATTCTACTAATAATTTAACAGAACATTTTGTCAAAATTGAACCGTACTTCATTACAATAAAGTTTATTATTGATTGATTGCAATTACTATTTCGCTCTAGAAAGTTCTGCGTTACAGTTGGTACAACAATGTTGGGTGGGGACACTGTTTTTATCGATACATGTATCGATGAAAGAAATTAAGTAATCTTTATTATGTAATCATCTATTCATTTATATACATAATAATATATCTGTAACAAGTCCGTGTCTGTACATATTTTTTTTTTGAGAAAAACTATTACTAGGGCTATTTATAAGCGCAATAGAACCCAAAACTACGATTTTTAGAATTATTATCTGTTTGTCTGTGCGTTTCTTTTGCGTCTAATCACGTCACAGATTTGATGAAGGCGATAGTTGAAAAATATATAAATGTTCGCATACATCATTTGTTGAAATTAAAATTAAGACTTTCGAAACGCCAGTTCTTTAACAAATACGTTTTATTTCAGGGACAATGCATAAAAAATTAAAATGAAACAGCGCGTTTTACTATAACCCAATACGTAAAATGATACGTTTCGTATCGATAACTGTTTTAATATCTGTGGATACTAGAATAGAGACCAACTTGAATTTTGACAGCTGTTCCAAATTTAAATTCATATCGTCACGAGATATCGGCAATGTGATCACCAATAAACACAGACTACTAAGAGATACTTTTTTTTTTTAATCTTAGACAAACGAATGAAGTCCCTATTTTCATGTCACTCGAGATCAAATATCGTGCGTTTATATTTAAAAAAAAAACATATTGGATTGACTTTTCGTATCAATAAATGTTTTAATATCTATGGATACTAAAATAGAGACCCACTTGAATTTTGACAGCTGTTCCAAATTTAAACTCATATCGTTACAGAAATCGGTATACAATGCCAATTAAAGTTCAGATTTACCTACTACCACAGACAAGAAATTTCTCATAATAAAATTGGTTGTAATAATGCTGGTCATTGCCTACCTCCTTGCACCGTCTTTCTGAACGCATTATAGAGGACTTATGATATGTGTGTATATAAAATAAGTTTTACTACAAAGTATACACACCTTTACACGTGTCGTGTTTCACTTTCTAGAAGTATAAACGTGTGAAGTGTGAATAGTGGTGGGTAACAAGCATTTAACTTAAAATTGCACTTTTTGCCGTCAAAAAAGTATTTATTTATCGCTTACTTTTTTAAATTATAGCCTAAATTTGTAACTTTAGGTCATGGTAGACCTATTATACATAACCTAATACAAGTAAGGCTGAATAGACTTCATGCTGTTTTATGTGAAGGCAAAGGCAGGCGGGTTTGAAGTCGAAACATCTTAACATGTCTGTCTATAATGTCATAGAATAGAATATAATTAATAATTCAAAATGAACAACACCGATGTCTGGTACAATATTTTGTGTGCGATGAAAGACATCGATATCGATAGATAGCTAGCATGGCTACAACCCGTCTACTCGGTCTGTCAAAACGAACCAAAACCATGTGTCACTTTGAATTTTTAGTACGAAAGCCGGCCGCAAAATTTCTTACCTACTTGATACCGCGATATCCGCTTAGAAATCCACAATCTGTTTTACTTTTTTGTATCTACCAGTAAATTTCTGACGATGAATTTGTTTTCTGATGATGTGATAGTCATTTCAGGGTAGTCACTTGGGTAAAATACGCCCCAATTTTTGCACCGAAAGTGGCACTTTACAACTTTTGCAAGTCCAGAATTGGCAAATTATTACATTCAGACTTAGCATCTTTTTTAATGAGAAACCATTGTGCATTTCATGGCGGTATCAAGTAGGTACAAAATTCTGCGGCCGGCTCTTCTACTATTGAAGTGAAGTTGTTTTAAGTGACATCTAGTGTTGAGTAGCGGAACTACGAAGCCAAATTTTCATTTGACGTTTACATATTAAAATGTCATATAATCAGTTCGATGTTAATAAAAAGTAAACCTTACACGTTACTCATAAGGTATGTTTTACTTACGAAAACTTGTGTACCATTTGTCTTATATCGTTTGACAATTTTAACCAATCAAGATTATGTTATTTTAGTAGTGTAGTATAAGACGATAACCACAAGTGTGTGCGTGTGGCGACACCGGTACTGGTACAAATAATGCTTTAAACCACTTCCCCCGTTTTTTTTCTTCCGTGGTTATTATTATCGAGAATTCAACAGATCGTGGATTATCAAACGAAACTAATTATTTCTATATGTATATTTATTATGTCTAAGATTAGACAATGATTTCGAATAGCAAAACAAACTCAGATGGTCTATATCACGTGCAATAAAAGTATCCGTTGTAATGTTTACGGCGCTACCTTGTGAATTTACGTTTTTTGAACATCTGTATTTTTTCACATGCACGAACCGAAAGATACTGATTTTCAGACATTTAACTTAACAATTTTTATATAGGTGTTTGGTATGAAACCCTAAAAAGCATATTACCATTTACAAATCCTTTCTTTATTGGCGCGTTTAAAATAATGCACGGTGATTGTTTAGATAACTCATGTATTAATATTTATCATACGCTGAAACGAGCATGCGTTATGTCTGCCATTTCCGATTTCCAAGGCAAACAATGCAAAACTATACAGCACTCGTCCTTAACCCAAGTTCAAACGCCGTAAATACGAAATCTTCCAAAATAGGGTCTATAACTGTAAGCTAAGAAGGTGACCAAGAAACTAAAACACGACCTAGAAAAAAAGGGCAAGCAAACGTAAAACATGTAACAACATTTGATATATTGCTTTCCTAGTAATGGCGTGTAATTTATTTACTACGCTACCTACATTTGATCACGGACTCGTTTAGTCCACGTACAGTCAGCCTCATAAGTAGCTCACTCAACACTACAAAACAACAAAAATGGGTTTAGGTAGAATAAGCGTTCTACTGTAGGCTTCTCTGTCTATCGTATAACTCAATTGCCCCGGCCTTAGTGCAGTAGTGCGCCGATAGTCCAGTAACTCCGCGAAGTAAGCTGCACCTGCCAGCAGACTAAAGCCTAAGCTGAATTTGGTGGGGAAATTTGGGGACCATTTTTTTAGCTGTCCTACAGAAATCAGAACGATTTCTGTTAAATAATTGTAGAGGTAAAGATGGCAAAAGTTCAACAGCCTATATTTGACAATTGGGAAATGTGGTAATCCGCCATTGGATCAAAAACATAAAGAAAAATTACGAGCTCTTATTCTCTTGACAATAAAATATACCATTTCTTCGGTTCGTAGATTTATCTGTTGGTGTCTGAACATGAGAGGCTATAAAACATCTCAATTTGAAATACCTTTAATAATTCAGGTACGGACACGGATCAAATTGTATACTTAACCAGTTGATTGAGTACAGGTGTTACAAAGTTCTCTTAGATCAAATTTCGATAAATAATTTACTAACTTACTTTTTGGTCTGGTATTTAACCAAACGGGCCAGTTTATAAAACCGGGCGTATAAGCAATTTATAGATCAAGATTCGGTTAATAGTGTCAAAAAAATTACTGAGTTACTGAAATTAGGTTTGATGCCAAAATTGCCAAATCGACTCGAACGGTAGGTTATTGCCACATGGAATGGTGTGTCATTTTTAAGAATGAATAAGTGAACGAGTGTTAACATTTATAAGTTTATGTGGTAAAATACGAGGTCTTGGGGTCAAGATGGTGAACAATACCTCCCAAGATACATGAGACACGCATCTCCAAATCTATACTTAACATTATAAAGAGGTAAAGTTTGTGAGTAGGAGGTAAACTTAAAATTTCTAAGCCAATTAAAGAAAATCTACTACCAATATTTTGGGGTTTTCAGGATGGGCATAAACGAGACTAGAATTGCATAGACAGGATGGATATATATTATTCACGCGGGCTAATTCGCCGGCAGAGCTACTATTATCCTACTATCCTACTAATATTATAAATGTGAAAGTTTGTATGTTTGGATGTTTGTTACTCAATCACGCTAAAACAAGTGAATGGATTTTAATGAAATTTGGCACACACATAGTTTATAACCTGGATGAACACATAGGATACTTTTTATTCCGTAAAAATTCATAGTTCCCACGGGATAGCGATAAGTGACTTATACGCCGCCGTGACGTCATGAGCAGCAGAGCAACTAATTCTCATTCATTTGTCCAGGATATATTACAGATTGCATGTTGGGTGCACGTTTGCTTCATTCAATTAAACAAGTCTACGCGGACGAAGTCGCGGGCAAAAGCTAGTTTGTAATAAAATATACGTAGCAGGTAATTAATCGAATAGACTCAAGTAGGTACCTACTTAAAATATAACCAAAACCAAACCACATGGAATCAGAAACCATTATAGAAAATTAATTTAGCTAAACCCTAAAGGCTAATAAATATCGGTTACGACTGCCCCTAATGGGGCTGGAACGAATGACTTCAGTCCAATCATGGAAATAAAACACGCCAGGCGGTCAGAAGCAGAAATGTCACGAGTAGTATAAAGAAAGTTTTATTTTATACCCTGAATATATTGACATGAATAAATAATTTACAATAATTTATTCTGTTGTAATGTATTAATATACTCGTAGTTTATTATTCTGCTAGTGCATTTAATCCCTATCTGACATAATATAGATTGTATATAATAGTAATTTGATATAATTATACTAAGTAAGTAATGTTAGAATATTTAATTTAAAAGTGTAATTTCATTAAAACATTTTTAGAATTTTGCATGCCATTGCACTATAACGGTGAATTATGTTGTTCTGTGTTATTGTTAAGACTCAACAGCCTTTGTACCATGATTCCTGCAAATAAATGAACTTTGGTCTTTACTAAGTACGGAAGCTTACTTACTTCTTTGTATACAAAAATGTTTTTGGATTACTAGCGTACTGTGTCCCACAGCTGAGGAAAGGCCTCCTTTGAGTCCGGTACATTACATGTTAATTGTGCCCGCGTGAAGCCACGGTGAGTTTGCTAGTTATATATTAAACCCTTCTGTAATAAAATCTCTGAATTACAGTGAAAGCCGTTGCGTGGTTTAGAAGGAGTAGGCGGCCCAAAATACTATGTGGACCGACAGGAACAGATAGAGATTTTGTTTTTGTACTATGTAAAGATACGGATTCTTACATACATGCGTTTAAATCATTGACATATGTGACATAATAGCGTAGTAGTGTTATTCAGAATACTTCCTAAACAGTAGATATTATGTAGCAGCGCAATGACAATAACATAACATTGATGTATACATTAGAAGTAACTGTGAGAATCCGATTGAATTGGATTTTGCTACAAGTTACGATTTTTTCCTTAAGTATTTTCTTGAACCGCGTAGGCCAGTACGCCCGATTGATGGTTCTAGGCTGAAATGTCCATAGTTTCGAAGTTTTATTTCATACGTTACTACGACAAAGTTCTTAAGCGTTTTGCTACTTCTAAGGCTGACTGTACCTACTCAAAAAACAAGCATCCTGCAGGTCCTGCCATTGCCCTAATTTTTCTTTGTGTTGTCATTACAATTTTAATTTAATAATTTGAATGTTGAAAACATTTAAAAATAAAAAATCGAAAGTAATTTCAGTTACAAACTTTATCAACATATATCTTGACATTACACCAATCACCCGAACGTCAGTAAATACATTTGTTATTGTTAAATATATATTCAGTACTTAGCACCGTTAGATTACATTTTATCTCTGAAACGCGTCTAGTTCCGTTCCGAACACCTGCATTGCGTATGGGCCATATCAATATATTGAAATAGCTGCCTTTGTTTCACGGCAGGAATACGTGACGAAAACTATTAATCTCAGGTTTCATTCTTTCGCTTCGTGAAACTAGTTGGATAAACTCGTTATTTCTCCGGCGCCTTACGCAACGCGCTTAAGGCATGCCACGGCCGTGAACGCAAAGTAAGTTAGGAGTTTACGAATCCGGTTACTCTTACGCTAAGTCGGTGGATTAGACACCAGTAGTGTCTGACTGGAACTAGTTTTTTCAACCGAAACCAAATTTCGGTTTCTGTTTGAGTTTCGGCCGAAACCGAAATTTACTTTGAGGGCAACTCTAGTGTATATTTTATAACTTTTGTTAATTTTAGCACTAACTTTTAGAAGTTGTTGTGGGCACACCGCAACGCAAAACAAACAAGTAAATCGCATGACAGCGCCGACAGTTAGCAAGGGCGCGAGGAAAGCAGTCAGTGACGACTCCGCCGCCCATTTCGAATGGCCGAAGCTCACGAACTTAGTTTCGGCAGATTTTCTACGGAAACCGAAACAAAACTGAAACTCTAATTTAACGCCGAAATTTGCCGAAATCGAATCCGAAAATTCGGTTGGACACTAGTTACTACACTCAGCGGTAGAATTAGCTGAACACTCGAAAAGGTCAAAAATGTATTCTATGCGAGCTCTTACTCGCTTGACGATAGCGTCGTGGGTGAATCTTAAAGACTTTTTCGACTGTGTAGACATTTCTGCTAAAGACTGTACCTAAACCTACGTTTATTATGGAGATGGCAGAAGAATCCGCAATTGATTTCCTATCATTTTCACTGTGTGTGCAGATGGTTATTAAGTTAGATAAATATGGATCAATCTATCTAAACATAACATAAAAGCGTTAAAGACCTAATAGGCAACGCACAGCCGACATGGTTAAAGATAGAAACATGAAGAATATTTTGTGTATCTTGTTTTTAGTAAAAGTAAAATTATTAGAATTGATTTAGAAATTTAGAAAAAACGTTTCTTCTGCAGAGTTGTACGAATAATTTTTTTTGGAAATTCCACAATTAAGAGGGTTAAATGGGGGTTGGCAGTTAGTGTGCAACCCAAAATCAACGCTGACGAAGTCGCAAGTAAACGCTAGTTTTAAACAGAACGCATGCGTTGCCCGCGATACTCTACCCCCTTAGCCTATAGGTCATTCAATCCTAACAACTGACTGATGTGGAGACCGCGAACTGGAAGTCAAAACGATGGTAGGTCTCCCTCAAGCGAAGCGACCTATGGATGCGAGCAGCACAAGACCGACCGTCGTGGAGATCCTTAGAAAAGGCCTACGCCCAGCTGTGGGCGTCTTCCAGCTGATACAATGATTCCCTGACGAATGTCGTATCCTTTACCATCCCACACGTCATTTCGTTAGTATATTTTAGGAACCAGTAGAAAAGACGATGTGCTACAAAAGATTAATTTTTAAAGGGAGGTACTGGTGGTCGCTTATTAACCTGTCTCACTAGACATGTCATTTGTTTCACTGCGCGCATATAATTACTGCAATCAATTCGCCTTGGGAACCGCACGTGCATAATCACTCTGAACATTGTACTGAATCCTACTTAGTTACAATAACAGATCTATTTACATGTATTTTGAATTCTTGAATGGAATAAAAGGATGGTGTTTCGTCGTGTATATCTTTCAAGACACGAAAAGTAATAGTAATTAAATAATACGGAGAATTAAATTGTTGTCTCTGCAGAAAAATAAACACTACTATATAAAACCAATTAAATCGACAAGTAACTTATGTAGTATCACATGTAAAACAAAACCCGATAGGTAATCATATAAAACGCCTGTATTCGTAGTTGACCTGATATTGTACGTCTCATAGTGTGCAACAGTCGACCTTCACCGTTTCCTCTGTAAATGCATCTACAGCTACGTGTCAACATACTATGCAAGTACTAACGTTACATAACACAAGCAGTCGGTGGAAGACAAGCCGGAAAAGCATTCCATGGACGATGTTTATCTCGCAACGCGAATGTCTTGTGGAGGGCGTTTACTTTTCTACACGACTGCGCTTATCCAAATTTAATGGGTCCTTTTGCATGAACTGTTCGGGAACATTCATGAGGAAACAGCGTTACGTAAAGAACAGAGTCCGTGAAATGCTCCCAAAGCAGAGTTAATAAAGCGTGCAAACATACATTTGAGGTGACAATAATGGCCGCGGGTCCGAGGCCTATGATCAGGTACAGAAGCAGTTCGAACATCTTGTATCGCTCGTGGAATATCTGCTGGTAGGTGATGCCGAGAACCGCGAGCAGCCAGATCGCCCAGCGCAGCTCCCGCAGCATCCAGCAGGAGAGCGTGCCCACCGTCAGCCACGGGAAGTACGAGCTCGCGATGAAGATATAAATCATGGCACGGTCGCAGCGGTGCAGCCAGTGCTTCATTTTGCTGCAAAATTAGAGCGTGTTTAGGATTGCGGACGATATCAAGGACATTCGGGTCAAAATCACAGTGAATACAAAAGTTGTCTCCCCTGTGGTAAAAATTTAACAGCTTGGAAAAAAATGTCTTTGAAAAGGCGAAAATTAGGCCTGGCTGGCCAGGCACCTATAATTATGCAGATGTAGACTTGACTAAAAGATATTGGACTATAGTAGACTGTCTACAAACTGAAACAACTTAAATTACCTTGCTACTCCGCGAGGTGCGAAATGGTTTCGAGGAGAAGCAAGGTAATTTGTTCCAGTTTGTTGATATGGGCCTCCGCAAAGTAACGCCTAAATCTATTAGTTATCTATAGACCGTCGTCCACAGTAAAGACATTAGCGTTCGTGTAATTCTGATTTTGACCCAATCGCTTGCCATACGATATAAAACTGTATTAAAAAGAAACAAAATGTGTCAGGTAGAGACAATGATATTACTAGAATACTAGAAATAAAGCTTCAAATGATTTTCTAAGGCTCAAAATAGTGTAAAAAAAAAAAATTTGAACTCGTTGGCGCGCCTGCACGCTTGAAGCTATATCCAGCACATCTCTCTGACATAACTATTTCCCGCCCGCGGCCTTGTCTTGACTCCACACATAACGTACTTACGAAGCCTTAAGAAAGCTTACATCAGAGTTCAACCAATTCATTTAATAAACCCGTTTTTTCCATAGACGTCGTATCAAACTACTTTTCTCGAAGCGGCAGAATTAAGCAAATATTACGAATGACAATATAATTATGTATGAATGTGATGGGTTGATTGATGAGTATTCGTCAAAGCTAAACTTAGTTCAAGAAGCGTATAATTTGAAGTATTTTGCGGCGAGTGCTCGGTTTAATTATTTAGGCAGCTTTGTGCCCTTAAGCGCAAATTAATTCCAATTTGCGCTTGCATATTTCACGAAGTGTGCCAAATTACAATAAGCGAGTTGCTATGGTTAATTGGTAGCTTTGCTAGCGTTAACTTTTGTAGCTTACCTACAGGGGTAGGTAACCAATTACATCAATTGAGAGTCGATTAAGCGAATGTTCATTCATTCTGAAACCATCAATGTAATTGGATCCGAGAAACCATTGGTGGCCGACAACATAGTGTTTTACTCTTATATTCGACTAGGCAATAACTTGGCATACTAATTTCCCGAAGTGATATTACGTAGGCAGCAATATTTTTAAGAACAATTTTACGAGTTGAGTTTTCTGGGACAATGACTGCGTTTTTTGGAGACATTTTCGTGGCGTTACCAGCAAACTTTGGAGTTCGTGCAAAGCGTGAATTAGTAAGCATCATCTGAAATGACTTTACCAGCTTTGCCGTCCTCTTACTGACCGCTTCTTTTTACGTCTTCTCCTCCTAGTGCCGCAGCGTAAGTGTCAGATTAATAAATGTAAGGATCCTATACAGTGTTAAATTAGTGACTAAGCGTTAAGCCATCAGTTTAAGGTAGCCATTCAAGTGTATTGTAGTGTTACAGATTGTCTGCTACCCAAATAAATTCATGTTTCATGGTTAAATTGTTGAAATATCCTATTCAATTACGTTGTAACCGTTTTCTCTTATAAACGACGAAGAATCTCGTTCCATTATATCGAGCTGAACAGAAAGCAGGAAAGTCAAAGTCAAAATATTTTATTCAGATTAGGCTTACAGGTAGCACTTATGAATGTCAAAAAATTTACCACCGGTTCGGAAAAACCTCTGATGAGAAGATACCGGCAAGAAACTCAACGAGGTGTAATTTTTTTAAATAAATCAAAATTACAATGTTATTTTACATCTCAAATATTCAAAATTTTTACAATTTAACAATTTAACACAGCAGGTGTACAATCTTTGGAGCCAGGGATCGCCAATACAGATCGGGATCATTTCCAAACATCCTTGTCCAAGATATAGTCATTGATTTTATAATACGCCCGAGAAATTAATGTCTTCTTGACAATAGATTTCAATTTTGTATCATTTAGTTCAGTTATGTTTTTTGGAATTTTGTTGTAAAATCTTACACAATTTCCCATGAACGACTTATTGGTTTTAGCCAGTCTGTAAGTTGGAACTTTAAGCTTTCCTGTATTTCTAGTAGCCTTTGGCTTATCGACGTTGGTAGGGAAATTGCATATATTTTTCCTAACGTACATGATTATTTCAAAAACATATAGCGACGGTAGGGTTAAGATGTCTATTTCCTTGAAAAATTCCCTTAATGACTCACGAGTATCCATATTATAAATTGCTCTAACTGCCCTTTTTTGCAAAATGAAAACTGACTCAATATCCGCAGCAGATCCCCATAAAATAAGGCCGTACGAAATAATACTATTAAAATAGGCAAAATAGACCAACCGTGCCGTCGCTACATTGGTTAGCTGCCGAATTTTTCTTACTGCAAAAGCAGCAGAACTCAACCTACTTGCTATTGCTGTGACGTGGGAACCCCACTGCAGTTTAGAATCGAGTGTTATTCCTAAAACCACAGTTGATTTTATGAATTCAATCGTTTGACCATCTAATTTGATATTTGAGACTGAAACTATATTAGTTGAATTTAACAATGAAAATTTAATACATTTAGTTTTATTAGGATTTAATACTAAGTTGTTGGCAGCAAACCATTCAGATACCTTGGACAGGGTGTCGTTGGGTTCAATGAATTCAGTATCTTTCCTATTAACCTTGAAGAGGAAAGAAGTGTCGTCGGCAAACATGACGATGCCTGATCTTCGGCTCACCATATATGTAAGGTCATTTACATGAAGGCTTTTATACCTTTAGAGATAAACTGGACTTACGTGTCAGATCGGCAGCAGCATACGGAGTGGAAAGTCGTGGAGACCGCGAAAAGAAGGCATAGTGCTAACCCGTAGACCACGGCTGCGATGGCTTGAGGGGCGTTAAGAGAGCGAGTGAGCAGTTCCCTTGCACCCAGCGACGCCGGCGCCACGCAGATGGCGTGGGTGCACACGTTTGCTACGTTCTCTACCTGAGTGACAAAGAAAATACACTTTGAAATAGTTTGTATATGACTATGACGTGTAAGAGTATCGATAGACTTGAGCATTCCCTTGTAATGCATTCTAACGAATGTTACAAACCTCAAATATAAATAGGGAAAAAGGAGCGTGCAGCGTGCAAGCATTTAAAAACGGCGATTGCTCGTTGTTCTGTTACTAGTGAATACTGAAGTCTACCAGGACTTTAAGAATGGCGATAGGCTGTTTGTTATAAAATAGAAACTTCTGTAAATCAGTACCTAGGTTAAGGTTACGTACTTACTAAATATTTGACCTGAAATAGCGCACAGTTTGACGTGACAGAAAAAGACATAGGTGCTTAAGATTTTCTCATGTACAGTGGCCCTAACATGACTGGCCAAGGTTAGTTTATCTCTATCTGTGTCCCTTTCTTATGACACTAGTTAGACAGAGACACAGGGAGGGGTTAAACTAAACCTGGGCTGTCATGTTAGGGCCGCGAAACAACAAAGCGGGTTGGCTATAAAATTCCTATCCTACTAGTTTTAGGCCTATTCTTTGCGGCCAGAGTCATTGGCAATGCGCCAACAGTCTATAGTTTCCGCAGGCATAGGCGTAGCAGTTTTCTGCCCCACACACTTTGACCTTTAAGACTACATAGAAGTGAAGGCTATTTCGACTAGCCACTAAAACCACCCCTGTTACGTCTACACCTTTAACAGACACATGTATTTTAAATGTAGAAATGTTGAAACCAAACACTATACTGAAATGACAAAAGCTACATATTCTCAAGGACTTGCGAGGATTTAAGTTTCGCAGAGTTTTATGATCAAGCTCCGAGAGCGAAAGGATGGTATGGTATGTTTTGCTATATTTTGTACGAACGGAATGAAAATGGAAATGAGATTCTTGCGACGTCTCGTCGAGGGTTGCTGATACATTGTGAATACATTTTATGCGGTTCTCATGCAAACCAAATAGGTGTTATATACTATAATAAATAACTTGAATAACAACGGGAGGTTTCTGAGTAAAGTAGGTCAAACAATACACATATCCAGTTATCCACGTCACCCTGTTTCTATTGGTAAGCTTCTATGTTTATTTAATTAAACGTTGCCTTTAACGAATAAGTATTGTTACATTTCTAATTAATTGAAGATCCGATATTGCATGAGCGGCTTGTCGATCGTCCCCGTATTGTGTCCCCGTGCAGGTCAGTGTGGCGGTTTCATTTGAAAGGGATTAAAGGTTAATCTTCAATTTTTTGTTTGATATATCGGCAAACCCCGCAGAATAACGGCAAGTAATTTTATTATACAGCTAGAAGCTGTCCACTGCTAGCCCAAAGGTAGGTACGATTATGCTATTATAGTCTGAATTTCATTAAGTATGCCACGCTGGCTATTTCAAGTGGGTTCAGTCCCTTGAGACGTCATATTATAGCTTTCCATTATGATTAAATTACTTAAGGGATCTGCTTGCACTAATGCATATGAATGCTTTGGGATCTGGGGACGGGTGCTGTCTACGATATGACCCACAGTGACCCACAGTGGTCCTAACGTGACCCGCTAAGTTTAGTTTACTGAGTTTATATCTATGTGCTTGTCCCTTTCTTTTGACACTAGTTTGACTGAGACGAAGGCAGGGATAAGTTAAACCTGGGCTGGTGATGTAAGGTCCACAACTGTTGTTGTTTGAAGCAAGTATTAACGTTGTGAAAGCTCTAAAAAAAAAAACATTTTATTGTTTTTTCTCTGACGGTTTTTCCTGCTGGTTTTGACAATCATTTTGAGATTTACTTATTTTAAAAATGTAATAAAAACGATTACTGTAATTATGTGCCGCAAATAAATGAATGATCGTTTCAATGACCTTGCCCTGTGACCAGCATATTAACTAAGTAAGGATAACTAAGCTTGAGATAATATAAGTATGATAAAAAATCTAATCGTGTAATGCTTCGATATATCATAGTTACACCAAGCACTTAGAGCGATGTGCTAATTTTAATTTGTCTAAGATAAAGGGTGCATTGTATCCTAGTTTAGGCAATTAATTAATTTGATCTGAACGGTCAAAGCTTGTGGTTAAAGCGTTCAGGTGTCATTCATTGTACTGAAATAAATAATATTCCTCCAAGCAGTCAAATGTTTGAGTTATGTTAATTTTACCAACTTTTACTTTCCTTCCTAAAAATTGTATACTAATTATTACAACTTCGCTATCGTAACCATCATACATATATCTAACTGCATTTTTTCGTTTTATTTGAGTGGTCAAGGTGTTTTGCTGTTATTCTTTAAGCGCTAAGTATAACGATATTTATCTGACCGGTCTGTGTTAAACTCTAATAAACGAAGTCGTACGCGTCCGCTAGTATACATATTATAAATATAATTCGTCTTTTTACTCTTTTCATTTATTATAATCTGATTTATATTCATATATTGCTTTTACAAGTCAGTCGTACAGTCGACAAACTGGAGCTCTGACCCACCAAGGAACTATGTCAAACTGACATTAAAAATTAAATCGTAAGAAGTCTCTTACTATTTTACTTGGTATATCAATTTGACAAAGTTTTATGGTGGGTGGGTACGGTGGCGGGTTTCATTTCGTTGATAATAAGTCCGTGTCACGACCGGATAACTAAGTGGTTCGCGACCCTGACTACGAAATCAGAAGTCACAGGTTCCAATTCCGATAGGGGCAAACATTTGTACGATGTATTTAAGTATGTGTTTACATATTTAAGTATATACAACCTTTGTCCAGTAACTCATAGTACAACTAGTCTTAATTGTCCTAAGATATTTATGTATGGCAGTCCTTGGTACAAGTAGATGCTTCGTTAAAACAATACCGCAACTAAACGTTTCTAAATAACTCAAATACGATTATAGTCATAGATAGTTTAACGCCGCCATTAAATACCTACGATATTACATTCAGAAAATTTTATAGCAACCTATTTCAACATAAATAGGATTATGAGTATTAGGTATAACTACTCGAGCGCCGATTATTCCTTATCAAAACATCAAATCTCTTCATGATTAGAGTATAATCTCTTTTTGTTACGGACAGCGGCTATCCGATATGCCCATTAAAGCCCAATATTATACCTGCCAGCATGATATTGTACAGGTGGACACATGACTGATATGACAGCCTACACTGATTGTACCATATATAGCTCTTATCAGCAATTACATAATCATGTCGTAAAATTAAAATATGTTTTAACAAATCACTCGGAATCACAGTATGTATCTATATCTATATTAACGATTGATCAAAACACTAGCTGTGCCCGCGTCTTCACCTGCGTAAAAACATATAGCGATCGTCCGCGACTTACGCGGAGTAGCCTATGTCCGTCAGGGATAGTGTAGCTTTCTATCTGTGTAACAAAGTTTCAATCTTTTTTATATTAGTGTAGAAGTGTAGGTAGTGTAGATGTAGATTAGTATATCATCTTTTTCTTTACTTTTACATAGTATACAACAATGGCGCTATCTGTTCCTGTCCGCCTTTATATCTTCGGTCGTTTGCTCCTAAACCACGCAACAGATTTCGGTACGGGTTCGACTGTCATTTAGAGATTTTTCACTGAAGGTTTTTTTATGTACATTAGGTACAGTAGGGGAAATATATTCATGTACCACCTTAGAACCCTATCGCAATGACGCGACGCTTTAAACGCCGGCTATGTCATACAAATGTCATGCGTATGTCTCTTCGTCTAGGTTCTACGGTGGTACGTGTTTCAATTTCCTTGACTGTACATCGTAATAGTACCCGTGCAAAGCCGGGGCGGGTCGCTCGTATAGTATAATATATATTATCAAACCGCGATTAGAATATAATTGGAGAGTAGGTAACGTCAGCACACTGTCATTTCATAGACTTGCGTCAAGCTTCAGTCCTATATGTATGAAATGACAGTGGGCTAACGTTACTCTACAATTATATTCTAATCGCGGTTCGATAATACCTAATCTAAGTATATAAGTTCATCTGATTTCATCGCAGTTTTATAGTAATTTACCATATGTATGGTATAATATTTTTTGAAATAGGGATTGACGTACTGTCCGACCGAAACTAGTGTTTACAACCGAAACCGCAATAGAATTTCGGTTCCTGTTCCAGTTGCGGCCGAAACCGAAACTTAATACTTCGAAGACAATTCTAGAGTACTTATATTTTTAAGCTTTTGCTCATTTAGCTCTAACATCTAAAATGTTACAAGCAAAACAAACAGACAAGTAACAACGCACCAGTGGGAATTTCGCGAGATGAAGCCGACAGTGACGCTGACACTTCCTGCGGCCACTCCACTACGCCAATCGCTCCTCGCCTAGATTCCTGAAGCCTAAATTCGGTATCGGTCTTAGTTTCGGCAGGTTTTCTGCCGAAAACGAAAGCCGTAACTAAGTAAACCGCAACTCGCTGAAACCGAAAGTTCGGTCGGCCACAAGATAAAAGGTGGAAGTTGTGAGGGTTTTGTGGAACTCCTTAATGGATAACAGCTGGATAGTATTCTATTCATACCTACTATAAAATTACTTAGAGAGAGGAGCCCAACATTAAACAACTAGTGAAGATAGGGTACGTACTAAATGTTCAATTTTAAACAGACTAAAAAAGTAAGGTTCAATTTTTTTGTTTTCTTTCATGTACATGCATTGTTGACTTTTTCACGATGGCGCAAACAGGCACGAGGCTCGCTTGATGGTAAGCAGTTGCCGCCGCCTTCATCATATCCTAATTAATACAAATTATTAATTATGGTATTATGAAGAGGTGAAAATAAAGGTATAATAATATATTTTTTTGTTATAGAACTTAAAATTAAGCATTTAATTCCTTACTTTTTAAAAATTGGGTAGTTTGTATTTTTAACTATCTTATCAGTCTGCCCATGAACGTGAGACCTGAAAAAGGCCTCAAATGTCGGAAAATTAAATAAGTTACATGTAATATACGCGATATAAATCGATTAAACTGTTTTATTTCAAGAATAAATTATATGTAAGTAATCTATCAGCTTGACAATAGAAAGTAGGTCTGATAAGAATGATGAGTGATAATAATTAAAACAACATTGTTAATCCAAGTGATTAATAATGAATGATTAAGCTAATACGAATTTGTTTAACTAGAGTAAATGAATACAATTCCCAATTTGAATATTGTGTACAATGACACCTAGAATATGAATTGGTGTTGACCAATGATTTGCATGTGTTTTTAGTTCATTGTATAAATCATTGAATTGTAATTTTATTTTTAAATATGTAAATACCACTATCTATCAAAGAATAACTTGGTTTAGAGCAATTTTGGAGTTTGAATGTGTAGCTCGGCTAGTATGAACAGCTCCAGTTTAGTTAATGTGGTCCTAGGTTTAATAACATTACTTTTTTTATAATGAACCATAGTTTTGTTTTAAGAGTGTTGCTGGCCTAGTAGGTTAGGGTGTTGAACTGCCACCAATGAGACCAATGACTTTTTCTAACTTTTGTTACAGCAACTTTCTTATGGTGAGGGACAACATTGTGAGGCACCTTGCCTTCTTTATCTTTATCTTTATATAGTATTAAACAAAGTCAATATCCATTTCCTGTCTGTCTTCACATCTTCAGCCATATCTTCTAAACCACACATAAATGAATGTGTGACCTCCTTATCAGTTTGATTTCCCTATAACAAGAGTTAGGGAGGTCAGATGGCAATTGCTCCAATATAATAACCTGACCTGCCTGGGATCATGGTCAAAGCATACGGCAAATGAAGCAACGGGAAATAATGCTATGATGATGATGAAATAATTTCCATGGTGACAGAAATCATTGACCAATGCACACCTGCAAATTAAATTAATGGTGTGTGTGAAGTTTCCAATCATCATATCATTTGGGAACTGAAGCCCAATCCCTTGCATTGTGAGAGGGTTGTGGCCAACAGTGGGCCAATACAAGTTGAAAAATTATTAAAATATTTTTACCTATTTAAATAATGAAATAAAGTAATTAAACTAGAAATTAACCCCTTAGTTTCCGCTGGCGGCATGTGCCGCCAGTCAATATTTGGCAATCTATCTTTATTATATTAATTAAATATTAATAAAAAATCTAAATAGCATTTAGGAATTTACATTGGCGGGCAGTTGGAACCTGGGGGTAATAGTTTAGTTAACATGCGAGATAAGAAATATATTAATAGTCTACTTAATAGGTACCTATGGTATTTTTAGACAATTTCTCCGTGTCTCTTGTTTTTCATTTGCCCTTTGCCCTTACCTTTACATCGAAGCTTAAGTAATGAATGTAATACGTAATTAAAATCAACTAAAAATAGATCCAACTAGACATCTAAGAAAAGCTCGCTAAAAATAGATTTGCGAATCTTTGGAAGGCGGAAGATTCTGTGCAGCCAAATAAAAACATTATACAAAGATATAAACACTTACCAACGTAGGGACGTATGCCTTGTTGCAAGATGCCCTTTCGTTCATCCATTTCACACCCCTCAGCTTCTCCCAAGGAAGATTGTTGTGGAAATAAATCTTACTTTTATTGAACTTTGTTTTAAATTTCATTATCATCACAGAAAATAAACTCAAAACGTCACCCATTTCAAAAATATACCGCGAGACGAAATGTAAATGGTCATGAAACTGACAACGGCACGGCTGATTTAGTTGAGACGTTCAAAGTCATGTTATTTATTTAATTACATTTTTTTTGGATTTTAAAATGATATTTCAGTAGCTTCCGCACACAGCCGCCGCGGGTCGATTCAGCATGACGTCTGATTGAGCACAGACGGAACACACCACAGACTAGTGATACTAAGCGTCTGACATACAAATGTAATGTATCTTTCCTATGATATGTATATAGAGACACTAAACTACTGTCTCCCGGTACCGGTAGTACCGGTAACGTACATAATCGGCAAAACGGGCCACCTGCCCCAGGTGGCAGCTTCAAGGGGCGTCAAAACCCTATATTTGTAAACTTTTTTAACAATTTATCTCAAACGCTGGAGAAAAGGGGCGCGCGCAAGACAAGCACGTTTCTGCCCCAGTTTTTTAAACCCAAGTTGCAGGGCGAAATTAATGATCATTTACATGGTACTTTCGCATGCGATTTGCAGTACAATGCTAGCTACCCAGGTACGGCATGATCGATCGATTGATTGAGCCACGCAATGTAATGAAACATGCATACTCGCCCCATTCAAATGTTACATGTTTGTCACAATCCTGCTTTTGTTTTATAGTTAGTATTTTATAAAATAAAAATGCTAGTGTAAAGTTAACTTTGATTTGTATTGCTTACAAAATAACTTATAATATACAAAAATGTAGTCAGGTAGCAGTACCAGCAGAGGCGGCGTAAGGCGTGGGCGGTATGGGCCCACGGCCTCGCAGTGCTGCAGTGCAAAGGGCCTCGCGCCTCACAGCCGAAAATAAATTTGTTTATATTCCCTTCTTCTTGCACCGCCAGAGGGCCTTGCGAGATGTACCTTGCCCACATTCAGTTTAGGTCTTGCGCCGCCACTGAGTACCTGGACTGGACCCTCAAAGAGATCTACACAGGCTCTTACTCTCAACAATAGTTGGATGTCATTCTTAAACATCTCTCTGAAAGTGTAGATATATCTGCTGCTGACTGTAAGTATAACCTGGGAGCAATAATTGTATTGATACTAGCTTGCATTCTATAGTGAGACCTAAAAATTACTTTCAAATATTTGAAGTAGTCTTTTTATTTCAGCAATTCTCGCAGCTTGTGCCTGCACAGGGACCATTGCTTGAGACACCTCCTCTCCCTTTGCGAGGATAGTGTACATGCTCTTAATATTGTTGTCCATGGCATCGCAAGTTTTCCCCACAGCATCTTTGTACACCTCCATGTTTTCTGCAGTGAGTGAGGAGTTGGAATGTAATATACTTGATAGATTCTCAATCAAATTGTCTACTGACTGTGCTATTCTTTGAGCTTCATGTTCCAAGTCATTTAAGACTGTTATGTCAATTTGCCCTATTTGAGGCGCTAGTATTTGTCTGTAAAGTTTACCCGAAGGGGTACTGGATCTTGATGCACTCGAGCTTCCAAAAACAGGGGTTTCGCCTTTTTTTGTTATAGGGCTAGAGATTTTAATCTTGAATTCTAGATCATCTGCAACATAATGCGTCATGTCTCCTTCATACCTGACGTGACCGTCCATGTTTAAGGGGTATTTCTCCTGTTTACGATTCTCTGAAGGTAAATCGTAAGGTCTGGAGGGTCCGGGAGCTTTGTCCAGCTGTTCGTTGGGTCCGTGGTCCGAGTGGAACGATATTTCGCTGTACGATGCCGTCATGCGCGCTGATATCTCATCATCCATATCGTCTTGTTTATTGGGTGGGTCTTCCATGTCCGGGGAACCGAGTTTATTAGTGCCGTCAGCCATTCTTTTTTTGTTTTAGCGATCCTTCTTTTGAAGAGGATGTCTGTACCAGTATTGCAATATTTTCATTAAAGGATTGTTAAAATTGTGTTGTTTATGTAAATTTGCCCATACAATTTGAACAAGTTCTTAAAAACATTCAGAGTATTTTGACAGACAGACACAGTGTTGCCAGGTAGGTAAATTGAAAATGAGGTAGCAGTGGTCTTAAACGCGAATTTTCCGCAAAAAGTGGAATGTACAATTCTAACATTTACATTCATTTAAAGTTTTTACTTTTTTAGTGTACCAGTGTTTTTAACTGATTGTTCCTATAAGCAAGGGAAGTCTTCGAGTATATTCTATGAAAGCGGAAGCGCGTTGGTTTAAGGTGGAGTATCCATTGTAAAACTTAAATAAAGAACGAAGTATGAGTCTGTCATTGTCCGAGTGTGAAAAAACAGTACAAAGAGCGGAAAAGCGGCGTATCTGGCAACACTACTGACATCATAGACATTCGACATTGTTTTTTTATTTTTTCCCACTTAAGATTAAGCAAAAATATAAAGACCATACGGCCATAGCTGACAAAGAAGGTTTATATTTTAAGCTAAATCGTTTTGTTTTATTTTGAACCGACTGCTGCCAAAAGAAAAGATCATGTGATGGTTATTTAAAAGTGAACGATGACATTATAATACTGAAATAACTTACCGCTGGTTCCTGCCAAAAACCAGCTTCTTGAGAGAGGCAAGAGAGAGGTTAATGATTTGGTAATGATCAAGTAATGATATGATACATAGAAATAGTACAACATGGAAAGAGTGTTAAAATTGTAAGCGATATTTTATTATCTGATCTCTTTACTTTAAATGGCAATACAATGTGTCAAAAAGAGATGACTACATACTCTAAACTCCTCTTCAATTGACTCCCTGTACACGACCAATAGACAAAACGGTCACCTTTGGCTATGGTAATGTATACATTAAGGTAGTATACTCTACGTTTTTCTTATTAATTTGCAGGTTTTACTACCTTGACGCACACAAAGGTGACCATTTTGACAGCTTTGGCTATGTACACTTGACAAGTATTGAGGCTATATTCATGCTTTAGTCCTTCATCCAAGATATGGGCCCCTATTCTGGGTTCATGCGAGATTCATCTCGCACGAGCATATCTGTCAAATCCCAAGGAAATCTGTCATTTTTGACGTATGTGGCATGCGAGATAGCGTCTCGCATGACCCGAGAATTGGGGTCCTGATAACATTGATTGACAACGGAGATTGACACTGACAACGGACATTTGCAAATAAATTGAGAAATTGAGTATGAAACTGCTTTACTCAAATAGCTTAAGGAGGAGGAATATGAGAAATATTAAGTTTTACTTCACGGTGCAACTTGTGAGAAAATATGATTTATACACAGAAATCTTAGGTTTTATGGCGCTTCATTATTCGTGAATTACCCATATAAAACGTTTGAATGCGCAGTTAATTTAATCGTCCCAAACTTAACCACCACTCTTGAGTATTCCCAAAAATTTAACTTATTAGATTAAATTTGTTAATCTAATAAGTTATATTTTTGGGAATACTCAACAGTTTTAAAATTAGCTCGTGACACAGCACCTTTATATTACAAATGGAAACAATACAAAGTACCCGTTAAAAATTTTAAACCAAGATTTATATTAACTGTATTAAATTCAACGTTGATAATTAATCTCGTTTTATTATAATATACATGCATAAAATAATCCTGAGAGTAAAAATTTCTTTGCGGGAATTTTTGACAGTTGTCAAAATGTCAATAAAAACATAATACTCACAGGCGGTATGGTAGTGAGAGTGACTGAGATTTTTCTGAAATCATTTCTCAATCCTTGCGCTAATTTTACCATGGCTGAGTTATAAAAACGTTGAGTTATTAGAGCTTAGCAAAAGGCGAATTCGATCGGTGAGTTTAGCTATCCCATATTGCTGGGGTCGTGCTCGTTTCAACACGATCGGTCGTTTAACATGGCGTTCGTCGACATGTGCGGATGAATTGCTTTATTCTTTGTCGTGTTCATTTCTGTCTCAGAGTGTTCATTCAGTGTTTGTGAGTAGACATTCTTGTATGTAACTGTGATTGTCTGTTACATAACGAATTTATGGGTCTCGGGTGTAAGTTTGCGGGACTGAAATAGTAACTGCAATGGTGAAAACCCGACGCAGTAACGGAGAAAACGGGGAGGTGGAGGAAGGGAACGAGGTCCCGAACGACGTGGGCAGTGTCTCTGACGAGAAGGTGAAATGTTCTCAATGATATGTTTGATATGGACCTTCACTATGTATGCCATCCTCCTCGCCTGACCCTGTTCCCCTTCAAACCTAGACTGCACTCGCGCATGAGCTTAGTACCACTGTTTTTGTGAATATAATATATTTGTCCTGTTTCTAGTTTGATGTTTTAATATCTTCTTCCTTTGTTAAATCAAAAGTAGCATGCTCTCTTTATGTTGCATCTACCTAAGCTATTAAATGTTGAAGAAATATAAAAGATACAATTCAATTTTATAGTCACCTTGACGCTGTTGTTACAGTAATAGATAACTTGTACTTATCTAATGTTTGTAGGCTTCTAATTGGTCACAACGAGAACTGAGAAGCAGTCAATATAAAGTTACAAGGAAAATACAACGCTGGCCTACCAAGAAATGTAAGTTGATGAATTAAAACATTAATTATTGTAATGTTTGAACAGTATTGCTCAAACTAAATGGTAACTCCACCTCTTTGCATCAGAGTTTTTTTTCAGGAGAAATGTATGAAGGAATGGTTTGAATTTTAATTTAGACATCTGAATACTTTAGCCAAGGTTTTTAACAATTACCCCTAACTTACTATTTAGGTGTGAAAGGAGTCAGTGTTTTGTGCTTGCACCTAATATTAGGATCACCTTGAGAAATATTTATTCATTATGCACAAATCATTCTAATTATTAAATTATTACAGACAGTAGAAGAGTTCGAACCATAAAGATGCCACGCATTGTGTTTCCGGAGAGTGATACAGAGCCTGAAAAATATTCTAGGAGGTAAGGCTGCTACTTCATATATTTCCAGTTTTTTTCCCAATAAAAATAGCAAAAACATAAGATACAGAAATACTTTAAAAGACACAATGAACAAAGATGTTTATGTTTTGATTGCTTTAAAGTTTGCATAACAAAATCCATCTCAATGCTCATGATATTTCTCTGGTATGTCAAACCACAGAGATATGAAAATTTGCTTTAATTTATATTCACAAACCTGAATCCTGGCACCACAGATCAAAGGTGCAATTTTTGAATCTTATTAGTTGACTAAAGCTCACCAAAATGGCTGAATCTCAATGAAAAAAGGCAGTTTTGGTGAGCTTTAGTCACCCATTGAGATTCAAAAATCATATCTATTGAACACTAAAGACAAAATATTTTATAAATTTTAACTTCAATGCAAAAAAGGTTATGAAATAATTGACAAACTAAACTAAGTTACAAAATATTTTATATTTTGGGCACAAATTATCCTATATATTAATGTAAAATATACTTATTTTTAATAATTTGAATAAATCTGATTAGATGCGAAACTTCATCCCATAAACGCGGCGGCATGTCATGCACGCTAATTTCATATGAATAAAAATTAACCAAAGGTTTTTAATGGTGGGCATCACTGTCCTTATTAGAGAAAAACGCGTGGTGGGGATGATGTATCGCTTTCTCGCTTGTAAATAGTATTTATACATATGGATGGAAGGGTAACATGTCATACATTCTTAAAAATGGTAGAGTATGAAGAACATTTTAACTAATGAAAAGTATAAAAAAAATGCAACCAGCCTGGAGAATCAAGTGAACAATAAAAGAGAACATCAGCGTCTTAGGCCTATAATAAACTTTCGTAGGTCGCGCCAGGTGCGAGTGTTCTTCGCGGACGACAATGACTCCCCCAACCGGAGCATGCGCATGCAACACAGCCGCGGGCCTCGCAAGAATTATATGGAGGACAGCGAGGACAAACCGATCCAACAAAGTGAGACACTTCTACTAAAGTTTAACCACGTAGAGTCGCGGCGGCACAGATAATCCGGAGTCTGCAGGATATATGCAGACTCCGGATTATCGGGTGCCTTGCGAGCTAAGCTTAGAGTTAAAACCTATAAATAAGAGCCAAGTCACAGTATATAAATAAAGCAGTACCGAAACTAGGCCTATTTGTTGATACATACGCTCCGGTGGATCGTTAGGGTTGGCCTCTTAATTGTACTAAAATTGAAAAGTTATATTTTTATTATTTATAACAACATTCACTTGGGTTCTATAATGATCTAATTTAATGAAACGAATTAACGAGTTTACAAATAAAATTGGGTGATTAAAAAAACATCAACATTTTAAGAACTAAGGAAAAATAAAAGCTCCGGTTTTGAAGAACTCGAGTTCAAGCAGTCATATTACGACGCAATACTTTTGTGGCATCTTTAAAAAGATCGCGCACTGTCTCGGTCTCGGGCGCTCCCGGTAACGATAAACGCAAAGCGCGTCCACTCGTCTCCACGCGGCAACCGCGACTGACAGCACCGCGAACACCCCTTAGCGACCGTGTTGAGCGTGCGTCTACGGGAGTACGCCGGTTTCGAGCGTTTGTACGTAGATTACTTACCGCTTATATGTATACTGTGGCCAAGTCTCAAATAGAAATGTTACGTCACATTTACGACCGCACGAATGCACCAACCACTGCGGTGTAAGCGTCCCCCGCGCCCCGCCATTTTTTGGTAGCTTTGGTTACTCGGTAAAGTTAGATTACGATGGTGGCTGTAAGTTTTTGTTACAATAAAGACTCCTGCACGTTATTTATGGCGGTTTGATATCACTATTCCCGTTTTCAGAACGATAAAATTAGATATGACACGAGTGTGGTCATTTCGCGGTAAATGACGGCTATGGTACCTTGTGCTGCCTAGGTAGCTTATAGCAGACACTCTTACCCAACTCTCGTCGTGTAGGCGATTGTAGAAGAATTAAACGTGAAAACTTGACATTGTTTATCTTGAAGCAAACAATTGTAGCTAAGTACTTTAGTATTGCATTGTCATCCAGTTTATATATGTTGGCTAAATATCATGGTAATTAGATAACAAAGTGTGGATCATAATCAACTTCCTAGATTTGTTTAGGTACATGCATTGCTACGTACCTATAGGTGTCAGCAAATCTTTTGCTTGATGACCTTATGTTCACTAGAGAAGGACAGATAGAAACGCTGGCAGTTGTAATGCAAGGACAGCCTGATTGTTATTTCTTTTATGCTAATTGATCTTTCTTTTCCTTCATGTTTGTTGCCACCTTTTTTTTAGATGTCAGAAGAAGTTGCCGCAAACGCAAGCTCCTCCATCACAACTTTAACGAAAGCTGGATCACCAACGAGCTGAAGGTGAAAGGTTACCCGGACCTGTACGGGTTTCCTGGGTCCAGTTCATCTGATGAATTTACTTCCGGTGACGAAGCGAGGGTCTCCAGTAAGAAGTTGGTGACTGTTGGACAGGTATAGCTTAACTATATTTTAAAAACGCAATTTAGCGAAAACAAATTGCAATTCTTCTCTAGCGACGCAATCGCTATTCGCGATTCAAATCTCGAACGTGGCCAATTTTGCGATGCAGTCGCGATTCGACACTCGAACAAAGACCACTGATACGATGCACCGCGTGTTCTCAAAATGTGCTTTTGCACCTCCGCAAAAAGTGCTTTAGACGCCCAAAAAGTAGTCTTAAGAGGAGTGTGAACCCAGCGCTCTCCATACAAACGGCGATAACGTTTTCCACCCTTTAAACCTTAACCTAAAGCCATGATTTTTTTGTATGTTATCATTATGCCCTAGAACTAGGTTTGTATGTTTTGATTTTTTAAATATTCTTAATAGTTTCAAAAAAATTGACGCTTTTGTGTTTTGTATGAAAGTCCTAAAATGCAAATATTGTCAAATCTATGAAGAATATTGAAAAAAACAAAACATACAAACCTAATTCTAAGGCATAATGACAACATACCAAAAAATCATTGCCATAGGTTAGAGTTTAGGGGGTGGAAAACGTTATCGCTGTTTGTATGAAGAGCGCTTTTTGGGGCTGGGTTCACACTCCTCTTAAAACGAATGTAATCCAGCCTATTGTTCATCGCACTATCTAACACAAATCTTATCGTAAATAAAAACATTAAAAATAATTAGGGAAAATATTAATGTAAGTATTATTTTCTTGTCCAGACCCACAGCCTCCCGCCAAACAACACAGATGAGGATATACAGCTTTCCCGGCAGAGAAGAACTTCAGCGAGATTCACGAATAAGAAAGCAAATGTGAGAAGACTAACATTTCTCATTTCTTCCAAATCCTGCAGGAACTGTGAATAATCACAAAATTAATTATTGTAGATTTATTAGTTATTAACATATGCACCAAATAGCCATCAGAAAATGAAGGTTTCTTTATTAAGCTGTACATACATACATAAGCCGTGGATGTGCTATGTATTTGAATATGTATTTATTTATTTATGTCTGTTATCTAGTACTCATAGTACCTACAGGCTTTGCCTAGTTTGGGTCAGTTAAATTGGTGTAATCGTCTCAAGTTTAAAATGATAAAACCAAAAAAGATTTCCATCCTATACCTACAGATAATGTAACATGAGTCTTATTCTTTATGGGTTAGGATGCAACAGAGTCCGACTCTGAAGCCGAGAACAATCAGACTGTCATAGAGAAGAAACCGCCAGCGGAGGTCAATGAGTCAGCCACTAGTGCCATTATAGATAACCATGAGGTCAAGAAAGAAGAAGAAAAAGAACCGCCCAAGAATGTACAAGACCAGGATAGCGAGAGGTAAGCGGAAGGTTGGCCCATGAGCGGAAAGCCTCTTTGATTCTGTATTCTTCTCAATGCGTTTCGTATTGCTTTGGCGTAGGGTACTTCCTCTGAATTCCTAACTATAGTTTAGGAAACAACCCCCTTGGTACATCAATTTCTGTAACTGTACATTTTGCATAAACTCACTAAAGCTATTTTAGTGAAAACATGTTTGGTATGTGTCATCGTGAAGATTGGCTTCGAAAGGAAAGGAAGTAACATTTTTTAATTAGAAATACATTTTTATGAACAAGGGGTAGTTGGTTAAAAAGACAAACATAAAAGAAAAACTCACAGCAAATTTTGATTTTAACATTTGACTCTTATTCTTTAGTCTTCCAACAATCAATCTTATTTTAAGGCAAAAGTGACAATCCTGCAAAAGTTAGGTGTTAATGGCTGGAACTTTGGGAGCGAAAAGGCCTGATTACCCTACATAGAAACGTACAAGTTGGGTAATTTTCCAGTTCGCCCTCTTTTCTAGGTTTTGATAATGGGTCTATGTTTTATTGTTTTTTAAATTTTAGCAACCAAGGCCCAGCGAGGTCCACGCGGGGGAGGGGGAGGAGAAGGCAAAAGAAGGAAGACAGTCAACAAGATACGGGTAATACTTATTCGAATTTCGATAACTTTTTTCAAATTAAAAACCGATTTCATAAGTCAAAGTCAAAAGAAATCTTTTTATTAACAACAAAAGAAACAAAGTGATCACAGAAAAGAAAATAGAAAAGTTAAAAATCTAATTAAAATTAAAATGAAAAAATATTCAGATTATATTTTTATTCATATTAGGCTCACAGGTACCGTTTCTGAACGTCATAAAATTTATCACCGGTTCGGAAAAACCTCTGATGAGAAGATACCGGCAAGAAACTCAGCGAGGTGAGCTCATACGAGCTTCTGATCTGCCTGGTATTAATCGGTTAAAAGGCTATTCATCTCCTAATTTTCCACCAATACAGTAAAAATAGAATATTTTCTCCAAATTAAATTAAAATGGGACCAACCTCGAGTATAACCAATTCAAATAAAAAAGAATCATTGAAATCGGTTCACAATTGGCGGAGTTTCGCGTAACTTACACAGTAAAAATAGTCGAATTACAATTTTTTTTCAAAAATATTGCCGACCAATCGCTCAAAGGTTAACTGAAAGTGCTGTGTAAAATATTATTTTGATGTTAACCTTGTTTTTGTTTGTGGTAGAGTTTGTATACATACTAACTATTTATTGACAGTGAATTTAAAAAAATAACGTGTGGTCTATGGGCATGTCATTTTGACATTTATTTTTATTTTATACCGATTTTATGTTGTGTTTTTAATGTTTTTTGTTTGTGAATGCAATCATGTGCCGTAAATTATTAATGATGTGATGCCCTTAAAAATAAATTAAAGGTATATTTGATTGAATGTCATGGTTTGCTAGATGATTTTTTCATTTGACTGCTTGGGAATCGTGATTTTGGATATACCTACATTTGTTGGTCAGCTTGAATGAATTTCTTTTGGAATTGCATTAGACTATTGAAGTTAGTTATTAGTAGAAATTGGGATGGTGTGGACACTAACTGACTATAGTCTGTCTACTATTTGGGTCTACAGGGTTTAATCAATAACAGTCTGTTAAACGTTTTATTGGTAAATTTAAAGTCAGAATCTCTAAAATACGTCTGTACAATTTGCAAAAGAATTTTCACGAAACAATACTTCGAAACCAACTCCGAAATCCAAATAAGCGTTCTGTTTGATCGGAATAGGGCGCTTTGCTTTCCTACAAAGTTCCCATTTTAGGAGTAGGGACCTTTTATATGACAATTTGAAAATGAATGACAATTATGACAGTTATTTGTAGTGCAGACTCGCATTGTTCTGACCCGAATGAAAGGAGAGTGCTAACGGGAAGATTTTGAACTCATGAGTAACTGTGGGGGCGGTGTGTAGTGACGGAGTCGTCGTCGGAGTCCGGTTCCGAGCTGACGCTGAGTCGCGCGCCGCGCCGCTCCAACCGCACGCGCCAGCCCAAGCCGGCCTTCGTGCAGATCGCGCAGCGCGAGACCCGCGGCCGAGGTCAGTGTCCCGCAGCTTGCCGCTAACCACTCCAACCGCACGCGCCAGCCCAAGCCGGCCTTCGTGCAGATCGCGCAGCGCGAGACCCGCGGCCGAGGTCAGTGTCCCGCAGCTTGCCGCTAACCACTCCAACCGCACGCGCCAGCCCAAGCCGGCCTTCGTGCAGATTGCGCAGCGCGAGACCCGCGGCCGAGGTCAGTGTCCCGCAGCTTGCCGCTAATCGCTCCAACCGCACGCGCCAGCCCAAGCCGGCCTTCGTGCAGATTGCGCAGCGCGAGACCCGCGGCCGAGGTCAGTGTCCCGCAGCTTGCCGCTAATCGCTCCAACCGCACGCGCCAGCCCAAGCCGGCCTTCGTGCAGATCGCGCAGCGCGAGACCCGCGGCCGAGGTCAGTGTCCCGCAGCTTGCCGCTAATCGCTCCAACCGCACGCGCCAGCCCAAGCCGGCCTTCGTGCAGATTGCGCAGCGCGAGACCCGCGGCCGAGGTCAGTGTCCCGCAGCTTGCCGCTAATCGCTCCAACCGCACGCGCCAGCCCAAGCCGGCCTTCGTGCAGATCGCGCAGCGCGAGACCCGCGGCCGAGGTCAGTGTCCCGCAGCTTGCCGCTAACCACTCCAACCGCACGCGCCAGCCCAAGCCGGCCTTCGTGCAGATTGCGCAGCGCGAGACCCGCGGCCGAGGTCAGTGTCCCGCAGCTTGCCGCTAATCGCTCCAACCGCACGCGCCAGCCCAAGCCGGCCTTCGTGCAGATTGCGCAGCGCGAGACCCGCGGCCGAGGTCAGTGTCCCGCAGCTTGCCGCTAATCGCTCCAACCGCACGCGCCAGCCCAAGCCGGCCTTCGTGCAGATTGCGCAGCGCGAGACCCGCGGCCGAGGTCAGTGTCCCGCAGCTTGCCGCTAACCGCTCCAACCGCACGCGCCAGCCCAAGCCGGCCTGCGTGCAGATCGCGCAGCGCGAGACCCGCGGCCGAGGTCAGTGTCCCGCAGCTTGCCGCTAACCACTCCAAC
This sequence comes from Ditula angustiorana, assembly GCA_963691745.1. Classification (NCBI taxonomy): domain Eukaryota; kingdom Metazoa; phylum Arthropoda; class Insecta; order Lepidoptera; family Tortricidae; genus Ditula; species Ditula angustiorana. The sequence continues at coordinate 10,646,476 of OY829485.1, forward strand.
CGCACGCGCCAGCCCAAGCCGGCCTGCGTGCAGATTGCGCAGCGCGAGACCCGCGGCCGAGGTCAGTGTCCCGCAGCTTGCCGCTAATCGCTCCAACCGCACGCGCCAGCCCAAGCCGGCCTTCGTGCAGATTGCGCAGCGCGAGACCCGCGGCCGAGGTCAGTGTCCCGCAGCTTGCCGCTAATCGCTCCAACCGCACGCGCCAGCCCAAGCCGGCCTTCGTGCAGATCGCGCAGTGCGAGACCCGCGGCCGAGGTCAGTGTCCCGCAGCTTGCCGCTAACCACTCCAACCGCACGCGCCAGCCCAAGCCGGCCTTCGTGCAGATTGCGCAGCGCGAGACCCGCGGCCGAGGTCAGTGTCCCGCAGCTTGCCGCTAATCGCTCCAACCGCACGCGCCAGCCCAAGCCGGCCTTCGTGCAGATTGCGCAGCGCGAGACCCGCGGCCGAGGTCAGTGTCCCGCAGCTTGCCGCTAACCGCTCCAACCGCACGCGCCAGCCCAAGCCGGCCTGCGTGCAGATCGCGCAGCGCGAGACCCGCGGCCGAGGTCAGTGTCCCGCAGCTTGCCGCTAATCGCTCCAACCGCACGCGCCAGCCTAAGCCGGCTTTCGTGCAGATCGCGCAGCGCGAGACCCGCGGCCGAGGTCAGTGTCCCGCAGCTTGCCGCTAACCGCTCCAACCGCACGCGCCAGCCCAAGCCGGCCTGCGTGCAGATCGCGCAGCGCGAGACCCGCGGCCGAGGTCAGTGTCCCGCAGCTTGCCGCTAATCGCTCCAACCGCACGCGCCAGCCTAAGCCGGCTTTCGTGCAGATCGCGCAGCGCGAGACCCGCGGCCGAGGTCAGTGTCCCGCAGCTTGCCGCTAACCGCTCCAACCGCACGCGCTAGCCCAAGCTGGCCTTCGTGCAGATCAAGCAGCGCGAGACCTGCGGCCGAGGTCAGTGTCCCGCAGCTTGCCGCTAACCGCTCCAACCGCACGTGCCAGCACAAGCAGCCTCTCGTGTGGTTCAGCAGCGCGAGACTAACGGTATGTGACCCGCAGGTTATTATCGCCAGCACAGCTTCTGCCTACCAGCCATTTTGCGGATCGCATAGTAGCGGTCCCACAGAGTGCCGTCGCCCGTGTCTCTCCCACCGAAACAGATTATTGTCGTACTTTTTTTTATCGCACGGATGGTTCCTACTTATGTTGGTGTCTACGATCGAGAGGTAACTGTGTTTGTTGCCAATTTTAACGTGAGACTAAAGAATGAGTCTTAGGCTAAGTTGAGAAAATCTTAAAGACCTGCATGCCGTCATTGACAAGATAGCATGAAAAAAGTACATCTTCTAATGTAAAAATCGTCCATCAATGCAAAAAGATTAGTACTTGTTAATCCTTCAGTCTGGGGCCTATACCACAAACATTGCAAGTGTTGAAATTTTACATAATTATGTAGTTTTTCATATAAAAATGCGACAGATATGTACAAATGCACTTGTAAATTTTGTGACATAGACCCTTGTTCCTGAATCTCCATTTATGCTGTTTTGCTGTCGTCAACAAGATGACATGAAAGAGAATGGTACAGTAACACTAGAGCTCCACATATTTCGGCAGCATCTGGCATGCAAAATTTATGAGTTATGTCCTTGTGGGTCGAATGAATAACGGTAGCATACTCGTGTTTTGCAAAAATGTAGTTAGTGATGTGATACGGCTATAATAGTCTATGCAAAAGTTACAAGATCTTCTCTGGTTTGCTATTTACCTATAGCATGAGCTTCGATCCCAAATAAAACTGCAATAGAGCATCGCGCGACCATTATAATATGGGCTTCAAGGGATATTAAAGTTTGTGATGTTGATTGAACATTCACTGTGTTTGTCTGTTTGCTGTCTTGTCCTTAATATTGTTATGTCCAAGCATGAGCAAGGGTGAAGGCTACCTTGTACTGTCCATGTCCGTGAAGTCCTCGACAAACGTTGACGGAACATTTTGTTTCAGCCAAAACATTCACAATAAGGAAGAAACCTTACAGTCTCAGAGAGAGGAAACCCAAAATTCTTCGTAGGAAAACTATCCGATGTAAGCCCTTTCTTTTCTTTTCTATACGAAAGTAGGTATGATAAAAACATTATTGTATCATGAAAGTTTTTGTCAAAATCGCGTTCATACCGAAGCTCTTATTTTGTGCTCGTTTAAGCTGTTAAAATGGTGAAGTATATTACAACCCAAATACCCATGTCCTGAAGTTACAGTTTGACTTTTCTAAATTGGCAATAATTTAAAACGCTTTACATTTTGTTGTGACCAGGCAAGCCACAAGTCTGTTTTCCATCGACGCGGTAAGAAAAAGTTAAAATAAATGTTGCCACTTTATTACTCGGAAAATTGTAACTTTGGATTGTTTTGGGCCATGGAGGAAATGTGGTACGACGGTGGAATCATTTTCTCAACAGCTCAATCGCCTACAAGCAGCAGTAGCAGCACATGCAGTTCGGACACTGAAGAGGACCTTAATGTTACTATGAAAAAGAAGTCCAAGGGCAGGTAAGATATTTACGGCTGCTTTTGTTCTCGCGAACATGCTATCTGTTTCTGCCCTCATAAAAAAAACACTTAATGGCAATGAAAACCGTATCAAAATCCGCTGCGTGGTTTAGATGGAGAAGGCGGCCGAACATACACTATACTATAAGGATGTAGGACAGACAAGCGGATAGCGACTTTACTATATAGGTACCATGTAAAGAGGAAAATACAGACTAGCCGTGGGATGTCTCATTGACAACATCTCAGGAATTGTTCTACTTTTTTTCAATTGTGAGAGTTTTTAGCTCCTATAGGGGACGACTTTTTAAAAGACCTTCTGATCGTTTACGTTATGTAAGGAACTTGTGAGTTGAGGCTGTGATGTCATTCAGTTAATGTCCGTCCAGATTTTTATTGATTAATTAGATAGGCACGACATGCTCGCCTCGCACTACCTCCACTTGAGTGTCATTCGATCATTATTTTAATTTTTACTCATCGCCTTTATTGAATCTCTTGTACACTGTAATATGATGTCACACACAACCTCCCAATCTCGAGTCGGTCGTGTAAAAAGCTCTGAATGTAATTTTGATTTTTTCAATAACATCTTTTTTCCTTAGACAAAAGTCGAAGTCCATGGACGAGAAAACTGACAGAGCACTGAGAGATATACAACCTGTAGAAGTTGATGGCAGCGTTCGATTTTCATCGGTAAGTTTTACTCGCATATATAAACCGCCTAAACAATTAAGTGACGTATCAAATCGTAAAATCAAAATTTTCTTAGATGCCTTTCTTGAGATCATAGAAACTTTATACATATTCAAGCGCTAGTTTTTGCTGGTAGATAAAAGTCATTCAAAGCGATTCTACACTGAAATTCAAAACGACCAACTTTGCCCTTAATAAAACGAGATTAGCAAAAAAGGAAATAGTAAAGTTGTCAATTCCCAACTTTGTGACCAGTTAATACATAGTAGGTACTCTTTGGACTAGCAAGAAAAAACCTTTCGAACCTGCACATTTATGTAACTCAATATAAAACCATAAGTCCAAATTCATAGGATCTAGCGGCGATGATCACTCCCCGTCAGGTGACCCGTGTGCTGGTTTGCTTCCGAAATCCTAAAAACAATAGTTCTTTTTATCAACAGGTTGGCGGGCTAGAAGAGCACATAAAATGCCTCCGCGAAATGGTCCTCTTCCCTCTCATGTATCCGGACCTCTTCAGTAAATTTAACACTCGGCCGGCGAAAGGCGTCCTATTTCACGGTCCACCCGGCACGGGGAAGACATTGCTAGCTCGGGCGTTAGCCAACGAGTGCAGCCTCGTGGGTGGAAGGAAGGTGGCATTCTTCATGAGGAAGGGAGCCGATTGCTTGAAGAAATGGGTGGGAGAGAGCGAGAGGCACTTAAAGTTGTTATTCCAGCAGGTGAGTCTACTTACACTCTATTAAAGAGGAATGCAGTTATGCTATTAAAATAGACTACCAAAACGTATGGTGCATGCACGCATCTCTTGCCTGTATGTATCTCAGACCGTGGGTATGTGTTTTTGATTTGTTCGTGTTGCGACCTGTGTACCTTAGTTTACATTGTGTACCTTAAACAGATGCACGTCTTCTATTACAACAAAGTGACAAACATTTAAGTCTGCCTGCATTAAGATGAATTAATTAACGTGTTAAAATCTACACTGTCTATTGGTAGCGTTTACGTATCGCGCTGTTTTATGTAGTCGTCAGTCGTAGTTTGGAGCCGAGCGACCTTATGTCGAATCACTCCTAAACATTGTGTCTGTCTCTAGGCGAACAAGATGAAGCCGTCGATAATCTTCTTCGACGAGATCGATGCGCTGGCGCCGGTGCGCAGCGTGCGACAGGACCAGGTGCACGCCAGCGTCGTGGGCACGCTGCTAGCCGAGATGGACGGGCTCTGCGACAGGTTCGACATTCATAACTGATTTATACATTGTTAATTGCGTAATGCGTGTAGGCGGTATCACGAGTATGTTGCATATCATTGTTGCCACTCGTTGAGTTGCTTGCCGGTATATTCTCATCAGTTTTTTTTCGAACCTGTGATAAATTTTGTGACATTATAGATGCTTCCTGTAAACCTAACCCGAATAAAGATGTTTTGACTTTACTTTATAATACTTAACAGCAATCGATCTCATTTAGGTATTCAATGATTAACCACTAGGGTTTCCAATACCGGTATTTTTAGTGTGCACAATACCGGAATCCCGGGATTGGTCATACTAGAAATACCGGTATTGGAAGCCCTTTTAACCACAGTCTGCATATTTTCTTTTGGTATCTCGAATCGTCTCCCGAGCCGCGTACGGATTGCAAGTTTAATGCCGTTTAGCGTTTGTCCGCACAATGCTATCCCTCATCGAATCTTATGGGATAAATACCTCTATCATCCCTAATATCAGCTCACAGTAGCTTTCTCCTCGATGTTCCCTCCTTGTACCGTTATCCAATTGAAGGTACATTTAATAACGTATTTCCAGGGGTGAAGTGATAATAATCGGTGCCACGAACCGCCTGGACGCGGTGGACCCGGCGCTGCGGCGCGCGGGCCGGTTTGACCGCGAGCTGCACTTCCCGCCGCCGCACTCGGCCGCGCGGCGCGACATCCTCGACATCTACACGCGGCACTGGCGGCCGCGCCCGCAGGACGACACGATAGAATACATAGCGCAGGTCGCTAGCGGCTACGGAGGTACGGCTCTTACTTATCACATGAAAGAAAGAAGGAAAATATTTGTTCAGCAAAGAACAAAAAACAAAAAATAAACAGAAGACTGTTGATGCTGATAGGGACCCCAATCAGCATATGCTGCCTGCAAGCTAAACCTTAAACCTATCGGGTGACGCCGCGCTCACTTTGACCGTATCGTCATGAATTCCTTCGCCTTTCTGTGAGAGTAAATTAAAAAAGGAGCGCTATCCAATGTCACGCCAACCTAACGTTACAACGCTTACATGTTTGAACGTTCGACGAGGTGGCATTGCTGAGAAGTCGCCGTGGATTTTGGCCCTAGTTAAGTTAGAGTTCTTCCATGTTTTGTAGAATCGATCTTGTTTGGTAAAGCTCATTGTTAGACTAATGTTAAGAAACCTACTATCCCCACCATTGCCACAGTGAATCACAGTTAAATAATTCACCATATTTATTTTGGGTTAGCCAGTTGAGTTCATGATTATATACTCCCGAGGCTTTCAACAAATAAGGGTACAGAACTATGAAGCCGACTGACGTAAAAAACATGTAAACGTTTCATCGAGTTCATCGCAAGTCGTTCAATTATGTGTAAACATATAGAAGTACTTGAAATACAAAGTTAACACTTTGTTGTTTTGTTTTGGCTGTTACAGGTTCAGATTTAAAAGCACTTTGTTCAGAAGCCGTGTTGAAAGCATTAAGAAGAGTGTACCCTCAAGTGTACGAAAGTGAATACGCGTTACTAATAGACACAAAAAATGTAAGTCGTCTCACATACCAGCTCGCGGCTAGCGAGAGAAAAATATACTAAAGAGATCGTTGGGACGGAAGAATGTAGCGATCTCTTTAGTCGAACGTTTTCTTTCTCGCCGCTCAACTTCCTCGTACAACAATCTTGTAATGGAATCGCCTAGAATTTGCATTATGGCTTACTTAAATATTTTTTGTCATATTTTTATGGGAAGCGGTGGCAAACGTGCATGCGGGTCATCTCTTTTTACTCACCGTACGAAACGCAGTAGTTTCACATCAGTATTCTGAGTATGGTACCACCTCGGTCCAGTTAGTTCATTTGTGCAGCAGCCAGAGAGTGATGCTCTAAGCGCAACAGCGACGAACTCGACGACGAGGCAGCGCCCTGTCTTGCTCTAGAGCGTCGAGCGCTAGCTCGAATGAGCGAGACAGGGCGATTTCCCAACGTGCACCTTATGATCTTATGTGCTTTTGTACCGAGACCTATGTTGAACAAATATACGATTTGAATTTCGAGTTCGATGCTGATGCGCTTAGAGAATAACAGTGCAGGAACTGGTTACGGTGTAGCTCAGGCACTAATTTATTTTATTTTGAATTTTATTTACAATACAACTAGTTTGTTGACATACAAAGAATTATTATAAGAAGCCAAACATCACCTTCCTTCCTACTAAAATTTACCCTAGAAAAAACCTCAAAACCTTGTCAATTGGCAAGCAGCGACTGCTAGCTGTCAGCAATCACTTTAGCGTCCTGGACCTCTGACATAAGCATACAGGAGCTGTATGGCTCTAACGGCCGGTGAAATTCTTGCGTGACGCGTCTCGAGCCAGCTGCAGAAAGTGGGTGACGGCGGCAGCCGCGCCGCACGTATTTCTTTAAGTCAGAATGTTGAGGGCCTCCGTTAACTCGCGCGGGTACACGGAGCGGGTGCACGCTTGTCGAAAATTAATATGAGAGCTTCCGTTAACTCGCACGGGTGCACGGAGCGGGTGCACGCCTGTCAAAAATTAGCATGAGAGCCTTCGCCAACTCGCGCGGGTGCTCATACTAGGTGTGCACTCGGACTTAGCGGAGGCGCTGGATACTGACGGTCGGCGGGCGCGTGCAGGTGGAGGTAGGGTTGCCGTATAGAAAAATTAAATGTCCTGATAAAAATCCGGACATCACCTTTAAAATCCGGATATTTCTTGTAATAGAGTTTTAAGCAAAACAAGTTTTAATTGAGATCTTTTTAACTGTAATTTATCCTTTTTAAAATTGTTTTGAACTACTACTTTTATGTATCTTTTCATTCATTAAAGCTGTGTAAACTTGGTAACAAAAACATCACGGAAACATTTTTTTATGAGGTCATTTCTAAAAATCCTGACACTTGCCAAGTCCGGCCGCAATCCGGACAAAGGGTCAAAAAACCGGACACGTCCGGACAAATCCTGACATTTGACAACCCCAGGTGGAGGTGACCCGCGCCGACATGCTGGAGGCCATGCGCGGGCTGGTGGCGGCGGGCGCGCGCACGGCGCCGCCGGCCGCGCGCCGCCTGCCGCGCCACGCCGCGCCGCTGCTCGACGCGCAGCTGGCCGCCGCCGGGGACCTGCTGCACGCCGTGTTCCCGCACCCCAGGAGGTACCCGACATACTGCAGGCCATGCGCGGGCTGGTGGCGGCGGGCGCGCGCACGGCGCCGCCGGCCGCGCGCCGCCTGCCGCGCCACGCCGCGCCGCTGCTCGACGCGCAGCTGACCGCCGCCGGGGACCTGCTGCACGCCGTGTTCCCGCACCCCAGGAGGTACCCGACATACTGCAGGCCATGCGCGGGCTGGTGGCGGCGGGCGCGCGCACGGCGCCGCCGGCCGCGCGCCGCCTGCCGCGCCACGCCGCGCCGCTGCTCGACGCGCAGCTGACCGCCGCCGGGGACCTGCTGCACGCCGTGTTCCCGCACCCCAGGAGGTACCCGACATACTGCAGGCCATGCGCGGGCTGGTGGCGGCGGGCGCGCGCACGGCGCCGCCGGCCGCGCGCCGCCTGCCGCGCCACGCCGCGCCGCTGCTCGACGCGCAGCTGGCCGCCGCCGGGGACCTGCTGCACGCCGTGTTCCCGCACCCCAGGAGGTACCCGACATACTGCAGGCCATGCGCGGGCTGGTGGCGGCGGGCGCGCGCACGGCGCCGCCGGCCGCGCGCCGCCTGCCGCGCCACGCCGCGCCGCTGCTCGACGCGCAGCTGGCCGCCGCCGGGGACCTGCTGCACGCCGTGTTCCCGCACCCCAGGAGGTACCCGACATACTGCAGGCCATGCGCGGGCTGGTGGCGGCGGGCGCGCGCACGGCGCCGCCGGCCGCGCGCCGCCTGCCGCGCCACGCCGCGCCGCTGCTCGACGCGCAGCTGGCCGCCGCCGGGGACCTGCTGCACGCCGTGTTCCCGCACCCCAGGAGGTACCCGACATACTGCAGGCCATGCGCGGGCTGGTGGCGGCGGGCGCGCGCACGGCGCCGCCGGCCGCGCGCCGCCTGCCGCGCCACGCCGCGCCGCTGCTCGACGCGCAGCTGGCCGCCGCCGGGGACCTGCTGCACGCCGTGTTCCCGCACCCCAGGAGGTACCCGACATACTGCAGGCCATGCGCGGGCTGGTGGCGGCGGGCGCGCGCACGGCGCCGCCGGCCGCGCGCCGCCTGCCGCGCCACGCCGCGCCGCTGCTCGACGCGCAGCTGGCCGCCGCCGGGGACCTGCTGCACGCCGTGTTCCCGCACCCCAGGAGGTACCCGACATACTGCAGGCCATGCGCGGGCTGGTGGCGGCGGGCGCGCGCACGGCGCCGCCGGCCGCGCGCCGCCTGCCGCGCCACGCCGCGCCGCTGCTCGACGCGCAGCTGGCCGCCGCCGGGGACCTGCTGCACGCCGTGTTCCCGCACCCCAGGAGGTACCCGACATACTGCAGGCCATGCGCGGGCTGGTGGCGGCGGGCGCGCGCACGGCGCCGCCGGCCGCGCGCCGCCTGCCGCGCCACGCCGCGCCGCTGCTCGACGCGCAGCTGGCCGCCGCCGGGGACCTGCTGCACGCCGTGTTCCCGCACCCCAGGAGGTACGCGGACGCCCAAAGGTGTTCTCATTATTTATTTACTAGCGGACGCGCGCGACTTCGTTCACGTAAAATTAGTAGCCTATGTCCGTCAGGAATAGTATAGCTTTCTATCTGTGAAAGAATTTTTGAAATCGGTTCAGTAGTTCCAGAGATTGCCCCCCTACATACAAACTGTTATATACTTTACCGGGACTGTTAGTAACTGGATGATAATTAATTAATACACCGATTACCACTCAATGTTATTTATTTAAGTTTAATGCTATCACAACCAGTGCCGGTCCGGGTGACGGCGGGGGCGGAAGTGAGTGTTGCCATCCTCGTCTATTGTTTGTGATACCAGTTCACAACACTCTCCTCCGCTACAAACAAAAAAGTATTTTTTTTTTTACAATAAATAAATCTACATGTTTTGGCTTAGCTGGTAACCCAATTACATGGTATTGTAATTACTAAATAATAAAATGACAGTTATTTAATTTTAATTAGCTGGTTTACATGCCTTTTCCAAATCAGGCCTCCTACATCTATGCGATAAGTGACACCTTCCATTGACACTCCAGCAACAGTGCCAATGGACCAAGTTGTCTTATTGTTTCTGAAATCTTTAGCCATAACCTTATCTCCCACTCGGAAAGCAATGATTCGAGACCCTTTATGATACTTTAATTGCTTTTCCTGCTCGCTAGCAATTCTATGAGAGACAGGTTGTGGCCTAAGTAATGTAAAGCGTGTTCGCAAATCCCGCCCTAACAGTAATTTCGCAGGACTTATTCCAGTCAACTTGTGGGGGCTATTTCTGTAATCAGTCAGGAAAAGATCCATTGCCGGAAGTAATTGTACTCCACTTTGCATTATTTTTTTAATTTGAGACTTAAAAGTATCAACAAATCTTTCTGCAGCCCCATTGGTCGCTGGGAAATGTGGTGGGGTGAAACTTTGAAAAACTCCTGTTTGTTTACAAAACTCTCTAAATTCATAACTAGTAAACGCAGTGCCATTATCTGTCACCAGGTGCAGCGGGTACCCAAAACGGGTATAGAGACTTTTGAAAATTGAAATTGTTTTACTTGAAGTGGTACTGGACATAATAAAAGCCTCTGGCCACTTAGAGTAGGCATCAATTATTACGATAAACATTTTACCGCAAAATGGACCAAGAAAATCCGCATGTAATCTTTCCCATACATTTGCGGGTTGATTCCAGGTGCGCAAGGGTGTTTGAGGAGGATTTTTACGGTTTTGTAAACAAATAGAGCAATTATTAATAAGTTCCTCAATATCATTATCCATATTTGGCCACCAACAAAATGACCTACCTATTTCTTTTGTCCGTGTGATACCAAAATGACTGGCATGTAATTCTGAAAGAACTGCCCTTTTAAGTGCGCCCGGAATCACCACGCGGTATCCCCATAACAAACAATCTCTATCCACACTCAATTCGTTTTTTTTCTTAAAAAATGGTGTGAGTTCATCACCCATTTCGTTTTTTTCTGGCCAGCCATCCATACAGTATCTAATAACAGCGCTTAAAATTATGTCTTTTTTTGATTCTTTTTGAATTACCTTCCAGTCTAAGGTCTGTATACTAGATGTATCTACATAATTCATGTAACCATAGTTACTACTTTCACATATTGGATGGACTTCAGACATTGGGGTCGGGTCAGACGGATACCTAGATAAAATGTCTGCTGGGTTTTTATTAGTACTAATATGCTGTATACTATAATCAAATGCTGACAGGAAAATTGCCCAATGTTGCAGCCGTTTTGCTGCCAATTTGGGTATACTTTTTTTAGGACCAAATATTTTTGAGAGGGCTTCATTGTCAGTTTCTAAATGGAAGTGGCGGCCAAAGAGGTATTCATAAAATTTGTTAATGCCAAATATTATAGCCAAGCCCTCCCTTTCAATAATTGGCTATTTTTTTTGTGCTTCGTTTAATAACTTGCTGCTAAACGCGATGGGTTTGATAACACCATTTTGATCCCTATGAGATAGGACAGCAGCCACACCAATGTCTGAAGCATCACATGTCAGGATGACTGGAAGATCTGGATTGTAATTTGCACAAATGTCTGCATTTGATAAGGCAAATTTTATTTTATTAAAGCAATCCTCGCACTCTTGTGACCAGTGAAACGATTTTTCTTTTAAGCAATTATACAGAGGCTGCAATATAATGGACATATTTTTTAAAAATCTATTGTAGTAATTCACTTTTCCCAAGAATGCACGCAACATTTTGAAGTTGGTTGGTGATGGCAGTGACAATATGGGCTTGACTTTGTCTTTGAGAATCTGTATTCCTGTTTTGTTTACTAGGAATCCAAATACTTCCAAGGTATTTACAAAAAATTTGCACTTTTCAATTTTAATTTTTAGCTTCATTTCATTAAGTTTATTTAGCACTTGTTTGAGTCTAGACATAGTCTCCAGCTGGCCATTACCAATTATGTAAATGTTATCGATATAAACAATCACACCTTCAATATTTGACAGACTTTGGACCATTAATCTTTGAAAGGAGCCTACTCCTGTGCTTACACCATAAGGTAGGTATAAATATTTATATATGCCAAACTCTGTGACAATTGTAGTCATCTCCTGGGAATTTTTAGATAATGGTGCTTGTAGATAGGCCTCCTTGAGGTCTAGCTCACAGTAACAGTCACCTTCTTGTAATTTGACTAGTATTTGTTGTATGGTAGGCAATGGGAAGTGATCAATTTCCAGGTATCTATTTAATGTCACTTTAAAATCACCACAAAGGCGCACTGACCCGTCTTTTTTAATTATAGGTACTACTGGAGTACCCCAAGCACTATACTCAATGGGTGCAATGCGCCCATTTTCTAACAAACGTTTAATTTCGTCTTTGACTTTATTTTTCAGAGCAAAGGGTACCGTTCTAGCAGGCAAAAATTTAGGCTCTGCTTCTTTTTTTAACTTTAATTCAATTTCCCCTCCCTTGAAATTTCCCCACCCTGGGGTAAATAAATCTATAAAGTCATCTTTTAGCTTTTGAACAGTACTTTTTTGATCCACTGGGGACATTAGCTTTACATCTGCTTCAAGTTTCAAAGGCCACAAATTCAAAGCTTTTAGCCAATCCTTGCCTACTACATTTGGTAACCCTTCCTTTACTACGAATAACCTCAGGTTTGAATAGGTTTTATTCTTAAAATTTATTGTAATAGGGTCAAGTACACCTATAGGGGATGAGGTAGTCTGGTCGAAATTTTTGAACAATAATTTACAGGGTTTTAAATTGTTTTTTTTAAATATTTGCATTGCCTTATCATAACTTAATGTGGACACATCAGCACCAGTGTCTATTTCAAATTTACAGTTATTATTATGTATACTCACATCTAAGTACATCGGCTCAATCTTACCACTGTTGCGCAACATATACACTTTGTATTCATCCTGTTCACTTTGGACTTTGGTGCGCAGAGCGAGCTTAGTATGTCATACACATGTGGTTGCAACTTCGTAATGAGCAGGGGTAGTTTTTTTAAGTCGCTGATTTCGTTGAGGGCAATGTAGCAATCCAATTGTTGTTTGTAAGTTTCCCAGTTGCCACCGCCGAACGGTTCGAGCTCTCCGATGGTACTCATTGTCGCTATCTGAGCTTTAAACTTATTTTTCACCTCTGTTCTTAATAATTTTCTCAGTTCTTCTAATGTTAAACTTTGGTTTGCTTCTATGTTAAGAGCCGCTGCGATTGTTAACAATTTTTCTTTCGAAAACGTTTGAATCCAGGCAGTTTGCCCTTGCCTTAATGCATCTTCAATTTCTTCCATTGAAATGCATCACTTATTGGTTGATGCCGTTTGTTGACTTTCACTTGTTTTTGTACTTCTAAATTGAAATGCAATGGCGATGTTGGCTTAACCTCTAAAGTTGCACACCGGGTTTTCTTCGTGTAATTACTACGAGACTCGTCGCCAGTTGTTATATACTTTACCGGGACTGTTAGTAACTGGATGATAATTAATTAATACACCGATTACCACTCAATGTTATTTATTTAAGTTTAATGCTATCACAACCAGTGCCGGTCCGGGTGACGGCGGGGGCGGAAGTGAGTGTTGCCATCCTCGTCTATTGTTTGTGATACCAGTTCACAACACAAACAAACTAACAAACAAACTAAATTTGCCTCTTTATTATATTAGTATACATAGTGTATAGTCGACCAAGAAATTGCTTGACCACTTTTCGACAGTATTACAAAGAGTTAAGGTTCAAAAGTGGTCAAGCAATTACTTGCTCGACTATATATTAAGATGAGATAGACGATAATTTATTCATAAAAACTTTACATTACTGACTATGTATGTGCAGTGCCGTAAATAGGGCGGCGCCACCGGTGCCCAAGCACAGGGCGTAGACTCTGGGGGGCGCAAGAATGGCCAGACCAGGCAGGGCTATTAGTTTTTCGGTTTGCTCCTAATAAGTTCCCGCTGCGCCCCTAGTGCTCGATTTCAATACATCGCACAGGGCGCAGAAATGGCTATTTACGGCACTGTGTATGTGTGTATGTCAATTATTACAGTACAACAAACGAAAATGATAAAAAGAAAAACCGAAAGAGATACTATGATGGTGATGCGTTTGTGTTTTATTTTATGTTGTTTGTATTTTATTTGAATGAATATTTTTTTTAAATTGTAATGTATCAACTGTAAGTTAGGTACTGTTAGATTGCGAGTTCAGTTGTAGCTGAATATCGCCACAATGACCACCTCCTAGGCTGGCAGACTTAGATCAACTACACCAGTGAATAATGCATACGCATGACATTCGTGGCACATCTAAAACCCCGCCAAAACATAGCCATGGCGGACTTTGTGACATTAGAGGCGTGTGCCATGTTTGAGTTATAATGTTGTTTAGCGTGCATGGCGTTGGATAGGCCACACCCTTCGGCGTCCTGACGACCATCTGCCCAAGCAGGCTATCTACTGGCACCCAACTGGAAGACGCAAGAGGCCGCCCGAAAACAACGTGGCGTGTCTCAACGGAGCTGGAAGCAGCAGCAGCCGGTTTAAGCTGGAGCGATCTGGAATCTGCCGCGCAAGATTGATCCAAATGGAAAAGTATGCTAAGAGCCCTATGCCCCTGCTCAGGGGCGAAAGGAACATGATGATGATGATGATGATAGCGTGCATAGTCCATAGTTTAGAAGGTCGTTGCTGGCAGAAAGGAAGGAAAGAATACAGACGCATGGACTGTAGGTTACGGTGCCGCAGTAGGTACTGCAAGTTCAGATACTTGCTAATGCTTAGCGTGTTGGCGTCACTTCGTGGTACGTATGGTTGGAAAAATTCAAAGTGAAATATGGATTTGTGCATGTTAACTCTATACGATCGACTTACTACTACATAATTTTTTTGCTCATTTGCAAATACACCACCTTATTAGAGTTTAGCCACTCAATCTTCCGCATACAGATTTCGTAACAGTTCGTGCAGTGACTATTATACTTATTATTTCAGCAACATATTTTATTTATTTTCATTTAAACTTATTTTCCGACTTGTTCCCAGGATCGGCGACGTGCCACTGTCCCCGAGCGTGCTGCTGATTAGCGGCGAGTGCGCGGAGACGTTCATAGCGCCGGCGCTGCTCGCTCGGCTGGAGCACTGCACCGTGAAGGAGCTCAGTATGAGCACCCTGCACTCCGTACACGCGTTCACTCAGGAGCAAGCGTTGATCACTGTGAGTATTGAAGAATACTTGCCTTGTTAAACACTAGCGATTCTCCCAGGCTTCGTACGGGAACAATAAGGGAGTAATGCACATAAAAACATTTCGTCATAAAATATCTGAATGACGGTGGAAACCGTATCAAAATCCGTTGCGTGGTTTTGAAGGAGTAGGCCAATGATATTATAATGCATGGATGTACAGTGTTATATTAAATGACACCAGAAAAACGGCCCGACATAAGAATATAGGTTGGCTCCAATGTTACAAATGCAAATTATTAGTTTACCATTTATAGTCATTGGATTTACAACTTTACGTCTAACTGTATAAAATAATAATTTATTAAGTTTCGTCGCAAATAGGTTTTTTTTTACAAAATAATAACATCGACAGCAGCGCCGTCCGTTCGACAGACTGACAGCACGAGCGATCGTCGATTTAGTGTACTCTTCTCCTACTTTTGATGCGGCCATTTTTTAAACGCCGACTAGAAGTCCATCACTCGCAGGTCAGCGGAGCAGGCGTAGTAGTCGAAAGCTTTCCAACTCGACGCACGGTGGACTCGACCCTGATCCGTCGCTATGTTCCCAGATGTTCTCGGAGTGCCGGCGCGCGGACCGCGGCTGCGTGCTGTTCGTGCGCGACGCGGCGGCCGTGTGGGCCATGCTGGGCGCGGCGGGCGCGGCGCTGCTGGCGCAGCTGTGGCGCACGCGCGCCGCCGGCGACGACACGCTGCTGCTCGCCACCGTCAACGCGCCGCTGGCCGCGCTGCCGCCCGAGGTCCGTGCTGTCTTCGGAGGCGTATTTAAAGCTTTGGCGCCCCATTAAGTGACGATAGAGTACTTCATTTTAGGGGCGGCTGCCGCTCCTCGCAGCCTGGCGCCCCGGGCCATGGCCCGGATGGCCCTAGGGTAAATACACCCCTGGTTGTCTTATTGACTAGCGGACGCGCGTGACTTCGTTGGCGTGAAATTAGTATTCTATGTTCGTCCGGGATGGTGTAGCTTCCTATTAGTGAAAGAATTTTTTGAAATCGGTTCAGTAGATCTTGAGATCACCGCCTACATGCAAACAAACAAACAAAGTTTACCCGCTTTCTTATATTACTAGGGGACGCTTGCGACTTCGTTTGTGTACAATTAGTAGCCTATGTAAGTCGGGTATAGTGGAGCTTTCTGTTAGTGAAGTAATTTATGGAATAGGTTCAGTAGATCCAGAGATTACCTCCTGCATACAAACAAACAACGTTTACCTCTTTATTATATTAGTGTACATAGATAAGTTAACACATTACATATAACATTACAGTTTAACCCAATACGATTGTGTAGCACATCACTTTTATAAAGTAGTTTAAAAGACGCCTGGTCCAAGGGGCTCGTCGTCAAACGGCAGAAGGCACAAAAAAGATAATCTATACTATTTACCCTAATCTATATCTACAGTAATACAATAAAAAGGAATACTTATTTTTTTGTTAGTATACTGTAATGAATCGATCCAAAAATTCGTTCACTGATAGAAAGCTACACTGTCCCTGACGGACATAGGCTACTAATTCCACGCGAACGAAGACGCCCGCGTCCGCTAGTTAACTATAAACCTCGCCCATCTCCGAGTGCCTTGTCTGGTTTAGCCATAAAATATTCTAATATTCCACTTTCCCCACAGCTTCAAGACCTGTTCCCCGCCTACAAGAACTGCGTGTACACAGTGCGAGAGCCGAACTCGGCCGAAGTGCTCGCGTTCTTAAAGCCGATCATTACCGAAGCGCCTTTGGAGCCGCCCGCCGTAGAAAACCAAGAACCGCCGCCTCCGCTGCCGAGAGGTATATTTAACTTTATCTGATACCAGGGGGGTTCTACTCTGCACTATGGGTACTCTCGGCTGCCTTGCGTACAAAGTAGGCAAATCGCAGTAGGTTTACGGCTCGTTGCGCGCCCGCTCGCTCACTCGCTTTCGCTGTGTCAGTGTAATTGAAAACCAATGCAGCGCAACCCTAACGTGTAATTCACGTTAAGACTGTTTTTTTGGGTGTTTTACGGCCCTGGATTATTGTCCTTTTGAGCCAATCTTAGTAATGTGGTTCACATTATATGATCTGTCTGACTGTTTCATCATATTCATGATGTCTACCGACAGTAACGGTATTTTTTAATACAAACTAGGTGTTTTAGGTATCAAGGCAGTCGTTTCGTGCGTCGGGCAGTGGAAATATTGTGTGGGGAGACAGTAATTTGATCTTATATCTGGTAACATTGGATTGTTGGCAGCGCCTCCCCCGCCGCCTCCGCGCGAGACGCCGGAGCAGGTGGCACGGCGCAAACGCAAGGAAGACTACAAGCTGCGCGAGCTACGCATCTTCCTGCGCGACATATGCCGCAAGCTCGCGTCCAACCGGCGCTTCTACAAGTTCACTAAGCCCGTGGACCTGGAGGAGGTAGGACGTGTTTTAAGGCCAAGCCATACCGTATGCGTCTGCAGCACGGCTCCAGCTCGCTTCGTAGAGCTGCGTTACGTGCACGCAATGCAAGCGATGTGGCATCTCAACATATAATCCTATACGATACCACCAGCGTGTGACTCGCGTGTCTCTGGAGCCGTGCTGTATACGCAGCGGGTGTAGCCCGGCCTTTATAGACAGTGTTGTTATTATTAGGGCCTCTCTAGCCTTGGGCTCTGCGGACCTCTCCTTCGGCAAAGTATGACAGCTATGGGTTGCCTTTGCTGTCATACTTTGCTGGTTTGAGCATTTAAATGCCTTTTTAATGAATTTCCAAAAGGTAACAAAATCAAGTTATTCTTAATTGTACTGTAAAGAAGATTATAAATTTTCATACATCGATAAAAAATGCAGCAAAAAAATAGTTACAACTGGGTAAAATATGGGGACTGTTGTTTTTTCTCCATATATTTTTATTATTAAAACAGATTTCTAGAAAAGCTACGACACTTTTCAGGTCTTTTTTCTGATTGAAAGTGCTATGATCACAAAGTCAAAAAATGTAAAAAATGGTTACAAAGTCAAGACGTCTTGAGGCGGAGAGAAGCCTTATGTATGTACTTAGGTAGATGTTGTTTGTTATTATGTAGCTAGATGCATAGTAAGTACGAGTATTTTGCATTTTCCGCAGGTAACAGACTACCTGGACATAATAAAGCAGCCAATGGACCTGGAAACCATGATGACAAAGGTGGACATACACAAATACAACTGCGCCAAAGAGTTTCTAGACGACATAGATCTCATCTGCGCAAACGCGCTTGAATACAATCCGGACAGGTGAGTACGTATTCTGGTTTGAAGTTATGACGTTTTTATTTATGGTTCGGTCCGAATTGTGCCCTTTGTTATCGGTAGGTACAAATGTGTTTTGTATCTGCAATGGAGGACGCCTTGTAATAATAGAACGGAAACTTTTGGATCTGCCCCTTGTAAGTGACCTTTCGTTTTGGCAAATTGGACTCAGGCGGGCTGATATGACAATTGAATTGAATCTTGAGATTTTTTACTATCAGCCAGTTAGCATTTTGCGCCGCAACGAAGGAGTCAGCTTCCTTTATAGTTTGGTTTTAGTCGAGAGGAGCTATCACGCTTGCCTGTTCTTCTTTCAAGCTAAATGTATCTGTTTCAAATCTGCTGAAACTCGCGGTGGATACACGGTTCTGTTTCCAATTGCAACTGTCATTTGTTGATCTAGATCTGTTCCTAAAATTTACGAATATTACAACTACCTCGTTTTTTCCTAAATTTAGAAGCACACGCATGGGCCATTCACTTTTTCTTTCTCTTATCGCACCTTTAGAATTAAAGCGACTCGATTCTGAATATGACATTTCCCAAAATTAAACCCTATGTCTTTTAATTAAGGTGAAATTTTGGGACGTGTATTATTCTGAAATGGGTCGCTTTAATTCTAAAGGTGCGTTATTTAAAAACTGATTTTAAATGCACAACCATTAGTAAGTTTTAAACTTTAAAGGGATTATATCTTCCCATATTAATTAATATATTAAAATTTACCTTTATTTGCGCATGATACGAATTGTATTTTACATGATACAAGTTGTATTACTGTGAATAAGGACTTGTTAAATTGATGTTCCATTAATAACTAGCACAAGTCATTTGTTTTTTGTGGTAACTTCTAATTCAGGGATGGCGAACCAATGGCACGCGTGCTGCAGGTAGCATGCGACTGGGAATTGCGTTGCCGCTTTCCTTTCAGATAGTTCTAGTATCGAAGAATATAATAATATACATAATAATAATGTACATTATTGTTTTTATTGTGAAATAAAGTTTAAATAAATAAATAATATGGTATTTCAAGCCTAAAATGGCGCCTACAGCCGGCACGGCGCACTTTGCAAAGCTACCAGTCATACCTCCGCGCAAGTTCTAAAGATTTCGGCCCACTACATCGTATTATACTAGGACCGTAACCGTTCCGACATATACAATAGTATTTTATGCAACTGTTGCATAATGAGGGGTCTCAAAACACGAGTGTGGTTTTATGAAACGAGCGTGAGCTCGTTTCATAATAGCATCACACGAGTGTTTTAATACCTAATTATGTACAGTTGCATACATAACTTTATATACACACATATCATAAGTACTCTATGATGGGTTCAGAAGCCATAGGGTAATGACCTGCATTGCTACAATCTACCAGTGCTATTTACCTATTAAATATCTATAGACTGTACACATTAAAATAATAATGTAATAAAAATGAATTTGAACAAATATAGAAACAAATTAGAAAAATTCTCATAATAATATTGGTTGTTATAATACTAGTCATTGCTTACGGTTTCTGAACGCATTATAGAGCATTTATGATACATGTGTAAATAAAAAAAATATTTTGTGGTATTACTATGAGTGTTGCCGTCCACTACACCGGCACATAAGCAGACTGATCCGTCACAGACAAGCACAACGCGCTTCATGTACTCGTAGGTTCAGACACAGCCTTTGCCCGACCGGTGTTGGCAGGCGGCGGCCCGGGTTTGTACACCGCACTGAAGGAACTGAAGAATATATTTATCCGCTTATTGCTGACGTAAAAACGGTTACAATACGGTACATCATCCCGTTTAGTACGGGTTCGGCCTGTTACGGTCATGGTTCGCTACGGCGTAGTAAGCGGAAACCTTTATACGTAAACACCGTTTTTGTTTGAAGAGAGATTTCTGTACTTGTGCTATTCTATTATTTATTCTGGGCCTAGGCTTCGCAGGCCGCAGGCTGGGCAGGCTCGCCATCCCTGTTCTAGCTCGTTGGATCCTGGTAAAGGGCCAAGCGCTAACGGACTGCTTATTGTGTTAACATGTTGAAACCTCTTTTTTTTTCCCTCCACATTGCCACGCCGCCATTCAAAGGGCTAGAGGGATGTATAGGTATGACAACATACAACTTACTGCAGTAGCGATCTTAATTATATGTACATATGAGGCGTTATTTATGTATGTACTTATTCTACATCCTCTAACCTTTTGTAACATATCACTTTATAGTCACTTTATAATTGAAGTAGAACTTATATTATTTTATTGTTGTTGTGTTTGTAAATATCATTTAAACTCATTATTTGTTTTTCAAAAAGTCCATTTTTAGGACAAGGTTTTTTGTTGAAGTATTACATTAAATAAATAAATATCTTGGGACAATTTACACCAATTGCCCTAGTCCCAAGCTATGTAAACCTTGTGTTATGGATACTAGACAACGGATAAACATACTTATATATAGATAAATACATACTTAAGTACAAATAACATCCATGACTCAGGTACAAACATTCGTGTTCGTCACACAAATATTTGCCCATACCAGGATTTGAACCCGGGACCTCTTGCACAGGAAGCAGACACATGTGCCACTGTGCCATACAGGTCGTCAAACATTGTCATCCAATCTTCAGTAGTATGTCAAATTGCATGCCAATCAGATAGTAAAAAGTGGGTCAATATAGTCTTCCTAGATGTTTAAACATTAACTTGGTTTTGTGTAGTGTGAACATCTGTTTCAAGTATGAATATTAAATCATTTAGACGATATTCGCAAAACGGTAAATCGTACCGACTTTCTCCTATTAACTCGTAAACTATCAGTGATAATAATCTCAAAAAAATACAAATACACGAAATGTGTTAACCGACTATCAGAAAACTACAATGAACTCTTTAATAATTCTAGAAAAAATGGAGAAATCTCTTGTTAATTTAGTTTGTATTTTCGGTCGGAAAATAATTGGGGCAAATGTTTGTATGATGAGATGAGTATGAATGTTTGTATTTAAGTATGTATGTATATCCGTCGTCTACTACCCTTAGTACGGTCAGCTCAATGGTCAGAAGTAGCTGAACATTTTAGTACCTTGTCGCTGTCAGTAATGTGACAAATTCGAGCAACTCTCATTTCATACAATACTACGACAAGGTTCTTAAGTGTTTAGCTACTTCTGAGACTGACTGTACAAACTTTGCTTAGTTTGATACTAGGAGACCAATTGGTGTTAACTGTTCCGATATATTCATTTAGTTAATATCAAATTTTACTTAGTTACTGTTATTTCACTTTATGTTAAACAGTATTACATATATTACGCTTAAAATCCATGCATTTTAATTAATATTACATATTTTTTCTACAGTTCATTCATCATTCCTAGCACAACTCATAACCTTTCCGTCTGTGTAGCCCTAACATGACCGGCCCTGGTTTAGTTTAGTTAGTGCGTCTGTGTCAAGGTAGTGTCATAAGAGAAAGGGACGATATAGAGATAAACTCAAATAAACTTTCCGGTCATTCTAGGGCCACAGCGCCTATTCTTTACCTAATTCTGTGACGCCGGATGCAGGCTTATCTCGCTGTTTATTCTGCTTGGGGGCCCACATTTAATGGGGACCTGTCAAAAAATCAAAACTTAGGCAAAGTCCGCGCTTTTTTTACTGTACACAAGACACTACACAAGTAGGTACGTAGAGATACAAAACCCGGGGGGGGGGGGGGGATCACCTGCCTCCCTCCACTGCTCCAATGGATACGCCTTTGAGTAGGTATATACTAGCATATATACAAAGACTTCATTGACATGTAACCATTCTCTCTCTGTCAAACTGTACGACAAGGTTCCAAGTAATGCGAAAGTTGGTAAACAAGATATAAGAAAGCTTATTTGGGCTGACTTGTCATTCAAAACAGACTACATACGATGTCGGGGTTACGGAGGTCTGATGGCAGTCTCTCCAATGTAGCAACGTGACGTGCCAAATCTGGGATCATGGCCGCATGGTCAAAAGGTATCTCGAATAAAGAAATTTGAAAAAGCGCTAGGTAGAATATAATTTTAAGTTCATGGTGATATTACTACACGCTTACACTTAAAAACACAGACAGCAGGTCTCCATTAAAAGTGGCCCCTTCATAGGTTGGTATTTTTAGAACACTGATTAGCCTTCATCGCTCGTCCCCTCTACATTAGCCTCACACTCCCGCAGAACGTCGTCAGACAAGCAGATACGGCACGAGGCGTGCTCGCTCCGGGACCATGCGCACGCGCTGATCGACGTGGAGATGGACAGCGACTTCGAGCTCGAGTGCCAGGACATCGCGCGGCGGCGCGCGGACGAGGGCACCGCCGCCGACAACGACCTGCCGGACTTCATATACACCGCTTCTAACTTGGGTAAGTTTCTTTGGGAGGCAAACGAGCCTGTCGGGTGGTAGTATCTTGTGCAAGGTCTGCCCGGATCGCTGCTACCGTTTTGCTCGCTAATCTAGCCGTTAAGCAGTGCTTGCACTTTTGGGTTCTGGCGTGGAGGGCAAGATAGCCGTTCAACTTATTAGCACAAGAGGTATTTCATCTTAGCTTCTTATTTATACTCTGCTGTGGTGCTTGGTGTAATTTTCAAAAATTCTTTCTTAGGGCATCTACATCCCCTCTGGAACACCTTTTCCAAATTTCATGTTTCTATCTTCAGTGTTTTAGGCTATTTTGCTATCGGTCAGTCAGTCAGTCAACTAATCTTGTTTATATATAGATATAAAGTGCCCCTTATCTATATCCAGAAACGTTTATTCGCAGCGCATTTAGACAGTACGACGGAAGGCAAAAGCCCCCGCACGCCGCTCGAGAAGGATTGCGTGAAGCGCAAGCGCCGACGCGTCAACGCCTGGTCCAAGGGGCTCGTCGTCAAACGACAGAAGACGCAAAAGGTAACATTTAAAAAGTCATTTCATAAATTAAAAAAAAGTGGATATTTCTAAACGTCTTTCCGTTCCCGTAGCTATATGAGATAGAAATTGCTGTCTTAATTGTACAGGTTTTACTAAATAATTAGATAAAATTGTATGTCCTTATGTGACCACTTTGATGGCGTGGGTGATGCATCTGCCCCAGATAGCAAGTACAAACTGCAAGTGACTGCAAGTGGCAACAAATTTATGTAATGCCTATTTCATTATTTGTTTTACTTCACCGGAAATGAAATTTGTGAACATCTCTCTTAACAGACCTTCAAGGAGTCAATACTGCAGATAACAGACGAGGAGTCCAAAGAGAACAAGCCGATAACCTCCACCCCGATGACCAACGGCGCGTCCAGCTCGGGCTCCGACGACGACGCGCCGCTGCGGCCGCGCGCCGACGACGTGTTCCACCCCACCGGCGCCGCCAACAACCTGCGCGACAGGTCAGTGCCCGCCCGGCTCGGGCTCCGACACGATATGCTTTACGTCGCCGGCGCTGCCACCGCCCCCGGCTCAGGCTCCGACGCTGCGCTGTAATGTATGGTCTAGCTACGGTGACAATCCGTCGATCAGTCTCCTGCAGACTGCTAAGGCCCAGTTTTAAACCATGCCTAAATATTAAAACGTTTTTGTGCCCTCTTCCAGATTCCTAAAATGCTAATTTTAGATATTTGTACACTAATTAACATTCTAAGAAAATTTGCAGTCGGATTGTATGTTTTAACCATGCAAGGTTACGTTAAAAAGCACATATTATAAGATTTTTATTTCATTTTATAGTCCGGCGAAATCAACAGAAAAAGCGCCAGCGAAATCACCAAAGAAACGAAATTCAGGGCACGAGACATCTAGTAGGGGTAAGTACTCACCCTTCTACTTTCTAACCAGCTATCCCCTTGGGTTTGCTCGTTGCCATGGGCGGTAGTGATCACTTAAAATCGAATGATCTGCTTAAGTAACGAGTAATGAACGACGGGATTGCGAAAAAACCAATTAACAATTATCTTTTTCCTACAGACCCGGAAAAAGTACTGATTAACAAGACTGAATTAGATAACATTCTATATAAGAACGCGAAAGCCTTGCGCACCATCGGCCTGGAGGCCCTGTTGGACTTGCACGCTCAGCTCAGCGCCGTGCTGCGCCAGTTCTCGCAAACGCACGACAGAACCAAGCTGCCGCAGGAGTACCACAGCGTAGTCGCCAGATACGTCCAGCTGACTAGGAAGTGAACCAAAGTAAAGTCCTGTTGTCATTTATGTCGATGATTTTTTGATCGAAGCTTTTTTGATTGCATTTTTGATCTTTTGCTACTTAAATTTGTTACAACGATAAGACAAGGAATCTGCTTTTTGGAACGAGGGTTCATTTGCGGAGGTAGGTTTTTGACGGGTTACTTTTGTGAATCCGAGGCGAGTGTTCTTACATTCCGCAGCATTGCTTCTCGGCCGTTTGCAGTTTCTTGTGTTGACATAACTAATCCGTAGTCAGTCAGCCAAAAAGCTGTCCTCCCTTATTTGATGTCCAAATTTGTCAAATGCGATTTATCTGTCATATCAGATCTCTCACTAAGACTGATAAAGGGACACTTATATCTGTATTTGAGCTGGCTAATAGTAAAAAATGCGATTGTCACGTATTTATTGACCTATTTGTTGCAAGTAAGCCTTAGTTCCCTTTAAATATGCCTCATCTTAGATTGGAAATTACAGATTCTAAGAATTAATAAATATAATTTATTGTCTTTTTTCGATATTTAGTTCAGAAACTGTAATACTTTCTTCTCTAACGCAGATATATTGGCAACTATGTCTGGATCACACAGTATTTGTTGCCTATAGCTCAAAATAGCCTCAAAATTTTGCACTTACACTGCCATTAAAAAGCTAATTAAATTTAAAAAAACTTCGTTTTTTAGTTTTTATCACTACGACAGGACTTTGGGCTCGACGGCTTTCTAAAATTTAGGAAAATGATACGTAGGTGTACTCGTATTGTGTACGTAAGAATTAAAATCGTTTGTCATTGAGGTTGTAATTTATTGGAGTATTAAGGGTGTCGACGTTTTTATGACTGCTCTAAGCAGTTGTCGAATTCTCTCGCTCCCAAAATACCAGACCTTCAAAACACCAAGAGTTCTGTTGTGTTACAGTGAGGTACGGTTGCTGAATTTTGGCAAATCGGGTGTTTTGGGAATCTGGTGTTTTAGGAAGCTGGTGTTTTGGGATGTGGGGTCAAATTTGTTAACGTGAAATGTGGTGCGACATTCCGTTTAAAATAAAAAATGTAACTAACCCTTACGCACGAACTGATATAATTCTGTAGAGCGGGATGGGATTATTCTTAAAGTGAGAGAAGAATACGAAGTGACTTTGAAGGATTTATTTTCAATTCAGTGACATGGACATTTCAAATGGGTTTAGCTTTTGAATGAGTATACAAATTAAATTGTTAAACTTCTTAATCCAGTGCGTTTAGATGTCCGTTGACTAATATGATGATAAGATGAGATGATACCTTAAAGCTTTCCAACCTCTTAACTGAATCCGTTTTGTTCTTTTCATTCGAAAGGACATGCGTTAAGTAATGCAGGTTTACGAGCGTTTATGAAGAGGGCAGATAGTCACTGCAGGTCCTTAAAGACCTTGTGAGGATTAAGAGCTTCGTTGGATTTTTTCACAGATGTGTACAGATTTCTTAAAGCTCATGATAAATTGTGAAATTTACTCAGCGATGTTTCCAAATAGTTTTGACATCAGTCCTTCAGGAAAAGGATTTACAATTTCTTTGAAGGCCCACAACGGAGCGACTCTACTGGGGTTGCTGATGCCCATGGGTGGTGGAGATCACTTCACATCAGATGACCATTCTGCTTGTTTGCCTTCCGCTGACATTAAAAAACCTCATGAGGCCCGAAAGTTTCGGACATTCAAACGACACTTCTGACGCGGTAAGGCTAACTGCTGGCCTACCTCAACTTGTTAATGTTATCGAGCTGGAAATAAGTCGTTTTCATAAGTCACTCCTAGTGAATACAATCCCGGGGTTCGAGTAGCGCGATCCCGGTCCATTATCAGTACTCTGACTCCGGAATTGGAATCGCTAAACCATATACATCCTTACTTGTCTTAAGATGTAAACAACATTCTAACCTAAAATTTCAGTTTTTCCATCAAAATATTGTTTATTGATGAAACTGATGATATTAAAGCAACGAATTATAAATTACTTCGGCTATTTACAGCCTCGATTTGTTTCATTTAGGCGATAAACGAAGTTTAGGTGACAAAAAGTGACATTTTAGGTTAGAATCTTGTTTACATCATAAGACAATTAAGTATGAACAGACTTTAGTCGCTCCTTACTCGCTTCAAATATCTTCGTTTTAATATTTAGATGTGGTTTATCTTAAATTAATGGAATCACTGCCTAAGCACTATTTAAGTATTACGTAAGTGTTAAACGAGTTGTAAGGCGATCCGACTAACCATTCCTAATTAGCCAAATTGTAAGTGAAGCGATAGTTGAAACCTTAATGTGTATCTCGCTCATACATAACCAGTGTGAGAGTGAGGGCATGGTCGACTCTTCGACACGTGGTTTAATATCAATGTGTAACCACAGTAAATATAACTAAAGCAGTAAGAAAGTATATGATTTTCATCTACAACTACTAACTAATGTAAGAAGCTGTGCCTGTCTGAAGTGCTATCCTATTAACTTAAACTAGAACATTTGGGTTACATCAAACGGCCGTAGAAATTATTTTACACTTCAAATACTAACACTTTGCGGAAAGATCAAAGGTGAGATGAGATTTAATACAAATAAATAAGCATTTGCATGATTCTAACACAACTGCGGTGTTTGGTTGACAATAATGCCTTCACCTTTTGGCGAGATAATATAGTTCACGATATGTGTGCTGTTTGATTTGCTTTGATCAGGAATATTCGGTTTTGTCATTGCCATTTTTATTGATTTATTATGGGTTTACTTTAACCCTTAATTTGATAATGTATAGATAGTATACATGTTTCATGTATATCTCTTTTTTTATGAAGTAAAATTTGTATTATACATCAAATGCAATGAGGTTTGAATTGTATATGTTTTTCCATATTGTGAAATTAAGGGTCAATCGTTGTGGTGTTTAGCGAGTGTTAGCTGCGTTTTGCACGACGAAAGCCCATACTAAAATACCATGTAAAAATAACACATAATAATATATTGATGAAAGTAGAATTAGTTTACTGCTTTAGTTATAATAATAATTAACTATATTGTGTACTTTTTAGGTTAGATTATATCCAAATAGTTGGCCCACTGCTCTGTGATATAATAGTGGAGACGTAAGATGTAATTAATTGTAATCAATTGCTTATATTTTTAAAATTATCGCTAAAGCATCGCCTTGCGCTTTCTTCTGTCATTCTGTTCGTATTTCATTAACATTCGAATGTTGTCCCCCTTTGTAACCCCCTAATATCACCAAGTAAGTAAGGATATATTTAAGTTTCATTAATTACATAACATTTTGTAGTTCTCTCGTTTGTATAAATGTTTTTGTGTTTGTCTATTCGGATTTTTTAATAGAAAGACATGTTTTTATTTCGATTAATTCTACAAATTTAGTTTCAATATGAAAATTATTTCGAACAATTTGGCTTTTTAGGCTAACAACTGAATTTGATTATATTTAAATTTAATGACCAAATAAGTGTAATTAGCAAATGATTTAATTCGATTATGCTCTAAGTTTATTTAACGAGTGTTTATTGTTAAGATTAATTTATAACCAGCAGTCGTGCACGGTTAATCCTTATACTGTTCCAGATTTAACAAAAACACGTATTTTAATTTGTTGAATAGTTTGGGTTTTATTGTTTGAAGCTAAAAAGACGATACGCAACTGTTTTCTCTCTGTAACTTAGTATATATAGTACCAGGCAGGGCATTGAACCGATTTCTCTAAGACAATATGCTTCAACCTCTCGTGGGGAACTGAGGTCGCACACATCGACATTAACTCGTTACTATTTATAGCACGCACACAAACGAAACTAGCTTTTGCCTACACTTGTACCTCGTTTTATTAAAGATGAGTAATGTAAACAATTTTGGTAAGTCTTTTTTTGCAAAAGTGCTACAATTAGATAAATAATTAGCCTTTTCCAAATAGATTATATTGAAATATCATGATTAATTTAAAAAATTTTTATAGCAGCTTTTTATTTTTTTTAAATAGCACGATTACAAAAAAGACTCAAGATTGTTTACATGATTTTTCATCTCAAAAACAACGAGGCACAGTTGTTGTTGTCAATGCCAGCAGGAGAATACGAACACGACAAAACGCGCCGGAAGGCTATTCTAATCTTATTTATTTGTTCTGTGCGTTGATGATTATTTCATAAAATAGGTAATTGTTAAATTTCTTCATACTATTTGCCACCCCTATCCACCTCCTTAGAAATTGAATTTTAATAAACCCCTCTATGGTGTACTCAAGACATATTTTTTCCAAATTTCAAATGTCTAGGTTAAGCCAGTGCGTTTGTCAGTCAGAGTCAGTACGTCATTAACGGAACTGTTTATAAGTATGTAAAATTGTACAACACTAGTTTAAAATTGTGCTTATACCGAAGAGTTTAAAAGTTATTTTTATGAGATTCTGATCGGATCATTGCGGAGGGGTTCGCCTGTATGCCTCCTGTGGCCCTAAAATGGACGCCCAAATTTACATACATTATATCACTAAGTTCTTCCCTTTTTATGGCTCTAGTTAGAGCTGTAGGGCGGAATACATCAAACTTGGGCGGTCATCTTAGGGTCGCAGCACTATATTCTTTAAGAGCTCTAACAAAATAGTGTTGCTTCACGTCATTTAAAAATGTCACGTATCAATGATGTAGCAGAGCTTACTTCGGTTTAACTGTGTACTTATGGAAAGTTTTGAGCGGCTCGCTCCAGAGCGCTGGTTGAAATCTTAGTTTATTATTTTTCTTTCGAAAGTGTTTCTTTTTTTTCAAGTATTAGACCGAATGGTCCATGAAATGAACAAGTAGGCTCATTGGAATGATCTGCGATTGAAGCCGATAGACCGAAATGTATATTTATTTAATTCTGTTTTATTTATTCATTGACAATGGTTCGTTTCATGGGCGTTTTTATTAGCAAACTTTTACAATATAAAATTGTTCTCAATACATAATAGAGACTGAATAGTATGATCGAAGAAATGGTTTTCTTGTTTCAAGTACTTTCTTCGAATAAATTAATATAAAAAATGTATAGGTAGGTACTTAACGTATTCGAACAATTCATTATTGTAACTATTGTGTGAATATTTTTTTAACAGGTAATTTATTAATGGTGTCTTGTAAACTTCACAGTTATTGCCTCTGCAGGTTGTAAAGAATAATGTAATAAAGTTGGTAATTGTGGGGGCAATAACGGTTTACTGAGCCCTACGTCAAATAATTTATAAAGCAGTGTGATATTGAAGGAATAAACGCAACAATATGTAGCGAAATACAAAAAAATAGTTACCTCATTCCGCGACGGAATAAAATACATAATAATAAAACTATACGAATTACAGGACATGCCATAGATTTTATCAAGCCCCGTCTAACTTTATGGAATCTCATGCTGGAAATATGGCGTCCATTGTTGTCATTTCTAATCTGTCCAGTTTGTTTCTCGATGGACGCCATATTTTTTCGTACGGATTGCGCGTACTCGTATTAATCGATTCTGCTTGCATTTGCTCAATAGCGAGTGTGTTCTTTTGTTAACACTGTATCCACCGTTAGTATATAATTTTGTATGTATAAAAATTATATTTAATGAAACTGAATATAAAAGGGTACGATTTCATGTGATATCAAAATTTGTTGTTTTATTTTGGCCGAACATACCTACTGACCTCGTTGATCGATTCGATGCTTCACAGATAATTATACAGATTCGCGCAAACCGCGTGCTCAAAAAAGGAATTACAATGAAGTGTTAAAACGTGAGATATTTTTGAACACCTTGTTCGCTACAATGTCTCGACGCACCTTATTTATCTGAGTCCTTTAAAATTGGTAGAACTATTTACCATTACCTGCCCTTGGCCCTGACATGACCGCCAAAGTATAATTTATATCTCGGTGCGATCCTTTCTTATGCAATGATACTAATGATCCTTGTTCGAGAGTTTCGTACCTTGTCATGACAGGGCTGTGGTGGCGTCACGTTTTTAACATTGATCTTTTGTTTTTGAATCTCAAAAAACAGGTTTGTGGAGTGCATAAAATAAACAACGAAGCGGGATTTAATATTTTATTTTTTACAATTTATTTACGTCGGTGATCGTAAACGAATTTTACTACAACGCTCCATCATTTCAATTTAAATTACACGATAGAATGATACTAGAACATAAATATTTTTCGTATTATTTAAGATCAAATAGATAATCTTTTTTACATCCTAATGTAACGATATCATTTAATTTAATTTGTCATTATATTAAGCAAAAATACAACAAATTAAATTACTCAAGTAATATTTAATTATAATCTTTATTCGGAGAGAACAATTATCTAAACGCTAAATCATCGCAATTACAATTTATAAATACTCGTAACAAAATGAAGGAACTAATTATTTGAATCTACTAAATTATTACAATCACATGTTTATCAACTAAAAATAATTACGTCGTTATTTATATATTAATTCTTTACGTCCTTACATTTGGCTCCTGGTGAACACTGTACATCGTTTACAATGAATTTGTGCCGAAGATATACATTTTGTTGATGCGCTACAGTCCAAGGTGAACACAACATGAACAAACAGGCTAACCAATAACAGGAACTTGAACCAAACTGTGGAACATAGGAAGGAGAGTTCTGGGACAACGTATTCTAGTTACTTGTAAGTACGTGCTGACGCTCGGAGAGGCGCCTTCAGCTCAGTGGACAATCATTAAAACATTTACTTAACCACAGAACATATCATTAACAAATAACAAAACTTAATTAAAACGTTTCAATTAAAACTTTAACAAAATCACTCTTAATACTGCTGAATTTGTACGAATTAGGTAAATAATGTTCGACAACACAATGTACTACTTCTAGTCGCAATACAAATAAAGAAAATTATTATGTTTCATCTTCATTTAGACACATGCTTGCTGTCGTAAAAAGGGGCGACTGAAAAACAGGACGATAGTTAGGTGTTAGGTTCAGAATTCTTAAAAGCACAGGCCTTAGTTTATCTCTCTGTGCGTGTCTTTCTTATGACACTAGTTAGACAGAGCCACAGGCGGGAATAAATGAAAATTGAGCGGTCATGTTAGGGCCACAAACCACAAAGCATAAATAAGCTTTTACAGGGTGAGCAATCCAAATGGGTGATTATGGGAAAGCCCGATACTATAGGAGGGAACCTTGAGGGAAAGTTGTTCTAATGAACCAGCGTCAATTAAAGAATTGAGGAAACTGCATTCAAAAATGTTCAAAAAACTTATATACACCTCCAACTATTTGCTTTGGTACAATCGGAAGTGCTTTTACTGTGGTAATTGACAGTGTAGAATGTTAGGAATAAATCTTGCTAAGAATCACTATGTGTTATAAATAATAAAAGAAAGTTGTAGATTTCACTTTAACGCCCCGCGAGATAGATAGATAGAAAGAGTTTTTGAAAATCTTTAAATGCAGTTTCATTTGACTTTAAAGTTTAAGGCTTCCTTATACTGACCCATTTGGATAGTTCACCTGTAAGTAAAGTGACGAGATGTTGTTTTAAAACAATTGGAAAACAAAACAAAAAACTTGATAGTGTCAAGCGTTCTACGATTCAAAGCCACCCCGGTTTACGGTATTGTGAATAAAAACACTAAGGTCCAAGAAGAACTCGGACACAGAATGCAAGTCGTCTATTAAAACCGCCGCGAGAAACGATAAAACACATGGAATTGAATTGAATTTGATTAAGATTTTTTGGCACAATAATTTAACAGTTCACACGATCCCGAGTGTTTGCTAAAACATTAATTCATCAGACAGCGACTTATTTCATTACCTTACTTTAAATTTACAAAATCATGACATGTGAACAACAAGCGCTCGGAGAAATGAAACGGTAACATTAGTCAACTAGAGGAGAGAAAGCAATAAAATTCTGTTCTGTAAAACTATACGTATTCAAATATATAATGTAATTCGTTTATAATTATATAAAATCCCTGTAACGATAATATTGTTATATGACGTGACACTAGTGTTGCGTACCTACGGCATGCCTCAGATTCAGCTGCGGAGTTACTGTGATTTGTAATTTACAGTCGTTATATAAAATAGAGTCGTAAATAGTGTTCAGTCTTGTCGGTAGAGGTCGCGGCGGCCCGCGCGCCCGCGGGAGCTGCCCTCGCGCCTCGGCGGAACTACTCGGAGTCTACAGCGCGACGCGTGCGACAGGGATGCTTCGAACATGTCACGTATCAACGGAAAGGTACACAAACAAACTGTATATACACGAGTCTATCTAATCACATGGTAAATCTAATTATGAAATCATCGGTATACAATTATCTAAAGCCAGGTAGGACCGAGTCTCGTTTAATTCTAACTTCATTATTACATATTCACTAAAATCTTGAAAAGCTCCTTTTGATTTGAACATTGAGTGCAGATACTTTTATTTGTCTAACCTGGCGCGCTCCGTCGATTCCTGCACTGGCGCGGACGCCGTCGCGGACCGACGCGCTGTTGCGGCGTCGGCGGAACAAGGGGCCCTACTCGAGTCAGTATACACGATTATGTCTGAACGTAACCTAGCGCCGGCCGTCGACTAGTGCGCGGAACCCGGCTGCGCCCGCGCGCCGCCACGGTTCACTGTAATCACTTCACTAATACTACAACAATTACAAATACACTACTATTTACCATTTTAGACACCGAATGTCTTGTCGTTAATGGCTAATTTAAATTTATATCCCATTAATTTATCAATTAATATTTACATTTAAAATTGTTTATCATCGAATAATAACTATAATTACGAAATATTTTACAAACTTTGGTGAATTGCAGAAGTGAACTCGCACATGTAACACGATATCTACAGGGCTCGTCTAGAGGGCAAGAGTGAACGGTTAAAATAATATAAAAGGTAACGTATAGGACATTCACCGTAAGTAACAGCGCGAAAACGCAAGGGTAGGTCGACAACGAAGGTAAACGGAATGTCGGAACGGAATGTCAACAATCGAAGAGCTCCGCGGCCGCGGACGACTAACGATAACAATCACAACACCTTTCATACTTATTGCACTCCTTCGGAATAATAAATTATCGCCTATCACTTATACGCGATCTCATATACATTTACAATATTAACACATCTTTAAATATAAATTTAACTAATTTCAATGTGGACGTCGCTCACCGCGAGCTCGAGATTCAGGAACGGTCGCGGGGCGCCGCGGGTCGGCCCGCCGGGCGCCGCGAACGCTGAACTGTTTTAAAAGCTACATAAAAGTTTAAAGTCTGGAAGTCGTCACGTCGGAAATGAGATAGCTGCAACAGAACACGTCACAACTTTTAAAACAGTAGTCGGGCCTCGGGTCGCACGGAGCGCCTGGGTCGGTCATCGCGCTAGTCCTGGCCGTTGTGGTGCAGCAGCGCGCGGTGCGCGTCGGGCGGGTGCGGCGGCAGCGGCGGCGGCGCGCGGTAGGCGTCGCCCTCCTCGTCGGCCGAGTTCTCTTTGGAGCGGTCGCTCTTGCAGTCCTCCTCCTTCGCGCCCTGCGCCAGCGAGTCCAGCGCCATGGGCATGGCCTGGTACAGCTCGCGCGCCTTGTCGCCCGGCGGCAGCAGGTGGAGCATGTTCAGCGGCATCGGGAAGCCGGGCGGGAACTCGGGATAGAAGCCTTGCGTGAACGGGTTGAACATGGGGCTGGAGGCGATGTCGGGCTCGGAGCTGGCGGGCCGCTGCGCCGCGTGCTCGTCCTTGTCGTGCTTGCCGGGCGGGTGGTTGTTGTTGTTGTTGCCGGAGTGCATGCCGAGCGCGTCGAGCGGCCCGCCGATGCAGTCCTTGCGCAGCTGCTCCAGCTTGAGGCTCTTTCCGTACTTGCCGCGCACGTACATCAGTAGCGAGTTGTACGGGATGCCGAAGATGCGCGACGCTTGGCTCGTCGTCATCTTCTTGTTCCACACGTGCTGCAGCGCCTCGGTGAGTTCCGCGTTGGTCCATGAGCGGGGCGGGCCCCCGCGCGGCGCGCTGTGCTGCCCCTTCGGCCGCCCTGCAGAACGATACAAGTTTTAGACGGGTCGGGTTCGTGTTGTGAAACAAAACGTTTCGATAATTACATCATGGTAAGTTTGGGGTGATTTACGGCGGGTGCAGCACGCGGCCGCACGACACATGCCGTGTGCGGGTGGCGCATTACCCGAATGCACCGACTGCCGACTATCTAATAACCGTGTTTTGGCGGAGCAATAACTCGGGGCCGCGACACACGGCAATGAGCGGTTGGCGACACGGCGGATTCGTCATTAATTCGCCGCGGCACGCGACTATTAGCCGGGTTTGTCGAAAAGAACGGCGGACATGCATGTGCGGCGACGTCGCGCGTAACTTTATGCTTTTATAATTCCCGCAGAGCACGTTAACTCGATTCCGATCAGATAATGCGAGGGACTCGGATTACAACCGGAATGATATTTTTATTATGGAAATTAGTTTTCTTTTAATAGAGGTCGGGGGTCACGCGATCGGGCTAAATTAAAGACGTCTTCGATATAAACGAGTCGCCTCGTTTGTGCGGTGCAGACATGCATGGAGCGAGCGATGGGCGGCGAGATCGATCGCTATTGTACGAGTCGAGAGCATTCAGGCACACGTTGCAGTCCGCGATACGCTATCAGATCGTCTTAGCAAACATTCGCCGGGAGACAAAGCCCGTTGAGCATGGACGCGGTGCCCGTGTGTGCGCCGACGGCGAACTTCGTGTCACTATTATTGCTGCGTGCTTTGTTCGGCGCGCGCGGCGCGGGGCCTTTGACGGAGTAATCTCGATGTTACCGTAGATTTAGCAGATCTGAATTTATTATTTAGATGCAGCGCGTTTAATAGAAAGTATTAGCATACCACTTTTCTATTATGCAATATCGACATTTGCCATAACTCATTAGTGAGAACCATTTCATGTTCAATTAGGTAGGTTAGTTTATTTAAGTAGGGTCCTAAGTTTTTTTGCAATTTATTCTTTAACCTTCTTTCCTCCGCCACACACATCTCAGCCCATTCTCCTTTTTGGAGCGTATTGTGTACAATTTAGGGGCAATAGCTAATTGTTTAACGATTAGGAAAAAAAGTTTTTTCTTACATTTCTTTTTGACGTTGGTGAAGAGCTGCGCGTCGAGCGGCGGCGCGCGGTGCTCCACGTCCATGAGTGGGTACATCTTGTCCATGCCAGGCGGGAACAGCCCCAGCGGCGAGTCGATGCCGAACACTGAAACAACACACAGCCGTATAAACAAAAGCTAATAGAATAACCCTCCATCTAGGGTGACCAGCTCTGTATGCTCATTTTACAATACAGTCAATGAAATCCAAACACGTACCACCGTTGAACCTAGTCGCAGAGACAGACGCATGACATTTGTATGACATATATAGCGTGGCGTTTAACGCGTCGCGTCATTGCGTGGTTCTAAGGTGGTACGTGAATGTATTGTACATGACGTGATCTAAAATTACAGGATTTAAGGAAGAATAAGAGGCAACGTGTTTATGGTATGGTAATGTATGACATGTATCCTATGGTATGGCTTGTATGGTCCTGTATTTCTCTTATTCAAATACAGGACACGGCCAATAATATAGCTGAAAACTGGATGGACGTCCTGTAAAATACATGACAGTTGGCAACCCTACCTTCACCATGCACGTAGTGTTGCCGGATCGAAAAATTTCTTTGTAAAGACGATTAATAATTTCTTTCTTATGTTTTTGCGATGTTTAGTAAATCTAATAAAACGTCGAAACGACGAAATATGGGATGTTTTGGTTTTAAAACTTACAAACCACGTTTAAAAAGTTGCCAGATAAAAACGCATTACCTATTAGCACACAAAATCGCTGTAAAAAGTTGTAGTTATTTTCTTATGCCCCTTATTCGGATATGTTGTAAAAAACCTAATCAAAACGTCGAGTAAATAAATCACGTCATTAAGAATTATAAGTAAATAATTAAATTAACTTCATTCATTGTGTTCACAAATGATATAAACTTTGTAAAACAACACATTTTAATAGCAATATAACCAATACAAGTCGATATATGCCCCTTCGTATACATAAAGGCAAGCAAGTGAAAGGTGCGTAGTTTGATTCCGCTACTCGACGATAGATGGCGCTACCGGTTTCATTCACGCTCGCTTTTATACGCTACCAGTTATAATCAGTTTTACTGCCGTACCTAGTGCTTGACGCATAGACTTACTATTGAGAAGACTAACGCCGAGCGTGTCTCCGAAAGGGACAGCAAATACACACACATGAATATTTAGGGTTACCATCTTTAAGGCAGTTTTCCCTGGGGTCATTTACGATGTCAATAAAAAAAACAATCTTTTTATAAATTGAAAAAAGAAGAATTACTTTTGGGAAATGTTTTTAATAATTAACAGGAATTTATAAAATCACTCTTAATAATAATAATAATGGTTAGTTAGTCTCGACCAACACCTTAAGAGACTCTCGCTAGAAGGTTGGATCAAGGGTCAGATACAGAAGGCGGTACTCCTGGACACGTCACGAAACCCACACTGTAACAATAGATTTCGGTCAAAGTGTTAACAACACATTCTGGAAGATTCCAGTAGGTGCAATCCATGATTCCCGTATATGTGGTTCGTGGGGGAATCTGAAAGTTAAATCCAGAATACACTTCACGGGGCTTCATTTCATACAGCATTTGAGTCGACCTCCGAGTTACACGAGTGCATATTTTATCTGTGTACACACACAGATAAAATATGAAAAACACTAGTTTTATCTCGTAAAATAAACGATTAAATGAATCAAAATACTAGACTAACATGCTTTACAAAATAGGGTCCTGTATAAGTTTTTTCTATACCAATATTTCATCAACGTACTATTTACCCCTTAACGTGGGGTAATGTTCGTGGGAAAAAGTGACAACACTGAGTTTTAAGGTTATGTAAAAAGCACCAACTAAAAATGCATAAAGCAGCTTTTATTTGATCTTGAAACACGTTAGGATGTGTATGTAAAGCGGGAAGAAACCACACAATATGAAACATCTGTTCTAATAAGTCAAATAAGGTCAAATTTTTAAAAACTTCAGAGTGAAAAGATAGTTCATCAATTTTCGATTCACTGTCACTTTTGCAGCCTAAAACAGAACATCGCACCATTCTGCAGACTCGTTATATTGTTCTTAACGCCTGTATAAACAATAGTCCACGTAATTTTAAATAAATCGGACATTTTTTGAAATTTTTCCGGTGACATGGATTGAGCTTGTCACAAAACGTCAAAGTCTGTTTAGCATAGAAGTATGCCTAGCAAACTTCACCTTGAAAAAATTAAACATGCGATGAGGGACAAAACATATCAAGCTCTGTCTCTTTTTTTCACAAGCAAATTCATATTTATATCTTATTCTTGTGCAAATGAAAAGGAAGACGTCCATCATTCTATAGCTTTCTCTTTCTACGGCTTGACGCGTCTAGGAAATTGTTTTTATCAGTGGACGTATTCGTATGTTTCCGTAGCTTCACGTTAATGACTGGGACTGTTACCTTAAGACATTTCCTAATTTTATTCCTGCAAGGCGACACTACATTTCGTTATTCGTGTTCGGGTATTTACGAGAATAAAGAGATGCTATATCCTTTTGCGCTAAGCGATAAAGTGCATCTCGTTTGTTCTAGCCCGGACAAGAGGCGAAATAGTACCAACCTAACGCTTTTTCACAAAGAATGAAGATTATTGGAATAGGAATTTTTCGCCATCAATGCCACAGCATATAAAAAACGTAAGTTTAGAAGTTCTAAAACTCTCTGCTGTCCATAATATGCTCTACTCAAAAAAGCTCAGCCGAAAATTTGATCGAGAGTGACGTCATTCTCTACGTCTGGCTCTAAGTGTGTCGAAACAATTGTCATGGCAATTCTTGCAGATATTTGGCTGTATATCGATGAGAATAAACAAATTCGTCCACACAATTGTGGTTTAATTGCGTTTTACTTGATTGTGTGCCTATAAATATATTTATTGCTTCTTCTTCGAGTCACATATGTGTTTGTTTTTTCGGGATAAAAGGAACCCGCTTTGCACTCTCCGGTTCTCTTCTTCAATTAATTGTGCAAAATATTACAACAACCGATGCTCCGTTCGGACAAGTTTGACGTAAAAAGAAAGGACAAACAAATTTCAGAGTTGTGATGTTTAAATAGAATGTTTAAACCATAATCCTAATATATACCAGCGTATAAACTATCAAAGAGCTTTTTGATCTGCTATAGTGTAGTTCAAAATAGTGCGAAAGTTCATACAGATTTGGGCATATTTGGGGCGATCTGTCGATTCAAAACAAATTACAAATTATGTTGTTTTGTTTTTCTCTTTCTTACTCGTGTAACTGCTAATAGATTGCTTTCTCGCTTGTGTGCTCAGGACGTCCAGTCATCATAAGTAATTCTAAGTTTTACGAATTAAACTGTCTTGCAAAAATGCTTTTAAATCAGACTGTTTAAAAAAACAATTGAAGGGTACACGGAAGGAACATGTCTAGTCACGTTTCCTTTAAATGAAATTTTAATCTGAAAATGTAGAGTTCGTAATGAACAAAATAACATCATTTTCAAAATGTTCTTTCCGTGTACCCTTTAATTATACTTTGCTGTTAACTGCTTGTACGAGTATGTAGAAATATTAATAACTTAATCAAATGAGCCATTATAATTAGATTACTTATGTTGAAGACGCTGAATAACTTTGATTTACTGTAATTAATTTATTAGATAGGCAGGAGCCAGTTTAACACGTTTCTGGCGACACTCATGCAGACATATTAACATGCTTAATTAGAAAAACATGTGGAAAAATATTTTTAATTACCTATCTAATTAAATTATGACTATATTGCATCGTACGCGTAATTACTAATGAGTTCTAAGATTCGACTTGATGATTTCACGGGAATGTTCCGCGGCATATACGATGGCGCAACGCAAGTCTTTACGGCTATGATTTACATTTAAGAAGTTATGTTTTTTACGGAATAGGGAGGAAAACGAAATAATTTATGTATTACAGAATATGATTAATCTGAACTAATATGGAAATTAAACTATATACGAGTAACAGTCATTATTATGGTCGCATCACTTATATTGACGGCCGGACAGCTTAGCTGCTTTTAAATAAGAATACAAAATAGCCGTAAAATATAAGGAATTATACGCGCCCTGGATTCGCACGGGCAACTAGAATGGAATGTACATAAATCCTTTCTTAAAAAATATCTAAATGACAGTGAAACCATATCGTTGTGTAGTTTAGAAGGGGTAAGTGACCCAAGTTATGAAGAGAGACAGCCGGATAGAGACTTTTTTGTACCCTATGTAAAGGATAAAGAAAGATGATATGTAACAGTGAACTTTATTAGGACTGTTTTTGAAATATAAAAAATACCTTTATTCCTAATTTTTATATTCCACCTAAGGCTTAAAATTTCAACCGCCCTGCTATGGTTTAGCTATTTGTTCAGTCAATAAAAGTTCCATTATAATATGCAAATCATCCCAAGAAAATGTTAAGTTACTTTACTTAGTAGCACTAATAGCGTTTATCGCGGATATAAAGCATCTAGAAAGAAAGAAAAACATTTATTTAAAAGTATTCAACATAAAACATACAAATACACACAACACGGACAGAGTACAGAAAAGAAAACATTATGTTGACGTTGAACATAATAAAAATCTGTCCCTCGCGCACACGAATGGCGCACATAAAATGAGATCTTTCTAATCAGTTAGCTCGTGCGAATTATTTTATGTCTGTGATAAACGCTACTGTGCTTGATACGAATGCTGCAATGTATCAATAAAAACATACTAAGCATAGTAATGGTAAACTCCGCCTAATATTCATATTCCGTACCATATGCCATTCTCCAATCTAAGCAGCAAGGTAATTGAGAAACAGTACTAGTATAGATACCGAGTCTGCAAGATGTAAATAAGGCGAGGTGTCCTGAACCGAATGCGCCCGAATCGATAACTCCGGCTTGCTTTATTACGACTGTACTATCGAGCTCAGTCGACTAACAGGTATGCTGTCTGTTCTCTATGGGTTTTTGTTATCTGTGCAACATTTGCGTACATTGGGCCGTGAAAATTAAAAAGAAAACTAGTTCGATTTTTAAAGATTTGGGACTTATTTGGAACGGTAAAGTTGGGCCCGAATTAATTGGTTTTCGATTGCCAGTTACAGTTTGGCCTCAAGGATTATTTATTCGCTGAAACTGTTAACTTTCTAGGACTTTTCAAGAGATTGTAGTATGAACTTATTATACTTAACTTAAGTTTGTTTTAATATTTTTTTTTATACAACATAGGAAGGCAAACAAGCAAGTGGGTCACCTGATGGTAAGTGTTCACCACCGCCTATAGACACCTGCAACAACAAAGAGAGTGCAGACTGCAGATGCGTTGCGAACCCAGAGGGCTAAGATGGAATACCTCTTGTGCCAGTAATTACACCGGCTGTCTTGCTCTCCACGCCGGAACACAACAGTGCAAGCACTGCTGCTTAGCGGCAGGATTAGCGAGCAAGATGGTGGTAGCGATCCGGACGGACCTTGCACAAGGTCCTACCACCCGCTAATTAAATAAGATTTGCCGACGAACCAAGAACCTCTTTTTTTAACTGGTTTAATAACGGTTAATAAAGCATAAAATACTTTTGAACAAATGATTCAGTTATAGACTCAAGCGAAGTATGGGCTGAACTTCATTTTTGTTTGTAAATGTAGTCTGTTTCTTGTTGTGGAAACTGAATTGACAAGTTACGAATATTATGGGGAATGTAAAAAAAAATATATGGGGAGTCTACAGCGGGGGCCTCATTTTTATAGTTTTAATTAGTTGATAGTTTATTTTTAGGTCTAAGTTGTTAAAGTTTATATTAACATTTTGTTAAATAAATAAAATATTTACCATATTATAAAATGTATGGGATGGAATGTCAATTAAATCTCTGTATAAAACAAATATTTGCCAATACGGACTTACCTATAACTCATGTCATCATAATTTCCTTGGCAGGCAATGCCATGTAATTATTACAAAAACTGTAAAAACTTTTCACGCAGGGTTTACATTACATTTACATTACATTTATT
The DNA here is from genome assembly GCA_963691745.1 of Ditula angustiorana. Taxonomy (NCBI): domain Eukaryota; kingdom Metazoa; phylum Arthropoda; class Insecta; order Lepidoptera; family Tortricidae; genus Ditula; species Ditula angustiorana. The sequence continues at coordinate 10,688,003 of OY829485.1, forward strand.
TAGTTACATTTTAATGTAACTAAAGTTTGAATTTTGGATTGAACCCTATTCAGTTTAAGTAAAAAAGTAAATTATGATCTGATAGATTGCCGGAGCTTGTATAAGTAAAATTTGTCTGTTATATTATTTAAAAAAATTAAGCTTTCTGTATAGGAAACTATTGAATATAAAATAGTCATAATTTCGTCGCATTTCCATACGTTTCAAAATTCTTCAGCAAAAGAAATAAAACCAGTAATTTCAATTCGCCGTCGGAAACCACGCCACGCGACGCCACGGCGCGATGTCTTCATGGACTTATTCTTGAATGCATCCACCGGCATTTCGTGTGCATTTTTTGCTTTATTTACCAACTGATGAAATTATGATCAAGTCTTCTTCGGAATTAATTTTCCATCGTGACAAAGAGACATTTTTATTTGCAACCTTGGTGAAAGAATCACGCGCAAGCTTCTTAGAAGCTTTCAAGACTTGATAAAATTGTATTTATAAGCTGCGCGGGTAATATAAACGGAAGGAGACACGTTATATGGCCTTTTTTCTAACAAGTCCGATATGAAAGCGAAGCAATGGTTGGCTAACGATGATAGTAATACTGCACTATGTTAAAGTAAGATCACCCTTTACGCTCACGTTTTTCTTTAGGGTGCGCCGAGTGAAAAGTTGAAAACCCTTTGATCCAATTTAAAAATAGTGCCTTAGCTTCAACATTGTTGCCGGATTAGAAAAGTAATAATTTGGACATTTTCGCCTACATCTCTAATGAGATCTTCAGAATTTGTTTACAACTAGGGCGGCGAAAGATTGAAGTAGGTAGGCTGTCATTGACGCTTGACAGTTCTGAATGATCTCATTGCGGAGAAAAAATGTAAGTTTTATGGATCCGAGCCATGTTTTTACACCAGATTTTCCTGTATGGGCTGACAAATGTCCCCCCTAACAAATGTTAACGAATATTAAATATTAATTTAACAAATGTTGCCCCTTTCATTTGAGGGTATATACTTAAACGTCACAATAGATGCCTACGATTTTTCTTTGTGTAGTTTGCATATTATTTAAATTTAATAATTTGAATGTTCAATATTAATAATAATAACAATCGGAAGTAATTTCGGTTAAAAATTAAAAGAAATACTTTTTAAATATTTAACTGATTAACAAAGTTTGGATCTAACTTTTGCCGCAGTTCTATTTGGCTAGGTACCCAAACGACAGAAATGTATAGTCTCAGGATTTTATATATTATACTATTTATAGCTGATTTTATCTCAACTTCCTGAGACCTATGTCGAACACAGACCCTAATATGAATAAACGTTCGTTTAAAATTTAATTTCTCATTTAGTTAAAAGCTTTTTTCTCGGCTACTTTATTACAACATTATCATCGATTTCATACACACATACGAAATGACAAATGTGGAAAAATCAACTCGCAAGTTTTGAACCGGAAAGACAGAAAGACGTATAACAACGAAGCAAGTTAAATCTAAACTTGGAAAAAAATGATACTCCAATGTGGACAGATTAAAGATCGACGCTACTACTACCACTAACAGTTAGTTATCATCGCGTCATGTCATGAACAGTTCTAATTGATCTATAAACTCAGGTGGAGCCGGTGAAATCGCATCAAACTCTCGCGTCTCGTCCTGGTTCAGAGCCGATATAGCCCTACACTATTACACAGTTAATTGTATTTCTCACAAGCATTGGAAAGCTGGAAGTTTTACGATATGTGATTCCACACGGTAGTTAACAAGACCAGCCCTAGGTAACCTAGGTTTATAGTTTATAGGTATGAATATCTAACGAACCGTTAATTCGTGTCACTCGTTAAAGCACTCGTTAGTCCAATACTCGTTATTTGCATAATTACCGACAATCAATAAGCCCACATTCGTATCGGATGGAAATAGCTCAAAAATAACTAGAGATCTCTATCGAGCTGGTAATTTAAGCTGTTATTTCGTCATTTTGATAAGTGGAAAGGATACGGACATTGTTTATAGATTTCGGAAATGTAACTGGTTGGCGAGCCTAACAATTCAATATATTTAAATAAATCAAATATAAATAAATGCGACGCGTTTTGGGAACTAAAAACAATTAATATCAGGATTTTGGGTTAGTACTCTAAACTTAGTGGGAATTATAAAGACTAGCTGAGTTTGTAAATTGGTGTTTAATATTTTGAGTTTCGAGTTTTTAGACCAATCTGAGTGATACTCTAGTCTTTTTGTTAATGGAATAAGGAACTGTACCAGTACAAGTGGCAGATCAGTCACAAGAGTTTGACTGGCGGAGTTATTAAAATAGATATTAAGTATAACTCTAAACTTACTGTAAAGTGATGCTTCTGCAAGCTCGGACCGTCGCCATGGTGTCAACGGTTGGTCTAAACAGAAATATTCGCTTTGTCTTTAATTTACTCGTAGACTACTATGTGGTAAACTTTGGATAGGTATCAAGGAAAATATATAGCTCATGTACGAGCTTTTTAGAAGTCTTTGGGATTTTCCTGTTTTTGAGAGCTGTCACAATCGTTCGTATGATTCGTGGACTATGACAGTGCTGTTACAACACGCCCCTCGTAACACTTATGCAATACAAAATAGACGAAAACATGAACGGGCGACATGAAGATATCAACCTCTCGAGCCTGACCAATCGATTTCATTATATCACACGATTTCCAGAACGGAGTAAACCTTGCGGTCAATTAGCCGTACCTAGCGACTTGACGCTTTCTAATTCCACTCCAGCGAGCCCCTCACAACTGCTCGACCATAAACAATGATTTTCGAAACACAAAACAGACACTCGCAATACGTTCGGATTCGACACGACATTTTTTCCACGACTCTTTCATTTTCAAGTATTTTCGCAACGCGTTCAGTGCGCCCCAGTGTAGCAGTAAAGTCCGTAAACAAAACAAACTTATCAGACAACAAAGTTTACGATCGATGCCGCCCCATATGCAACACGCGTCGAAATCGAAAGCGGCAACTTAGTTGGGAAGTTCGCAACCCTTCCGCGGCGTGTGCACTTGTCGCTCACCCCGTCATTGAGGAAAGCTGGGAGCACCCTCTCTCTCACACGCGGGTCACGCACATGTGTTGTTGTGTCTCGCTCGTCACATGCGTATCCTATAACCCGGCGAGAAGGGAAGCCGCGCGCGTGTGAGCCACAGGTCGCGCGAGAACGTGTCGCCGTCGGATCGGGTAGTAGCCACGTGAGCACACGCGCCCATTCACGCTTCCGGCAGTTCCGGCACACACGCGGGGCGTGTGGGAGTCGCCCGTTGTCTACGGTCAGGCCGCGGCGCGCGTGCTCGCCGTTTATTTTGCAACGAGATTTACAACTATAACTGTAAATTAACTTTATCGAGCGGACCCGAATCTAGGTCGTATGGAATCAGCATTAATTATCGCTTTAATCTAAGACCGATGTTGACTGTACGTACAATAGATCACATGATAGATAGCGGCTCACGCCAAGGATAAGGTAATGATATCGAGACGAGAAACGCCATAACTGGCCTACCTCTCGCCGGCTAACTGGGTTAATCCATTGTTTCAGCGCACGCACTCAGTGCCCAATGCCCATGCCCAGGCGATGTGCGGACGATTAGGTGGAAAGAAGTCTAGGCCGAGCGACGCGACTATCCTTGCATTGTTCGCGCGATCGCGTGTCCAGTGTAAGTCCCCATTACATAAGCAATGTAGGGTGTAAATGGTAAATCGTAAACACCTACTCAATAATTAATAAGGCCGGTGCGCCTTGAGAACGATAGCGGCCTATTTATTGGGGACATGCAGTTTTCATTTCTGTATTTTGAATTTGTTTTTGCTATTAATAGATCACCATTTCTAACTGAATGTTTAAGGGCTTGATCCAGAAAGCTCAAGCGAGTTCATAGACAAACCTAACAGACGTGACGTCCGTCGTGTTCAGTTCGTATACTTTGCATAGAGCTTTTCCCTTCAAACTTCGGTTCATTCCGTATGAAGCGTAGTCATATTTAGGTACAATTTATTGTGTTCAGTCAGACTTTTTGCTCTGAACCCCATTATTCATAAACGCTTACTAAAACTATATTATTTAACATATGTTTCATCTTTATCCATCATTGTGATGTTTGCCCTTGAATAAAAGGAACAAAACATATTTTAGTTAAAAGCGTTTGATAAACTTTTATGAATGAGGAGGTAAAATGATTTAAGGCAATCAGCACTGCAATGTTTATGAAATAATTTGGATACGTATTTATTATTAAATGTCCATTAAGTCACAACAAAATTCTGTGTTTTTTGCGGTTGTAATATTTTTGTGTGTGTTTATATTAACACATGTTATATGTTGTTTTTGTTTCCTACGCATGCTCTACAGGCAGTCAGGTGATAAGCCAGCAGAGTTGCGCGCGCGCAGCGGGAAACGCAGGATTTCCTCAAGCCGTGACACACGCATCTGAGCTGGTCAGACTCCGCGCAAAACAGTTCATAAAAACCATTCCCGTGACTAACAATGACGTGTGACTCATAATTGCCAACTTTATTGTAATTGTAACTCTGTAATGACACTACGCCGTTTCCGAATTAGCGTTCGCGTTTGATAGTAACAAGAACACATTAGCTGAATCACACACGCCTGGGAGAATTCCATACAAATACTAAATTACGACCACTAACGTGTTAATTTCGTAAGCTCGCAACCAATTTGGGCATTAGCTATTGAAATGTATTTTCGTTAACTTCCCATGTTACATCCCGTGTGAAGCGACGCCGGCGCTGAGGCCGCGCTTTCTATTGTTCCGCGCCGAAATGAGAGCCGATCTCATTGTCTATGCCCAAATAGTGAAGCGCTTTAATCACTCGATTCAGCCAGTCCGTTTTTCGATGCTCGATTTATTGGGCACATGACATTCACGCTCCGAACGCGAACTTCATTGTTATTTTAGAAATCGGAACGGGCGCCTAATTAATTTTGTTATTAAATTTATTATCTGGTAATAACGTGTCGACGGCATGCAGAAGCGAACTGTAAAATTACTTTTGTTTGTATTCTCGTGGGCAAGCTGCTCGCCCATTTATAGTAATAAAGAACGGAGAGGTATGTACTCTGCGGTTTTATTGATCGTATCGGTAATTCCTCGCTTCCGTTGCGTATGTAATGTAATCTATCATGTGAAAGAGCCAAAACGATTGCGGTTATTCGCGAGAATCGATTTAAAGCGGATAAAGCTGTACGAATAAAAAAATCCGATTCGATCGGTACACTTTAGTGTTAGTAACTTTCACTGTGCATGAACCGTAAATAATACAAAAATTAGTGTCCAGCAAAAACTAGGTTTTGTCAATATTAAAATTAACTGGTAAAGTTTACTTTTATTTATTTTGGTATTCACGTAACCGAATGTAGATAATGATTTCTTATTATTAGCAGGCGAGGCGGCATAAACCTAGCTGAAGGTGGCTTAATTTAATTCATGCAAGTAAACAAAACGGAAAGTGACATGAATGGTCTCGTCTCATTTCCAATTATAAGTCCGTACAATCGAGTATGCAATCGAATACAAAAGAGTAAATTGTCTATGGGCCGTCTATTTATCATGGCGCGTATCGTATTGATACAGAAAAAGTTTAGATTGATTCCAGCCAAATTGCTGTTTGCGTGTGTGGTGCGCCGCAGTGATTTGTTCCCGCTCCATTGTTACATTACTCATGTGCCGCGCGCTCTGACTCACCTCACTATGGGAGCCCGACCAGTTAATAACATACATTTGTAATTGGTAATGAAATTACCGAGAAGTTAATGTTCGAATTTCCTAGTAGTTTTTGGTTAATGACTCTACATTGCAATAACATTGATGCCTTGTTGCGTATGAGTACCTATACTCTCGGTTTCTCAACACAGTCATAGACCACAAATGTATCATTTTATGTAGGAAACTTATAGTCGAATTAAATCGTGTTCCTTATTCAAAACTCTCGGTTGCCAGCTACATGGGCAGTGATTGACAGCGGCATATCGCGATACCAACGTACAAAATGGAATATTTAATTAACATGTATCTAATCTGAGTTGCCGTGTGTACTTGTAAAGCGCGGTCGTGGCACGAAATTGTGGTTTCCCTCGGTTTGTGAACTTTATAATCGCGGGATCAGTAATCCGATTTCGTTTCCTCGCCGACCTCTGCTCTGCGGCTGTAAAAAATCAAGTCCACTTTCGGACGCTCGTCCCCCTTTGTATCGTTTTTCGTTACATTAAGTAGGTTGCAAAGTTCAGGAGCGGGAAAAGTTTTTTATAAAGGTATTTTCCTTGATTTCGGCGGAATAATATTTAGCTGTGGTAAAGGATCCGTTTCAAGGGTCAATAAATCTTTGAGTGTAGAGTGGCGGTGGTGAATTTGGGCCAGTTAAAAAGTAGGTGTGAACGGTTCGGGCGCGCGTCGTTTTTGCCGCGCCGCGTTGCACCGACACCGATGCACAAAGCGCGACGTGTCCGTCGATTTCATGTGTCGAGCGCGCTTTTTGGTCGCGCAGCACTGGATTTTAATTGCTTTCTAAAGTCCATTCGTCACTCAATTCCCATGACCGTCTCTGTGAAATCGACTAGCACACGTAGATGCATGACATGTAGTTTTTTCGTGGGGTTTTTTGTGTTTATCGAGAGAGAGATCTGGCGTATACGCCGGTCATTGTGCGCCGGTGAGAGGCCGCGTTTCCGAACACACTCGTGATCTTATTTCGATTCTCATTCACAGAACACTCATTCAAAATTTGAATTTTACGGGCGAAATCAATTACGGGCGTGTGACGAAGAGGTATTGGGTATCGCTACCGGGAGGAGTCCTCGCGCCGGCGGGACTGTGTCGTTGCGTGTGATGGCGGCGGGCACAGCGGGCAGATAGCATCATGCATGCACATCAATCTTGGTCGGGATTGTTCGTCGGCACCTCTTTATCGTTAACAAAAAATCAGGCAGTGCTTTTTCTCATGGACACCGCGGACAATGGCGGAGCGCGCATATCACTTGTTATTAAATTCGTATAAGATTAAACCTAATATATGATTCGAGTTCCGGTTGCGTGTTGGATAACAGTTTTTTCGGATCTGGTTAAAAATGGAACGGTACTGATGATTTGGATCGCACAGATTCAACACGGCTTCGGAATGAGTGATTTTATCTGATTTTCGCATGCCAACGTACACGCAATACGTAAACAAACTTTAAATTGAAAGGACTTTTTGCCCCAAAAGTAACATTAATGAAGTTCCAAACGCTAGGGTTGGCACTGCCGTTACTTAACAAAAATAAGTTATAGTTCAATCAGAAATTAAGGCTCGGTATTCCATTAAAATAGCTTTCAATAAGCGATTATTGATAACCCGGCGTCGTCGTAAACCGTTTAATATATGGCGCGGACGTAAAGCGCCGGCGCGGGTTCTTCCAATTAACCAGGTGTATTTGTCAGCGCGGGCTAACTAACGACGCACTATTCACTAATCTGTGCACTCCTTTTTAGCTGGCAACCCTCACGGTTTGAATGCGTAATTAGACTTTGAATCAATCAAGTTTCAGTTCAGTAGCTTAACTCCGCTATTTTGCTTTTAAATTATCTGTTTCGCTCTAAAACAGGGGCAAATAATCAACGAAAATCTGTCCTCCGTATTGTCCTGTCTCTTGTGTACAGTCAATCAATTTGATTCATAGGCCACTGTACAATGTGTCATCGCTGAGATGATATGACATTTATTCAAAAGTCATTAAGACATATACTGTGAAAAGGTTCTCAAGGTGCTGTGAAAAGTACTTGTAGTTTTATTTTAGTGCTTAGTGTTTCTTTATGCAATTTATAATCTTAATTTATTAAATGTAATACTTCTATGGTTCAACCTGAAAAAAGACTCTACTTTTAAATAATAGTTACTTTTGTCGCTGTTTTACAGCGGTTTGCGGATTATCTATAAAATTCCCAAAACTAAAAATTACCTACTTAAATCTAAAAATTTAACTTTACATAAGCAAAAGTGTTTTTAAATAGCTATCCAAGTAAATACATAAATTGTCCTCTCTCATCTGTCTGTGGCAGTATAACTTAAAATCCTAAGTTTTTCCGTAAAAAAAAAAACAAAGTTTATTCTCGCGCCATTTTCTCGTCAGCCAGTAATGAGTTTAACACAGGAGTTTAATTCGATATAACCGTCAAGCGAAGCTTAGGTACGCACACTACACTGTCTCTCGAGTAGGTGGAAACAATTTATAAGAATTAACGTCATTCATGGACGTAATTTTTCCACCTACCCATGGAGTACATAGACGCTAACGGTAAGTTTATTACGAGTGCGAGCATAAGAAAGCTCAAAAGAGATAAAACTACGCATCAGAGTGAAAATGAAAATAGACAGTTAGCATACTTGCTATTCTGTCACTTGTAACTGAGTCTTACTGGGCTAGATTGAAAGTAATGCACATGTCAACAACGCCTCGACAACACGGTTATAACAAGACAACTAAAATAAGTTAAGAAATTAATAAAACGGATCACTGACGTACCTATTTTTAAGTTAAGAAATGCCCGAAATGTTTCGGACCAGTGGCCCGTTTCAAGAAGCTACAAGTTACAATTTTACTTAGTAGCTTAGTGAAACGGGCCACAGTCCGTGAGTGATCCGTTTTATTAATATGTCCGAGTCTCACGGCAGTTTTATGTTAAAAAATAAGTTAACAACTCTTTTTAGTTAGTTCAGTGTATGAAAGCGTTAGTTAGTGCAGTGAGTACCTACTATCCATAAAGAACTTAAGAATAAAGTGACTTCAGCTTATAGAGACAATAACAAAATATTAAATGGGCTATAAGTCACAGTCTGCTTAGAAGCTTAGGTCAAATTTAAATTACTGTTAGTTTTTAGACTAGACCGTAATTCAATGAATCATCTCATAGATCGTTTACCTGCACCAACAAAAAATCTATAAGAAGGTCGCAGTCACCTTGTTCTAGACGTACATCTACTGCATATATCTATATGAATATCTATGCACGACGGCAATATAGTTGTGCGGGAGAGACAAAGACAAGTAGGTAAGGTCATTGTACTAATTTCTCACTGTTTTCCTACCATCCTTTAGTTATGGAAGCTGTACCTGACCATTTAGGATGTAATAAGTTACTATTATTGATTCTGTAGGTAGGTACTCAAAGTGTATTATAATAATCGGTAATTACGCTTATCAGGGCGATTAATGATACCTATGATCAATTATATTTATCTAAATGAGGATGTAAAATAATTTAATGACAGTTTTATAGAAATTGGTCTTAATAAAATAAAATATAATATGGTGATTTTAAAATTTAAGTTTTATTGTTTCTTAGTTCTTACTAGCTTGATGATATTTATTAAGTTTACGAATAAAATATTCAGATCACACCCCTTTAAAATCTGAAACTATAGGAAATCTGCACATTCTTGTAATTGAATGTATAACGATAATCCTATCAGTATGGCCTCCCTGTCACAAGGATTACTGAGGTCAAATAGAAGTCGCAGCAATATTATAACTTGTCCTGCCAAATCTAGCAGTATGTTCACCCTACTGCGTACGTAGAAACTTTGGTAGAAACGTAAAAGCTCCTAACAATTTTTTTTTTTCTAAATCGAATCATGTCCATTCTGCCAATTCAACCCAAACATTCTAACTTCAAAATAATGTTTTGCCCATAGACAAAATACAGATAAGACCGTTACGAAACCATAAACATAAACACTTGCGTAAACAAGATAGGTAAGTGTTCGAAAGTAATATATGTTGCAATCTATTTTTGCATATCAACTGAGAGTCTATTAAAAATATCTTTATGTTCTTAGGTTGTCTTGTATAACTTGTAATTTCTCGCTTGTCTCAGTGACAGTGCATCTCTCTTCTATTGGATTGGTTAGAAAGGGATGCAAATAGCGACAAAGTTAAACGTGTAATCTCTACCTAGCCGCTAGCCGGACAGACAGTTGTATGCGAGCAAACTTCGATTCATTGAACGCATGCTGTCATTACGGCTGGAGTATGGGAACATTGGAAACTGCCATGCCGGGTTAAAAAAACTATTTGAAATTAACCCCCTTATTCACATAAAAACTTAATAATATTATTGGATGTTATTTGTATTTAAGTATGTATTTGTCCATATATATAAGTATGTTTATCCGTTGTCTAGTACCCATAACACAAGGTTTGCTTAGCTTGGGACTAGGGCAATTTGTGTAAATTGTCCCAAGATATTTATTTATTTATTTAATATTTTTAAGCTAACAAATGCTTTGTCCATTTCATTTGAGGGCAAACGTCACAATGACAGATAAAGACATAAAAAATGTTAACTAACAAACGTTTACGAAGCGTTTATGAATAAAGGGGTAAGTGTATAAGTAATCATGTTAATATTAGAAATGTAAAAACATTTTAAGTTAGCAGTAGAAGTACCTGAATATATGAAAAAATAAAGAAGATCTACACTTCATAATAACATAATAGTATTTTTTTTTATCATCTATGTTTTTAGTGGGTACAATTAAGAATTTACATACATACTTACAAACAATAGGGTCGTGTGATGTAAATTATGTATTCCATAGTCGTGTGTAGAACTTTTTGAGCCTTTCAATTGTTTTTAGAAGCAAAACACTCGTTATTGGTTATACTTATTAATAACTTAAAGAATCATACAATATGAAGAACATTTTCATCATAAATTGTGCTGTAGCATCTAAATTATATATGTCTTAACGTTAGCTGTAATTTTATTAACAACTGCGCATTTATAAAGCATTACAAATTTAGAAATTTAGGAATATATGACGTGTGCTTGTATGCAATAAAGTATTTTGACTTTCACTTTGTTTACCCTGTCGCAAGTGGCCAGTTTCATTTAACCGATTGTTACACTTATTCCAAATTGACATTTCTCGTTTCAAATAAAGACTGCTAAATACTGGTTAGGATAGCGGATGATTTTAACGATGGCCAGTATTAATACTGAACCCGAAGCTGACATATTTGCCACTCTACTAGTAAACCTACATATTTCATATGAGTAAGTATTTAATTATGTAAAGTACTCAATTACCTGTGCCTGGTAATAGAATTATGCTTGCACCCGTGTAATCAACCTAGACAAGGTTGTAAATTATTTTTAGCAGAGAGTTTTATGTGTCGAGTTAATGTGCGAGTTTTGTCGAGTTATTCGATCAGTTTTCATTAGCAATAAATATTTATTGCTATATTATGGGAATGGAATATGTCTCGGTACGCGCGACCACCCATTCACGGCTGTTTTATAAGGGTGCGTTATATTAGACTTTAGTTATAACACTATATTACAAAATAGGTCAACCTTTTTTTAAGAAACAATGTTGACTTAGAGGGGGTATCATTTAGAGGATTGTGTATCAAACTTCAAAAAGAGTTCTCTATACAAACGGCGGTAACGTTTTCCATCCTCTAAACCTTAATCTAATAGCATTGTTTATATAGTAATACTTTAGAACTAGGTCTGTATGTTTTAATTTCTTCAATATGCTTTATAGATTTGACAACATTTGTACTTAAGGAGTTAAGGAGTTACTTAAGGAGAAATCTACTAAACATATATAGAAAATCACACAGCTACTTCTAAGGAATAACAATAAAACCATGACTATAGGTAAAGATTTAGAGGGTGGAAAACGTTATCGCCATTTGTATGGTGCTGGGTACACAATTGTCTTTATTTTAAGTACCTACATATGTGAATGACCTTAGAACCTAACGCGACTTGCTTGCGAAACCCGAAGTTGTTTAGCATTTAGGTGAAACTAATTGTTATTGAAATTACCTACCTATCTCCTTTGATTGGCAAATTTTTACCAAACTTAGTTGAAAAAAGAGAACATGTTAAAGTTACCGTAAATATAATTGATCACTGTGACTGCAGAAGATCAGTAACAGTAGCGAAAGACATTTTTGTCACAAGCTATTGTATCGCCTATTTTAATTATTGCCAGCAACAAACTGATATGCATATCGCTTAATCAGTACGAATGCGTGCATTTTGTTTGTCAAAGCTTGCTCACGATGTGGCAACACCGCTCTCACCTTTCACGACCAAGTCACCTGCGAGATAAATCACCTGCAGCGGATAGAAATGTTCACATAAATTATTGTGGCACTATATAACGCATATCATTATACGATACGCCCACCAGGTTTCTAGTGCATAGCGGGCTTTATGCTAAATTTTCTTTGAATGTTGGTACCAACCATTTTGTTCCAATCAATTGAATGCATAGACAACAAGTCACGCAGCAACCTCAGTTAAAAAAAAAAGAAAAATGACAATAGGTACAAAAAAATATTACCTTCATTTAGGCGAAGAAAAATTAGAGGAATCGTTTTTTTTTTAGTTTCATTTCATTTTAAGTTTAAAAAACTACATATTTATTTTAAGACTTTTGAACATGCTCTGAGCGAGATAGTTGGCATAATTAAGTACTGTTACTTTTGCTAATCCGTTGAAAAAAGTTGCACTAATCCAAACAAAAGTGTTTTTCATATTTTGTTTGTTTCTGTTGTACCTACTTATCGTATAAACGGTAATACACAAACATTTTAAAGTCGACATGATTATAGTTCAAGTAAACAAAAAAATGCTTGTAGGGCGGACATATTGTTTTTACTTAAGAGCATGATTCTACTAGCGTTCCATTTTTTCTTTTCTATTTTAATACAAAATATAAGTGTGTATAATGAATATAAAAAAAATCTTTGGTAAATATAGGAACGTATTTTTTGTGGTAGTAAATCTAACCCTCAGTGCGTAACTCCGTTAGGCACTTGGCCTGCAGACTTTTTTAATTTGAAGCAGCACAGGACATGAATAATCCGCTACGTAACACTGGCTATAAAACAAAATAATGAGATTCCAATTATGAAATTACCCATCATATAGGTACACGTGTCGTGCGAGTCGTTACAAAAACAGTGGGGCCAACACAATAGCTGATTAGAATGGCAATTAACGCTTGTTTTGTCCCACTGATCTCTATACGTGGATCGCTGGGTTTGTCGACTTGAGTGGGCGAGAAAGAGATGATACTATAAATATAGGTAAAGTTGGGGTAGCTTTTCCTATCACTTAAATTGTTAATTCGATGCTAGTGTTTGCCCGCAACTTCCTTCGCAATTATTTTAAGACTTATCTCTTATATTTTAGGGATAACATATCTTTCTTTTTTCTAACATTATTGAGGCTTCAGTACACATGTTATTGGAAATTGGGATGTTGGTGAAAGATATTTTATTTGTCTCAGTAGTTCCAGAGATTTAACCTCTATAATACAAACTTAAATTTGCCATTCAATAATATAATTATACAATAATACAAGAACACGCATTCTTTATTGCGCACTTCACCAAAAAAAAATCAGAAAATGTACTAGGCAAATACTGGGCGGTGATACCGCTTCAAAGCGATCTGTTCCAGACAACCAATCCAAATATTAGTATAGATAATATGGGTAAATATTCTATAGCGGCAAAATAAAGGTTATTTTGCATGTCGTTTCACTGCTATACTATAAGGGTTTGGCTTTATAATAGTGTCAGCGAGTTATTTGTTGCCTCTATGGTTTTAGGGTTATAGATGTACAAACAGAAAAAACTCAACTGCCCATTAAAAAGGGGAACTGAGAGAGATTGTCTATGCTCGAAAGCGATAGAAAAATCAACTTTAAAGTGCATATTATGCACTCTGCGAGAAAGAGTCATTTTTCGAAAGGGAGGCAAGCAGCAAAAAGTAATTTTTCGAAAAATGACTTTTTCTCGCAGTTCCGTCTTTAATATTGTCTTTAACTTTATTTTGACAAGGTGAAGTGTGTTGGTGTGCGTTTTATGAAGTATTTGAATAATTAATTACCTAGTCAGATTGATATGGAAGTGATGATGCAAATGTGTGAGTATTATGGCTAACAATAGGTTTTTTATGTAGTTGTGTACGTGTGATAATTAACTGTAATTACAAACATGTATTTGGGTCCAATACGATGTCTTACTGTTATTATCATTCAATACTTTGATTTACAACAACAACAAATATTCTTAATTGGACACCGGTTAAAAAATACGAAAAAAGCATAGGATTTGTGATTTTGTGTTGTCATTACATAGCATTTTAATTTTTAGCACAATATTACTCTAAATTGTTAAATGAGTCAATCAAGTAATATTTTCCTTGCTCTGCTAATTTCTGTTTTAAAGGCTGCATGTGAAGTTGATGACAACTAGAATTATTTGTAAATTTGAACAATAAGTTGATGAAAAGCAATAATTAAGATCACAATATTCACTAGTAACTGTAGTAGTGTAGGATGAAAATAATAAATTAGCGATCTTGTTTTTTTATCTATGGCAATCTCAATCTTAACTTTTTAAATTGTTTACTTTACTTTTAAAGAATCTCTCGAGTCAAAGACGTTGAAACGCACGCAGACGTCAAATGAGAGACGCATGACTTTAGAGAGTCCTCTGTCACACTCGTAAAGAGCTCGAATCTCCTTTTACCTAACTCGAGCTTTAGAGGTACGTGTCCCAGTTTGTGTGCAAGGAAGCTATTCGAAAAATACCCGTTTTTAGTGAAAAGTTTACGGCAATTTTTTTATTACCTATTTATTTTACGGGTCCAGCTAAAAAACAGGGTTGTATTTCTGGATCTCAGTACTTTGCTTAGCAGAAACCTTTTTTGGCTTAGTTTTTTATTATTTTGCGTTGTAGTTTCCTTGGTTGAATTTTTTCAGTGCCGAATAAATAATTATTTCTTTCCATTTTTAAATAGTTTCATTAGTTAAAACAATGCCTATGCTAGGTTGTCCAAGCCAGGTCTACAGTGCTAGGGATATATGTATTGTTCAATTGTCATAAAAATAATATTAATATTGTCTACCTGACAGCAAAAATAAGGAGGAGGGTAATGCGTAATTAATGACATAAGTTTGTATGGTAAATTTTGCTAAAGCTTCCTCATCAGTTTATTTCTCTATAAAGCATTATTTTATCAAATAGTAATGGCTAACTTTATTACTAAACCCTTTCTTTCAGTATAATTGATTCCTATAATGTCTGACTGTACAGTTCATGTTACCTTTACTCCTTAATCGGCAAATAGACCCTTTTTTGTACAAAAAAAGCGTCCTTAGCGCCATAAAAATAGTACTTTTTTCCAAAGAAAGTGTCGAATGATTATTGTTTTCCATAATCCATGGCAAGGTGTTAATGTTCGCTAGTAGGTCAAGTCGATTCAATGTAAATGCGCGAGCGCCGGCTGTCATCCTCTCGGTGCGCACGCGACGCGCGCGGCGCGGACAGTCCTGACATAATTAGCTCAGAGGGAGCCACTATTGCGGACCAACCATTTAGATATGTAATTTTAAACGTTTGCGCTTAAAATTGTGTGAGATACGGCACCTAAAATTGGAGTTTTTGTTCAGTTGAATCTTAGATAGACATGGACAGACAGCTTCACACCTTTTTTGCTAAGATTTTGTGACGCATAAAAGGCAGTATTGAAGCGAGTGTTTTTTTTAGCAAAAAATATTGAATTGCGTTAAAGGAAACTATCTACTTCTTGTAAACGTAAAATTTTGGTTTATTTCTAGGTAATCAAATTTTAGGTAATTACGTTAGGTTATTTATGTTTTGACTCGATAAGGTCTAAAATATGTAACTCTTAAGGTATGTCCAAGCATACAGGTGACGCTTTGTTGTTCTATTGATCAATTGATCATTGCGTGTGCGCGGGGTTTCTAGCGCTTCGTGCCAATGTCGTCGCCTGCATAGTTCAACTTTTTTTTATAGATCCTTGAAGGTCATGTACCCAATGGCCTGAGACCTCGCGTGTCTGAACATAAGGTTTATGCCAACAATAGAGAACATGGATTTATCAATTTAATACTAATAACTGTCCTTCACTCTTATTGGCAGACATTATGAGACTTGTAATATCTTGTTCCTTAGGTATAGCTAACTATGGCGAGGTAAATGATTTCATATGCCATTAACTTTACAAATAACTTTTTACCATAAACGCCACACACGAAGCCCAAATGAGTAATTAAACTCTTTAATACAATCCACAGACGTTAATAGCTTCCAAGCAGTGATATTAATCGCACGCTAATTTTTTATTCCACGTTTACGATTGAATCATTCTAATGACTATTTACATGGCTGGAAATAAAACAATAGAAGGTAATGAGAAGAATAAAAAGCGGTTCAAATTTGGAATTGCTTGACAACTGCAAGTGGGCACAATCAGGAAGGCATCCCGCTTCTGATTGCAGTGCTGCCAACCCCTTATTACATTTACGCGCCACCATTAGCCATAATCAAGCTCTCAGCACACACGAAGATTAAGGAAACAATAAAATGAAAACTTATTAAAGTAAACCCAACGACGGCACTTGTACGTATTAAGTTTTTCATAAGTAGTTGAATATGTTTCAATTATATTTATAAGTAGGATCAAGCTTTATTTATTTAAATCATTTCTTCCCTAATAAATAACAATAATAAGCTTTATATGAAAAACTGAACTGGTGGTTTAACCATACCGGCGATTAAAATAAAAACGAAATGCATTCGAAATTTGATTTTAAAATAAAATGACAAGTGCGGAAACGTTCAGAAACTCCCCCTCGCGTTGTTCCCCACGCAGCGAATGCGTGCAACCCTTCATTACAACCTACGACTATTATGGCGCAATCAAGCACTCGGCACATACGCGAAACTGAGGAAACAATAAAACAAAATTGACGTATAAAACCACTCCTTGAACTAATTCCAACCTGAGGTTTTAGACCTGTCGTATAAAATACATTACTGACGTGATTTGTGAACGTTCCTATTAAGCTCTGTTTTGTTATACGTAGTTGTCCGAGTCTCCTTTTCTTTGGTTTTTAAAAACTTTCATATTATTAACGCCGTACGCGTGGCATTTACAATACCTGCCTGTTTTTGTACGAATGTCATCAATGCACATTGCTTGTAGGTAGGTACACAAATGTGATTACTACAAACGCAGTCTCTCCCACTATAAACACGTTTAGAAATCGAAAATGGATCGTAAAGCAAGATGGCTGTTAGAATGGCTTCCTCTTTAATACGCAAGGAGACCGCGAGCAATAATTATTGAAGTGTAAAATTTACACTGACACACATTTACGAGGACCATACACGGCCCGGCAGAATGCAGGCAACGCCATTTAAAACGATATTTTACGGCCCGGCCAATGTTTGCGATATGCTAAGTTAATGGACTTTATAAAGTTATAACCTTTCACGCGATTGACGCGATAGTGCACCCGACGCATGAATAGGTGATCTTAATTTTATCTCAGATGAGAGTTCCGGCCAATAAAATCCGTAAGTAGCTTAATGCGGATAATGTGATCGGATGATTTTCAACTGATAACGGTGAAATAATTAGATATACTGAACTAAAAAGGGCGTGATTAAGAAAATTACACACATTCTAATTCGTATTAAACTAAACGTGTATTAAAGTAATATATCCAAAGTCTATGTTTATTTAGTTTGACGACTTAATCACCCTTAACGTTTCATCGTTGTGATATTAGGGATACGAATTGTTCGGACACGGAGACAAACATAGAATACTATCTATTCCTAGATAGGATAGGAAGATACTTTTTCTACAGCTAAAAAAATAGACAATAAAAATGTGAAACATCTACCTGTCCACTTGTAAAGTTTTAACACTTAAATTGAACTGAGGTGAGCACAAACTGGCTACAGATAAATAATTTCATAATATTGATACCCTATCGAAAAAGATCAAAGTAGAAATACTTTCTGCAAAAAAACACAAACAAATGCTATCAGTTACAGTAATTAAACTAACATAGCGTATTAGGAGTTCTTCGTTAATATATATCGCTACTTTCTCCCTATTAAACTAAGTTACGAAAGCTAAGTATTTAAAAGTGAAGGCAATGGAGGTACCGTACCTGCGCCAACTTACGGCGATATTTTATGAATCTAAATAGGATTTGCATTACAATGTCACAACACCGATTAAATTCGTGACTCGTGAGCCAGCAGTGTGGTGTTGTAGAGTGAGATATTTCATGTAGTGTAGGTGCATGTATCGGTATACACCGGTCATGTTTCACGAAGTGTACCATTAAACGTGTGAGGAAACCCGTGTGCAGTAGGGTGGGACGTGATAAATCTCAGTTTGAACTCGGTGAACCGCTGGGGTTAAGCAGTAGGTTATTTAAAACGAATTTTGTGGGTCGAGTCGAGAGGGAAATGATAGAGGACTGAATTATGCTAAAATTGGCGAATTACAGATTTATCTTTCGTTGTTTTTACAATCGCAGCGTCAAAATAAAAGTCCTATTTTTTAATTTGATTATTATTAATAATGGGTAACGTTTTCAGAATTTCATCAATTTAAGAATAACTATAATCATTGCATAAAGAACTTCTAAATTTTTATCCGTGCTAAGTAAGCAGTATGAATGCGAAAATGTTTGACTTTTTGCCATTTAGGACCTCAAACGTACTAAAACGATTAAGATGAAATTTTATAGGTCAATAGATTACACCTCGGAATATGTAACATGGTATTTTTTTATTCCAGTAATGTGTTCACAGTTTCCATGTGAATATCTAATTAATAAACAAGTTCTTGACGTTCAACGAATTTCTTGACTAACGTATTTTAATTACTCATAAGGTACTCGTATTTAGTTGATTGCTAATTTGGTATAATAATAAGACAACTTTTAACAATAATTTAAGTGCATATGAATGAATCACGAACTGCATAAATGACTGTCCAATGTAGCGTTAACAAGATCTTGATGGCGAGGTCAGTTTTTATTTATCACTGATTTATCAAGTAAATAATTATTGTTCATCCAGAACAGCCTTGCTATTATTGGCCTTAAGTTTTTTTCACAAGTTAACCTTAATAAACACCTGTGGCGTTCAATATCCATTTCTAATTAGATCTTAATGATATCAGTACCAGTCTTATATCGAAACAAAGGAGACTCCTTAGCATTCAATTTTATGGATACCCTTTTATTTTGACATTTTCATTTTTTAACACTGGCAGGTAATTATGAATCACGAATTTTTTAAAACGTCTTTTCCCAATGCCAACTGACTAAGTATTCAAACTTTAAAAAAAATTCCATTTATAGCTTTGTTTGACGATTTCTTCCATCTTATCTCAATAGATTAATTCGTTTATAGAGCACCCTAGCTAGCTATACTAATCTCAGAGGTGTCTAAACTTAGTTTTGTGTTAAGACTTCAATTTATGTCTTGGGTCGGTTAGTTAAGATGGTACTTACTGTGAGGCGGGGTGAGCGACAGCGCGGACACAGCCTGCGGCGGCACCGGCGGGTACAGGTCCTGGTGCGGGGGGAACATGCGTGGCGGGGGCGCCTCCTCCGCCTCCTCGGCCTCCTGCTTCGGCGGGGACCGCGGCCGCGCCAGCCGCACGGCCTTCAGCCCGCCCTCGCCTGGAGACCTCCGCATCGAGAGGTTCTCAGGGGTGTCGGACTCTCCGGAGCGGCGGCGCGGGCGCGCCTGCTTACGGCGCGGCTGCGGGCTGGCGGGGCTGGCGGGCGGGCTGACGGGCGGCGGCTCGGCCGGCGGGCTGCGCGGCGTGGCCGAGCGGGCCTCCTCGCGCTCGTGGTCCGCCAGCCCGCGCACCTGCAGCGACTCGCCCGCGCGGATCACCGTGCCCAGCTGCTCCTGCGCCACGGACACCTCCCCGCGGTACATAAAGTCCACCACCGCTTGCACCTCCCATCCTTGAAAGTCTTTGAGCACGATCACCGGGTGCTTGCACGGGTTCTCGCTGAAGATCCGACGGAAGAGCGGGCTGCACGCGCCGAGGAGGACTTTGTGGGCGCGCACGCGGCGCTCCGCACAGACCAGCGTCACGTCCACCAACGTCTCGGCGTGCAGCAGGGCTTCGAACGAGCGGAGCAGATGCGCTTGGTGGTTGTTCCAGCGCAAACTGTAGTGTTCCTCTGGCTTCTCCTCCATCCTGGCGATTTCGTTTCACGCACACGTCCAACCCTTTCGCTCAAAGGATAGCAGCGTTAGACGGCCGGCGCATCGCCGCGCGACTCTGTTCCCGTCAACGACTGGATTGTTACAAACGGAATGCACTGATAGTTTCGGTCCAGACACTGCACAACGCGTTAACGTACGAGCGTGCGTCGCGGTCGGGGCGCGAGCGCGGAGTGAGGCTGGCAGGACGGGCGCGCGGAGCGGCGGCGGCGCGCGAGTGCCGAGCGGTGCGTGCGTCGCCCGGCGGGCCGGCCGGGCCCGCCCCAGGCCCCGCCCCGGCTCCCCTCCCCGCGCGCCCCGCGCACACACGTGTCACATTACCCGAATACCGACACATGTGACGCCTACTCCGTACACCATACCCACACGTATATCTATCTCCGTGACGCTCGACACTCCTACCTCCTTATTTACCGCGACATGTGGAAAGCCGAAGCCTATCGGCCGACAGTTACGCAACGCACCCGTAACGTATACACTCGTATGATGTATACAGACATGGATTTGTTCAGGGAAGTAGTATTTCTGCTACGGATGGGACGGCCGGCAGAGCGGGCGCGTGGCCGCGAATTTCATGGCCAGCTATGTTTATATTATAGCGGGGTGCTGACCTATAAAGGAAACAAGGAAGTTGACTAAACCGGGGCTCGGTGTTACTCACCTATGGACTACCGACCAAATGTGCTTAACGCTGCCACCTCCTTTTAAAATATATTAAGTATAAGTATAGTATGATAAACTTTTAAACATATTGATGTACAAAACATGTATGTATACTCTGTTGGCTTGCATTATTGGTTTTGCAGTGTATTTCGTCATCTACAATAACTTATGCTATTAACCTCATGATTGTATTAAAGAACGTAAGGTACCTACAATATGTCAGCGATTAATTTTAAGAATTATTTTCTCCACCTACCTGCTTGTTACACATATTATGTATTTCACTTTACTCCGCTCTTTGTTTATGGCCATTGGCCTGGTATTACCATAAAAATTCTATCGAAGTCAAGTATTGAGCCTAACACGTGCATAGATTATTCATCTCTGGCCAGCAACGACCTTCTAAACGGGTGTAGGTAGTTGATCGAAGGTGGCCAGTGCTAAATAAACTTAACATATACGCGAGGACGACGAAATCTGTTCTACAAACATCCGTTTATAAATATTGGTACAAAGGGGAGCTAGTAGACACACTCAGTTCTTTAAAAAAAAAGTTACATGTTAAAAGAAAATTAAGTAGTATACCTACCCCTGTGACTTGTTATTACCATATTAAGGTAGATACTAATAAAGATTTATTTATCTAAACATTTTATAAATAAACACATTGTTAAATTAAGCTGTTAATTAATTTCATTGTTAAAATAAGTACCCACTTAATTACTTATTGTATTGCTATGATCTTATAGGTATTTTATCATTCTTGTCAAAACATAACAATATTACAGGAATGAATTTCACATAATAATATGGAGCTGACAAAGGATGCCATCACGATAACCAATGTGCAATAAAGTATTTTGACTTTGACTTCGTGTGAGATCTGTGAGCGCTGATGAACAATCTTATCTTATCCATTAGGGTTAAGACCCAAAGCGATCTTTCGTGCAATTAACCCTCCTTCACACTTATTCCATCGTTTTTTCCACCTCCTCCATGAAGTCAATGATGTGGTGCCTTGGAATGGGTAAATGAAATCTAAACTATATGGCGTGAAAGTATAAAATTGTTGTAGTCATTTTTAAAAATACATATCAACGGCTCTGTGATCAAAAGTAAATGAATTTTGACGAAAATGAGATAACAGTCCCATCTTTTTTTCTGAAATAGGAAGACAAACAAGCAAGTGGGTACCTGATGATAAGTAATCACCACCGCCTATAGACACTCGCAACACCAAAGAGATTGCAGATGCGTTGCCAACCCAGAGGGCTAAGATGGAATACATCTTGTGCCAGTAATTACACCGGCTGTCTTGCTCTCCACGCCGGAACACAACAGTGCAAGCACTGCTGTTTAGCGGCAGGATTAGCGAGCAAGATGGTGGTAGCGATCCGGACGGACCTTACACCCGAAAACCCATCTTAGTTAGTAGCCATTTTTAGATTTTGCATCTTCAGCTTTGGTTAGGCAGCTAAGGTACCTACCTACCTAATCGGACTAGTGGTTGATGAACGTAGTGCATTGTTTTCACCAATGGATAGAATCTATGGTAATAACACTTAAAAATATACACGTGAAAACGTTGCAGTTTCGATCCTGCCACTGAACCAAAATTTTCCATGTGTTGTCATTGCGTCTATCGTACTTTATGTCACAAGATGATTATGAAGGTTATTATTCCAGCAATGAAATCATGAAATGAGATAATTACTTAATCATAATGTGTGGTATTTACACTTAAATGTGAGTATTTTACAATAATTAAAACTGTCATTAACATATAGTTACAAATGGATATATGACGTAGGAAGAAATGCCTAATTACCTGTATAATCAGATAGTATTGGGTAATCATATAGTTAACATACTTACCTACGTATAGACTGGCTGCATATTTATTTACGAGTATATATATATATATATGTGTATTTCTAATCAAGGCAGGGTAAATTAGAAGTACCCAAAACTACCGAGCATGTATGAAGAGAGGAATGTGTGTGGTGGAAGCGAGGGAAGTATGCCAGGGCCGGAGCAAATGTCGTTCTGTGGTCTCTGCCTATCACAAAGGGAAACAGGTGTGAGCATATAATAATCAGGGTCTTACTAAGATTGGGAATACCTACCTACCTCAATGCATTAACTTCGCTAATTGTACATTTCTTTGTTTTGTAATAAAGTTTAAATAACAAAATAACAAATTATTATATGAAAATTACAAATACAACACAGAGCCCTTAAAAGGACGGACGGACTTATTTTGGCTTAATTTAAGGGTTCCGTTGGCACCCATTGAGTAGATACCTAACCCTAAAATGCGTTTTGTTTTGAAAACTTAATTCACAATCGTTTTGAAATTCTGCCAGAAGTCTGGTTAAGTAAACTATAACGTAAAATAAACTTTAGCCGCGCTAGAAACAAAATGACATAGACATAACGTAAGTACATAATAACAATAACTCCACTCGTTACTTTTTATGTGATATTGCAGACAAAGTCATAACATTAAGGGATAGCGTTGTTTGCAACAATAACGCATCGTCTTACCGTTTTGTAGACTTTTCATATCTACATAAACTAAAACGTTTTAATTTGTCTCCACCGTTTTTAGGGTTCCGTACCTAACGGGTAAAACTGGACCCTATTATTTAAACTTCACTGTCCGTCCGTCTGTAACCAGGCTGTATCTTATAAACCGTGATACTCGTAGATAGACAGTTGAAATTTTCACAGATGATGTATTTCTGTTGCCGCTATAACAATAAGTACTAAAAAAACAGTATAAAATCAATATATCGCACGCTTAGAATTAAAGTGACCCATTTCTGAATAATAGACGTCCCAAAATATCACCTTAATTAAAATACATAGGGTTTAATTTTGGGAAATATCATATTCAGAATTGAGTCGCTTTAATTGTAAGGGTGCGAATAAGGGGGCTCGCATACAACAGAAATGACTTTTTTTGCCGTTTTTATAGATAATGTTACGGAACCCTTCCGGCGCGAGTCTGACTCGCACTTGGCCGGTTTTTTAAATATCTTGTAAATCGCTTAGTTGGCAAGAAGTATCAGGGCCCCTATTTCACCAAGCTGACAGGTGACAACGACAATTCGACTTAGATGGCTAACTCGAAGAGTGTGTTTGTGTTTGTGTTTTGATATTGTTATTTTTTTATGATTTAATAACATGAAATCGTAAAGTCTCTATTTTCGTTATCAAAAACGTTAGGTTGATGCTCATTCGCCTCTCTTTTCTTTATGAAAACTACTAAGCAATTTGAAATAAAACAGTCCAAAAAAATATTTTTACATAGGACACATGTACTAAGTGCTTGGAATGTGGATGTACAGTCAAGGAATTTAATTCCCTACCCATTTCGTTGAAATGTCGTCTGGCATTCGCAATGCATTAAGGTCGATATGTCAAACTAACGTCTTGCTCTATAGCTCTTATGGTGACAGTTTGCTATATGCTATTGAACCTTAGGTGGGTTGGAAATTCAATTCCTTGACTGTACGTGTATTTTTATTACTGTTTTGTCATGCGTGTACACCTGCAAAGGTAGAATTTTGGTAAAACAACTGACGATTATTTAACATAATGCCTACCTTCTAATGTAAGGGGCCGTTCAAGTATTACGTAAGCAGATTTACTACAATTATTTACCCCCCCTTCCCCCTTGTCAGCAAAAGTAATCAAAGCTCTTACCCCTCCCCCCCATGCTTACGTAAACATTGGTATATGCATTTGACTTTTATTAAAAAGTGCTTCTCAATGTTGTATGTCTGCTCACTTTTATCCGATTTTGGAATGCCTACGTCATTTTTATCTCATCGAACCATTCAACATCTTGGTGCTCTAAATTTTGAATAATGCACATCAGTTCCATATGTGTAAAAAAGTAAATAACTGCTGCTGACGTAATCACCATCTAGACCCCCCCACCCCCCATGTCATCAAAAATAAGCACAGCAAACACCCCCCCGCCCCCCTATACTGCTTACGTAATACTTGAACGGCCCCTAACCCAAATACCTATTCATACGTAATAAAATTTTATTTCAATTTTCATTTCATTTCACTTTTTTCTAGTATTTTACGCGGGAAAAAATCTGTTCTGAAACATGCACGTTTAAAATTTTGAATGGCGTACTTCTTATTCTTCATTTTACATGTCGAGTTTTTGTTGAGCCGTGTGTAACCAAATCCATCCATAAAACAATTACAATGTTTATTACACATTACCGCCCAAGGGAAAGAAATGGTGCTTTAATAACCCACCTAACGGGCAATGTCAGGTAATGTCCCTCTCGCTAACAATAGCGCTTTGTTACCTCCGGGAAGTGTGTACCTTACGAGGGGTTTTACGTCCATACAGGTATGAGGTGTGCTTAGACGAAACAATACCAATGTAGACTTATCCAAATTAAAAATTATTACCTACTTGTCAGTTTTTGTTTAGAATTCCCAGTAAACTCGCCTAAACTCGCATTTCCATACAATGATAGGATACAATTTTGCTTTTTAACTTACAAATGGCAAGAATGCTTACAAATGGATTGAAATGAAACATACATACATACATGTGACAAGAATATCCAGAGTGATGTTTATACTTAATTAATATTGATTGAAAAAAAATCAACGGAGAATTCATAAAATAAATTGATTAAAATTATATTTAACTTTGATTAAAATAGTATTTGACTTTGATTAAAACTGTGTTTTACGTCGATTAAAGTTGTATTTAACTAAGTGTTAGTTTTAGATTTCAGTATGTATTGTTTTGGATTTATTGTGTTTTAACCTGTATTTTATTGTATTATGGTCAACAGAAAAAAACTGCGTTTGAGTTTTGTATTGAAAAAAAAAAACTAAAGTATGAAAGCTAGTAATTTTTTAAGCGCCTTCTGCATCCACCGGTGTCTAGCAACTTCGATCAAGTAGGTTGTCTCTGGCATTCTTTGGATGTCTTCCATTTTGGGATTGAGCCACAATTCGGTCAATCAAACCTCGATCAGCTGAACCCATGCGTGCCCATGCATCACGCCGAATTACCTCGACGTGTGTGCCATAAAGTGCTATTAGTTACCGATAACATCTGACCTCACTTACACAAACGTGGCGATAAGCACGCGGCGCTCGGTACGGACGGGGCGCCATGGTTTGTGTCCATTGATGCCAGTTTTTAATAATAAATCAAGTTTTTTTTATTAATTTATAATGAAATGAAATGAAAATGGTTTATTCCAGAACAAGTTCCATACGCATGCTGTGAAAACTTCGCTTTCATAAAATAAAATAAAATACCTTATAATAACAAGGACAAGCTTTTTGTTGATACACTAGCTTCAAGTAGAAGAAGAAATAGAAATAATCTTTGTTGTAGGATCATGGTATACACATAAGTGAAGATGTTACAAGTTTGACTTACACATAACCTGCCCATTAGATCATAAAATAGCAGACAAAAAAGTCATACATTAATTTAAATGTCAAATAAATTAGTAGGTCATTAGAATTAGGTTTAATTAAAGATTGCTTGGTTATTTCAAAAGAATAATTACGATGCACTACACTATGTCATTAAATTTAATTAAAAATATTCCCTTAGTTAAACTATAAAAACGTTACAAACAAGTAGTTTGTATATTTATGCCAATTTTCTTGCCAAATGCAAGGAATGGATCTAATTGACTTTTAACATTCCAAAAGCGGTTACTGTTTTAGCAAAAAACACTTATGAATAAATGATACATACTCGTAATACAATAAATATAGTACTTAGTATATTGTCTCTCTGGTGACCCAAGTTTTGAAAAATCTTAAGAGCAAACCAGCGTACTATTCAACGGCCCTCTGGCATTGTATTATAGCTTTTTAAGAGTTCAAATAAATAATTAAATGTATATATTTCATGCTGTTTTGAAATTAACGAAAATTGTAATATGACGAAATATCCGTAGTGAGAGTGCAAATTAGAGGAATGACAACAGCATTAAGTTTGTATTATTCGTCTTTTGTTATACTTATTTGCCTGGATTATTCTGTAGTAAACAGTTATTAGTTGAAAATTATTTAAGCAACAAATCTAACAGAGGACCGACAATACAAAATAAATGCCGTTTTTGTTTTAAAAAAATGTCTATTTCTATTAATTTTTACTTTAGAGCTTTGCTACTCTAGCATGTTCATCTAAGCGAGTATTGTACATTAAAATAACACGCGCGGTATAGACTTTCCGCCCGCTTGCCTCGCGCTTTAAACACAAGGGTTGTAATGCAGGGGTGTAATTACTCTGTCATAATACTTGTTACGAAATAGGTTCTAATTCGAATAAGTGCGTGTTAGTTTAGAACAATCGTGTCTGTACTCTAATGCGACTTAATGAAGTTTTTGAAATTGTTTCATGAAAAATGATTTTCAAGCGACTAAAGGCGAACGAGTAGCTATAAGGGAAAATTCGACGTACCGCGAGTTCATAACTACTATGGAGATAGGACATTGGGAAAACGATTGTCTTATATTGTAAATAGTTTGCCCGCAGATATCCGACAGGAGCGTAACAAAAATAAATTTAAAAAGAATTTAAAAAAATATTTTTAAATAGTGTTTAATGCAATTAAATTAAGATCCCACAGTCAAACTGATGCATCGGTTTTGTGGGATATTGCTATGTAACACTTGTGTAATATGTATAAAGAAATAAATAATAAAAACAAATAAGTATGGTGCTTTTTGGTGTAGTTTATTCCTGGCATAATAATCTAATGACATTTGAGCCGCTAGAAGGCCAACGATGGCCATGCCCACCAAGGCTCGTCACGACTTCAGGACGATTTTTGGTTCATGCGAGATTGATCTCGCTCGAATACAACTGTCAAATCCCTTTGAATCGGTCATTTTTCGCGAGATAAATCTCGCATAAATCGAGAATTGGAGTACTGGTTCTACGCTGTCCAATTATAAGCTTTTATTTTTGCCTAGATCAGGGATGGCGAACTTTTAGCTCGCGGCAAACAATTGTGGGCCATCCTTGCAATCGATGCTAATTTCCTTTGAAGGTGATTTGTTCGTCAAAATGGCGATAGCACGTCATGGCGCAACTATTTTTTTTGACAAATGGCACGTAGGCGAAAAAAGGGTTAGCATCCCTGGCCTAGATGGTGGTACTGGTAGGTAACTGGTTAGTTGGAGCTATGGGGGCATAGTTCCATATAACCTTCGAGTTGCTCCAGCTTAGGTTTGAAGGTACCTTTGGATACCAAATCCTTTCACATTAACCAAGGTGGTATCTAGCCACGGCCGAAGCTTGCCACGACCAATTTTGCTCCTCGCTTTGGGTCTACTCATGGGTGATGTATGTTCGTAAGGACACGAAGGTAAAGTTAAGATTGTTTACGTATCGTTGAATTGATTGAAAGTAGGTAAACATGATTTTACTTCAACAGAAAGCTCATGGTAGATTCGTATTTCAATTCAGTACATACATTTTGAACCACTCGCAAACGGTTGTAGGTTCGAATCTAACAATCCTTTGTTTGAGAGGCCATTTTGCTGTTCTCTTCGTATTTCTTGGTATTAGTTTGATTTTACTATACCTAGTCACTTTTGTACAAACCGTACCCAATTCGAGCTTCTCAAAGAAGCTTAAAGTTACAAAATAATGTTAATTCGCACATTAATCCAAGCTTATCTGTCTTGTTACTTGGAGACTAGGTGGCAACCATCTTAGAATACTATCGGCATAACCTACCAACTTTGTAACGTCTAAATCAAGCAGCACCGATCACTGCAGACAAAACTCCATTAAATCATCGCGTTACAACCTCAGCGTGTATAGCACGCTTTACGTTTGTTTATGCCCGTTAACGACGTGTATGCCCGCTGCGGGTTGTCTATGCTTGCCATAGACAATGCAGATCGGCAGAGCGCGGTAATGAATCAGATGTGTATCGGCGACGTGTGAGAACATACGGCCAAAATACAAGCCGTAAATACTGGCTCGCGTGCGCACAGATTTGATTTTGGAACTGATAGAGTTGGCCGGTTAGAGCGAGGAAGTAGCGCGTTTGGAATTGGAACGTTGGACAATTCGAACTTCGGGAGAACGGCTAAAACATCCGTGGAGCCACTGAACATAATGATACATGAAAGTCTCAAAATGGTGTTTTATTGGCGTGCACTTAAAAAAAACCTTTTATATTTTTGATCTGTCAACGTGTCTAATATTTTTGTTTACAAGTTTATCTCTGGTTCAGGGTCAGAAGATCATGTGTAAAATGTCCCAGATATTATTTATTTCATTTTTAAGTAGGTGTATCTAACAGGCACAAATTGCTGAAACAATTAAAATTTTAGATTCTAAAATTAGCCGTCAAATTATTACCCACTAGCTGACCCGACAAACTTGATTAATTATTAATTATAGAGATTTAAAAAGGTGTAGCCACCTTCTCAACTCTATGGCCAATTCGTGCCCACACGCGGCCCGCCCCGAGCGCACAAAATAAAAGTTAAAAGCACAGACTTGATAAGCGCCGAAATTTTCAATGTTTTTCCCTCTGTTCGGAGTTAGCCCGCCATGTTGGTACAGTGTACAAGTTACTGGGCATTAGTACACGAGCAGATGTGAAGTGGTAAAGTTTGGAAAGGCGAAGCTAATATGGAGTGGGTAATACTTTTATTGAATCGTTCCTATAGACATGTATTTCAATATATTAGGGATTATAGCTTTGTGTCCTTGCATAGTTCTACTGAATAAATACTTTAGAGAAAAATTATGTAATAAACTGATATTAAAGTCAAGCCCCATAAAATAACGAAATTTTATTTGTGCAATGTTTTTGTTTGATATCTACTTAAACAAAATAATAAAAGCTAATATAATTTGAATATAAAGGGCGTAGTAGGCGGGAACAAACTAATAACCAAAATAAGTATGTTTGATGCTGGTCAAATCTATTTGCATTTCATTTCAAATGTGTTATAATCTATGCAATAAAATGAAAGACTCCGTCCCTGGCGACAATCGGGTAAAACTATAGAAAATTTGTCAAACAAATGCCTCGCTTCTAAAAACCAACTGGCCACCACAAAATGTTGTCTAAGTCGTACGCGATATAAAGCTGTTTTTGATGCAAAAATAAACGCCCGCCAACTCGTTTAAGGCCCATTCACACGATACCGCGGAACGTGGAAGTTGGTACACGTGTGTTTTTTACTCTTTTCTTCACTACTCGCTGGTTACTGTGGAAAAAGTTTTTTAACTAGTTAGGCTGGTATCGTGATGAACATGGGGTTGTGGGATGATGAAGTTACACGCTGTAGATACATGTTGTGGAATACAAAAATAACGACTGTCTGATTTTTGTTGGATTTTGAGGTCCATATCGTTATCCACTTGTTCGGAATTTCAATCTCATGCCTTATATATTATCCTTAAATAAAGTGTCCGTGGATGATAACAAATTGAATATGATGAAATGCGCTCACGTGAAGATTCCAATTCACTTATTTTTTTCAAGTATCTGCCTAGTAAGGGTTTTTCCTATTTCTTCATTAAAGGTAAACTTTGAACATGACCTCAGATTCGGCAGGTCAGGTCATGAAAGCGACTGCTATCTAACCTCCGTAATCCCTGAGACAAGGAAACTAGACCAATAGCATTATAGTTGCACTTAAACGTACCTACAAGTTCCCTCACGATGTTTTTACTCACCATAAGAGCATTGGTTACTTCAAAATTTAGATAACGACCCGTACAGTAAGGGAAATATTTTCACGTTCCACCTTAGAACCCTATCGCAATGCCGCGACGCGTTAACGCCAGGCTATGTCATACAAATATCATGCGTATGTCTCTTCGACTAGGTTCTACGGTGGTGCGTGTTTCAATTTCCTTTACTGTACCTAAATAACTTTTACGCAGTGATCGCTGGATCTTACGAACACGAGTCCATTCCACATGCCACTAGTGCTGCGTTCTTATATTCACAGAACGGTGATCCATTCTTTGAATATTTTTAAACTGTAAAATTTTGCACATATTATGGTAGGTATAGGTAAAGTGAAAAACCTTTTACATGTCAGTGTTTGTGACATGGACACAAGATTCATTTTTGCTTGATTCATGTAAAATCTTTTCTCACCATTAGTATAACGATCCGTTTCTTGAATATGGCCACCAACGGCATATTGTTCATATATACTAGACAAACTGATCTGTACTTGAAATACAAATGGCTCAGAGATGGTTCCATATATTTTTTGTAAGAACCTGCGAGAAGATATTATAAACGTCTCATTTTAAAGTCAGGATTTTGTTAAGTGTCGGCTATTCGGGACAAATGAGACCTTGAAACACACGCGCATTATTTTCAATAGACAGTTTCCAAAAAAAAAGGTTTTCCATTCATAATGGTCACACATCCTGCCCTCCGTAAGTCGTCTCAAAACAATGTACTGTACCTGGGTTTTACCATTTCACACATCTTCGGAGAATTCGTTTAAAACTAATGAACAAAAGAGTATATATTACACACATAGCGGTGTCGAAGGGACGCATTCAAATGCCACGTTTGGGTTATATTAAACAAAAGTCCGAGAAGGTATGTTTTTTGTTTACTTGTGGCGGATTTTCCAGGTTTTTTTTCTAACTATCGTGAGAGATCGAACTGTCAACAGCTTCACGCCGCACACTTTCTGACTCATTGACACTCAATCATAGAAGTCCTTTAACTTATGAGCAGAATTGTTGGGATCTTACTGCGCTGACGCTAGAACATCGTTTGGTACATAAACTTTCAAGATAATGAAAATGAAAAAAATATTTTGCAAGTAGGATATATGTATACATATAGGCTCTTTTACATGTCCGAGTTTACCGACTCATAGCACATCACCTAATGATGTTGATTGCACCCATATTTCTGCACTTGACTATACCACACGCCGGCCGCTCACAGTCTGACAATCTCCAAATCTCTGGTCGCGTGCGGCTAAATCCTTACCCATTTTTGCATGTAACGATGTACCGACATCGCGTGTGACCTATCAGGAACACATGACCTCATAGACAGCCAAAATCTACCGCCGAAAATGCTAATGCGTCCGATCTTATCGCCCACTAACGCGTGAGCCGGTCCACGCATAGCGGCTAAATGTAACCCTTGAGCTATCTGATAACCCACCTTGGATTGCCACCAGCCGAACCTGACCTTCCCTCCCCTTCCAACCCCAAGCGAAGCCGAAGCTTCAGGGAGTCGCGCGGTGCTAATCGCGGCTCGTGGTTAGTTGGCCACCTCCGACATGCGACGTTTGAAATATGTGGAGTGACGTCACATTTATGTCAGCTAATCCATTAATGCTTATCTGGACTTCCGAATTCGTGTGTAAGGTGGACTGCTTTAAAGCGTGTGTTTTATTGGCGCGGGACATGACACTTGGAGACATAAGTGACAGTGTTTTAGGCAAGATTGTAAGTTGGTTCTCGTATACGAGTATTTCATTTAAGTAAGATTTTATGAGGTTAAGCCTGTGTAACTACATAGGTAAATGTTTTTCTTAAGACTTTTAGAACTTTTACAGGTCTGATGGTGATGCAAAAAACTCATGAAATGTTTCAAATTAGGTTTCGCACTTGCCGGAAAACTCACAGATGTAATCCCAGTTCTGAACCCATGACCTTTTTTGCTTAAGAGGAGGAGGTTAAACCCTGTGGTTAAACCATTTATTTTTGATTACCACAGATCCTTTGATCAATTATTACTAATCATCTATATAATAGTTACTTGTCAGTTCTGATTACGTTCCTGAGTACAAAACCGCACTTAACTCGCTCTTCAGTCGCAACTGGCGATCAAAGCCATATTGCATTAAACTGTTAACCATAAACAATCTAAATCATAAAGAGGTGTTAATAGCCAATGTGGCCATCAGCCGGAATTAATGTGTGGGCCATTAGCAGGGATCAACACAACATGAGCTGCCGGTTAACTTGCCATTCCGACTGTAATTCAGCCCTTAGTTAATGTCGCTTATAATTGTCGGTTACCAGAAGATTAATTGATAACGTTAGTGCCCCTGACTTCAGAGGGCGACTGGGTGTATTAACAATTATTTAACTTTTAGTTATGTTACAGGTAAATGGTTTTTAACAACTGAAAGAAAAGAGGGTTATATGGGTTTGGTCTGTTTATCTATGACCTATGCCGGTGTTATAAAGTCCTAAACCGACGGACTAATTTCAATGTGTTTGATTTTATTCGAAAGCATGTTTTTCTGGGCTAATTCTTAGCCATGCTTGGTTTTATGCCAGTTTTGCCGTTTCTAAAATATTTCACTTTAAAAACAAAGTCACTTCGTAGAAGTTGGTTTGAGAATATTTGCGGAGTGGACTCTTAGTCATCGTATTTGCATCGAAGATTTGAGTGCATGAGGATTGTTTCTTAATAAACCGACTTAATATAATTATCTAAGGCATAGTTTATCTACAGAAGAAATTACAAGAAGTTAAAAGTTGTTGAAGACTCTTCTTCCTCTTTCCGTCAGTCCCAATGGCTCGAAAGACTCGACAGACCTTTCAAGCCCTTCGAACCGCTGATCACTTATAGAAGTTATCAGCGGTTTTATTCCATGTTAGTTTGGTTTGAATGAGTTATCATCATACAATAATGAGTCAGTACCGTATGCACTTACCCTTCGCACTCTATATCAGCAGTTCCTCAACTCTAACCAACTTGAAACCTTGTCTAAGTCATATTAGTAGGCGCAACACCTTTGTATAAAACCCTCACCTCATCTTGCGTCAGAGTTAAATGTAGGTTGAGACTCAAACTTAGGGAACCCAAACCGACAATTGACTACCAGAGTTCCGTCCGCGGAACCCACTTTAGAAATCGCTGTTCCTTACGACACTCCACGAAGAACTAGGCAAGTAAGTATATTTAATGCTAGCTGTTGTTAGGTGAGTTGCAATATATAGATAACATGTAACCTATGTTAGCAGACCGGAGTTAATAATGAACTTAACACGGGGGCGTCGTTTGCAATATACACTCATGTTCGTTTAATTACCTCTACACGGGAATGGCGGCCCAAGCGATTTGCTTTATCGCGGATATTTCAGCTTTAAATCGATGCAGGATACACTTATTAAGTACATTTATGGGCACATATTAAAGTCAACGGATCAGTCACGTATTTACAGACCACTTAAATACGCGAGTGATCCGTTTATGTTAGTGCACCTAGCCCGAATCATCTCGATACGCGTTAACTCGCTACGTAACTCAGTACGTCTCTCTCCCACTGGGCTGGTTAGAGCGAGACGCACTGAGTTACGTAACGAGTTAACGCGTGTCGAGAATATTCGTGCTAGGTGCATAGAACGTCTGAGTCTTTCTTTACTTTTCTGTTTAAAAGTATATTTTGAATAGTTTCACTATGTCGATAATATGCTGTTAACCATTCAATACCAAAAATGACTTTTCATAGTAAATGCCATAATAACTTAGCCATCATTCATTGCCGTAAGGTTCTACCTTGGTCCTAAATTCAATTCCGTTGGCTGTACTCATACTATTAATTTAAAATGAAAAAATAATTGCCATCTGCGCTAGGCTTCCGAGTATTTCGAATCTGAAAAGCTAAGCAAGAAACCGAACATATCGTGTTGCTGCATCCTTAATATGGTTTTTGTTTATTGTGCAGGTAAAAATGGTAATAAAATATGTATACTTACTTATCTCTTTACTCACGAAAAGATGACAAGGGCCGACTTAAGAAGAGTCACGAAAAATATGAGAATACATCAGAGTAGTAAAATCTACCTGACCAAGTTGTTAGATGGATAAAAAAAGTAGATGTGTGAGTGGAGTGGTACAAATAGATAAGTCTCGATCGGGTTGTGGCACCCTCTCACAGGAAATCGGTGTAAAATAGTAGAAACCTTGTAGGGCATCTCATGGTCAGTAAAGAGTGCTAAATGCTCAAAAAATGCCCAAAATAGAAGCAGGATCAATTTACAGAAGAAAACCAAAAGTGAGACCAAAATGAAAATAAGCGCGGAGTAGATGTTTCTACCCAGTAGGTGCATGTTTTTTGTTTTTCTTACTACCTATGCGCATATGTTGTGGCCGTAAAAGTAGTTTTATTTAAATTATCTATTTTATTACTAAAATATTGATTGCTCAACATAACTTTATCTCTATGTAATTCAATAAGATTGTAAGTTTCGAGAGTGTATTAAGATTGAGAGACTGTAGTCTTGTGCAGTCTTCTAGTTTGAACGGTAATTACAATACAAGATACACATAAAATGCCTAGGCAAGAGAAACATGATTTTAAATTATGACAGACTTCCATATAACATTAAAGAAATTTGCACGATCGATAAAACTATTGAATTTAACTATGTCTTTAAACATAGCATCAAAACATTAAGTGAGTCACCTGATGGTAAGTGATTAGTACCGCCTATAGACACGCGCAACACCAAGGAGATTGCAGATGCGTTACCAACCTAGAGGGCTAAGATGGAATACCTTAAGGTGGATCGCTGCGTATGAGGCGGGAATTTCGAAACTTTAACAGTTTTTAATTTATTGTGGCTAAATGGTGTGTTTTTATATCAATTCAAATAGTTATCCGGTAGTAAAGCACTATTTCGTAAGGCATTCTGTTTTGTTTTTGAAAGTTTAAGCTGTTGATTTTAAATAATTGTGAATTAAGTGCGTAAAAGTCGGTTGAAACATAAAGTGTATCATTATTTAAAACTAGTAACTAGATTTTCCAAAATCATAACACAACCGCTTAAAAAACATTGATTTACTACCGGGAATCTACTTGAATTGCTAAAAAGTCACACTATTTAGCCACAATAAATTAAAAACTACAGCATCTTCAAAACTCCCGCCTCATGCGAAGCGATCCACCTTAAAGTGAAGCATCTATTCTCCTCAATTCATCTTTTACAATTACCCATACACGTAAGAAGCGCATTGTCCTGCACCTACCTGTTTCTCCATTGTTTTCCACTTTTTATTGCTCTTGGTGTTAAAACAACTATTAACACCTTTACACGATAAGGGGCGAAAGTCCCATTTTGTCCCACTCATACACGCTCACCCTTTTTGTCTGTTGTCACTCGGGGTTTTTAATACTTTAAGTCCATTGTTTAGGGAATTTAAAAACATATAATCCATACCTTATTTTATTGTGCACGATAATATAATCGAAAGCCATTTTCATCTCTTGTCTCGAAGAACATAACTTTAAAGAATAGTTTAAAAACGTTATTAAAAGTAACTCATTTAGTATGCATATTACAAAGAGTAAATTAACTATTAACACTTTAAAGTTCACATTTGCAAATGAGATCGCTTTAGGTTTCCTCCCGGTATCTTCTCATCAGAGATTTTCCGAACCAGTGGTCAATTTTCTGCCATATATAAGTGCTTCCTGTAAGCCTAATCTTAATTAAAAAAAAAACTTGACTTGACAAGGGGACTCTACTAGCTACTGACTGCCTGTATAGCCAGTCTCAGAAGTAGCTAAACACTTTAAGTACCTTGTCGTAGTAACGTATGAAATAAGAGTTGCTCGAATTTGTCACATTCATTTCTGGCAGGGCCCAATTTCATAAACACGACAGGCGTCAGGTGACAGGTACAATTCGGTATACTTTGCTTGCCCATTACGATGTTAAGTCTGTATGTCTGTAGCGTTGCTTTTCGACACATAATGTACGGCAAATTGTCACTGTCACCTGTCGCCTCTCGCGTTCACGCAATTGG
Organism: Ditula angustiorana; assembly: GCA_963691745.1. Classification (NCBI taxonomy): domain Eukaryota; kingdom Metazoa; phylum Arthropoda; class Insecta; order Lepidoptera; family Tortricidae; genus Ditula; species Ditula angustiorana. The sequence goes on from OY829485.1 coordinate 10,724,613, forward strand.
TCTCAGCAATAAGGTACTGAAATGTTCAGTTACTTCTGAGGCTGAGTACCATCAGTTGTCAAACGCGATTATACAAGTTAAATTTATTTTCGTAACATCAGTTATTGATCACACAACGAACTAATGAGTGCTGCGGAGCATTTGGGGTTGATTCATTAGAACGATACATTGGACCGGCGGAGGGCAAAGACTAGAACAGACTGCACTCAACTCTGAAAGGCACTGGTTTCTTTAAAAGTAATTAACACCAATAATTCCTAAGAAAAAAGGCCTCAGCTTAGCTAGCAAATGCTATTTCGAGAACTTATATACATACATATAGCCCCTTATTCATAAAAAGTTAACAATCTTTTAAAGGTAACAAATGTTTTGTCCCTTTCATTTGAGTATAAACGTCACAATGACAGATAAAGACATAAAACATGTAAACTAACAAACGTTTACGAAGCGTTTATGAATAAGGGGGATAGTCTTTACAGTGTGAGTTTTGTAAGGATATTTAGTATCAAATTCTTCGCATATTTATATATTTTTTTAATATCCTCTTCTCTCCACTTTGGTTACTCCCCCAGCATCAGATGTTCTCGGGTGCAGTGCCGCCAATGAAGACTAGTTAAAGAGTTAGGTACACGTGTTTGAGATGTTCTTTTCTGTTCAGAACAGGCTTGTCCTCTCAGGTAACCTTTTGCCTTGGCTGGCTGCCCTCGGGCAACATAATATATTCTCAGAGGCCCTTACATGACAGCTTGATTTTAATTTGTGCCGCATTGTGGCTCTATCTATCTAGTGTCATAAAAAGGGGATGCGCTAAGTAATATTTCAAGCTTGGACGGTTATGTTTGAGTCACAAGTACATCAAGCGCGAACTAAGTAAATGTCACGTAAATACTTTGCTAAAAACATAACCCTACCTTTTGACGTTGTCATCGGGTAAAAAGGCCCGTAGGTGAGTATGGATTGTACCAGCTTGCGAGATTTTGGTGTGGCTACTACCAGGAGGTAAATATTCTCAAATGCTTCAAGCATGAACTAGATGGTATTGCTTAAAAGGCCCGTAGGTGACGTAGGTATATAATATGTGCGGTAGAACCTTGTGCAAAGTCCATCTGGATCGCTACCAATCTTCCTCGATAATCCTGCCGCTAAGCAGCAGTGCTTGCACTGTTGTGTTCCGGCTTGGAGAGCAATACAGCCGGTGCAATTATTGGCACAAGCGGTATTCCATCTTAGCCCTCTGGGTTGGCACCGCATCTGCAATCTCCTTTGTGTTACGGGTGTCAATGGGCGGTGGTGGTCACTTACCATCAGGTGACCCACTGGCACGTTTGCTTACCTATGTTGTAAAAAAATGGTTTTAAGGGTTCTGTTTAGTATGGATTGTCCCCTCTAGGAAGTTCCCGTCGTAGCTGCTCCCGGGCGGCAGGTATTTTCGTAATACATCGCCGGCACGCGAGCACACACGCGGCAATCCACGACAAATGCAAATGAATACGATTTCATATCAGACGCGTACAGGGTGTTTTTGGACCGAATTTTCAATTAAATTTGGCTGTATTTTTTTCTGACAGTTTTTTCTTTTTTCATTTTGTTTAGGATAGGGATGGCGTATTATGAAGGATCTTAATTCTGTTTTGAACAGTCACTATGTAAACCTATACGTAAATGAACGAAATATAGCACGAGATGATTAAAAGCTATAATTTTGTAACGTTAGTAGTTTGAACATTTATTAGAAATTAAATTGATTAGTAGAAATGGCGTGTTTTTTGTAGATTGCGATGTAGTTTTTAAATTAAACAAAGAAAGACTTGTAGAGTGCGCAATGAGGATACCTTAAAAAAATTATTTTTTATTTTTGTAGAACAAAAACCGTCCGTTCCGTTTTTTTTCATTTCCATGAGAGGCAAACAAGTATGCGGTTCATTTGATGGAACATAATCACCGCCGTCCGTGGAAACCAGCAACCAGACGCGTCGCTGATCAGTTGCCAGTTTAACCCCCCCCATTCCTACTGAAAGTAGATGTTGATTCTATTTAAATGACGACAACAGTCGTCTTCGTCGCACGTGATAATGGCGGTATACAACTGTCAAATAAAAAAAAAGATGTTTAGCAGCCTCAATCTGCGAAAACCATCCCAAATGCAGTTGAATAGATTTTAAATAAAAGCCATGAAGAGCCCTAGAGAAAAGCCTTTTGTAACGTATTTTGACAATGATTGACTAATATCTGTCAACATTACTGACTTACTGCGCGTTAAATTCTAGAACGTGACAAGTCAGAAGTTCAGCGCTTTGCAAGTTGCTCAAGATCAGTATGAAACTTAAAAAAATGCTAAGTATAAGACCTTGTAAATTTAGCCATACAGTTTTAGTTAAAATATCATTTAATTTTGTAGTAGGTATTATAGAGGTACAGCAATTCATAATTATTTTAGTTGTAGATATTACTCCACAAAAGTCAATCAATCAATTTATTCATTTGTGTAAACTGCCCGCAGGCGTATAAAATTTGTATAAGGCCCTATAAGCGAAATTAAGTAAATTATTATTTTTATTATACATGTGTACTGTAACTTTAAAACCAGTAGGACAAAGAAACTATAGTATAGTAATGCATTAAATTAGAGAAGACCCATTACAAGATGTGTGTAAAAGTCGGCGAACAAGAACAAGAAGTCAAAATCATGTCAGTAAACTCGACTTTATTGTCAAGAGAGTTGTGATGTGTTCAGGTAGTTTTGACCAGTTTGTTCACATTGATGTGCTGGACAAGACTGTGCGTGACAATTTAAGATGCGACTTTTGTGCTTTATTTAGTTTTTCATTTATGATGTCTGAGCGCACAGAAAAATCGCAATGCCGCTTTAAATCTATAATTTTATTGCAAGTAAAACCACATACTTACGCAACCATGGCAACCAAATCACATTGAAAGAAACAAAAAATACAGTTGTGGTTTAAAAACATCCTGTAGCTCACTAAAGCGGCGCAAATTCGGGCAAGCTCGGTGCCAGGCCGCACCGGGCTCACTCTGTATAATTGCCCGGCTGCCAACGTGTGCCGTGTATGACGGTGAATTATCTATATCTATCTACTATATCACTAACTGCAGATAACATTAATTGTCATAAAATATTAGTTTACTCTTTAAAAGCTCAGATTAGGCCTGTGCAGGAAACTAATTAGTAACTAACTGAGACTATTATAAGAATGAATGGTATAAAATAATACCCATGCGAACTTAGAGCAAAGGTACCCTAACCTTTTTTAGATATGTATCATGGTGCTTTTCTTGAACAAATTCGAACTTAATTTATTGTAATTTGTTAATATGGACATCCGCAATGTGAATCTTAAATCTATTAAAATTGTGTATGTCCTTGCCGAAATAGCTGTAAGTGTTTCCTGAAAAACTTAAGAAGTGAGGTTGTTTATGACCCGACGATGATACTTAGACAAGGTAGCAATGGCAAGATCAACACAATTGTGACAGTCCACAGCGGACACTAAAGACGATTTTACACTCGGTTTCCGCGGACGCAGGTCAGCGTCGCCCGCTCGCACCGTGGGACTCTCGGCCGACGCAACTGCGACCAATCGATTACACCGAATCGATTTTTCAAAATAACGGTAGCCATGAGCGATTTACATCCCAATAGTTACGTAGCAATCTGCGAGCGTGATCGATGAAATCCACAGCGGGTAAACGTTTGTGCATTGAAGCTTCAACTGCCATTTCATAAGGCACGGCGACGCAACGGCACGAATGCGGCATACAATTATAACACGTCTAGTCCTACCCGACCTGTCCCTCTGTCCCCTGCGACTGCTGCTCGGTTTGTTTTACTGAAACCTTCGCGGAGCAGGGAGGCCCAGTCGAGCTGGCCGTGTGTCATTGTCGCCGGTCGCACGATTTCACTGTCCGGCGAGACGTGACGAGTTACGCGTGGTCGCCGTTTTTATTTCTGCCAATGACGGGTGTCGAGGCGTGGTGCGGGCAGTGTGAATCCGCCGGACGGGTAATTCGCGTGCCCTGCCTCTTATTGCGGCGACGAACAGTCCATTTCGTTGGTGTCACCGCCGCGGCAAATTTGTCGCCGCATAACCGGTCGGAGTGGGAGTGATATGTTTTTTTCGCGCGACACACGCCCACCGTTCGTTAGTTTTGTGGCGAAATCTCAGCGCGATAATCGGGAGGTTGCGTGGCGCGGTTTTAAAAGAGACATTTGTCGCTCGTCGACGGACAGCTCCATAAGAATGCAAATAGAACGGGCCCTGTCGGTCGGTAATGACATTAATAAAAAGATGAAATGAAATCTTTGTCTGCACTGTTTGATCTCTATTACATCAATTTCAAGTTCATTATTAGAGATCAGGTATCGCGTACGGGTTCGGTTTAACAGCGACGTAATTGTGGTTAAAATTTTGTAACGTAATCCCGTCGAGATATCTCGGAGATTTGATTTGCTTTGTATTTTCGTCCGCCATTATGACTAGCACATCTGTCCGGCGCACGCGCCGCCAAAACGCAGTTCAATGGACACTTATCGGACAACAATCGCATTGAAAAATAGATTTTTTTGTGGTAGCGCTGTTTACTTCGGTACCGATGGCTATTTTGGGGTTTTGAAGGTTTAATTGTGACTTCTGTTTTTATGTCGAAATCAATACCTTTGAATCAATTGTATAAAAGTTTATTAAGATATATGCAGTTTGACATTTCGGTAACTAATAACTTCAACTGATAGAGAGCATCTGAGGCGAATGGAGCACCTCAATTCGAGTCTGAGCACGGTGTTTTTATTTTATCTTTTGATTTAATTTATAAACCATCAACTGATGGCTCTCTATTATACTGTTCGATTGGAACAAAATCCCGTGTAAATATTTTTTTTTGTAACGTACCTCAAAGCTCGTTAAGCTTCAAAATTTCCATACACATACTTTCTATCAAAACTGTATCTTTCGATCCATCAGGCTGTCATTGCTTACAATTACGATCACGCACACTCGGTACACTCAGCATCCGATAAATCTTAACAAACAACGCATCAAATATACACAACCCATCCTCGATTATAGTAGGGGGTTATACATTTTCTAGCACCAGATTTAAAGCCAACTGTACAGCAACACGTCAAAAATAGTTCCCAGCCGTTCCGAACGAACGTAATGGGGAAGTTATCGACATACGTATCTCGATATCTCGTCATATCTCGATAGCATTCACACGTAGCACACGCTCCGTCGTGCGGCGAGCTTTGTCGATTGTATCGATACATCGATAGCTTTGTCGACGGCGGTCCCGTCACTCAAGACATTTTGGAGGTTTTTTGTGTTTGAAGCGATCTTCGATCGGTGTTTGTAATGTCTTAATTATTGTTAAGGGTCTTGTGAGGATTATACCGTTGCTCCGGAGATTCTAATAAGATCTTCTCAGGTTTGGTTTGAGTAATATTCGTAAAGTTCATCATAACAGTCTTGGTCGTTACGTGGTACGTGTGTCGCTTTAGCTTTTTTCAGTCTCGTTAATTTCCCGAGAGAACAACGAAAATAGGACAAGGCTAAGTAGGTCAAGTTCCGCTTGGAAATCTTACGAAACGGCAATACTTCCCTCTCACATACTTATTAAAGCTTTGGTTAAGTAATTAGACATTTGACATCTAGCCATGCCTCCTCGCATGGCTTTGTCGTTAACCGCGACTGTGTAAGTCCGCCTCTTTCCTAAGCGACCGGTTAAAAAAGGACGGACTCAGCGACAAAAGCGAAAAGGCACGTCGTGCTGATGCTCAGTAGATAAGACGAGGTAATAATGTGTAAAGACACGATATACATCGCGGCCGACTGTGACAGCCGATCAGTATCGACTCACGGTCTTTTTTAACACCTAGCATTTGATTACGAGCTGCAGAGATCGTAGAAAAAAGAAAAATGGGCATGTATTTGCAGGGACTTCGTCTCGCATAATGTTGCCTTAAGGCATTATATAAAGCATTTTTTATTTTATGCAATAAATATTAAATGAAAGACAAATAAATATTGCTTATCCTAATGCAATGTTGTAGCGAATCAGTAATAGTCGTCACTTTTCTTAAGCTAAAATAAAAGAATATCGGAAAAAGCTATAATATACTTAGAATATGGTAACAATAATTTGAATACGGGCTATTACGCATAATTTCATTTAAGCACTTTACGGGATAAAAAGTATTATATGTTTGAACCCAGGCTATGATCTATTTCTCTGCCCAATTTCAAATAAATCGTCCAGCCGTTAATGCGTGTTTGAAGAACAGACATCCAAATGTCGAAACATTACTTTCTCATTTATAATATTAGTATGATTTTCACTGAAAAATCGATAGTAAGTACCTATCAGTGTAACATCAATTATATATGTGAAACGATCATTATGCGATTCGATTTAGACACATACGCAGGTTCAGAATCAAGGCTTTTAAGAATGTCACTTACGTATTTCCGTTTTAACAAATGGGTGATGGAATATTCCAATTAAGATGTTTAAAAAGTGGGCACTTAATATATAGACACCCTGCGAAGCGTGCGCTAGTTATTATTGTGAACTAGTGCTTTTTGTTTTCCAACTTTTTTAATTATACTTGCATCCTTGGCCTGTCTACATAGGTTTCCCGTTCAAGTTAACATTTTATTTCTACGGTTTTCAGACTTTGCTCTCAAACAAACAAATATTATAAGAAATAATTTTATTGTTAGTAAATTAGTAAAGTTTGACTTTTTTACCTGTGCCACGTCTCTACTTCTTCATTATTTAAAATTGTGTGAAGTGAAACTCAACCCAATGCTCAAAAACTCAACTAAAAGCAATCCTTAAAACTTATTAGTTCCGATTGGAATTGTAATTTCGTTTTTCATATTTAATAACGTAAATGACGTAAATAACGTAAATGCTAAATAGTATAATAATCTTCGGTGTTTTAGTTGTAAGCTCATCCTATGTGCTTCTTGGCACTGAATAAACTATTTCCTTTCTTTCTTTTTAAATGTAAATGTGTCATTCTCTAGTCATATAAATGCTAGCATTCGCCTCTGGCTCGTGTTTTTTTAAACGCTTTTTTTGCGTGCGGATTTGGCTCTAAGTAGTTCATAATATAAAATAGGTGGGTCGGTGGAGAAGAGTTATAAATAAGTATACTTAGAAAAAGTAGGGGCAACTGATAATCTTAAAACTAGAGGTATGCTCTCTCATAGTTAGAGCAGTCGACATGCTTCTCAATTCCCTGTCTTCTCTTTGACAACCTGAAGCCAGGGAAAACAGAAACATGAGGGTTGTTCGGACGATGAGAGAGTATAGCTCTAAGATTTAAAGTGTCTACAGGAACAGCTGTCAACAGGTAGAGCATTTACCCGTAAACTTTGTTCGAAATAGAGATTTATATGACCAACATACCTGTATCAAGGCGATGGTCGATGTGTCATGGCGGCGTCGTTTGATTTGTGTGACACTAAGGCGTGACGTCATCATAATGTCAAAAGTAACTCAGTAACCTTAAATGAATATGTCACCACAGTAAGAACAACTGCTTTAAAATATACGTCGATCTGATGGTGACTTGGCGCTTGTTTGACAGTCTTCTCTGAAATCAGTGTACGGTTCACCAAAGATTACCTTCTTAAGTTTTTAAAACAAAGTTGCCAGCCCTGACTGTACCTACATTTTCTTTCAATTACTTTATTAGGTTTACCCCATTTACACTAGTTACGAGCGGCCGACATTAGGCAGGTCTCTCTCAGGTAGAATGCAAACTAATGCTAAGCTAAGTAACATCGACAAAAATTACGTCAGTCATAAAAAAATTAAACGACTTACCTAATTAAAAAAAAAACACAATTAACACAGAATGGCCGCAAAAATCGAACACCCAACGTAATTAAGAGACAAATAGCCGTTCCAATTTCAAAAAGCAACCGCTGTTACGCCGGATTACGTAAGGGCTATCACTGGCCACTCAGTCAACGACCCCGGAACATTAAAAAGTTCCGGACAATGGCAAAAGTAGGTAAATTTGAAAACAGAATGTCAATAGCCGGCGGCCGGCCGAACCTGCCCCACGCGCCCTTGACTTGAGATAAAAAGGGGGAGATGACCGCCCCCCACTGCCCTCTGCCCACGGTTTATTGCCGTTTTTATCGAGACAACTTTAAAAGTTCAACTTTTAGTTTTTAATTGTCTGCGAAAAGCGGCAGTGACTATTGTTTATGGTTGTAGAGCGAATAAAAAATGGCAATAAGACAGCAGAGCGAGATATCTAAATGAATATTGGTTTTTAAATAAATCCATTTTACTAACGGTGCTTAAATACTTTTTTTCATCTGTTTTATTAATTTTTAAAAACAGTGAAAAATCTTTAACATTTATAGTCTACTACAAAACATTAACAAACCTAAGAAATTTTACTGTATGAGAGAAGACTTATTATTAACACTAATTCAAAATGGTAGGCTTGAGAGATGATCTCAGCTTCATAAACAACCTAATAAATAATTCACTCCGCAAGCACAGATAGCAAAAAGTATCAGCTGATCATAAAACTGTCCCCTCCCGGCCGTTGGCCTTGATCTCGCGACCCCACTATTGAAATTAAAAAGAATTTCCCCGAGGTTACTGGCACTCTGCACTTTTAAAAATAGAATTACGAGTTTCGTAAAAATGGCTTCCCTTTTTTCTAAGCGTCGCGGCGGGGGCGAGAAAATGTTTTGGTCTTGTTTAAAAGAAAACAGCTGTTGGTTATGGTACGTATACATATTTTATCTGTGGTCGGTGAGCTTATAAATCACGCCTTCGATGTGAGGTTAGTCTAATAAGAATCCTGTTGGAAAATTTTCAGAACTAAATTACATGTTGTATCTAAGTATATTTTTTTACTAGACTTTACAAAAATCCGAATAAAGATTATATGCACGTATTTGTTGTTTTGTTTATATGCTTCTGATAATTCAGAGATAGCTGAACTTCAAAGTTGGTCCTATTAATTTTAATGATGAATAGATTCAGGCGTTACTTCGCGGAAGTCCATATCAACAAAAAGGAAAAAATTACCTTGCTACTCCGCGAAATCACGAGTTAGTGTTCTTGATTCGAGAAGTATCAAGCTAATCTGTTCCAATTTGCTTATCTATCAGTTTCGTTTTAAAATTTGTGAACATACATTAGCTTTTGGTAAGAACTGGTGTGACCACACTTGAAAATATAGTTTTATTATCGAACACTTGTCAGCATAGCGTCACTCACACATTCATATTTTATTTTTATTAATGTATTAGTGCATTCTTCAAACCCTGCCAATAATTAAGTAGCGATGCGTCATGCTTGGAGCACAGACCTCCTATTGAGTTCGACATTGATAATGTTTCCTTGAAAAAAAATTTGTGTCATACATATACCGTGTCGCTAGAATGAAACATAGACTAATTCCTCGTTTTTAAAGTTGTAAACAATCTTGGTTAGTCTTTTTTTGCAAAAGTGCCACAATAAAATATATAAATTGCCTTTTTTAAATACATTATGATTTAATAAAATAATTTATTTGTCATATCTTTGTTAGCAGCGCTTATTAAAAAAAAAATAGCACTTTTGTAAAAAAAGACCAAGATTGTTTACAACATTTCTCATCTAAAAAAAAACGAGTACGAGTAAATATCAGTAAAATAGTGTATAAAGTATTGTAGTGCTTCAAATTTATCGTAAGGATCCAATGATTTTAACAACGTGTAAGTAGGGGAAATACATTCACGTACCACCTTAGAACCCTGTCGCAATGACGCGACGCGTAACGTCACGCTATGTCACACAAATGTCATGCGTATGTCTCTTCGACTAGGTTCTACGGTTGTACGTGTTTGGATTTCCTTGACTGTACCTAATCGTTACATGGATCAGTTGCGTTGCGTCAGTTTTTCGGAGAGAGGACGCCAAATGCCGGTTACAAGGCGGAGTTTTATCAATCGACTACTGTCCGAGATTCTTGTAAAAAGTCCGTCGCATCGACACTCTCACGGTGTTATTCACAGGGAGTGGGGCCAAGAAACCGGCTGACTACTCTGAACTCAGAGCTCTCCAAACAAAACTGCGATAACGTTTTCTACCCTCAAAACCTACAGCCATGATTTCTTAGTATGTTGTTTGTTTGTTTTGATTTTATTAATTTTCTTTATAATTTATCACTTTTTGTTTTGTATAAAATTCCTAAAATGCAAATATCGTCAAATCTATGAAGAATATTTAAAAAAAATACAAAACCTACAAAGTTAGTTTTTGGGCATAACAACAATTTATTAAACAATCATGGCTATAGGAGGTTTAGAGGTAGGAAAAAGTTATCGCCGTCTGTATGGAGAGCGTTTTTGAGGCTGAGTACACACCATACAGAAGAGGAAGACGGAAGATCTATACGCTACGCTACAGTAAAGGAGAAAGTTAATATCATGTCATATCATGAAGTCAGGTCCTTGGCAAGAGACAGAGAGAAATGACGGTTTCTCCACCGACAAGAGCTAAATTCTTAAATTAAATGATGATGATGACACACTTCACAGTCTTCTTAATACGTGTATAGTTCCCGGCAAACATCTTGAACACTGACATTGACTGCGCAGTAGCCGTTTCTAGTACAAATGTGTATGCGCAAACATACCATCTCCACTAGATTTATGCTCAAGATGTTTGCCTGCAACTATATCTACCATTAGTGTAGCTAGGAATTTTGTCAAGGGGTTGTAGGCTGTCCAGTCAAACTAGCCACAGTGGCCCTAGCATGACCGGCCAAGTTTAGTTTATCTAAGTTTATGATGTGCGTTACATGCTATGACAGGGACGCAGGGAGGGATAAATTAAAGATGGACTGTTTTAGGGCCACAGTCATTCAGATCAGATTTTCTAAGGTGGGCTTTGTCCCCCTTATCCCTTCCATTGCTACGCCCATTCTTAAAGTCAATATACTTAGCCTTTGCCATTGTTACCATATATAGCCTTCGCTAACCTATTATAGGTTGTGTTGATAAAATGTAGACTGCAGAGTTCTCTTCTCATTACGTGTATTCCATACTTTGGAATCTCGTTAATAGTCGTTAACAACATTGGTCGCTTAGCAAGTCTGCTTCTTAGTGCACTCACTGAGCTATACTTGAAAGCAGATGCAAATAGCGACAATGATATAATTTCGGGAACTTGTATAGTGAACTTTCTACATTATATTTAACTGTTTTGTATTTAGCCAGGAACTTTTGAAGCCACAGTTAGGTTCTACAGGGGCGAGTAGAGGTTACAAATACGTACTAAGGTTAATTGGTATAAATTATCCCAAGGTATTTATTTATTGGCACAGCCCGCTGGTTTCAGAGCCCGGCCTGTGTTATACAATCGGGGGGGACATTGTCCACTGCGTTCCATTCAGACTTTCTTAAAGAAATCACGTCGGCCACCGGAAGACGATTCGACGCGGCCAGCCCGACCAGAACATTCTACCCAAGTATACACTCATGTCCACCACAGCCGAAAAGCCACCGTAACACGCACTATATAAAAGTCAGTTTTATATACGTGCTTTTCAAACAAGCAACCGATACTTCTGAGTGGTTTTAAACGTTGTTCGATGTCGTTTTATGGTTGGATTTCCTTCGATAGTTGTGTAAGGGTGTGGAAGAAAAGCAAAGTCATGGCGAGCAGATGCGTTACGCCCTAATAGGTGTGGTTTTCCAATGTCTTATATTGGTTGTCGAGGTGAACGGTAGTTGTGTTAATGACTACGGTGTGAAAAAAAAATTGTAGTTCGTTAATAAAAGCCGTTAAACGATGGATTTTTGACGCAATGTTGGTGGAAAACAAGCACGGGGCTCGCCTGATGGTTTTCAAGTAAAGGAGGGTTAACTGGCAGACAATGCCTTAAGCCATTAATTCGATTTTTTTTTCATTTTGCTGTTTGTGAAATAGAGTTTAAATAATTAATAGATTCCGGCGTTAGTTTGAGGAGGTACATATCAACCAATTGGAACAACTTACGTTGCTACTCCGCGAAATTACTCGGAGTAGCAAAGGTAATTTGTTCCAATTTGTTAAATAGAGTTTAAATAACTCTATTAAAATGCTTGTAAAATCGAAATATAACTTGGATTGGCGTGGGATCGTTTGCTTAGTTTAGTATAGTCAACGTTAAAACGCCGTCATTTCTATACTTTGTCGAATTGAATTATTTACACGCATACATTTTGGATTTTGGTCCCCAGGCAAAACATCAGCGGTGAGAGTGGTGGTACCCACAGTACAAAATAAATAATAGTACTAATACAGAAGGTTTACTTCGACCGAAAACGGCGTTTAGGCATAAGAAGCGCCCTACTGTATGTATCTCTGTTAAGTATCGTATAACTCGTATTCATTAGCACGCGTGGCAACTCAATTGCGTCGGCCCCAGTGCAGTGGTTCGCCGATATTCTTGTAGCTCCGATAAGTGAGCCGCGCCTGCCCGTCGCACGAGAAGCTTTAGCTGCTTCATTTGGGACTTGGTCAATTGGTGTAAACTGTTCAAAGATATTTATTATTTGTCTATTAATTAGAACTTAAAGTACAGTCATATTAGCACTAAGCTTTGACGGGATTGTCATTACTATTGCTTTGATATTTCAAGATTTAACTTACCATAATTGGCAGACTGCCGATAATAGGAGTGTTTAGCTTGTTAAATTGAAAAAATATATCAAAAACCACTTTATAGTTACTCAATAGACTCAGGCGTGACGTTGCACTGATCCATATCAATCGGAAACTTTCTTAAATTGCAATGTGATAGTTTCGTGAATTTTTTGAGAAAATTCTTTCTTTTTGAGAGCTTTCAACCCCTGCACATCCCTCTTGGTACTCAGGTAAAACAGTACCGTCCGTCAAAACGTCCAGTTTAGATATTCATTACGTATCATGGGTCGTGTGATACAATACAATATTGACCATGTGTACGCCTAAGGTACTGCCGTCAAGTCATTTCCAGTGGGCATGAACACACCTGCACCTACGCATCCAAGTATGACGATCTAAACCTTGCCCAATTGCTTCATTAACCCACTCGATAATGAACTAATAAGGATATGTACGGAACCGTGCCTCGGAGGACTTTGGAAGTGTTTAAGTACTCGGTTGTTTGGATTTGAGCCGTCGGGGAAAGTTTGAAGTGATAGATTATTCGATTTGATCGTTCATTGATATTAAAATTTGAAGAGGCTGAAAATATTGTACTAACACATGGTTGACGAATAAGAAAGCAAGTTGATGAAAAAATAAACATCTCATGAAAAGAAAATGGTGTACAGCAGAACTAATTCTGCGTGCTGTCATTGGTGGATTGCAATCATGCAAGATTGGAAGGCATGAGATTTGTTATCCAATAATAAAAGGTATTTTAAATATAAACTCATATTTAGTTGGTTCTTTACAAAACTGATTGAGTTTTAAAAACCATACTTTGTGAAATAGACAATTCAATATGTTGCATTCGTGTCATAGAACTACGTTTCTCGTAGCGGTTGAAGTATATTTCTAAAACGTATGTGTCACATGTTGTCATGTGCGTAGACGCGCTACGCTGGTTGTAGCGAACGGCATGCGTCTACGCAGCTACGGGCACTCACGTCATGTCATCAAACAGTCGAGTAAAGTAAATGCTTTATGCTTCTACTTCATAAACTTTTAAATCGTGCGCAAGAACACTATGCTTTTCAATTAACGACAACGCCCTTTAATAAACGCAGCACAGTTTTCTGAAACCTTTTAAAAATCCCCTCGTCTCGCGCGTTCGTTACACATCAACGGCGACCAATCAAGCATTCATTAGTAGGCAACAATCAATATTCATATCCCATGCGGATCTGCAGAACGCGAAACCCCCGCCGTGTAGAGAGAAAGAAAAAAACTTGATAGATGATACCGCATAACTCCCGCATTCGCAAAACGAAATTAAAAAGAACAAGCCATATCACTTAGCGCACACAGAAGCGTGGTTTTTATTAAAAAATTCTACATATCTCTCGCGTCTTCGGCGCCTTATCTTAACCCCCCGCCCCCACCGAAAAGAGATAGACAATAAAAAATACGGTGCAAGAACGAGACGGCCACGCGTGGAATACGAAAATTATAATTGCCAACTGTACGTAAATTAACACCGTGGATTTGGTGTTTTTATCTCTTTCATTTGCTTCTGGGGGAGCGGGTGGGAGGGACAGTGTCTGTGTGTGAAGGTATGATTTGCATGCATGTTGCTCACAAACACAATAATGGACAAGGCGCGGAAAATCGAAGGAAACGATGCGATGCGACTCGATCGGGTTTCCGTTCCACTTTATGCAGTTGCAGCCGGCTGCATAATGGATGCGGGCGTAAACTATCCGCTGCACATAATAGGATATTATATGAATTCACTCACACTATCTTCAGCACATACCTTACATCAGTATTGCATTTGCTTGTATGTGCCTAAGTTTACATGCGTCACAAATCCTTGAGAGTTTTTAAAAGTATCATCTTTCTAGTGGTTCACTTTGTATGTACTCATTTGGCAGGTTTGGTTATTACCTTGTAATGATGGAATAACTGTTAAAATAACTAGTAGTTCTGGGCGTACATTGTGAATACAATTTCTAAATTCAATGTGTAGGTATACATTTTCTATTTATAATTTAAAATAAATAATGATACGTTCTATTAGGTGAGTCGTGTCTCCTAAGGCCTAATTTTTACCTCTTGCAGTATAGTATAAAACCTTCAAAAATACTTACCGAAGTTATTAAAAAGGTTAAACTAAAATTAAAGAAAAAAGGGCTAAAATGCTACTTTTTAGGTCCAAAAAAACGTCTTTAAAATCAGTTCATCCATTTAAGTCCTATGCCATAGAGTGTCAGTCAAACCGATATAACTACCAAAGTGGTGTACCAAGCGCTAAATAGTAGCTGTATAGAAGTGACCGCCTCTTTACACTTACTATACAGCTCTTGTAGCCTTCTGGCTGAAGGATGTTGTGTTCCAGCGGTTCCGGGACACCTTGCCGATGTCGAGCACGGCATCGAAAGTGACGACGCTACGGGGCCACGCCGTTTTGTCGCCAAAATAGTTTTATTGCATTTTTTTTTATCTATGTTAGTCTGTAAAGTATTTATGTATGTAGAGTGAGAGACAGCAGCAAAAATTTCACGTAATTTTTTTATGATTTAAATTACTCTAGTCGTGTTCTGGCGTGTTTCTGGACTACAATTGTGGCAGTCTGGCTGCTGGGCGCTGTAATTTAAATCGTTAGCAAATGACGTGAAATTTTGCTGCTATGTCTTAGTCTAATGTCTTGTTACCTGAAATAAAGTTTCAATAATAATAATAGCGCTTGTTATACCATCACGGTTTCCGACGAAGGATAAAACTCACACTAACACCTTTGAGTCTCTAGAACAAAGCTTCTCAAAGAAAAATGAAGACTAGAGAACATTATCATTTTTCTCTTCCTAAAGATCCCAAAGCACAGCAAATAAGCTCGAAGCTTATACGAGCCCGGGGGATGCTATTCAATGCACTGTGCACCTACCACGAACCTTCTCGATACGCGTCTCGCTACGTAACTCAGTGTGTCTCTATCCTACTAAGGAAGTTAAAACGAGACGAACTGAGTTACGTAGTGAAGTAACGCGTGCCGGGAGGATTCGTGCTAAATGCACGGGTAATGGGCACGCAAGTAGGACTTGAGCTTTCACTTTACACGGTAATTGATGCTTTTATTAAATACTAGCGGACGCGCGCGACTTCGTTCACGTAAAATTAGTAGCCTAGGCATAGCTATGTCCCTCAGGAATAATGTAGCTTTCTATCTGTGAAAGAATTTTTGAAATCGGTTCAGTAGTTCCAGAGATTACCCCCTACATACAAACTAACAAACAAAGTTTACCTCTTTATTATGTTAGTGTAGACTAGCTATCCGCCCTGGCTTCGTACTGGTACAATTAGGACCAAGTAACAACAACAACAACAACAACAAATACTCTTTATTGATTCACATAAGTAAACAAAATAAAAGAACACACACAGGGAAAATTTTACATGGGAGTGAACAGGCGGTCTTATCGCTAAGCAGCGATCTCTTTCAGACAACCTTTTAATGTAAGTAATGGCTTGACCACTATTGGAACTCATCCCACTGTAGCGGTCGAAAACTGGTGAAGTAATTTCTTGTGGGATTATTCATAAAAATCTTGTTTAAAAAATTATCTAAACGACAGTGAAAATCGTATCAAAATCCATTGCGTGGTTTAGAAGGAGTACGAAGATGAAGCTATGGAGACAGACAGGAACGGATATCGACTTTGTTTTATATTATTTATTTATTTAATTTATTTAGAAACAAACAGTCATACATATTAATATGTTATGTTAGCTAAAGCTAGTGATCAGTTATATATAAATAGACCTATAGTTTCCTATAAGAGTATTTTAAGTGTACAGTTATGTTAACTGTATGATTAATTCGTTATGACTTTGATTTGTTATCTCTTTGTATTTCCTTTGTTTGTTTTCTTGTGGTTTTTTTTATACAGCATAGGAATGCAAACAAGCAAGTGGGTCACCTGATGGTACGTGATCACCACCGCCTAAGTGAACAACAAAGAGAGTGCAGATGCGTTGCCAACCCAGAGGGCTAAGATGGAATACCTCTTGTGCCAGTAATTACATCGGCTGTCTTGCTCTCCACGCTGGAACACAACAGTGCAAGCACTGCTGCTTAGCGGCAGGATTACCGAGCAAGATTGTGTGGTGTTACAAGAAAAAGAGTATTTATTGTTGTTATATTTACTTTGGCTGGCATTTTTAACAGAGCAGGTAGACGAAACTTCTTTTAAGTACATGTAATGATGTATTCTTTCAGTGCACACACAAAGAGACTTACCCCCTTATTCATCAACGCTTCGTAAACGTTTGTTAGTTAATATTTTTTATGTCTTTATCTGTCATTGTGACGTTTGCTTTCAAATGAAAGGGACAAAACATTTGTTAGTTTAAGAAGATTGATAAGTTTTTTTTGGGGTTAGACTTCAGACTATTAACGCCCCTTTTTCGTCGGCGCTTAAAGACAAGATTCGGTTGGTATCGGTTTAAACCCAAAAAACCAAGTTAAACTCTTTAGCAATATCTTCGGAGTGACATTCGCCGGTACAGTCGCACGCACAAAACAATGGCGCGCGACGGTTGACCTCGCGGTCTCCCCATGTCTTGCCCCCCCGCCCGGTAGCGCCGCGTGCAATTAATATGCCGAGGCGGCCGCGAACGCGCAGACCGGCCCTATTTGATACTTGGGGTAAAGAAAACAAGGCACAGGACATAATCTACATCTACACTTTTCGACACTTATCTACACTAATATAATAAAGAGGTGAAATA
Organism: Ditula angustiorana; assembly: GCA_963691745.1. Lineage (NCBI taxonomy): Eukaryota > Metazoa > Arthropoda > Insecta > Lepidoptera > Tortricidae > Ditula > Ditula angustiorana. Next base: position 10,742,052 of record OY829485.1, read on the forward strand.
ATCTACATGTATATAATTTACATCTACATAATAATGTCTATCTATAAAGAGATATACTTTGGTTTTTGTTTGTGTACCTATAGGGGGTTAATCTCTGGAACTGCTGTACCGATTCCAAAAATTCATTCACTTATAGAAAGCTACTCGTACACTATCCCTAACTGATGTAGGTTACCAATTCCGTGCGAACAAAGTCGCAGGCGTCCGCTAGTATGACATAGTAATAAAATCTGGCAATCTTGTAAACAACTGTGGCCGACCTTTATAAAAATGGTCTTATCGCCCTTTGCCGGTTACCTCTTTTTAACGAACTAGATGACTAGATGTTACATCACTAGGGATATAGACACCCCGGTATCAATGTCAGTCGGCCATTTTTATTTACAAGATTGCCAAATTCTTTTAAAAGGGACAAGGGTTGATTCCTAGATTTCGACGTTTGCTCTCTAATCGGCCAAAAATGTGCTAACCTAATGAGTTGATTCCGATTGAATTTTCACGTTCAAATTAGTATTTAGATTTATTAATTGGATTGAAAACAAGCTTAGCCTTGACAGATAACTATCAAAAAACACTCTAGTGTTTTGGATCGTAGACTGAGTAAATAGAAAGGTTCCTTCTAAGTTTCCTTTATGTCGGTGTAATGTTAAACTATTTTTCATGTTTTACTGTAAGACTGCCACTAAAACGCAAGACATTTACAAAGAAAAGAAATCGACGCTCGACGCCTAGCTTGTTTGTTACTGTAAAAAAATTATAAGAAGTAATGTAAGATATGGGTTAAGTTGGTAAATATTCATTTAACTTAGGTCAGAAAAGTCACATTTGCCTTGCCGGATCGTAGTGACTTTTTTAGTAAAATAGTCAGTGAGTTCCCAAGAAAAAATATTGTTGTTTGTTTATTACTTTGAATTGCTTTGCCTTTTTCACAGAGTTTTAAAATGGTTATAATGATAAAAAATTGCATTAAGAAAGTAACGAATGATTTTTTTTTGGCAATAATAAAAAACCCTAATTACAAGTATCAAGCACCTTCAGTTGACACGTAACCCGTCCAAGTTTTCTTTTGCGAAAGAAGAGAGAGAATTTTTGATCAATAATTGTCACTGGGCGGCCCCCTCCCCGGCGGGCGAGGGGTTAAGGGGCGGGCGGCGGGGGAGGAGGGGGTAATTACGAGTGCGTTTTGTTACCGAGATGATAGGCGCGAAAAATGGCTTGCGCGTGCCTTTACGTGTCTCCTCTAGTTTTGAATATTCAGAGTCGGCCTCTCGTCCTGATGAAATATTGAATAGACGGAGTAATTTATTCCCCGAGGAGAGTTTCCGAACGTCCGCTCCGTTCGGATATTGAAATTAGGCACTGCTTTACTTAAGAAAGGCGTTTGTGATGAGTGTCCTATATACGCGCGATTGTGATTCTCCCTCGAGCAATTTTTTTTGAGATTCTTTTTTTCTAGAATGTCTGTCTTGTGCGTTGACTTTGCTCAATGTGCTAAGGACTGGGCCAACCGAACCTACTCGGTAACTTATCCTATCTTTGCAGGATTATCTACAATCAGTTTAATAGTTTCTGTAAAGGATTCGAGAAGTTAGCGATGCGTAAGAACTTTGAAGGTTTTCTTTGTTTTTCGATAAACGTATAGAAAAGACATTCTTGAATTTAGAGTGTTATTTACATTGGTTAGTAAAAGTGGAATGCTAGCTTGGGTTATATAAAGGGACGTTAAATCTTTCGGCTAGTTATCTCAAAAATATTATTGACTTATTGAAACGTCTGACAATGCAGTCATGAAAGGTCTGACATTTCAGGGGTCTCGAAACAAAAACGGTTAAGTCAAATATCAAGCATATTCTTATTTCAAATAAAATGACAAAGGTATGTATAGTCGACCAAGAAGTTGTTAGACAACATTTAAAAAGGATAACGTTCAAAAGTGGTCAAGCAATTACTTGGTCGACTATATATACAAAGCTGTTTTAGAGATATTCAAAGTTAGTATTACATTTGTTGATACTTTAATGAAGTAAGCACGTATTTTACTATGGGAGTAAAAGTAAATTTAATTGAAGGAAACTCGCAACTGCCCCCGGCTCTTTATACGTAGAATAAGATTCTTCCTGCCAAGCATCCTTTGTCTTTATAAAGTTGAGACTACTTTTTGGACAAAGTTTCAATTAAATCAACTTTGTCTAGTCGCAGACAGACGCAGGACTATGCTCAAAATGCTCATACATCATGAATAAAAGTGGTAACATTATGTGCAGCCAGTGTTAGGTATATACGGAGTGAAAGAATGCTCTAAGTGCTTTTATAATAAGGTCGGTTTTACATAGCTCCAGACGTAGAACTCCACTTATGTTCACTGCATAGTAGACTCAGAAAATGAAGCCAAGAACAAAATTGGTTTATCTACATCTACACTAATCTACACTAATCTACACTAATCCACACTAATCTACAGTAATATGATAAAGAGATAAACTGTAAAATGCCATTTAATGAATGACAACACAAAGAAAAATTAGGGTAATGGCAGGATTCGAACCTGCAACATCAGCATTCCGTGCCTTGCGTATTCCAGTTTCCGCCACATTACCGCTAACTTAGCGGTAATGTGGCGGAAACTGGAATACGCAAGGCATGGAATTTTCTTTGTGTTGTCATTCATTATATAGCATTTTAAATTTAATTTGAATGTAAATCGAAAAGAAAAATCGAAAAAATTTAGAAATAAATAATTTCGATTACAATAAGATAAACTGTGTTTTTTTTTATAAAATAAGGTGGTATCTAGGCGGTTGTATGTAAGTGATCATCACCGCTCATAGACACCCGCAGCATCAAGGAGATTGCAGATGCGTTGCTAACCCCGAGAGGGGCAAGATGGAATACCTTTTGTGCCAGTAATTTCATCGGCTGTCTTGCTCTCCACGATGAAACACAACAGTGCAAGCACTGCTGCTTAGTGACTGGACTATCGAGCAAGATGGTGGTAGCAATTCGGAGGGACCTTGCACAAGGTCCTATCACTTACAAAATTGATTGTATGTAAAGGGTAATCTCTGGAACTACTGAAATGATTACAAAATTCTTTCAATAATAGAAAGCCGACGGGCATAAGCTTATTCCACGCGAAGGAAGTCGCGAGGCGTCCACTAGTAGATGATAATTATGATCTGATCCTATTTCAACAAACTAACATATACCAGGTGACAACGACAATTCAGAATACATTACGTAAGGCCGATACAAAAATTGTTGTTGTCACAGGTCACCAGTCAGCTTGGTGAAATAAGGGCTTGATATAGTAAAGTCCATCATATAGTGTCAAGGCTGTATAGAGTCCAATAGAGAACGGTAAAGAAAAAAAAAGGTAGACTAAAGGTTGACTGGTAGAGAACGCCTCAAGGCACTAAGTCCGCCTTTTGTACATTTTATTGTTAATTTTGTGCAAAAAAGATTAAATAAATAAATAATAAATAATGACGGACGAGTTATGCGATCGCCACACAACATCTTCAAATCTTAACATATTCACAAATTCGCAAAATTGGTATAAAACGAAAAAGTGCTAATTACCAATTCGTAAATGAAACGCAATTTGGGGCGGGAATGCGAGAACACGCTATTGCACTTAGCGGATATGTAAATTAATGCCAGTGCGCGCGTGTCCTTGCGCGGGCGCTGACAATGTAGTCGATCGATTAACAAATGAATAACATTATTAAAACTCTCGTTCAATACAAACAAGGTCTGAATCCGATTTGACTCGCTTTTCAAATAAAATAAAATATATTTTTTTTTTCGCAACAGATACATTCAAAATATGCAACACTCTAGTGCCTAAACTAGGCCTAGCCTGTCTCTTAGAAGCTAGTTTTTCCTACGATATTAACTTAAAGATTAAAATAAAATTATGAAAGATTAAAGATTACGAGAAATCTTAAATCGATGGCAGACAATGCCTTGAGGAATTAAGTCCGCCTTCAGTAGATTTTATTGTTAATTTTGTGCAATAAATATTAAAACATACAATACATTCAAACTTTGATAAAGATGATATTCTTTCAAGGTAAAGCATAAGTGTACATCGGTTAAGATTTGAGTTTTATGCAGTTCGTATGGTCTCAAGTTAGGTGTACCTATTAAAAAGTGTTAAAATAACTCAAAAATATGTAGAGGTTGTATTAAAAGCTGGTGTAAAAGCTTTTTGTACATATCATTGAGACGTTAAATGGACTCATATTTTTATTTACACTTGACATAGTACGTTATAAATCTCTGAAAAAAAACAAACTGCACTGAAATAAACCCAAATTGACCAAATATGCTACCTGATTACAAATAAATACAACATAAATGCAGTCATTCATTATCTTGATTTTCTACTTAGAAGTTCAGGAGCATTGTTAAATTTTTTTTTAAATCGCAGCCAAAAATATGAAATTCCTGCATCTACATCATTCCCTGTTGCACGTACATCCTCGCAAGGAGAGGGTGGTTAATGAATAAAAAAAATCCCTTTTTTTCTGCATTGCTCAGTGATTAGTTACCCTTATAATGAGTAGTGTGTGTGTGTGTGTGTATGTGTGAGGGGGAATGTAGAGACTTAAAATTTCGTATGACAGTTAATAAGGGACGTTTTTTAAGGCTCTCCTTATCGATTGAGTTCTAGAGAGTACCAGAGGGGGTGGGATCAAGATTACGTTTTTAAATACGTGCAGGAGTGATTTATAACGTTCCTTAGGATTCTTTGAAGTCATTCTTTATGAGGGTGAAGGGATGACATTATTCGCACAAATTCATGAAACCAAGTAGTTTGAGATTTAATTACAAATGGTTTAAGGCCAGGTGCGCGAAGGAAAGAGTGTAACATAATTGGACTAAAGTACTTCGTGTAACGTTACGAATATTCGCAAATATTTTTAGAAATAGGAATAAGATAAAAATAATTTAAACAAAATGGTACATACAGTGATGTCACTGGCTAATCAAGTTACAAAAACCACAAGTAGATTATGTACGAGATTAGTCGTTTAGCGGTCACTGCACTAGACTCTAGGCCTGCATCGCGGCAACCTAAACTTACATATATTTAGGCCGTTGACAACACTAGTCCTTAGTTTGTGCGTATTGCAACTAACAGCGACGTAACTGTTTATTTCTATACTGTATCAGTGACGTGTTTATAAACAATAGGTATAACTAAAGGACACATTTCTAAAAGTAAGACTGTTTCTTCGCCCAGTAGCGTCTATGTTACTGGGATTTAAATCTATCGAAACAACACCTCCAACCAATCTTATTATTTAAAGTACCCAATACCTTATCTCCTTAAAGACCTCCCAAATAAATAAACACCCGGTTTTCCTTACCACAAACGACGTGTAAAGGTAAAGTATCACGTCACATATATATAAATGTGGCTTCAAGAAATGGGGACTTTCTTACTTTTCCTCCCCATTCGTGTGATATGCGTCCAGGATATCAAGACACGTAGGATCTGAACCCGGAACCCTTGACTTACTGTTTAGCTTTGGCAAGTGCGGGGCGCTAGAGGCCAAGATAGATAGGTTTCTCAAGTAGGGATGTAAGAGTGACTCAAGTTAAATTAAGAATGTGGAGTTTGTACGGTTTTTTTTTTACTTTTCCACTTTGTTTGTTGACGGAGAGTTTTGTGACATTGTAGACTTTGCGAAGGTGCCTCCAGTGTTTTGGTATGCCGTGGTGAGGGTTATTCGAAACGTAAAGTTAATATTGAAACACATTGATATAGTTTTGCTCATTACATTAAGATGTAAGGCACTTGATAACTGAATGACTGAATATATTGCTACTTAAAACTTGTCTATCATTGCAACAGTAGCTTTACAAAATATGTACCTGGATCCCCACTTAAGAATATGCATGGAATTCTAGTGATTTATTTAGGCGATCGTGGCCTAGTTATCGACACTTCTACACTAATATAATGAAGAGGTAAACTTTGTTTGTTTGTTTGTATGTCCGGGGGTAACCTCTAGAACTACTGAATTGATTTCAAAAATTCTTTCAAAGACCGAAAGCTACACTATCCCTGACAGACATAGGCTACTAATTCCACGCGAACGAAGTCACGGCCGTCCGGTAGTTAGTTATATTTTATAGAAATTGATTTATTTACAAGTTTTGAAAAGTGAAAAAGTTTAGCATCGTCAAAACGCAAGATACGTGCCTATATTTCTAATAATAGGTATTCGTATATCAATCTACCTTCTTCCACCTATACGTCGTTTTTTTCTGAGGGTCCGCGGAGGTGTGTTTTTTGGATTAGAACCTCTTTGAAGTCGTGATTACCTTTCCGAGATGCGTTTTGTTTACTTTGCTGTGAGGCTATTGCGACTTAATAACCTGAAAAGGTTCGTTATGACATACTTGATGGTGCTCTGCTCTTTGTAAATTTGATGTTTGACGGTCTTAACAACTGACCAGATTTATTACATTTCTTCATCTAAAAGAGAGATGGGCTGTTAACATGTTATAAGTTAAAACTATTTTTTTACAATAACAAAATAAATTGATTGAATACCATGAACACTAAATAAAACTAACTTTAGACGTACTCGTACAGCTAAAATAAAGACTCAACGCTAAAATAAAACTCAAAAATGAGAACAGAATTCCCAATTGTATTTCCCCTTTGAATCTTTCGGAGAGTCGCAGCGTGAAATAGAAAAAGTAAAAATGGCGAGGGACAGAAGAATCTGCATGTGTCCGCTCACACCGCCTTCTGGTGTAGAGTAAAATTTGTACAAATAACTCGCCTTCCCGGAAACCGGCGTCGTGTACCGCCGCTACCACGAGACGTAACGGCGACAATTTAAAAAAATACTAAAGAAGATAAATAAAACTACTCCATCCCGTAGGAAAAACAAGCTAACTGCAGCGAAACCAAGAGGGATTATACTTTTGTTTGCATTAAGTATATAAGTATGTTTGAGGGTACGTATGTGTGACTTTGTGTGAGTGTTTTTTTGCTTCTCAGATTTAACGGATAGACCGATTGTGATAACTGAGGTGTTGTTGGAGTTGTTTTTGTTGGTTTTAGACCCCATTGTCTACAAACAAAGACAATTAACAAGGCACAATCTTCCACTGTATCATAAGTGGGGTACAAATTATTGTACCGGCTGGCTTGCCCTCCTAGTCGGAACACGACAGTGCAACCACTTTTTTTTCGAATGGACTTGTGCTGGTAGCCTTACACGGCTTTAACAGCTTACCGGAGAGAGGGACAGTGCAACCACTGTTATTTAGTGGCTTTATAAGCAATATATCTTGTAAATAAAACAGCCTTTCCACTAGTAAGGGACACAAACCGCTGCACAATACCTCCAAAATGCATGCGAAAAACTGCGCTACATTTTCAGAATTTTTCCACTATCTTGCGACACTCGAAGAATTCACCTTAGGTATTTAGAGCTTTATCGTGGCTAAGCTTGAGTGACTTTATAGCCTGACGTATTGACGAGCTTAAAGTTACTTTAGACAAAAGGCTTCAGCAGAAATTTTCAGTGACTTTGAAGGCCATTGTAGCGTTGTTTTCAGATTTCACATTCATTCGCTTCAACGCTTTGTCTTTTTTGTGGCAGTTCAGAGTTCAATTGAAATAGGGAAATTTCGAAACGGTTCTTTTATTAAACTCGACAAAGTGGAGCAAACAATTCTTTGAAATTACTGAAACCTGACAGAGTACCTACTGGTCACTTTGTGTGATCGGGGTAAGTTAATTTTTGTCACATGTGCATCTTATCACGTTGCAGGAAGTAGGTAGCTGGATAGGTAGATGCAATTAAAACATAAAGAAAAGTCTTAGTAATTTGGCAGGAGTTGAACCTATATCCCCGCTATTCTATGCCTTGCTTTTACCACTTCAGCTTCAGGTGACTCTGTCAGACATTACAGGTTGATAATTAAAAATTAAAAAAAGCATAGTCGCTTAGTTGCGTTATTTAATAAAACAGATGTTTCAGTATTTCATAAGATCATTATAATGATTACAGAAATACACAGAAGAAACGGAAGACGTAACGAAAACGGCCGGAAGATATTAAATATTAGTTGCAGATTTTTAAAAGGTGCAAATTAGCACAATAAATTAATTTTTAAATTACTGCGATATTTTAAAAATTCCCGCCTCAAATGAAGCGATCTACCTTAACTAAAATGAAAACTACAGTTCATTGCGCAGAAAACGATGTGATTGGCCTAAAACAACGGAGCGTATAGCATTCCATTCGACACAGCCGCGGTATCTAGCTTTTTTGCCAGTTTAAGAATTTACTTAGACTACAAAAGCTAGTTTTTTTATACTGTGACTAAGTATTTATAGGATTAACGGAACACGTATTTAAGCCAGTGAAAATTTAGCAGTTTGAATTTAGAAGCCATGTTTTTTAAGGATTGCTACTTTGTTTATTTTTACACATAGGAGAAGTGGTTTTAGAGGCCCTAGCTAGCTAGTTTTTATCGTTGACATTTAGCATATATCTCTTTTTAACCAGCTAGCGGGTGCGGGAGGGACGGATGCATTTAAACGTCACTGTTTTATTATAGCAAGAACAACATGAATTACCTTTTTTGAATTAGTAAAACTCAACTGGTATGAACTGGTTTCAGCTGGAAAAAGCTAGAGGTAGCTTGGAGTAGATGGGGGTTTCTTCAGAGAGGCCTATGTCCTTGATGAGGGATAAAAGGATCGCATCATCGTCGTCATCTATTAGTATAAAGGTGATTTGAAGTATTGTAAACAGTAGGTTTTTAAAGCATCAAGTTTTATTTCAGCCGTTGAGTTCTTTAAAGTTTTTAACTCGTGTAGGTAGTTATGAATTATGTGCACTGACTAAATGGATTAAGACTGGTAGAGGGACAGACTTACAAAAGCTCTCATCTTAGCCTTTCTCTTATTGGTGAAAGATTAAAAACTAAGATATGATTTTAGTTAAAATACAATTAATACAAATTTATGCCAAAAATGTATTGAACACGTGTGGCTTAGTTTTAATTTCCAGTGTATCAGGCTATAGACATAGAGACTTATAGAGAAGGATAGTTATCAAATGTGCAAATAAACTCCTAAGGGTCCTTCTCGATTCTACGGAACCAATCAAAAACGGCTTATAGAATATATGGATCATCGACAATCACATCTGCCGATGTTTTTAAACCACAGTCTCGGCAGGTGCGTGGAGCGGAGCGTGAATCCTGCAATCACGACGGAAGGCAGGAAATTTGCGGTCGGGTCGGGAATGACCTTACCGTGACGGATTAACTAAACGGGTGATTTTTAGTGCTATGTACAACGTATCGTACTGTAATGATTGTTAGGATAGTTAGTGGCTTTTAGTAACTGTTATTTCTTGAAGATTTAAGATTCGATTGGTAAATCGCAGGGGGGGGGGGGGGAGTGCTCTACGAAGATATTTGTTACTTTAATGTAGCGTAACTGTACGATTAGCCTCAGAAGTAGTTGAACTTTTTAGTACCTTGTCGCTGTCAGTGATGTGACAAATTCGTGCAACTCTTATTTAATTCGTTACTACAGCAAAGTATTTAAGTGTAAAGCTGCTTCTGGGGCTGACTGTACCAATGCTTGACTGTACATTGTTTGTACCAGTAGTTGACATATTGTCTCTCATTTTCACTCATAGGTTTCCGTATCTTCTCGTTGATTACTGGGTCACTGCAATGACCTTGTTAAATTAAATAAAATTGAAATAATTTCTTTTTGCTGGTATAAGTGCATCAATTGAGTTATTTCAGTTTTTTTTTTAATTCGGAAAAACTGAATATCATTTTTCCACGGGATATTATGAACTCACGATCGAAACGATCTGGACAGGCAGTCAGGACGTTTTCAACAATTTAGCATGCAAACAGATAAATATCATTAAGATTGCTACCTGTGCATAGTAGGTACTAACGATATAATAAAAATTACACCATTGTAAATATATAAAAAAAACAAAACCACTATCCCGTTTGCCCCCAAACATGGCTAAGAACGGCCTTGTTTCATCCAGCCACAAAACAAAAAGTCATCAAAATCGGTTCATCAGATTCGGAGTTACGAGACGACACACCTATAGAATGAAAATGAAAATGAAAATGAAAAATTTATTTTGCAAGTAGGCCGTATAGGCTCTTTTACATGTCTGAATCTACTAGCGCTTCGGAAAATGGAAGATACTACTGAGAAGAAACGCCGCAAGAAACTCAGCAGTTTTTTTTTTTGGCAGACGGACGGACGGACATACGTACAGACATAGAAGGATACGTATTTATTTATGTTACATACATTGTCTCAGCCGCTACAAACCAATGCAACCGCAAACAGATTCAGGGACATGAGGGTTGTTTTTCCGCTAATATTAAGTCAAGCTATTAGGGTTCCCTGAGCCCAATTTCATAAACGCGACAGGCGACAGTGACGCGGTATACATTGCTTGCCCACTATGGTGTTAAGTCTGTAAGTCTGTAGCGTTACTTGTCGACACAGTAAGGTACAGCGAATTGTAATTGTCACCTGTTGCCTGCCGCGTTCATGAAATTGGTTTATGAAGTTTTACAGAAGTAAAATCTTTAACTTGCATTAGTAGCACACTATCGTTTATTGCGGATTAAAACATTCGTCCTTTTTGCACTCGCCTATTGATTAGAAAAGGATATATTATATGTATTATCTAGCCATTGAAATAGTGTAGCATAGAAAGAGTTTCAAACTCGAAAGATATATTTTAATAGATGATCTCTTTAAATGGCAATACAATGTGCCAAAATGAGATGACTACATACTTTAAATCTCCTATTCGATTGACACGCTGTACACACATGAATCGTCAAAATGTAGTACAATCTACGTTTTTTTTATTAATTTACAGTTTTGACAGTTTTGGGTGTGTACACTTGACATGTACTGAGGCTACGTCGTCTATGTTTTAAATCCTCATCTAAGATCTAACGGCGATTAAAATAGGATTGTGAAATAATGTCAGCACACTGTCATTTCATAGCCTTGTGTCAAGCTTCCTATATCTATGATATGTCAGCATGCTGACGTTACTCCCCAATCTTATTCTAATCGCGGTTTGTTAATACTTATGTCGCGACAAAAGCTAGCGTGCTAGGGCCTTTATACTTTTGTACAACAACAACAAACCCAAATTAAAAATAGCCAAAAGCTGCATGTTCACTTTCACAACTTAATGGGTTGGACTCCATTTTCAAACTGTACAAGTTAATTCCTGTTTATCGCTTGGCCATCTATAATTTTAGGACGTGTGAACAACCCCACAATCGCAGCGATCTGAAGTAAAACGTACGACATGTTCGTAGTTCTAGCGCCTAAATTATGGCTTCCGTGACCACGTTTTTGTTATAAAAACCGGCCAAGCGCGAGTCGGACTAGCGCAGTGTAGGGTTCCGTAGTTGCCTGATTACTCTTAAACTAGTACAGACTACTTAGTCGTAATAGTTTTTCTTTTATTTCGTAATATTCTACCACTTTTGAGATTTTTTTTACATATCCAAAAACAACCACTCTACTTTTCGTTGTCTAATCTAGCCTCAAAAACGAAATAGACAGATGGACATACTTTCGTCTACGTAAATAATTAAAAGAATCAATAAAACCAGATGTTAGTGGGATTCAATTGTTAATCTATCACTAAATATCAACCCGAGAGCAGTGGCTTGCATCTTAGTGTTTTTACAATAAGAATTTGAAAATTTGTAACTTAACGTGAGCATTTTCCTGAAGAAACTTGTATACTTAATTATATGCAAACCCATTTATTTAATGTTTGCAAAAATCTCAATCCATACTGGATTCGCGTGAGAACTCATACACAACCCCTTTCTCATTGTGAGGCTGGGAATGATGATGAGGATGAGTAATAATGACGATCATTCTAACTAAACGGCTAGTATGTTCAAATAAATAAATAAAATAATAAATAAAAATCTTGGGACAATTCACATCAATTGACCTAGTCCCAAACTAAGCAAAGCTTGTACTATGGGTACTACACAACTGAAAATACTTATATAGATAAATATATACTTAAATACATATAACATTCAAAACTCGTGTATGAAAAATCGTAAATATTCATCATAAAAAATTTTGCTTCTTCCCGGCTTGCTATTTTTTTAAGCTCCATGCATCTCTATCTTTGTTTTCTAGCTTTAAAGGAGCACATATCAACAAAGCTAGGCGGCTCCGACAGAATTAGTATAAAAATACTAACTTATGTTTAACTTCCGACAATACTTAATCTAACCTAATCACGACACATGCTAACCTACAAAACGTAGACATCGTGCGTGCCCCAACTAAGCAAAAGATGGTATCGTCTACTTTCATTATTAATTACGAAATGAAGGAAAGCAAGGGTTCGGCATAACTGGCGTAATTTATCGCTGGCAACGATACGTGCTGATACGTATTTCGGTAACGTGGTGATTTTTACGACCAACCGCACGCGAGCGTTTAAACTTTGGTTTTGGAAACTTTTAAACGGGACCATACAATACTATAAAAATCATTGTTGAATTTATATTGACGCACATACAATTCATTTTCCTAGTTTTCTGTTTTCAAACTGATCTCAAACTCAAAATCTTTATTGTTGTTTATGTATAGAAAATACAGATGTCATCATTTTTATCATTATAACCCGCCTTAAAGATACGTTTTCTACAGATTTGTATTTACAACATTACTCTTAAAAATGTTTTTGATCATTTTCTATTACTACTAATGCCGCTCATACCAGACAGTTTTCACAATATAATTACTAAGAGAATGCCTGTAATCATATTGGTTTTTTTCGTAGACGTTTATTTCATTCAAATGTTTTTTGATCCAAAGATACTACGAATGATTAAAGATGATTCGAAGTTCCCATACTTATCAATTGTCTATCCCATATTATTATTAGATTTTTTTTGTTTCGGTTCAATTCTCCAAAGCAATCTAGAATATTTAAGCAAAAATCTAAAGATAACGGCATAAATTTGCGTAACATTTTCATGGCCCAGCGTTACTTTCGTAACAATTTTAGTTGACAACTTATGTTTTCTAAAACACATTTGCCACAACAAATAACCAAACTAAAACGTTAGCACTCTAACAGTTTACGTGACTGATGACGATAAAATATCAAAGCTCATCCTTACGACCTTACTACATTTTGGGGTTAAAACGTTCCCACATAGTTTTCCACAAAACAACTTTACATTTACCGCCGTCAAACCATCAAGTTAACATTTCGCTGTTAATAATAAGGATGAGAATAGACATATTTTCAGTTTTATTAAAGCATAGATAAGTTTGTAATCGTTAAAAATCAGGTGTCGGTGGAACGTGAGGGATGCGTAACCAAAAACTGCAAATTACTATTTGGTTACCGATTTTGGTAAAACCGTAGTTTGAAACTTGTTGCGGGTCTTATTTAGGAAATTAAAGATACTTACTATAAACAATTTAAAAAAAAATGTCGAAAAGGTTGTAAACAGAGTTACGGCCTTGAGTTGTTTGATGAAGGTTATAACAAGATTAGCTTGAATAAATGAGTCATAATCACAACTAAAAACAATAATTGACTCTCCTGTGGTCAACAATTAACAATTTAGGTAAATAAAAAATAATTTGATTAAATTTGTCATTCATTTGTCAGTTTTCGTTCAATATTCTACACAGAATATACGAATTCCTTGTAAGTTATTTCGTTTAAGAGCTAGAAGCCCCTGACATCCAAACAGACCTGTCGATATAACCACCCCAACATGTAATTCGAATATTGTCTCATTGTTCTATCCAAACACATTAGAAGCAAGTAATGCTAATGGCGCAGGCGCATGTCACTTGCCAATGCGCGGCATGCAGGAATGGCTGCTCATTTGTTGGCTTTCCCATTAGTTAGCTGAGTGTCTGGAGGACATACTTAAGCTGCTTAAGCTATGTTTCGTAAAAGTCTGTTAGATCTAATTTCGGTTAACAATTTTGTATCCGAAATTTCGTTCCATTTCTTATTGTTAATGTAGAACATATTAAATTAGTAATTAGTAGATCCCAGGCGTCACTTAAATTTCTATGGATAACACAGGTTAATAAACCCTTTAATCAAAAGATGAAATGACCGCAAGAAAGAGAAAGAACACATCGAAAATTCGCAGTGTCTGGGAGGTCACCTGTAGCTTATTTGGTAAGAGCGAGACACGGACGCAGAGATTGCAGGTTCGAGTCTGGCGTAATGTCCAAATTTCGTATTTGCCATCGAATTCGGTTAGTGATGTCAAAAATCGAACATAACTATTGGTCTGTCTTTTCATCTTAAGTAAAAAAAATAGGCCTAAGTTTCTATTATTGCTAAGGAAGGGAGATAAGCTTGCGGTTACCTGAAGGCACGTGATATCCGCCCCCTTGGGAACCTCGCTCATGTATACCGAACAAGTACGGTATTCATACAGTTCAACCCTATCGTAACTGTCACTGCAGTACAAGTCTGTGACGGTTGGTACCTGAGGGCGCCACTGGCGGCACGCCCCGTAAATTGCTTTACTGAGCGGAGGCAAAGGCGTTAGATGTTCCTGCCAGAGATCCGCAGGCAGTAGCTCTAACAGAACGGCCAGGTTTAGTTTATTTGAGTTTTTCTCTATGCGCGTGCCTTTCTTATGACATTAGTTTGACAGACGTAGGGAGGGATAAGCTAATAAGTTAAACCTGGGCCGGTCATGTTAAGACCACAGTTGGGAAAACCTGCTCTTTTTGAACCAATGCACCAAATGACGTCGAGTTTAAAGGCTTCGTCTACCAATGTGTGTGTCCTTTTATGGCATAGATCGTCCCTAAGAATTGAACAAACAAAAACGGTTTTTTTTAATGTTGGTATTTCTGGTCTATTCATATTGCATTGTTTTCTACCTTTAGAGCAGAAAGGCTGTATTTGAATCTGCATGATGCACAAAAAGCTAACTAAATACTTAACAGTAGGAAATGGACGTTGCATGGTTTAAAAACCATTTGATCATAAACCTATAAAATTAAAAATATTATAATAAAACAATTTCAGACATACGAACTTAATGACATTTGTGTTTAGTTGGGTCGGTGCGGGTTGAATCGTAAGGATAGCAATTAGCAATACATTATTATCAGGTTTAGGTTTTTGTTATTGTGAAGTTTTTATGCAATAAACTTTTTCATTTTCATTATAAGCTCGACCGATGAACCGATCAGGACCAGGATCATAGTTTAGTAGTCCCACAATGCAAATCTACTGTCGCTCACCCACTAGGCTAGTTAGAAAGAGACTGGAGACACATATAGCAAGTTACGGAGTATCAAAAAGGTTTTGCTAGGCGCACTAGTCTTTGTGACGAGAGCAGGAAGCACAAAAGTGTGAAAAAATCATAGTTCACTGCCTGTATGTGTAAAAGAAGCACACGATTGTGGGGAGAATGCTGGAAAACAATAAGGCAAGCCCTTTCCACCAGCTGACAAGCAGCAGATGAGACTGGCACAGCTTATCAAGAAATGTTTACCCACGGAACCAATGAGCGTCCGGCATTCGCGCTTTGCAATTTTTCCAATGGCCGTTGGAATTAGCCGGCGGATTGTTATTGGCTAAAATTATTCCCGGCGCGTCCGCGCTCTAAGTGAATTTCGTTCGTACGCCGTCTGCTTGATCTGCATTCTTGAGCATGTATCAATCATAAGTTCTAATTAACTATCACGTTTTAAAAAATATATCCAAAACTTAACGAAAAAAACAAGAAAAAATAAAAGCTGAGAATATGATTTTTATCATAATAATTTACTTTCGAAACTGCCCAGACAAAGGAAGACTACGAAACCTTTTCTTTTAGTTGCTCTGCTATTGATCGATTTTGACCTTGGAATCCGTTGCTTTAAACAAAGAGCAGCTGATCGAAACGGTATAAATTAGAATTCATCCAGCTGTTTAAAGTAGATCGCAAAATAGATTGATATAAACCGATCGGGTAATCGGGATACCATCGTCAAGTCTGACTAATATCCTCTGCGACTTTTATATGACTTTTACATGACCTCTCAAGTTCAATGTAATTTCCTGCAGCTCACGCTGCAGCAATGTAGAGATAAACTCAATTGAGGTGGTCATATTAAGGTCACTGCAGAGCACATATTTATAACGTTATCGGGACTTAAACGCGACAAACATATATTGATAATTTACTTGAATCCTAAATCCTGTAATCAGCAGGTGTAAGCGTTGAGATATATCTTCGGATATATCGTCGGACATTGTGAGCGTTGTATGTCGGTGCCGGTGGAAAATAAACACGACAAAGTGCGGGTAGTTCGTATAACTCGCGCGGCTAAACAGAAATAGATAGAAATAATTCAGAGAGTGCAGAACGCCTGTGCTAGGTTTTGTTTCAAAATTCCGCCTCGCACTCATGTCACCCCAAATCTAAATAACTTTAAAGTCTTGAAGGATTCTAGTCGTTATAATTTGTTACTTTCTTGCTTTTTATTTGACTGTATAAAGTTTAAAACCCCTAAGTATTTCCATAAAAAACTCATATAGTCCCCTACTTATCATAAAGCCAGACCTTCGCGTGCTTTGGTGTTTTGCGTCCATGCTCACAAAACCTGCGCATTTCGGGGGAGTTTCAGGTATCAAGCTACAAAGTGCTAGAATAATATACCACCACCAATTCGAAGTACAAAATCTAAATCGAGTTTTCGCAGTAAATATAAATTACATTTACTAAATCTACAAATACAAACGTCCTGAATCTACCCCGTGGTTCCTTTCCCTTTCCCTCCAATTTGTCGGTCTGTCTGCCTCTCTGAATCACGTAAACACCGCTTTTGTTCTAAATCTTCTCCTCTTGGCCACTTTTCCAGTTGCAAAGAAATGCTAATGAAAATAATTTAACTTAGCTTGATGTTTCTTTACTCGTCAATTTTTACGCTACAAGAAAACTTAACAGCACTAGCATCACTCTTTCGGTTTCTGACAGAATACCAGCACTGCAGCTTGCTGCAGTACCTGCTGAGTCAGGTCCTATTCTCTGCATCATCACATGGCTCTCCAAGTTTTGTAATTTTAAATATTTGTGAGTTTTTTGTTATGCGCTGCATGTTAATTTTAAGTTGCATTGTTATTTTTGGGCCATGTATGTTATGTTGAGAGTAAAGTTTATATCTATCTATCTATCTAAATAATACAGTCTACTCGTGACCACAGCCGTTGAAACATGGACGAAACGTCTAGGTAAATTATCAATATATTTTTATAGTGTTTAATTGCCGATAACGTTATAAATATGTGTGAAAATCGTGAAAGTTTAAAATAATTCACTGCAGAGCAATTGAATGATGCGCGGGTCTATGGTCTAATGGTCCAGTCTTATGGGGCCATAATGGACCATAAAGCCAAGCAAGCGCATGGGCCAAAACAGCTCCAGCCTAGCCCGAGCAACAGCTAGGTTTTAGTCCACGAAGACGGTTTTTGATTTCCATTGCTTCTTTGGTTCATTCTATGATACTTGACCTTCTATCTAGACGCAGCAGTGTACGTCACTTAATTTTGTTTATTATGGTATTTCCGATGACAGCCGAAGTTACTTTTTTAAAATATTCGAACTTTATTTACAATAAGAAGACGTCAAAGCCGTGGAAACGTTTATGGTCTGAATTATTATACTTAATTTAAAGTAAGTAAGGCAACGGTTCCAGTCCTTAACAGTGACCCAATAGCTCGCAATAGGACCCAATAATGAGGTTGCAAGTTCGAGTCCTGCCATTACCCTCATTTTTTCTATATGCTCCAACTAAGTGATCCAATAGTTGATGAGAAGATACGGAAACATTCGAGTAAAAACGAGAGATGTCAATTATTGATAAAAATCAATGTCTTAAGCGTATTAGACACAGGTAGATTTACTTTATTTAAAGGTTTTAGTAAAACAAATTAGCAGCATATAAGACATTCTTGAATCTGAGCATAACGCACTCGTTATGTAGAAAACGAACTAATGCGAAACGTTTTAAAATCCCGTCGAGTGCAGATCTACGGCTCTACCAGAGTCGACACGTCTGAATGCCGCTATTCTTGGAGGTATAATGACGTCGGACGTCTAATGAGAGACTATTAAAACGTTAACGCATTTTAAAAGCGCTACGTTTCGTGCGTATTATTTTCAAGTGTTTTGTTGCTATTCAAATACGTGTTAAGTTCTGCAGAAGGATGTTTTTTGCTACTGTTTATGAGATTGACGTGTGAGTTTACTTTGTAAAAAAAAAAAAATAAGGTGTTTGATTATTTACTTACCTACGCTATAAATACTAAAATGTCATTAATAGTCATGATGGTATAATGCTTAACCCCCTACTAGGCTTAGAGTATTATGTCTCCCATATACATCTATTCAAATTGTATCTTTAACAACTATATAATTCTGATTCGAATTCGAACGTGCGAAGGTGAACAACTTGCTTCTAAAATGTTGTCCGAATAGTAACAAATATGTGTCTCTATTCGATTTTTTGGGGAAACTTCTAGTTTGATGGGACCTGGTTAAGGGTTAACCGAATCAAAGCGTCTCTTAACAGTTTTTACCTCATATTTGATGAGTGAAAAGTTTTTGCTTTGAGTTTATCTATGTGATTTTAGGGCCTGTTTCACGACAGTCTGTTAAGTTCCTAGTATTCTATGAAACAAGTATCTGTGATGCCGTCTCTGCATATTCTTTAGGCACAAACAGATATCTGTTACATAATATGTTTCTTTGTAGAAGGTGCAGTAAGAAAGAGTTTTTGGAAATGCTTCCATTAAGGGGGTTAAAGTTAGTATATCATTCTATATCTACGCAGACAAAGCCGCGTTCAAAATAAGCCATCACAATTACATCCTAAATGAGTACTATAACTATTCATGTTTTCCCTCCACAGAAATCACTATTATAAACACCGTGCTTGCCATATTCAGGGCACGGAGGGCGATTGTCATTGGTGCGCTATTGTCCACTCTATATGGCGGCGCCGGCGCATGCGTGTCCACTCCATTTGGACGCGTCTAAATAGGCATAGATCTATGCTAGCGGCTTCGCTTTCTGCATCGACCAGCGTAACCTGCGCCATCGAACTGATTGAACGTCAAAAGATTGTAAGGACGTGTACTGGTTCCGAGAGGTCTAGTTATGCTGGTTTTTTGCATGGTCTGTTACGTATGGAGTAACATTGTCAAAGTTACAGCTTTCTTCTCAGTGGCTGACTTAATTAGTAAGTTGGATATGTGAATGGCAGCGCAATGCGTTCTAGGGTTTCTGCGTAAATCTAGGAACGTCGTTATATTGAAAATATGGGTGCCGTCAGGCTGTACGTCTGTATGCTTGTTCGTGAATGCCAATTTTGCTTTTGTTTTGCCCAGTTGCGTCTCGTTTCGTGTAATTAGCTACGAAAAGGGGTTTTGACGGAGAATGTGTACTGCTTTTGTTTATTGTTTCCTATTTTATCGTGTTTTGTAGCGTTTCCAGTGAAATCTCATTAGTCGCCGGCGAGATTTAACAATAGGTACGACGAAATATAAAACTTGCCACTTCACCTTCCAATATAGTAAAAGTCGCTGTTATCCAGCGATATATATGCGTATTTGAAGGTAATAAAATAACTGGGAAACGCATTTTTAAATCGCTTGCGTCTAACCGTCTAGTGAGTAACTTATAAGTTTTTTGAGCTTTCTGTGGTGATAATAAAGCCAGTATGAAAGATCAGTAATTATAAAGAAATTGAGCACGTAACAATACACTCGGATTTGGCAATAAAAACTTACTTTAACATTCTGTGCCTTATTAAATATATTGGTTGCCAACGGCTGAACGTTATCTTATACCAACCTACTAGATTTTTGTCGCAACATCATCCGTGTAAACTTTAAATTTTCTACCCATTTCCACTCCCCTTTTAAATTTTCTTAATAATAAAATTTCCTGAAATCCTTTCTTAGTTCATCTTTACACCCTCCTAAGGAATATATGTTCAAAATTTAATTTTACTATATTCTTCGGTTTAGTCTGTCAATTACCGAACTCTTTTATTATAGTTTAGATAACAAAAACCGAAATACAAAAAACCGACTGCGTAAAAAATACATAGCTGAAAAGAGAAAAAGAAACATTTTAATAAAATAAAAAAATTAGGCAATGTAGTAACACCTTCGAAGCATTTTAAATAATTAGGTCTATTAGAATATTCAATGTATTATATATTTAAAATTAGCTATTCATTAGCTTTAATTTGATAACCATATTGTTGGAAATCCGAACTCCCTCCCCATTTTTTTTGATTGGAGACGCCATAAGTATTAACATTTTATATGAGTTACATCACCCTCACAGTCAAGTCGAATCTAACGACATCTCACATTAAAAGACGTTTAGGCGTTTTACGGGTGGTAGGATCTTGCGCAAAGTCCGTCCGGATCGCTACCATCATCTTGCTCGCTACTCCTGCCGCAAAGCGGCAGTGCTTGCACTGTTGTATTCCGGCATGGAGAGCAAGACAGCCGGTGCATGTACTGGCACAAGAGCTATTCCATCTTAGTCCTCTGGGTTGGCAACGCATTTGCAATGTCCTTGGTGTTGCAGGTGTCTATAGGCGGTGGTGATCACTTACCATCAGGTGACCCACTTGCTTGTTTGCCTTCCCATTATATATAAAAAAGGCTACAGAAACATAGACATACATAAGCTCAAAAACATCGTCTTAAAGTTATATAGGAGATGTATTAGTCAACTTCCATTAGCTTCCACGGCAACTGGAAACTTAACTAATTGGCGTCGTTAGTCGAATGCCGCGGGATGTAATGAGGTGCTATTGATAGCGGCGTGTAATTAAGAGATATCATTGTTAACGTCCTTTAAGTAGGCTTGCAAAACTATCCTGTGTCCTCAATAAAGTACACAACTTTTAACCCAACTCCCTGGGAGATTTTACAGGGAGGTCAATAATGTCGTCATACTGGTAGGTGCCTTTTTTGTGTCTATTGGATACAGAGCGACCAAAAATTCCTATAGAGCAACGTTTGATTGAACTGTTTGCCTCGTGCAGGAGTCAGCATCCATCGATACCACATCTTACCTGCTGACTTGCCGCCAAACATCAGTGTTCGCAATGTCGTGTTCCGATGTAAGTAGTAAGACAGCCGCGCGGTGAAATGACCGGCATAGAGGCATTCGATTTTAGTCCTCAGCGTTGGTAACGCATTCGCTTATTATTTGTAAATGTCCATGGGGCCCAAAGACCACTTACCGTGAGGGCTGACTGGTCGTTTGCCTACTCCATACCATAAAGAGCAGAGGTGGAGCTAGTGCCTAAGGAGGTAGACCCATGACCGTACCTAAGATAAGCAGTCGCCTTGTCCATTGAGCTTTTTCCTCTTATGCATAGTCGACCAAGTAATTGCATGACCACTTTTGAACCTTATCCCTTTGTGATACGGTCGAAAAGTGGTCAAGCTATTTTTTTGTCGACTATACACCATCTAAGTAGGTGTTGGTATCTACGCTCCTATGGTAAGGAAAAACCTTCATGTAAATGAATCCATGATTCTAGCGATTCGGAAGGACCTCTAATGAAATGATAGCGACGAGAAACTCAACAAGGTTAAAGTTTTTGTTATTGCTTAGCTTTACCGTATATAGGAAACAATACAGTTTATAACTAAACATCACAGTGTCACTTTATATGTCTCTGAGTAGTTAGTGGTACTTGTAAGAGTTAGTTGACATTGTAAGGTACTAGAAACCCTTAGTAACAATGACCGTAATTTCTTCTTCGAAGTAAAACAGTCAAGCATCATTGTTATAGTGTACGATTTGGACAGCTTTAGATTAATGACTACGACCTCCAATTAATCCTAGGTAAGCAAAGGTAGCCGTAATCAAACAAAACAATAAACATACATCAGGACCATAAAGTCAATTCTATTTTAATTAAACAAAACGCAAAAGTTGCGTGCGCATAGACAATACGGGTGTCGTAATAAAGAATCAATAAGACTAAAACCGTGTTAAATCAACATTGGGCAAAGCGGCCAGAGACAAGGAACGAATCCGTGAATTTATGGTTGCGTTCGAGTAGACCGCCTCGTCGCTAGAGCTGGAATGTAAATAAGTGAAGCGATATTTTTCATTGTCGGCCGCTTTTTGTGATCGCACCTGGTTTATGGGTTTGTTTCAGGATTTGGATGTGTCAGGGATGTTGAGGCGCTGGCTTTGGCTTAATGGATAGTCGTTACGTGCTACAAGGATTCTAATTAACGTGGTAGATATTGAAGCGAAAGCACCAACCATATGCTACAAGACTGTCAGAGGTGTTATTTCACACGGATAATGGCATCAGTACGAAATGCAATAGCAAGCCTACTTCACGTCGGTATTCTGTGAAGGTGTTGTACTAATTCGGTCGAGCCGGTCCAATCGTACTGCAATTAGAAACCGGCTACTGTGTAGCTTAACTACTATTCGTTAGTAACAGAGTTACATTTCAAAACCGTGACATTGTAATAACATTTAAAACAAGAAATGAAAGACTTAAAAGCGCCAAGGCTCACAATTTATTAGGATTGTCTATGGATTCCAAGCTCTTTGATCCTAAGCCTAATTTTATTAGGGACGCGCCCGCACCCGAAAAAGGCGCGAAACACACGCGATATAAAAAATGGCGGCAAGCGATTTGAATGCGTGAATTATTGTCTTTTAAGGAGAAATAATACACCTTCGGAAAATAATACGAGTAACTCACATAATGGTGTTTGAAAAATGGAGATAGGAAAATGCTTTTGTTATTCGGCTTTTTCGATTTCACAAAGTGTGGATGCGTTGTTTCAGATTGGATTATTGTTATGATTCTGTATAGCAATATGTGTTTATGTGAACTCCGCCAAGAAATTGTCTTCGTATTTTATTTATGTTTGTAGTAACAAAATAAGAATATTTTACAACCCTTTTATTCCGAAGATATGGCAGGCGATTTTTTCACATGGCTTTATTCCGAAATAGAAAGTCTATAATAGATAGAAATAGAGACACCTGTAGCTCTATTGGTACCCGTAAGATTAAGGCACGCAATGACGGGTTGCAGGTTTGAGTCCTGCTAGGCAGATGTCCCCAAACTTTTTTTGTTCATTTTGTTACGGATTTTTTCTCTCTCAGATCTCGAGTCATCATATATATTTTCCAAACGAATATTGGTCTTTATAAAATAGTGTGATTTCCCGCTTTTGAATAAATGAATAAAATAGTAAAAGTGAATATTTTTTTAAAATACTTCCAAGAAGTTTATACGAGGACATCGCAAGTAATTGACGTATTTTTCGTTGGAAAAAAATGTGAGATCCCCTTCACTCATGGACTTCCATTTTTTTTTGCTATCATGGACTTCTTGGAAGTGGATATCGACCTCTGGGGGTTGATATAGACCGCTTTGAGAATCACTGTGCGAGAATCACTGTACACAGAATTAACATTTAGTAAGTACGAAATAGTGTAAAGATTAAATCGACACCAGCAATTAACACTACGCTAACTCGAATTTTTACGATTTTGTATTTTTTTTGCCAAGTTATTTACTATAATTTAACTCATCTGTTCACCAAATTTCGTCACCAAATTTTCAAAAACAAAAAAGTTTTGAAACTCAGAAAACGCTAAGTAGATATAATTTTTGATATCACCCGGTCTATAGGCCGCTAACTCTTTTTAGCCGAGTACGCGCGGGGACCGGGCGAGGGCATGATTTTTAAAACTACCCTAAGTATCAGTTGTCGTTGTGTAACTCGTCAGCACGCATTTTGTTATTACTGAAAGTTTATGTGCAACGTTTAATTAAAATGTATAGTATTCATTTGTAAAAGCAGTATATTATGCTTGTTACTTATTATAATAAACAAATATGTCTCGAAAACGAGCTAAATATTTAGTGGAACTAGGTAAAGAGAAGCACCGCGGCTACACCCCGGAAATAACTACGCTAAGTAATATTTGGCGTTGTTTAATATGATTCAGTATTTTTTATTTTGGAGACAAACACGGCTAATTTGTGCTAAATTCAAAATTAAGAA
This sequence comes from Ditula angustiorana, assembly GCA_963691745.1. Lineage (NCBI taxonomy): Eukaryota > Metazoa > Arthropoda > Insecta > Lepidoptera > Tortricidae > Ditula > Ditula angustiorana. The sequence continues at coordinate 10,766,207 of OY829485.1, forward strand.
AACATGTTAAAAAATAATAATTACTTATTTTATAATCGATACTGAATAAGTTATAGTAAAATCATCATTAAAATAGGTTTAAAATTTAAAAAGTTATCGTAAGTTTACCTTTAATTGGCTCTGGTGTAAAGTTACAAATTTTAAGTTAGCTTAGTGTTAATTGCTGGTGTCGAAATATGCGAGAACTTCAAAAAAATTTAAATACTAAATAATAACACAAAGAAAAATTAGGAAAATGGCAGGACTCGAACATGCAACATCAGAATTCCGTGCCTTGCGTTTTCCAGTTTCGCCACATTACCACTACCATACCCTGCGAATTTTTCAATGTGTTTCGTTTTTACGGTCATTACATTATTGATCATTACCCGCGGTGTCATCTATGAGAAACTTAATTAAGCTATAATTATATAGCATTTAAATTTATTTGAATGTTTAAAAAAAAGTTAATTGCGATTACAAAAATGCAAGAACTTCGTACCGTGTTAAAATGGCCAATTAAAGCTTCTGTAGACATTTTCGACTTTTCGGGAGTTCAGCTTCATCTGCTGTTGACTGTACCACCTTCTAAATCGAACACTTCAATATGCTTGTTATGTCATTTGTAGGCAAAAACTGCTTGTTTGTGCACTTATAGTTTTTGCATATCCTTGGCGGTTTGAATTGTCTCAGCTCATTGCGCGGTTTGATCGTCCGTCCGTCTGTCATTAGTCGTTAAGTTCCCTTTATTTGCCTGTAATGAGCAAAAGGAGGAAGAGTGTTGCCATTATAAAAAACTAAACGTCTTTTTTAAAGGAAAATTAACAACGACATTATGTTATGCAAGGTTATGTCCAGCCGTAGTTTGAAAAAAAACACATTCTTCCTGTTTACCTGAGTGCGGCAAAGCTAAAATTGAGGGTAATGTGTTTGGCCTGTTATGTATGTAAGTTGGTATATTATAAGTATTGGTCCTTGTTCCCTCGTAAAGAAATAACGGACAAATCGATTTCGGTAAAGAGGTGTCGTTGGGTTTGTCTTAGTCTCGAGAGTGACACTAAACAAATGAAAAAAAAGTCGGGTTAACAACCCTATCCTATCGAGTGGAGTTTAAAAAAAACACATTTAATAAAAACACGACGTTGCCTTTGATTCATAAACGCTCAGTAAACCACCATTTCTTAACAAATATTTTGTCCTTATCTATTCATGTGATATTTACTTGTCTTTGAATGAAAGAAAAAAAATTTGCAGTTAAAAGAGGTTGGCAAATAGTTATAAATAAAGGGGTTTATCTTCACATTTAGCATCTAGGACCGAAAAACGACCAAAAATTGCAAAAGGACTATAAAGTAAATCAGTTATTACTTGCACAAAACTTTTTAAACAAATGAAATCGCGTCATACAAAATAGCTTCTATATTTAGTGCAAACCCAGGATAATAATATAATTATTAAAAGTAGCGAAACAAGGTTATGTTTATCACGAGCGCAAATCTGAACAGCAAATTGAATTATAAAAAAAATGCTTTTTTTCCACTTGACGTCAACCAATTTAAATACCAGCATGCGATCGTATCACGCGATCGATCGGCGAACAAATCTATCGAATGATCGCATGCCCATATCGGGCGCGCGCGCGCATACATGCATCTCCCGATCGGTCGCTCAACGCCGACTAATCGTTTCACTGCTCCATCTTAATGAAAATCCTAAATGTTATGGCAAATGGGGTGGGCAACAGTTTAACCCTTAAATGTTTTTTGATGTGCACAATTTATCAAATTACGTGCTTACTTCTATGTTTGCGTATCTTCTTGTCTACTATTAGGTCACTGACAAAGATTGGGACTGCTACCTTATTCTTATTTTTCAGCCATTGATCATCCAGTGCTGAATGAACCCCTTCTTGCGTGATGACATATTGAGAAGTAAAGCTTCCTTTTTCTGCCATTAACCATCCAATGCAGGATGAAGGCCTTCTACCATGATGAAATGACATATAAAGAATTGAAAAACCAATATTACCTACTATTGAACCCGGGAAGCCTACTTAAGTGTGATAGCTTCCCTTTGGAATTCTTCAAATAACATTTGTTTCAAGATAAAAAAAGTACTTCGTTTTTTGTTGACAGTAGTTTATTGTTGAATTCGCATCAAGTGTACCAACCAAAGTTTAAGGCAATCTGACCAGTGGAAGCGGGTCAAAATTAAATACAAAATGTAGGACAAACAAAGTGTTAAACAAACTTGCAACATTGCAAAGTTAAATAAAAGCATTTACTAATGAAGACAAACTTTATGATGCTCATACAGCCTCGGCCAAAAGTATTGAGCACGACATCATTTTTATATCACTTCTAAATAAAATCTTATTTCCGAATTAGAAAAATATCAGATGACGATATATTTAAAAATATATTTTTTGAATTAGTATTAATTTTCCGAATGTAAATATTTTCTGTATATGTATGTAATTAATTTGTCAGATGACGTAGAATATATTAAGTATTAATAAATTTAGAAAACTAGAATTTAATTAGTTTTCAAAGTAATATTTTATGTAAGCGAAATGAAAGCCAATTCAAATTTTTTGTTACAAAGATAGGTCATTTCAATTCAAAATTCGATATTTGTATGAACAATGCAGGAGTGCTCAATACTTTTGGCCAAGGCTGTATTGTACAAATAATAGTCAAATAAAAAGTCTAATGTACTCAATTCGTACTTTAAGCCAATTTAAGGTAAAGTCCATGTCTAAATATACTACCAACATAAATAACAAGTACGTATGCTGGCGTTGAAACCAATTTAACTTAATTTAATGCGTTCTGATAGCAAATTATCGTATAAAGAGACAGAAATAATCCGATAAATATCTCACATATGTAAATTGCCGTAAGTAACCGCGCGGTATCTAGCAAAACGGGCGATTTGTCAGACAAACATATGAAACTCACTTCTTATTACGTCAACCGACTTTATGTGGGCAATACGGTTTTATCGGATAGCAATTCCGACATTCTATTAAAATGCACTATCGACAATGTCTATGTGATAAAATGAAACGGCTAGTTGTCACAGTTAAGTGAGAAACGTATGATAGCAACGCGATTGATCGGTGGAAGGTGGCAAAGTGGTAGATAATGTAGCGTAAGGCAACTTAGATCTGCAGTTACAGATAGTTTTTAAATATAGGTTAAACACTTAAGTAAAGCCTACTTAAAAGACTTATGTTTTTTTTGATATGCAGCATCAACTTGTCAACGGACATGTTCCTACTACATACAAGAGTAACTTTACTTAATTTTTAACCTATATAAAAACTATCAGAAAAATATGTTAAGTTCGTAAATTGTTTAGTTTGGATTCGAGTCCACAGCCCGACTACATGTTGTAGCTTAATTATTACTTTAAAGTTTGTATGGTTGCCTGCAAGAGATCGTCCTTAAGCGATTAGACCGCCAATTGTTTACCTAGTGAATTATTTATAAGTGTTTTTTTTAAAACTATTTTCCATGTGGTTTTCTAATAAAGGTTTAAAGGCGTCTTACTTTTCTTACTTAACTGTGACACTGGGTACCACTTATGTGGTCAATATCGCTTTCGCGTATCAGAATTGCTAATAAAGGCGAATGTGTGCCAGTGGCAAAACGTCGGGCTGAGAGGAGCCCATTAGCTGCGCCCGCGCCGCCCCGCGGACAATCGGGAACTAATGGACCGATGGTTGACGGCCGCTGATTAAATCGAAAATTAAGGCATGTTAGAAATTATATAACAAACAAGAGTAGGAAAAAGAATAATTGGTCAACAAGTACCATGCGTCATTAAAAAAAACATTTAAGTATTCACAGCATTTGAAGGATACAAGACTAGAACATGTCTCTCTAGTCACTTTTTTGAAAATGAGATTGTAATCTCTAAAGCTAGAGTTCGTAATGAACAAACTTTTAGCTGTATAATAAGAGTGATCCCTAAGGGGAAAACCACCACTTATATGTAATACCGTCACTCGCAGTACCCAAGAAATCGCAAGCGCTTTGTCAACCTTAGCCAAACATCACACGCACGATGGACCTTGCACTAGGTCCTACCACCAGCAAAAGTAGTTGGCAGTTATAGTAAAGGTTTTCTTCATCGATATCCGAAGGTTGGCAGCTGCTGCGCTAGGAAGGCCGCATATCATCGGCATCTCCGCGATATGCCCTCATACTAGTTGCATGCATGGGAGCGGATTAATATGTCCACAGAGCATCGAACAGTAAGGCACTTCGATATATTTTATTGTTAATAATGTCATTAATAATACAAACATTTTTGTCAAAAGGACGTACTACATTATTGCATGGATAGGCTGTCCCATACTTTTGACAACTAAATTTGTGTGCAATGTTGAAACGCCATCACAGAGCTAGTGTGAAGAGTACAAGAACTAAAACTCTATACATTTTGACGTAAATGACGTTACAAACTTTAAATTTCCGGTACTTTCGTGTATGCTATTATCTAAATACCTGCACTACTGTCATCGTGTTCGTCATTTCCACGCCCACCTACCTTTAATCTTCGCCCCTGATTCCCTCTATCTCTTCCATCAACTCAACTCCATCTTTATCCACTCTGAACTAAATCACCTACTCCACCCAGTCATCTTCATCTATGTGTTTTTTTTTGTAAATATTTTATTTATGTTGACGATGATGAACTACGTATACGAAACTTCGACAGCAGCCAGTATTACTGCGTTTGCTGTTATCATAATGTTTACTGTGCTCCTGACCTGCATGCAGCCAGTTTGCAGATAAATGATTAAGATACAGAAAGATTTAAGAATATGCGGCGATGGACACGGGATCAATTACGTGGCTACTGGAACTGATCGCTCTGATTCTAAACTAGCCATACATATTGAGTGGCTGTTTGCAACTATTTATATGTAGAGTTTTTAAACTAGCTGCATCATTATTAATATAAATTTTTAGATGTTTAATACCAAACATATAATTTTACTTTGTAGCCATTTATTTAGTTTTAATGTGGCAACACTCTCTTCCTTTTAAGATTCCAATGGCGAATGCACGCTCGTGCTAATAAAAATTGTAATTAAATCAATAAACGTCCAGTTTATGAAAATATGACGCAGTTTGATTCATCCAATAGAGGCTTTAAGATTGAAGACAACAATGGACGATTTAAAGTTGTTTATACTAAATTAGCTTCAATTTGATCGCCTGATTTTACTCATGTTTGTTAAGCGGAAAAAGGGAAACTTAGTTCGTAGAAGTTTATGTAAATATTACTAGTAAATATTAATAACACTAAAGGATTATTAGAAATTCCACCGTAAAGGGGGTTAGAAGGGGGATGGAAGTAAGTAGTACGTATCGTGGGCAAAAGCTAGTGTACACTAATTTGTTTGTATGCAGGGGGTAATCTCTGGTACTACTGAACGTATTGCTAAAGTTCTTTCACCAATGGAAAGCTACACTAGCCGTGATGGACACAGGCTACGAGTACCAATTCCACGCAGCCCAAGTCACGGGCATCCACTAGTCATTAATTAACATCCAGTCAAGGAAATTGAAACACGTACCACCGTAGAACCAAGTCGAAGAGACATACGGATGACATTTGTATGACATAGCCTGGCGTTTAATGCGTCGCGTCATTGCGATAGGGTTATAAGGTGGTACGTGAATATATTTCCCCTACTGTACATACCGTGTCACATCAACCATCACAGCAACGCTTAGTAACCAAAGCTATAAAGCATGTCTTGCGCTCACGCCGTGCGGCAACCCGCGCATCATGCGCTATGCAAGCATGCACCGCATGCATGGACTAGCGCTGCATGCCGTAACATGTAAGTCTCATTAGCCCTTGTAATTGGATGCGATAGGTCTCATTACGTGTGACGCGGCTTCTGCGGCAACTGCGGTACCTAAGATGATTTATGGCATGCTGCAAGTAAGTTCATGGCAGGTACCCTTTTGAGAGTTGTGGTTATGGTTACAGCCTTATTCTAAGATTCTATGGACCGTATATTAAAGTCGAAATATCTATTCAGATTCAGATTAAGCTCACAAGAAACACTTACTTACCAGCGATTCAGGTAAAATCTCTGACGAGAAGTAAGCTGAATACTAATACTCTCTACGTATGCCATATTAAATGCATGGCTGCGTTTAATGGCAAAATTTTTAATATTTCTAGTTTTATTTTTAAAAAGGTGCAATTATACGGGCACAAGAGGTATTCCATCTTAGCCCTCTGGGTTGGCAAAGCATCTCCAATCTCTTTGGTGTTGCGGGCATCTATAGGCGGTTGTGATCACTTATCATCAGGTGAGCCACTTGCTTGTTCGCCTTCCTATTTCATAAAAAAGGTATTGATGTCATTTTACTCACTTGGTATCGCATTTCTATGTCCATTCTTCGGTTTTTGGTATCTCTTATTTTCACGGAATAGGCCTAGAGGCCTATATACCTTGTATACAATAGTGTTATTAAATACCCATTATTAATGGTGAGGAAACAGTTGACCAGAATCAAGCAAAAATTGATCTTGCGTCAACTTTGACATTTCTGATGTTTTTTTTTCTTTATTCTACCAAAACAAAAAGCCCATATTACCTGCACTTTTCGTAAACGCGGCATTACGTCATGTAAGCACCGCATTAAGTTTAATACCGGTATAAAAGTGCAAACAGTCGGGCGCGCGTGACCGATTCAGTAAAGTGGACATGTGGCCTTATGTAAGTCGGGATTAGTTGAAGTAGAGTTAGGAAACTAAATAACCGACCGTCCTAAGGATAATTTGCCAGACGAATTTAAATTAGAAAATAATAAATCTTTTAAATTTAAGTTGAAAATTGTTTTTATAGCATTACGGAATATTTTTAACAAAACAGAAGATGAGTTATAATTATTAAAATTAGATTAGAATTATTAAAATCATGCATAACATGTAATAGTTTGCACACCTGCTTGCGGGTTGAATACGAACAAGCTACAAGTTTTTATTTTTAAGATCCTGTGACCGTATTCTAGCAAATAAATGATTTCATTTTAATTTATTTCATTAAACGCTTTTTTTATCTACGGAGTGCGGGACGGACAACACAACGATAAGGGGGTATAGTTTCAGGCAAACAACTTGATCATAAATCCAGTGGAGGAAAGTTTGCGCATACACATTTGTACTAGAAACAGCTACTGCGCTGTCAAGGTTAATGCTCGAGTTGCTTGCCGGGAACTGGAAATCATGTTATTAAAAAATAATCTATTTGAAAAAGCCTTTTTATTTTGTTGCAAAAAAATACTTAACAAGATTGTTTACAACCCATTTTATCTTATAAAAAAGGTTTAGGTTTGGGGTAAAAAAAAACTCGTTTTTACGTTTAAATGTCGTTGATAAATAATAAATCAGAGTAATTGACATTGTTAACGTGTCTTGTAGAATATTGTTTTTTACCAATAAATATCACTATACTATACTAAAAAACAACTCGGAACTAAAGATTTTACTCAGAACCTTAGAGCTAACGTGTGGTCAGCTAAGAAACTACGTTACCACTCTTCATCCGTATCGTAACGAGGTAAGATTGAAAACTAATGTTACTGAAAAAAAAAAACAGCAGGCTGGCATAGTTATACTAAGTGCACGTATAAAATCCAATAAAATAAAATTATACCACGTAAGGGCCCCTCAAGCTCTTGGTGTCACGAAAAATACAGATTTATTTTGAAAAAGGTTCAAAACGAGCGTGAAGGTTACTTATGAGAAGTCCCTCCCCTCCTGCGCGTCCGGATCTAATGGTAAATTTTTTGACATTCATAAGTGCTACCTGTAAGCCTAATCTGAATAAAACATTTTGACTTTGACTTTGACTTTGATTTTGACTTTCACTCCATTTATGAAACCAAGGCCCAATTTCACAAAAGCGACAGGCGACAGGTGACAGTGATCATTCGGTATACATTGCTTGCCCACTATGATGTTAAGTCTGTAAGTCTGCAGCGTTACTTGTCAACACAGTAATGTACGGCGAATTGTCACTGTCACCTGTCGCGTTTATGAAATTGGGCCTAAGCTAATATTTCACGTCGGTATTTTATAAGTGTACTCCTCCGGTCCCCCTTTCGTACTGTAACGAGCAACATTGTAGCTCTAACACACACACAACTTTTAAGTATAACGTTTATTTGAATTGAATTCGAAGTCGTAAAACCAAGAATTTCTAAAGTGTATACCTACTTACTTAAAACAGCACTAAAAACAATTGAAAATCGTGCAATTTGAAGCAAAGGCCAGATTCTAAGTGAGACAATTTAATTCTATTCCAGTTCCAATGACAGTAACTATCATTAAATAAATTTCCTCACTTCGGCTCATATCGTTATCGTATAGGGTTACCGTCGCAAAATGTCTGTCTAGGGCATCAAATGACTGAAGTTATTAAGGGGGACCGACTAGGGTCGCTCTCAAACAAAGTCCCGTTAGATGGCGCTGTAAAAAAAAATACGGTTTTTTCGTAATTTTTCGTAACCTATCGCTGTTTTTCTATTATTTTTTTGTTACCGTAGGTATCTGAATACGGTTGATTTTTTGACTTCACAGTTGGAAGGTATTGTTGTGCCAGTCCTGAGAAAAAATGCAGAATCTGTTTACGAGCGTATACAGACACTATCGTCACACACACACATGCAACTATACAGCGCCAGCTAGCGACAATCTTTCGCGGCAGTTAGCTAGCTAGTTGGCGTACGTTTTCAGACTGCAATAAAACTGATATAAAATATTTGTATCGTGTTATCAATTTCTGTATACCTGAATATACGAATGACTAAAATACATAACTTTTATTAGTTTTACTTGTGTAGACCAGAAAAGCCATCTCTTATGATTTCAGGCTTTCAAGTCTAAGATATAAAGGCCCACAAGTGTGATTGTGATTATCGTAGTAAAAACTGGTGACCATGAAAGACTTTGGTGCTAAACTCAGATAAAGTCTTAGTAACGTTTTTAGGTGATATCAATCATACACATCACACCTAGGTACTCCTTACTCGAAATCTTTACAACTTTTTTGTTGTAAAATACCAGTGCTTCATGATTGCTGGCTTTAGTGACCTACTGATGTCATTACAGGGTCGGTTACCATAAGTCGACCGAAGGACTGATCCTAAGGATTATGGTTCCTGATAGAAGGTACCTGTACCTAAATAACCACCAAGCTTATCTCGCTGACTGCCATAGGTTTGACCGATAATATTTTCGACGGTCTGATGCGGTAAGACGTTGGATACAGAATTGGTCTTTGTGAAGAGCCTTACTTATATAGTTAGCATAGATTCCTGAGCTAGCAATAGCCCGACTATTGAGCGGAAGGTTCCTGTACCAAAGCAAAACCAAACGTATAGTGGAAAATAGAGACTTACAGGAGCCTTCCACTCGTCGTCAGACCGTAGTAGGTAGGACTTACCATACTTACATAAAAGCCGAACTTTCTCCACTCGCTGATAAGCTGAAGCATCGTGGCAGAGGTGGAGCTCCCTTGAGTAGAATACTTGCTTCACTAAATACCAGATTCGGGGTACGACCAAAACAGTGAAGTTTATTTATTTATAAAAAAAAGTCATGTGGAGTTACGATTACCCACAGAAAACGTCCATGAATACCAGTTTCGCAAAATACCTGACTCTCCAAATACTAAACTCACAAAATATCAGAATCTCCCACAAATATTTATACCGGCTGCCTACGTTAATCTTCTACTTTGCGTTTATCGAATGATAACCACTCTTGAGCATTTTCTAGTGCTACTGCTGGTAGGAGCACAAGGATGTTCCTCAGGATGGGGTCGACGGAACTCCGCTACTGGGCACTGGGTTATCTGACCATGGCCCCCAAAGCTCATGAGCCTTGATATAGCTTGGGGTTATTGTAACCTAACCTATGACCTATGATTATGAGTTTTTTCATACTCTTACTGTGTCGCACTACTCAATGCGAGCGTGTGAAAGTGCCGGTAGTTGAAAAATGTCTTATATGGACTAAGTATTTTGCGAATCTCTGATACGGTCATGTGTAAAAGTATATACTTACCAACGCTTTAATTATACATTGTTATAAGAGCGGTCGTTCATATTTTTGAGTATGTTAAATGGACCCTGATGGATGATATGATATTTTATAAATCCGATTGAACCTCAACAAAGAAAGGTACATACAATTGGGGTTGAAGCGTGAATGTAGGTATGTCTAATCAAAATATTTTTTGAATTTTGCTTTTGCCACCCTTACATCGAGTCTGTGCAGACAATCAATGTGAATTCTGAGAACCTTAAATTGTTTTAAACTTTCGCGACTTTCACACATATTTATAACAATATATTTTTATCGCGCTAAAGTCCCGATAATGTTATAATTATGTCTGAGAACCTTTACCAATAAATGTCAAAATGACTTTTCATAGTAAACGTCTTAATAATATTGCTTTCATTCATTGCTACTAGTTCTCTAGAGGCCCAGAGTTCAATTTGGCTGACTACACCGTCGACGTCAAACACTTTATAACTTATTCCATTGCAATAAGGTGGAAAACAGTAAACAGTCTTTGGCGTCAACCGCACAATGTTGTTGTTTCTACCAGAACGTCAACGCCAACAATGCCACTTTGTTTAGGCACGCTGCTTTTGAGAGAAATGAAAAAGATGGGCTGTTATGAGTCTGTGAGATAATAAAACTAGAAAAGTGGTAATTATGTAATGCATTTTTATTGTTGAGACACATGATAATCCTAAGGAAAATAATAGTTAAGACACGTATGATGCACCGTTGATAGAAACCCAAAGACAACAGCTAACTAAACGCCTAGCCATCGTTGAATAATATCACAGAATACATGAATAAGATAGAATGCGCCTTCGACGTCACGCGGAATCTCACGGGCATTCTGGAAGGCCTTGGCTGCCTGACTTGTCAGGTAGCAGTTAGCTATTATGTCTTGTGACACACCAACTATAGTGTGAAAGATGCAACATTCTGTTTTCAAAAATGGAGTCATGACACTTTGTTGCTAAAGTTGCAAAGAACTGTAGGTACTGATTTTTTTATATCATGAAAGTTAATAACCACTTCCTAAAATAAATTCACCACTTCCCAAAACGACCACTTCCCAATGTCCACCCCCATTATAGAATAGAATCAATTCATTTCAGGCTCAATAGGCCTATAGACACAGTTTATAAATAAAGCAGTACTGAAACTAGGCCTATTTGTTGAGATTGACATACCTACGCACCGGTGGAGTGTTAGAGTAGTCCTCGTATTTTTTATAAAATGGATAAGTTAAATTTTTATTATTTAGAACAACATTTACTTGGGTTCTATAACGATCGCGCGATCAAATAATGAAATAAATTTACGAGTTTACAAATAAAATTGGGTAATTAAAAAAACTTGAACATTTTAAAAAGAAAAAGTCACCCTGCATCCATTCGCAGGTGTCAATATATAAATAGACTAAGCCAGTAACGCGCGAGAGCTGGTCAGACAAATAGACAGACAGACGGAATTTCGCATTTATAATATTAGTTATGTTTATGTTAGATTTTTAACTGTTGATATTCTGTCTTTCGTATATACTTTCTTTTGAATCTGTCCAACAATTTCCTCTGGATGAATTGCAGCAAAGTGCTTGGATATTTTTACATTACAAAGTAATTAGTGTCCCAAATAACATTAGACTTTTTAGTTGCGCCATATAATTGTAAAAAATAAAAACATTTTATGACATGTTACGTTTTTATTTTTTTAAATTAAATGAGGCAACCAAAAATGTGATATTGTTTTGGTTCACTTACGAAGCTAACAACAACAACAACAAACAGCTAATTACTTGGTACCGAAAAAATATCCAAGCATTTTGGCGGTGTTCATCCCCATGGAATTGCTGTGGTTATAGTTAATGTATTAAAACTAGCTTCTGCCCGCGGCTTCGCCCGCGTGGCCTACAGAAAACAGATGACATCTAAATCCGAAAACCCCAAAACATCGTTATTTATTTATGATGAGCAGCTGCAATTCTAATTTTCAAGTTTATTTTTATTATTATTATTATAAGCTCACGCCTGTTTCCCTTTGGGGTAGGCAGAGACCACAGAACGTCATTTGCCCTGGTTTTGGCATATTCCCTCGCTCCCTCCACGCACATTCCTCTCTTCATGCATGCTCGGCGGTTCCGTGTACTTCTAGTTTGACCTGTCTTCAGGACATCACAAATTTGGTTGACTAAAGTACGTTGAGGCCGCCCTCGACCAACTCGCCCAGTCACATCACCTTCATAAATTTGCTAACATAATTGCCTTTCATCCATTCGTTCAATATGCCCAAACCAACGTTACATTCGTTTCTCTATTCTAGTCACTACATCTTCTTTCAGACCTCACCTCTCTCTCTTATAACACCATTTCTCACTCTCTCAGTCAGCTTGATCCCACTCATACTACGCAGAGAACGCATCTCTGTGGCATTTATTCTACTCCTATGCTTCTTCTCGCAAACCCAGCTTTCATTTCCATACATCAACGTGGAAACTAACACAGCATCGTGAACAGCCGAACGTCGTAAAAGGCACGTTTGGCTGTTCACGTTGCTGGATGCGACATTCTGGCTGCTCACAAAAGCACGCAGAGCTCCCAATTTCCCGCTTTCACTCTCCTTTCAATGTCTTCATCGTGCTTTCCATCCCTAGTAAACATACTACCTAGTACACAAATTCTTTCACTTGTTCAACTCTTTCATTAGCAATCTTTATTACACATTCAGAAACCTCTTCATTCTTCTCTTACACCATTACTTTCGTTTTTGTAACATTAACTGTCATCCCTTAAAGTCTTCCAAGTTTATATCTTCGAAAAAGCCTCCATACAAAGTTGTAACCCCGTTTCTCTAGTATTAATTGTGAAAATCCAAATCCCCTTAAATACGGCGGTATTTATTTATGCTCAATAGTTCTAATTTTCAAGTTTCTACCTATAAAAAACGCCGAATCCTCCATACAAACTCCCCCCTCCCCGTATTACCCCTTCAAATTATAAATCTAAATTCTCTGAAATATCTCATCACTTATTTATAACTATCTCCTGCCCGCGGCTTCGCCCGCGTGGCCTACAGAAAACAAATGTCTTTTTTTTTAGAATCAAAAAACTAATAATGTGCTCTCACTCCCTCTGATATTTTCACCGTCTGTTTTGCCCCCTTCCAATGTAAAAATCCAAATACCCTAAAACAAACAATCATTTTGAAGTTCTTATTCTTGAATAAACCGATACCTCCCCTCCATACAAAGTTTCACCCCCGTTTCCCACCTTTAAAATTCGATAGTCATAAAACCCTGAAACACATAATTATTTATTTATGATAAGTATCTAAAATTCAAAATTTCAAGTTCCTATTAAAAACCCGATATCTCCATCCACACAAACTTTTACTCCCCGTTTCCCCCTACAAATTTGAAAATCCAAAAACCCTGTGACGCGTCATTATTCATTTATGATAAGTAGCTGTATTTCAAAATTACAAGCTCCTATTAAAAAAAATCAATACGTCCTTACAAACTTTCACCCCCGCTTCTCCCCCTTTAAATGTAAAAATGCAAAAATCCTGAAATACGTTATAATACTTATAAGCTACTTATGATCAGTAGTTCTAATTCAAATTTTCATGTTTATAACTTCAATCAACAAAGACTTTCATACAAAGTTCAACCCCCACCCCCCGTTTCCCCCTAAAGGTAAAAAATACCAAAAATGGTTTCTTAGCGGATGCCTAAGTTATAAAATAAACCTATTTTCCAAATTTCAGCTTTCTTGATTCAATAGTTTCGGTTGGACGATGATCGCAAATCAGTCAGGACATGTTTGCGCGTGGCAGACAGACAGACAGACGGATAGACGGGTGGCAAATAGAGGCTTAGTAATAACACGTTACCACGTACGTTATTTTTACTTTAATACAAAAAAATTGTGAATGAACAACTCAAATACAAAATTTCATCCCCCTTTTCCCCCTTAAGGGTTGTAATTCCAATAACACCCGATAGACTCGTTGCGTTATAAGCCTAAATAATAAATGTAGTGATTTTTGCTGTGAAAATGTAGGCCTTTCCATACACAACTTTATCCCCCTTTTCACCCCTTCAGGGGTAGAATTATCAAAAACACTGAGACCCGTATAAATTATTTTTTTTACGTAAGCCTAACAACAAAATTTCAAGATCCTAACTTCAAAACTGACGGACTTTCATACAAACTTTCATCCCCTAATTTACCCCCTTAGGGTTGGAATTTCCAAAAATCCTTTCTTATTGGATGCCTACACTATATAAGGTATCTATGTGCAAAATTTCAAGTCTCTAGGTCCAGCGGTCTGGGCTGTGCGCTGATATATCAGTCAGTCAGTCAGTCAGTCAGTCAGTCAGTCAGTCAGGACTTTGAATTTTATATATATAGATAGGCGCCGTGCTTAGTAACCACATAAAGTGACCATATCATGACCGCTCTGCAGTTCAAGAATATTTGTCACATGCCCATAATCCAGGCTTTCAGCTGTTCAGGGGCCAATGAGATTGGACATCTAGAACTAGAACTTAGGAACTGCTACCAGCCAGAATTGGGCTTTTTTATAAAAAACTAAGTAATTTAACCCTTTCGATTCAAACTGATTACTTTCTAAAATTACCCATTCGAGATAAAACCGTTTCCTTTTAAAACTACCCCTAATCCGAACGCTTTTCTATAACTTTCTGAAACGACCAATTAAGATGATACCATTTTGCTTGAAGACCACACCTAATATGACCGCATTCCGATATGATCTCGTCAAGATATGACCAATTTCCCCTTCCTTATAACTCCCCGATATGAACACTTGTAGTCACTTCCCGATATGACCGATAAAATTGTTTTTACTAGCAATCAGGTTGAGTAACAAAAAAAAATTAATTTCTGCTCCACATTTTAAATAGAAACCATTAGTACTGTGCTAAAATATGCCGCTATGACAGATAGATGTACAGATGGACGGACGGACGAATCGAGTCGTACCAATAAGCTTCCTTTTTGCTTTTCGGTGTGACATCCAAGAATGATAACGGTTTTAAAAATTCAACTAGTAAGGAAGGCACACCGCCATATCATAATACTTTTGTAGTCTGAAAAAAACCTATGAAATTGGAACAAAGCAACAGCGGGTCGCTAGTAGATTTGTAGTCAAGTCACGTCACGCTATGAAATACTGGGAGTGATTTTATCAAGAAGTGCTCATTTTGGAAAGTGGTCAAATCAAGAAATGTTCATATCGGGACTTCATTTTATAAAATTGTTGCATTTGGTAAGAGTTCACATCTGGCAGCAGTCATTTAAGAAAGTGCCTTATACAAACCACAATACCATACAGTAGGTACTAATTAGAGAATGCAATCCGGTATGTTTCTGAACCCGGCCGGGCCCGGTTGCATTCGTCGCCAACCCGGCCGGGTCCGCCGGGCCCGGCCGGGTTGTGTGTTAGTGATGAAACCTTTCAAATATTTTATGAAAATTTTCTATACAGGGTGTAATCGTTAAGTGTAGTCGGGCGATTATTCTGTAAATGTAACAGATATCAGAAAACTTTAATCTGATATCGAGAGTACGCTACCCAATGAGTAAAATTACATTAATAACTTTTTAAATAAAACTAGAAATATCCCAAATATTTACTTCAAACTCTCCTTTGCGGCCGTAAGTCTCACGCAGCCTCAAATAATGTCGTAAGAGAAAAGTGCTTAAAATTCATTATTTACGCAAATAAACTGTATTAAAACAATTCATGAATCATTTTATAATGGTGAAATGACTAGGCCTTATATTGTCTTTCAACGAACGGCGTACTAAATGTATGGGAGGGTTTGAAGTTAATATTTGGGATAATTCTGGTTATTAAAAAAAAGTTATTAATGTAATTTTACTCATTGGGTAATGTAAATTCGACATCAGCTTAAAGTTTTCTGATATCTGTTATATTTACTGAATAATCGCCTGGCTACACTTAACGATTACACCCTGTATATGAATGAAAAAATAATGATTCAAGGTTGATGTTTATTTCAAACTGGCTTATGAACAATTATCACAATAATCAGTCTCACTCAAGTCTCAAAATCACACTTATTACAGAATTGATTACTTTTACTTATGGGCGGAAAGGTAACATTCGTATCAGTAATTTATTCATTTTTATAAGTTTAAACAAGCAAGCTTTTTCTTTACTCCTTATAGTGTTTATTTGAACACATAGTAAAAAAAAAAAACTAATAACGTACATTCTACGAGTTGGCGCTCCCACGCAGCGCGCCGCGGTTTACTTACCGGGTCCGGTGACCGGGCCCCGTAAGAATGCTCGGGCCCGGTGGGTGCCTAAAAGGTCACCGGGCCCGGGCGGGCCCGGTTTGCAATCTCTAGTACTAATGCGTTCGAGTGGGGTCTTATCTAAAAGGATATTGTTTGTACTTTTAAAAACAATTTTCATACAAATATGTGGTCTAGTGTGCGACACAATAGGTAGCTAAACATTCCAAAAAAAATACCATTCCGCCCTTCACCGTTTATCATCGGTCCTCTCAGTAATTGCCTCTCTTCTTTGTTCTCCGCCAGCTGTATGATATACCAATACCACGTGCTTCGAAACTTCTCTTCCACTTGCTCAAATTACGTAAATCTGGGTCTTCCTCTCCCGTTTATCCCTTCAATTAACGAAGCTATAAATCTAAAATAAATCATGATAGTAAAATATTATGAGCTAAATAAATGTATGTCACTGACGATACATAACGTTATAGTTTTAGAAAACAAAGTGAAGAAAAAATGTGATTAAATAAAATATTGTCTACATATATGTGCAATATTTTTAAAGTAATAAGCGATCTAATCATAACATATTTCGTTCAGACATGGTTTTTGCATTGTGAGCCCCTTATGTCCAAATTAAAGACGTTTCATGTCAAAAGTACCCTGTATTATTATGTATGAAACTAAATTTGTACAAAAATTTATCGAAATCGACTCAGTAGTTTAAGTGCGAAAGCCGTACAGATAGACAGACGGACAGGCAGACTTTCGCATTAATAATATAGTATGGATGACTACGTAAGCCTATTAATTGGTAATATTCTGACCATCCTACTTTGTTCTAAGTCTTTTTTTTTTGCCACAGGCTAAAATCTCGCCTTTCAGAAGTCCAGTGGTTAGTGACATTGGACATTCTGTTCTAGAATTCCGATATTGGTACCAGAATTGGGCGTTTTTTATAAAAAGCTTAACCCTTTCTGTTAAAACTAATTACTTTCTGAAAGGACAAATCAAGATGATTTTGCTTGAAGACCACGCCTAATATGACCGCTTTCCGATATGATCAGGTCAAGATATGACCAATTTCTGAGGCGATCCCTTCCTTATGAGACTACTTCCCGATATGAACACTTGTAGTCACTTCCCGATATGACCGATTTATGATATTATTTTTTTATTTATGACCTTGAAGTACCTGCAAATTTTATATTTAACATCAACAAAAACCATTTCTCAGCTAATGATACTCAATTGATTAAGCTACTACTACTATTAAAACGGTATTTCTCTTTGAACATAATCTATTTTATCTCTCCGTACTAGCCAAAATGCATGCGGCTCCATCTGACTAGTGTTATAAGGAAATGAGAGCATCGAGAGACATACATTTCACATTTTCAGATGAACCGAAAGTATGTTTCTTAATTTTTTGACTAGCAATACGGTTGAGTAAGGAAATTTTATAATGTGTTCAACATTTCAAATATATAGCATTAGTAATGTACTAAAATATGTCGCTTTGACAGGTAGATGGACAGATAGACGGATGGACAGACGGACGGAACGAATCGCACCAATAACTTTCCTTTTTACTTTTTGGTATGCCACCCAAAAATGATAACAGTTTTAAAAATTCAACCTGTAAGGCAGGCACCATATCATAATACTTTTGTAGTCTGAGAAAACCTATGAAATTGGAACAAAGCAACAGCGGGTCACTAGTAGATTTGTAGTCAAGTCACGTCGCGCTATGAAATACTGGGAGTGGTTACACCGAGAAATGCTCATTTTGGAAAGTGATCAAATCAGGAAATGTTTATATCAGGAAGTCATTTTATGAAATAGTAGTATTTAGGAAGGGGTCACAACTGGAAGTGGTCATTTTAGGAAGTGCCTTGTACGAGGTACAATACAAAATACAACAGGCTCTTTTGATAAGTCCGTAACGAATAATTTCTGAAGAAGCTTATACTTTTTAATACACTGTTTGGATCAGCCTGAATCAAATGTGTTTATTTCTTTTGATACTCCATGTGACCTGTTTAAAAAATACGACATTACTCTTTTCATTAATAATTTGAGAGCTTTGTAGGTACATGGTCTAGTGGGGTCTTATATAAAAGGGATTTGTTTGTATACTTTAATACTATTTTCATACCAATATGAGGTAAATTTTGTGACAAAACAGATAAATAAAACTTGCAAAAAAAAAAACCATCCCGCCCTTCACCGTTTATCATCAGGTCCTGTCAGTAATCGCCAGTCTTCTTTCTTCTCCGCCAGCCGTTTGATGTTTCAATACGACGCGGTTCGAAAATTTTCTTCCACCAAAATATGTCAGTCTGGGTCTTCCTCTTCCTTTTGTCCCTTCAATTAACGAAGCTATAAATCTAAAATGACAGTTTAATATTATTAGATTATCTGACACTTGAAACATTAAATACAAAAGCAAATTAAAAAAATAAGTAACAGAAAAATAACTAAAAACTTGAAATAAAAGTAAACTAACAACTTAAATAATACTATAACTAAAACCTGAAATCTGGCCTGGCCACATGTCCACGGCGCGGAGTCGTTACCGTGAAACGGCGCGGCGCCGTTTTACCGTGCATATTTACGGTCCGCGCTGTGGAAATACACCGCGCGGTGCCGTACTGAGCGGGTGCACGGTGGGGCGCCGCGTTGTACCACGACGCCGTGTTATTCAGGCGCGAAAAGACAAATAAAAAGAATGTTCTGGTCAAACCCATTACTTTCTATTATGAATCAGGATGGGAGTAATTTTAAGAGGAAATACGAGGAGGACAAAACATAGCAGGCGCCCGAAGCGTGCGTCCGGGGCGTTGCGTTCTGCGCGCTCCGATTAATTGTAAAGAATTGTATGTGACGAATTATAGCAAGCGGCCGAGGTGCCGCAGCTCATTATAGCTTAGGAGCAGTAGTAGATAACAAGTTAGCAGGTAAGGCGGTTACGAAAATTACTTACCTCCAGGGGAGCCACTTGCCTGTTTTACATTTGTAAGCGCATTGTAGCTTAAGAGCAGTAGTATATGACAAATTACTAGGTAAAGCATTTAGGACAATCACTGACCACCAGGAAAGCCGCTTGCCTGTTTTACACTTGTATACTCATTGTAGCTTAGAAGCAGCAGTAGATTACAGATTACCAGGTGAAGCATTTAGGAGAATTACTTACCACCAGGGAAGCCATTTGCCAGTTTTACACTTGTATGCATATTGTAGCTTAAAAGCAGTAGTAGATGACAAATTGCCAGGTGAGCCGGTTAATATTGACATAGCTTAGTCACCCCTCCAATCAAGACGGATCCAACGACACCTCACAAATCAAAATCCATCAAACCGTTTAGGGTGCAGCGCATGGCACAGAAATGACATACATACATACATACATACTTACATACATACATACATACATACTCACTTACACTCGAAAAACATATAACCCTCCCTTCTGGCGGCAATCGAGTAAAACATGTTTTCATTTCGTACAGCTATACCGCGTACCTTATGAAAATGAATATGAAAAATTTATTTTGCAAGTTGGCCATATAGGCTCTTTTACATGTCTGAATCTACTAGCGCTTCAGAAAATCGAAGATACTACTGAGAAGAAACGCCGCAAGAAACTCAGCTATAGTAGTTATAGTTAATCCTAACATTTTCAAAGGTCCCACAGGTTCTCTAAATACGTGTTGCTTTTGAATACAAGGAGATTACAATATTATTTTATCTTGATACAGACATTCTAAAGTACTCGAAAAATTTGTGTTCACTTATTTTCAACACCTCGTATTTCCTCTTAAAATTACTCCAATCCTGATCCATAATAGAAAGAAATGGGTTCGCCCACAAATTTTTTTTTCGCGCCTGTACAATACAACACGCCGTCGTACGTGGCCAGGCCCTCAGACCTATGAATTATGATCACTGTTAATGATCAGTGATGGCAACGAACTTCGCCTCTGGTCACCTGTCTTTTCTGTAATTTTGTACACGATGGCTTTTATCATAGACAAGGCGCCAAGCCCCCAACATAAAAGCTTCTTCTTATTGCTGCATATTTATACGTTTAGGGGCTCTAGATAAGACGAAATCATGGCAGATATTCGACGCAGGTGGCTTCCCGCAAAGGGCCGTTCGGCATCTTCCACAGTATAAACGTCATAACGTTTGACCTGTTGCCGTCGTCCCGAGGCGTACCAGGCGACCAGCTGTTGCAGGTCAGTTCGAGCACGACGAAGAGATCTAGTCGCAGCAATGAGGGACAACCACAGCGTCCACCGTGAAATCGTGGAAGTCTTGTTTTAGTGTGATAGAGTCAGATTCTAACCAGTTCAGTTTGCTAGTTGCAGTTTGAGCTACCACTTTTTAAATAGTGATTAATTGATTGATTTGGAAAGCGAGAGAGGCGGGACCTAAAAGCTGGCAATAAATTAATATGTATCTTAGGGTTGCTGGTTTTGAGATCACTTACCAAGAACTGGAAAATGTTCAAATTGTTCTGGGTTTTCTTTCACGTAAATAGTGTAACAGCATCGCAATAGCTTAGACAATCCCTTTGTCATTGAACATTTTTTTTCCTCTGGCAGGTCATAGACCACAGATTTTTTATTTTTATCCTTATATCAGCCTGAATCTGATAAAAAGGTTTGTTTCATTAAAAAGTTCTCAGGTCGGAGAAAATCCTATCACTCGACCTAATATAATTGTAAAACGAAATAAATAAGAGTCCATGCTGCGGGCAATTTTATTCTGTAATAAATAAAGGATAGCATCATTGCGTGTATGATACAGTGCACAGTTGCACCGTTTTGATCCGCGAACCACTGCACGGAACCTTTTCACAGTAAATATTTTAAAGATGTGACAATCCCTGTGAAGGAATCAGCATGTCATTTATTGTGGAAAAGTACCACAGTAATCGTGTGAGCCGGATGAAATTTAACATAGTTGTAAACTTTAAATTTCTACCTTTTTGAGATATTTCTGCAGTTTGTCCATATCCTTTTATTCAAGGCAGTTTCTTTATTTGTTAAACGAACATTTATTCCATTTAGATTGTAATAAAAATGAGTCATATTACATTGTATCCAAAATGAGAAAAAAAAATTATAGTTTTATCATTTCCTTTGGAAGACTATATCCTACTTTGCAAAACTCATTGAAAAAAGAAAATTTTAAAATACAAAAAAAAAGATACAACGAGATTTGAACTTGGTCTTTCACGATCTTTACCCATGTAAATGTTACCACGGAACTAAATAGGTGGTCACGTGACTGGTCGAAATTGTCAATAGGTTTTTACTCACCTATATTAACTGTCACTAATTGACGCACCCATCTAAAGATATCACACACACATGGTTGCGGTTGTACTCCCACAACGGTAAAATGCATCATAATTTCCTGGATCCTACTGCAGTTCAGGATCGGTAAAGCAACTCTTTGTTTGGTTTTACGTAAGTAATTAATCCATAACTAACTATTTCCAAAAAAATCCGTTCAAATTAATGTCCTAGAAGCTTCAAAAGGTGCACCGACATTTTCTATGGGAATCGAACCCCCTTAAAGAGGCCCTTCTAAGTCAAAACGCAGTAAAAAAAGAAATATTAATATTAACGTCATTGTTTAGCAAAAGGTTTTCTGGTAACTGACTAAAAATTACTCAATTAGATGTCATTTTTGAAGTTAATCACCAAAACGAGCATACATTTTTGCAAAAATTTTTGGGCATTTTTAAAACATGAATAGTATTTTTTATTATTATATCACAAGAACCATTTTGTACAATTCTATTTTTGGAATGGATAGTTGTTCATTCCAAAAAAAAGAACTGATTTCAAACATTTCTTCAAATACTCTGTAAAAATATTGGACAATGCCTCAACTCACCTGTCTAAACATTAAAACGTCACTAATCGCACCCTTAGAATTAAAGCGACTAAATTCTGAATATGATATTTCCCAAAATTAAACCCTATGTCTTTTAATTAAGGTGATATTTTGGGACGTGTATTATTCAGAAATGGGTCACTTTAATTCTAAGCGTGCGTAATGTCCGTCACATGGTAACCCTGTTACCGCATGCACGTTACGCTTTAATGGGCCATTCCATACCGTTACGGCCTTAAACGGTTGGTATTTAGACAATACCAACAAAATGCCGTAATCATAAAGGTTGCAGTAATTGTTTCGGTTGTTGCTTGAGCGGCGCTGGCTAACTGGACTAACTATATTTGAAATGAAATGAAATGAAATATTTATTTGCAATAAATGTAGTAAGTTTTTTTTTATACAACATAGGAAGGCAAACAAGCAGGTGGGTCACCTGATGGTAAGTGATCACCACCGCCTATAGACACCTGCAACAACAAAGAGAGTGCAGATGCGTTGCCAACCCAGAGGGCTAAGATGGAATACCTCTTGTGCCAGTAATTACACCGGCTGTCTTGCTCTCCACGCCGGAACACAACAGTGCAAGCACTGCTGCTTAGCGGCAGGATTAGCGAGCAAGATGGTGGTAGCGATCCGGACGGACCTTGCACAAGGTCCTACCACCCGCAAGTATATCACGTGTTTGATATATAAAAAAAAAGTTTCATACATTTAGACATCAAAAAGTCATGCAAAATTTTGGTACATGCATACAAAATAGGCAATTCAACTCAAATTATTATTAAGCATATATTTCATGTTTTGTTAACTATAGTAAATGTTTGCCACATATTCGCTTAGCGAAGAAAGCCTCTTTTTGAAATAATAAAGATTTAAAAAAAAATTGTTTACCCTATGGGCTAATGTGACAAAGGAACGAAGCCCGTTTTTCATCCCAATAAAAAAAAATTAAGCATTTGTCAACTAATCTGTATTTTCAATGTCAAATAGGAAATAATGTCATGTCAAATAAAATTTGACTTTACTTGACGTATGAGTACCTCAGTGGTCGAGTGGCATAGAAATAGTACAGCATAGAAGGAATGTTAAAATTGAAAGCGTTATTTTATTATCTGATCTCTTTACTTTTAATGGCAATGCAATGTGTCAAAAAGAGATGACTACATACTCTAAACTCCTCTTCAATTGGCATCCTGTACACGACCAATAGACAAAATGGTCACCTTTGGCTATGGTAATGTTTACATTAAGGTAGTATACTCTACGTTTTTCTTATTAATTTGCAGGTTTTACTACCTTGACGCACACAAAGGAGACCATTTTGACAGCTTTGGCTATGTACATTTGACAAGTACTGAGGCTATATCCATGCTTTAGTCCTTCATCCAAGTCGAGTGGAGTTACCATAGACCACCCATAGACCTTGGTACTGGCTGGCGGGAGTTAGTTGAGAACCGGGAGACGTGGCAGAATCTGGTGGGCAAATAATTTGACTTTATTTCACTTTACTCAATGGTCGATTGAAGATGCCATACTTGTCATGAGTCATGACTTGGCTTAGGGACTTTGGTACTGGTGCTAAGACCCATTTTGGTTTACTGGTCTTGGTACCGCAGTAAGTAAGGAAGTATAATAACACGACGCAACCTAATGACACCTTTATGTAATGAATAATGAAGAAATCAATTATGATCATTTCAATAAAAAACTATTAATTTATTAAGAATACCTTGCGACGTGTTTTGCTTAGTTTGGGATTAAGTAAAACAGATGATAATTATTCCAAGGCATTTATTTTTTTATTATAAAGACTTTTTAATCCTTGTTAGTATAACACAAGTATAAACAGAACCATAGCGTATGCAAGTTATATATCAACTTTGTCATTATTGTCAGCTCTCTCTCTTTCTTTGATGATATTATACGTATCGCAGTAGGCTTAGTAACACTCTGTACGGTCTGTACGGTCAGCCTGAGTGGCCCTAACATGACTGGCCAAGTTCAGTTTATCTCTGTCTGCGTCCCTTTCTTATGACACTAGTTAGACAGAGACACAGGGAGGGCTTAAACTAAACCTGGGCTGTCATGTTAGGGCCGCAGAAGTAGGTGAATATTTTAGTGCCATGTCGCTATCAGTACAGCAACATTCATTTCTTACGTTACTACGACAAAGTTCTTACGTGTTAGCTACTTTTGCGGCGGACTGTACCTGACAGGTGGATGGACGGAGCGCCACAAGGGTTACTTTTTGCCTTCGGGAACCCTAGTAACGCCATAGGTAGTCATATTGAATACATTTATAGCGCATAGTTTAGTCGCGAGTATAGGTGCGCGCGCGCCGTGTCCGACCCGTGGGCGACCGGTAGCGCCCACGAGCCGCAGGACAATGTACCGTAGGAGATACACTGCACAGTGTGATCCTGTTATTACAACACCATTTATTTATATATCATAACATTCAAGAACTATCGGTACTCGTGACTCTGCAAAATATTGAGACGTTTAAATTGGCGTCATTGTTCGATTTTACCAAACTAACATCATGACAAGTTACAACGACCTTTTAAGAGTATAGTCGAGGTACATTACGCATCTACTACCTATTATAAGCCCAGCCAGCAATACAAATGTTCTTCCAGTTAGCTATGAATACCAAATTGTCTTTAATATTTATTATAAATAAATATTATTTATATTTATGTTTTTTATTATTTGCGGTACGTTTTGAAACATAATTTAACAATAACATAAAAATTGCGATTTAAAAATATCTCTCGCGTTTGCAATCAAGTATAAAAAATTATGATCTTAAAACAAAAATCAGCCTGTAACTTCGCGGTTGGCGTTTTATAGGGTAGTGGGTAACACTTGATTATCAGAACAGCGCGTGCGCACTATGCACAACACTTGCTGAAACGATCGCGATGGTAGCTAAGTGCTGTAATAGTAAGGATTATTTTGTCACGTATGTACAGTAGGGGAATTATATTCACGTACCACCTTAGAACCCTATTGCAATAACATGACGCGTTAAACGCCAGGCTATGTCATACAAATGTCATGCGTATGTCACTTCGACTAGGTTCTACGGTGGTACATGTTTCAATTTCCTTGACTGTACTTGTATGTTCTACAGGGTGGATATAATTGGAGTGCATTTTGAAAAGCTCTGAGAGTATTCCTCCCTTCTGCGGCCATTCGACAGTGGAAATCTCAAATATCGTAAGGGACATTAGTGGACATGTCCCTTACGACAACTGAGATTTCCACTTTCGATATGTGCCAAACAAGATTTTACTACGATAACTAAGAATTTGTTGCAATAATTGAGATGTTATTAGGTTGTCAAACTCCATATCGATGGAGCTTGACTTCATAGAATTGGACAAAGATCTTAATGTTTGTTAAACCAAGCATTACATTTCTCTCAAAGATCAAAGTGGAAATGTTGATCTCAATTGTCTTGAAATCTTGAAAATATTGAACCAAATTTCTGCCAAATTTTGCTAAAACCAATACAATAACCAGACCTATCAAATCTGGCACCATGTTCAAAGCCTACGAATACTGGCTTCAGAAACGGGAAAACGCTAGGAGATAGAGAGTAATGGAAATAGAAACAGTTTATTGTAAGACACACAAATCTTAACCGATGCTCCTACGCAGGCAACCAGGTTTGGAGTTAAATAATTTTAAAGAAGAAATATTATCTTAATCTCGTACTTGACTAACAACTTCTAGACACAATATACATACCAATGTATGTATAATGCTCTATGTGAAACATCAAACATAGTAAATAATAGGCCAGATCCTAACATAAATACAACTTAGTGTCCGTCCGGAGTCGCGAGCGCATGCAAAACCAACACACATGTGCGCTCGAGTGTTTTGTTAACGAAATCATTTATTTATGAGGATCAAAGTCGATTCTTGAAGCTACGCACTGAGATGAAAAACTCAGTCGTTATACGGCGGTTAGTTAATCGTTATTAACCGCATTTTATCGGTAGCTAACCAGACATTTGGATAAATAACTGTAGCTAACTAACGCGCTCGTGTGGAGGAAATACAATCAAGTTACTAATTCACGCCGGTATTTTGTGAGAGTGTGGTACTACCCCGGTCGAGACCGCCCTTTCGTACCACGAACTCGCTACAGTTTGACTCTACTATTGCGCCATTCACTTTTTCTATCGCAATTACATTCTGCAAAGTTCACGGAAACGTTAAAGAAAAAAATGCGCAATAAAGTCCCGTTTTGGTAAATAAACTATAACTCCCTCATTTTGAGAGATATCTTTCACTGAGATACAGAATTTGTTCCTTCCTAACACAAGATCCATATATGTATCAAAGGTAAAGAAACAACAAATAGCGTCTACAAGGTATTCCGACCACAACCTATTAATGCAAAAGAGTAGCGTAACTTAAAATGAAACGTTATTCTACTCAAAATCAGAACGTTGTTCTAATTAGGCTCAAAATCGAGCGACAGTTTATAAGGAATTGCGGTACTAAGTGTAAGGAATGAATTATAATCGAGAAGTGTGTAATTAGTCTAGGCAAGCAAACATACCCGCATAATCCGCATTAGGGTATAGAAATTAATTACTATAACCAAAATCAACAACCAACTTTGCTATTGTCTAGTTGGCACTGAATCTTTAATAAGACTATTGTGTACTCAGCGCTATACAAACGGCGGTAATGTTTTCCACCCTCTAAACCTTAACCAATAGCCAGGGTTTTTTACTATGTTTTTGTTATACTTTAGAACTAGGTTTGTAAGTTTTAATTTTTTTTATATTTTTTATGGATTTGTAAATTTTGAGACTTTTTTGGATTGGCGACTGCCGCATCTGCATTATAGTATTTTATGCAACTGTTGCATAATGAGGGATCTTAAAACACGAGTGTGGTTTTATGAAACGAGCGTCAGCGAGTTTCATAATAGGATCACATGAGTGTTTTAAGACCTAATTATGTACAGTTGCATACATTACTTTATCTACACACATATCATAAGTACTCTATGATGGGTTCAGAAGCCATAGGGCAAAAACCTGCATTGATACTAACTACTAGTGCTAGGTACCTATTAAATATCTATAGACTGTACACATTAAAATAATGTAATAAATAATGAATTTGAACAAATATAAAAAAAAAATAGAAAAATTCTCATAATAATATTGGTTGTTATAATGCTGGTCATTGCCTGCGGTTTCTGAACGCATTATAGAGCATTTATGATATATGTGTAGATAAAAAACGTTTGTTAGCAACGCTCGCGCGTGACGTCATTGCTGTCCCTGATTTGTCGAAGCGCGTCGCTAAAGACTAATTGTGAATTCACCTTTATGTGTCTCGATTTTAACGCAACCTGCTACTGCGTCAGCGTTTTTTAAGCATAAGTGTGGTCGATCTTTAAGTTGTGAGTAATATTGTCTACGATGGAGTTATTTTTAGATAAGGTGTAATTTCAAATGCTCTGTAGCAAAAACGCTGCGGTTTCCAAGCACATGCGTCCGCAGAAGCCTTCGTGCACTTTATATGCAGTACTCGGGGAATTATCATAGCATCATGATATGAAATCCTACTGCACAGATGTGCCATGGGTCTGCTAGCTAAATATTCAGACTAAATCTATTGTAATGTATTATAATGGAGCCAACTGAATGGAGGTGTGACAATGAAATAGAATATTCTTTTTAATAGTTTTTTTATTAGAAGTAAAAATCGGGGGAGGGGGAGCGTTAGTGGCCTAGTGGCTTATGAGGAGGACGCGTGATCGTGAGGTACTGACTTCAATCTCCATCGTGCAGCGTTTGCTATGTACCAATGGCATTTTATAAACTATGTATGTTCTGTACTATAGTAACCAACGCTCTGTGAGGGAAAACATCGTGAATGTGTAACCATGGTTCTATTATCTGTCCGGTTTCCCTGTCATAGGGGTTACAGAGGTCAGACTGTAGTCGCTCTAATATTATAACCTGATCTGTTAATTCTGACGTTTTTTTCCTTGTAAAATGTGACTGTTGTGTTTGATTGTTGTAGCGACAATGTAAAAGCTGTACCGTCTTAAAAAAGGTCTTAAAATATCTTAGTATTAAGTATTTCAAGGGTCCCACTGAAAATCAGCGTTTCGGTTTACCGAGGCAGTATGCTGAGTGGGGCTTTTTGTTTCTATTCAACATATGTAAATGTGTTTGTTATAATTGTACTCTGTGTGATGTGAGTATGTGTGTGTATTGTGTTGAACAGTCTTAAAAAAATAAATGTTTTTCTTTCTTTCTTTCTAGTTACTTTTTGAATTTTTATTCCCTTTGCGCCGTCATAGAATCAAGAAGCTGCTTTTCAATCCACTGGCCTATCTGCGTGTCCCGTATTTTATTGCTCTCGAGATTATGAGTAACGACCACCAAGAGGTTTATGTTGCTGACGTGTCGACGTGTAGTTTGCAAAGCAGATCAGTGAGTGAAACGGTTAAAGAACAAGATCTAGATAAGGGAGAAAGTCTACATGAGCTAGGCATTGAATCAAAGCCGAGCTAAGTTGTTTGTTCAGTAAATTGGCTAAGTGCATGCTTCGTATTCTTAAGGTTCCGTACTTCAAAATTCACAGATATCTGTGATGGCGTCTTTGTTTATTCTATGGATATAAAATAGCTCGTTTTTGTGCGAGTGGTAGGACCTTGTGCAAGGTCCGTCCGGATCGCTACCATCATCTTGCTCGCTAATCCTGCCGCTAAGCGGCAGTGCTTGCACTGTTGTGTTCCGGCGTGGAGAGCAAGACAGCCGGTGCAATTACTGGCACAAGAGGCATTCCATCTTAGCCCTCTGAGTTGACAACGCATCTGCAATCTCTTTGGTTTTGCGGCTGTCTATAGGCGGTGGTGATCACTTACAATCAGGTGATCCACTTGCTTGTTTGCCTTGCTATTTCATAAAAAAAAGACGGTATCACTAATATCTGTTAGATGTGACAATGGGAACTTATCAGAGAGTGATGAAACAGGGGCCTTAGGGTCGTAGTTATAAACCACCACCCTAAATAACCTACTCTTATAACTACCATCCTTCGAGTCATGCTTTGATCTTACTGAGCTCTTTGCGCATGTACCAGTAGGAGTATCAATAACTTCCGTTGACTATACAACGCTGTCTAACGCGTAATATGGAATCACAGACGCACGTCTCGCGTAGCATGCGTTGCGTGGGAGTGCGTCGGACGGCTGATTTGCAACCCGCAGATCTCGCTGCTCGTTTGCGCAGATTGTTATTTACCGCGACTGCGCGAACGCACGGCTTTACACTTTACTTACTTATTTCCAACTAGCTTTTGCCTGCGACTAGGTTTGGACTTAAATCTATGACAATAATAATGCTTTATGGTATGAGGTTTGTACCTAACCTTCAAAATTATATATCTTTTGATTCTGTGGGTCGATTTTAATGAAATAAACACTAAATGTTACTAAGAAAAAAGCTTCACATTTTACAGTAATTAGATTTTGAATCCAATGAGTGGCTTTTGCGTAACGCTCAAACAAACTGACAAACAGGCAAACCGGCAAATACAGAAACCGACATTACATGTACTCGTTTACAGATATAGATCTGTTTGTAAAATATACTCTGTTTTAAATTAATTTTAAATTCTGAACGGAACATGGGTGTTTTTTACAAGTTGGGACCCTCTGGTTTTTCTTAAGTTGTCTTTAAAGAGGATAGACCAATTTCAATGCGAGGTTTTTATTGACTTATTGCTATTTCGGCGCCGAATTTAGCCATGTTATGATAAAAGCAGTTTGGCCAATTTTGAAATTGTGAGCATTACAAAGGGCTGTAGAGGGCAGGTTAAAATTAATTTACTATTAAACAGTTTTACAAGGCAACTTGTACTTTTTTTAAATCTAGCCCGTATGGCCATTAAAAGAATTGTTGCGCAATACGGTACTCTAATGTTATTCTTATTTAAAAGAACAAAAACTGGGATTTTCCGGGTTTTTTCTACAATCGTTATTTTTCGAATGAGTAGTAAAACCACAGCGGCCAAGCTTCGTGAAAAATATTTTTGCATGGAAAATATATAATAATATGTTGCATAGACGCAGCACAGGTTTCGCGGAGCAGCAAGATAATTTTTCCCAGTTTAATTTTTTTTGCGCATTTTGTTTTGTCCTAAGGTTTTGTCAGTGGAATATTCTTTTGTAAACCTACCTTAAGCCAGGATAGTGTGTTCGTGGACTAGTATTATTTGTATACATGTCAAATGAACCTGTCAGCTATGAGCTACCCGCGGCTATGTCTGAATTATGGCTCCTCATGCATATGTGGTGCATTCGTTAGCGCTGATTGATGTATGTCTGTTTATTTATTCTGCTTTGTTAGGTAAATGTATGAACTGGCGACATGGCGAGTGTTCGTTTGTTTTTTTATCAACATAAATATTTTACATTTTTATTTGAAATAAAATCGGCATGTCTCTGCTTCTCATATGTACCAAATATTTAGTAATGTTTTTAAAAACTAGATTAAAGTTTCAAAGCAGCATCCTAATTTGTAATTTAGTGTCAAATTAAAACTAGACACGACGGATAAAAAAAAGAAAAATAAAATGTTACTGGCAAGGTCATTTCCAGTAGCTTTCACTGTACCTACTCCTAGATGAATAAAACCTAATATGCCATCTGAATTTCTGTTAAAAATTAACGAATATTTATTTTCAGATGAAAAAAAAACAACTCAGACTACCGTAGAAGCATAATAATCTGGGCGGAAGCAAAAGCGACCCTATTCGTTATCACGGAGTTGTCTATGCTAATCAACTCCAGCCAGAGACAGGTTCCAGGTCATAAATAACAAAGTTTTGATTAAAGAAAACCTTTAATAACAGCATGTTTATTCATATGGGAATTAATTAGGGCACCGAGTGATGCCGTGTGCGGGAGATATATTGTGCAACTAGGTTCGGATGTGAGCTTCACGGCCGCACTGGACAATGTGTTATTACAATTTCTTTACATTTTAAATTTAGAACGTTTAAATTTCGATCGATCGGTTCGAAAAATTAAAAGAAATTTACTGCCTTTGTAATTCAAATTTCGAATGTTCAAAACTGCCCTTGTAACCGACGATCCGTCCGAACTTCGCACGGTTGAACTTTATTAACGAAAATTAAATGAGAATGGTACCTACGTATGAAAATATCTGAATCACATTAAAATCTGTTGTGTGGTTTAGATGGAGTACTCGTAGGCACCATGCTTTTCTATCATCATCATCATCATCCTAGGTTCGTCCACTGCTGGACATAGGCCTCTCCCATGGCACGCCACTGAGCACGATCCTCGGCCACTCTCATCCAGCTCTTGCCAGCCGCCCTGCGAAGATCATCGCTGCACCGAGTCTGAGGACGTCCCACGCTACGTTTGTCGATCCGTGGTCTCCATTCAAGAACTCGTCTACACCAACGGTTATCGGTTCTTCGGGTTATATGGCCAGCCCACTGCCACTTCAGCGTGCTAATGCGGTGGGCTATGTCGATAACTTTGGTTCTCTGTCGGATCACTTCGTTACGAATTCGATCTTTTAGAGAAACTCCGAGTATAGCCCTTTCCATAGCACGTTGAGCAACTTTAAATTTGTGGACCAGCCCTACAGTGAGTGTCCATGTTTCGGCACCGAATGTCATGACGGGTAGGACGCACTGATTTGCTTTTCTATAACTATTTCTAACTACGTATAAATATTAAGTAGGTACAGTTATTTGCATATTTGTTCGCCGAATGCGACGTCCCTGTGTCCGTTAAGTGCTGCCGTAGTGACATGTACCTATCGATGCAGGATGGCAATTAAACCCTCTTATTTATTACACGCACTTTCAATATACACTCAATTAACCGCTTCCCATATTATTATCCAGTTTTACGGCCAAAACTATAAAACTGCATCATTTTATTCTGTCAAATAAGTATTGAGTCGCGTCATTATTTTATTGTTTCCTTTAGGACGGATGCGAGCATAAATCATGATGCATAAGTCTTGTTGGTTTTTTGCTTTAGCAAATACGATAACAGGTGTTATAAAAAATGTTAGCGAATTTTATGATGGAATTTCAGTCACGTTCTTTTGCTTAACTCGAATGAGGCGTGTGGAAAAAAAAATCTTTTTTACGTTGAATTAAGTACCTAATCTAGGAACACGATAAAATGTAGGTACCAGTTAACATACAACGTACATTTTAAAATTAGTTTTCCCGCAAAGGAATAACTAATGGCGCTTGTTTTAATCACATAACATAATATCAGAGCGAGACATCGTGCAATTATAAATAGTGCGTGCGGCAGCCGGGTCCACGTCAGCTAGACTATCGACTATCGACATACGACATGTCGACATGTCGACACGACCAGATTTATAGCGGACTCGGACGCTGTATGTGTTAATTAATATCGACCTATTAAGACTAGGAAATGTAGATTGTTGTGATTTCACTTTGAGAGTAAAAACGAAGCCTGAATGAAAGTTATCTTTGTAACACATACATAATTTAAAACACTCGTATACACAGATCGCCTGTGTGGGTGGGGTTTTGTTACAACTTCGAGACATAAGACTATTGTGTGCCCAGTGCTCTCCATACAAACGGTGATGACGGTTCATCCTCTAAACCTCAACCTTTAGCCATATTTTTTTTGTATGTTGTCATTACGCCCTAGAACTAGATTTGTTTAATTTCATTTTTTTTTCATTTTTTCAGCCGGTGCAATTACTGGCACAAGAGGTATTCCATCTTAGCCCTCTGGGTTGGTAACGCATCTGCAATCTCTTTGGTGTTGCGGGTGTCTATAAGCGGTGGTGATCACTTACCATCAGGTGACCGACTTGCTTGTTTTCCTTCTTATTTCATAAAAAAATTTTTTTTTTGAATATTTTTAATTGTTTCAAAAATACTATCACATTTCTTTATTTTATTTGTATGAAACTTCTAAAATACAAATATTGACAAATCTGAATGGTTCTGTTAGAGCTACAGGGGTCTTTAATAGAGCACTTTAGGGATCAATGTGCTAGAGCAAGACAGGGTGACTCGACGTTGAGTTCATCGATGTTAGGCTCATAGAATCACCTCCCCGCAGACTAGGATCACTTAGCTAGATGCCGTGATAAGCGACTGGATTTACGTGAGTGTCTCTTCGAATCCCCGTTCGACATCGCATTGTGCGCCAAGTATTCATATGCCAACATCCAATTTATGTCTTTCCCAACTTAAGCTTACCACTAACCAGCAGAATAAAAAAAACCCTGACCCTTATCACAAGTAAAGAAGAAGTATAATCGAGTGTAACAAGATGATGGGAAGCGAAAATACTTTGTAAAATAAGCCGATTCGCGTACCCATAATACGGTAGCTTATTTATTACTTTTGCGATGTTAATTATTTCCCTTTGAGTAATTGCGTATTTGATGGATTTATCTCATACTGTTAGTGCTAAGCTTTGTAATTTGATACAATGTGCATTAACAGTGATGTTCGAAGTAAGTGGATTTATATGGTTAAAGCTTGTTCATACATGGTATTCAATTTAACGTTTGTTGAAGCCAAAAGGTCAGTACCTTCTTTCGTAAGCGTAAGTCAAAACGTTTCTGTTTCCGATGTGATAACACTATTAAAAACTGTTAGGCTTAGGTAAGCCTACCTAGGTATATTCTTTGTGTTAAAAACTATCAGTTGAAATAAAATTCGTTCGGTTATGCAAAGAAAATGGATTAAAATTATTTTAATTAAAAATAGCTATGAACACTTTTCGATAGGCAAGTTATCATAGGCATGTTTGTTAATAAGTTATATTTGATAAAAAATATGACTCATCTAGTTATCTGATGGGTCGATCTTCACTGGCTTTTAGACTAAATGTTTCCACTTTCGTTGCATTTCAGTGCCGGATCACATTATTCTTGTGGCTTCCACCGTAGGTTTTAATGGACTGGAATGTTACTGAAATAATGTGAACCGGGTATAAAGATGCAGTCTTAGCAACAGACCTTTTCAAGAAACGTTATTTCAATCAAAAGGGGGTCGCGGTGTAAAAAGTTTAAAAAACAATTAAAATTATAATAGAAATAGAAATTCACATACAAACATAGAGAGTATGGAAGATTTTCATTGCTCTTAAATTTACTTTCAACTCTTGTTAGTTCTCTCAAAATTAATAAACAAAGATCTTAAGTAAATCCGTTTGTTTGTCGATTAGGAATCTATCGGATAGGATACGGCCGCTAATTACCCCTCGACAGTACAATGGCGGCTCATATTACGGAGATTCAGTTACGATCGAAAGATAATTTGTTTAGAAATTTATTTAATTTCAGTTTTATTTGTGATTTCCGCTCGCGATGGTGTTGATTACCCACTGTCAGATATTTATGCAGATTATTACAAGGAAATAAACATTAGGTTATTTTTAGAAGGTAGAATAAGGTCATTTTTAGGGTTCCGTACTTCAAAAGGAAAAATGGAACCCTTATAGGATCACTTTGTTGTCTGTCTGTCTGTCTGTCTGTCTGTTCAAGACCATTTTTCTCAAGAACGCATGGATGCATTGAGTTGAAATTAATATTAAATACTCAAGTCTGCAGTCCCTTAGGGCCGTGAAAAAATCAAACTTCTAAGTCAACGCATTCAAAAGATACGGCCGTTTATGCCGCATGTTTCATACATTCGCAAGATACTCAAAAACCTATGGGGTACTTCCCGTTGGCCTAGAACTATGAAATTGTCAAGAAGCAAGGTCTCATAGCACAAATAAAGCAATAAATCCCAAAACCGTAAATTTGTAGTGAATAAACACAAAAATTTTTTTTGTCTTACCAATCAAAATGCGATACTAGATGTCGTTGATGACGGAACCCTCGGTGCGCGAGTCCGACTTGCACTTGGACGGTTTTTCTGTTATGATTTGGGGAGGTTACAAAATTTTCTTTAGACGTAAGTTTATGCGGAATTATCAAAAAAACGACACTGGTTTCGCGAAGCAGCAAGGTAATATGTTCCAATTTGTCAATATCCGGACCACTGCAAAGTAAATCCCGATTCTATTAATTACTTATTAGCTTGCCCTCGACTTTGAACGCGTGGAATTTGGAAGTAAGACTCTAGCTAAACATGTCAGGCTTTTAGCTAGAGTTCAGCAATACAACTGTAAAAACAGCATCCAGTTTGTGCAGTAGTTTTTGCGTATTGCGTACAAACATACGGACAGGCAAAAATCTAGAAAAAGTTTTGCCTTGGAATGCTTTTTTTTTATGAAATAGGAAGGCAAACAAGCACGTGGGTCATCTGATGGTAAGTGATCACCACCGCCTATAGACACCTGCAACAACAAAGAGAGTGCAAATACGTTGCCAACCCAGAGGGCTAAGATGGAATACCTCTTGTGCCAGTAATTGCACCGGCTGTCTTGCTCTCCACGTCGGAACACAACAGTGCAAGCACAGGCGGCTTAGCGGCAGGATTAGCGAGCAAGATGGTGTAGCGATACGGAAGGCCCTTGCACAAGGTCCTATCACCCGCAAATCTTCCCCGCAACATTCTTACCCGCAAGTCCAACGCAAGTCTTATAGGCCCCTTTCGTATTATTTTAAAGTAGGTAACTCCAATGTAGAGAAATCGGCCAGTTACAATTTTATTATACACGTAGGTATGTATACATTTACTTCCATATTCATAAAAATGTAGCAACCTCTTTTAACACACATGTTTTGTTTCTTTTATTCGAGGGCAAACGTCACACAGGTTTACGAAGCGTTTATGAATAAATGGTGGTGTGGTTGCAGGCAAACAACCTGAGCATAAATCGAGCGGATGGGGTAAGTTCGCACATACACAATCGTACTAGAAACGGCTACTGCGCAGTCAAGGTCAATGCTCAAGTTGTTTGCCGGGAACTGAACACCAAAAGTAACCATAGAGAATGTAGTCTTTTTGGCACATTATATTGCCATTTAAAGCAAAGAAATCAGCTTTTAAAATATCGCTTTCAATTTTATTTACTCTTTCTACGTCATACTATTGCTTTGGTCTATATTCCTGGTACTAATCTATGTACATTATAATATGTGTGTTATATGTATGTATGTCTATACTACTTGGTTCATGAGCTGTTTGGGCGGATTAAACGCGTTTTCGCCATAAATCGATAGAAACGCACGCGTCCAAGAAACTCTTCCTAGCACTACTCGTATTATAAATTAAGTCATTTCATTTCGTTACCAATTATATTTTGTGCACTACCCACAACTATCTCTGCCTTGCCTAAAGGTTGACTGGTAGAGAATGCCTTAAGGCATTTTTCCGCCTTTTGTACATTTTATTGTTAATTTTGTGCAATAAAGACTAAATAAATAATCTTTCTAAACCTTATTTACAGTACATTCATAATAACTGACCACAACATTTCCACTTCGATAAATCAATTACTCGTTCTCATTAATGTTATCGGGAATCGAACCCGGGACCCGGTCGCGTGCGGTGAAAGTGTTTACTCGCGTGCGGCTAGATTTTGATTTACTTTAGTACTAAGATCTATTCGTTTCCTAGATTTACCGCTTTTGAGAATTTACTTTCAACATCTGAAATAATTAATAGATTCAGGCGTTACTTTGCGGAGGTTCATATCAACAAACCGGAACAAATTACCTTGCTCCGCGAAACCAGTGCCGTGCACGACGCACATGTAAGCCAGCTGCGTCTGTGCGACATATTTTTCATGCCAACGAAACAACATAATATATCACAAAGATTCAATTATGTATACATCACCACCGCTAAACACTAATGCAACACGATCTACGCGTGTTTCGCCTCTGTACGAGGCATCATCCGGATCAAATAGTACGACCGTTCGCTACTTGAACGAATGGCATACTAATACATGAAATACTTACAATACAATACTACTATTGAGTGATAAGTATTGACTGATGACTGAGAATGCCAATCGTTTAAGATGTAACCGGTTGTACTATTTAAGATTCAGACGATACCTCGTATAGAGGCGAAACGCGCGTAGATCGTGTAGTTTAAGTAATGTATGTTGTTTCAAATGGAAGCGGAGGAGGGTGGATTTTTGATTGAAATGATATAATATATAATTGTTAACTTGAACTAAAAAGTACAGATATTTAATTGACAACGTGATCTATAGGCAACAAGTGGTCTTATGGCTCAGATTCAATTATTTTTAGACAACTTAAGGTTAGTAACGATGAAAAAATAACAAGTGACGCAAGTAGCTATTGGCTGGGAAAAACAGGAAATTAAAAACAATTTTTTTATAGATATCTCCAGCTCCCTAAAGTTTGGACTAATTTATTCGACATTGGAGTTTTTTTAGAGTTTTTTTTTGAATTAAGTAGGCAAACAAGCAAGTGGTTCACCTGATAATAAGTGTACACCACCGCCTATAGACACCCGCAAAACCAAAAAGATTGCAGATGCTTTGCCAACCCAGAGGGCTAAGATGGAATACCTCTTGTGCCAGTAATTACACCGGCTGTCTTGCTTTCCACGCCGGAACACAACAGTGCAAGCACTTCTGCTTTGCGGCAGGATTAGCGAGCAAGATGGTGGTAGCGATCCGGACGGACCTTTCACAAGGTCCTACCACCCTCCTTTGGGTAGCCGTGGGTTTATATGGCCATCCTATAATTTTCTTTGTCTTGTTTATCTTTGTCTTTTGCCATCATCTTGGTGTTGCGGGTGTGATCACTTACCATCAGGTGACCCAATTGCTTGTTTGGCTTGCTATTCAATAATAAAAAAAACAAGACAAAGAAGATAATACGATGGCCATTATAAGCCCACGGCTATCCAAAGGCGGGTAAGGGATCACTTCCCATTCAATGAAATAAAAATGTAATCAATGACTATATCTTGGACAAGTTTGTTTGGAAATGATCCCGATCTGTATTGGCGATGCCTGGCTCCAAAGATTGTACACCTGCTGTGTTAAATTGTTAAATTGTAAAAATTTTAAATATTTGAGATGTTAAATAACATTGTAATTTTGATTTATTTAAAAAATTACACCTCGTTGAGTTTTTTGCCGGTATCTTCTCATCAGAGGTTTTTCCGAACCGGTGGTAAATTTTTTGACATTCATAAGTGCTACCTGTAAGCCTAATCTGAATAAAATATTTTGACTTTGACTTTGAATGTTAGTTTCCTCCATTTTCCTTAACAAATTTAACTAAGAGTATTTTATTTAATAAAAGTAATTTATTTTAACAGCAAACGAAGTCGCAGACGTGTGTAAGTAGTTTTTCCACCTTATTATCATATTATAGACTCGTATCAATTGAGAGCGCTCTCATGCAAAACAGAACAAAATATATGTCATTGACTGTAATTGAGCCAGCTTATCTTAGATCTGCGAGCATAGTTGAGGCATATATTACGAGGCCAATAATCTAATTATATGTACACCTAATAGGTTATTAGAATAATACCTATGTGTACGAGTTTTAATAGAAAAGCACAGCCTTATTCTGATAGAGATGGGAAAGTGCGTTTTCAATTTGTAGTTGTGAGTAGCTGAATACTAGAAGTCAACAATATCTATACAAGCTCTTACCTATAATTTACTAGCAAGCCGCCCCAGCATTGCACGGGCATAACCAGGATGTAATGTAGTATATAAAAAACCTTCCGTAATAAAATTCCTAAATGACAGTGAAAACTGTAACAAAATCCATTGCGTGGTTTAGAAGGAGAAGGTATAGTAGGTTCAGAAATGTAAAAGAGCCTACATGGCCTAATTGCAAAATAAATTTATCATTTTTCATTTTCATTTTTCAAGGCGGCCGAACATAGATTATAAATTATAAGAGTTTAGGACAGACAGGAATGGATAGCGACTTTACTTTAAACTATGTAAAGATAAAGATTTTAATTTAGTTTTCTAATTAAGTTTTATTGTAGCAGTTTACAAGTTTAGTTACTATTAGTTATATTTCTGTTTGTAATATGTATCTAGAAGTTAATTACTCGTAATATGGCGTCGTGGTTTCTAACTCAGGTAGAGCCCTGGGGTGCAATTTTTGAATCTCACCAGGTGACTTGAGCTCACCAAAATGGCCGAATCTCTATGAAAAAAGGCTATTTTGGTGATCTTTAGTTACCCGGTGAGATTCAAAAGCAATTTTTGAATCTCATCAGGCAACTAAAGCAAAAGCTCATCAAAATGGCCGCATTTCTATGAAAAACGGCCATTTTGGCGAGCTTTAGTCACCCGGTGAGATTTAAAAATCGCACTCTTGATCGGAATAGGCGGCCAACCTGTGGCTCCGACCGTATCGTGGGTAATGAAAACGCTCCTAGTTTACCCAATGTACTCACTATTTGCATATTGGCCAGATAAAGGGCTACGAGAGCTGTGGAGGCTTTTATAAAACCTCACTACTTTGCCAAGAGGACCTCGGACGACCTACACCTATTGACCTAGTCCTAGACAAAGCAAAGCAACTATGGGACTGTAAATGTACGTACCAGGGCAGCTCAAAAATAAAAATTATAAATAAAATCTATACTTTATATATTTATGTTTTTTTTATAAAATAGGAAGGGAAACAAGCATATGGGTCACCTGATGGTAAGTGATCACCACCGCCTATAGCCAGCCATTATATTTTTTAGTACAATCCCAATTTAAAAAAAATGTCAAGTGAAGTAGGTTCACGATAGGGTCACGGGTTCAAAAGGATTCCTAATATATTTTAGACTTAGAATTTTTATGATGTCCCTCGTAAGGAACGTTATTGAACATGGCACCGTTTGATTTCAACTCTTTTATTGATAATCACCCTGATCGACTTTTGTATCAGACCAGACTCGACCCCCTTCTCACATTTATTTGTAATTTTCTTAGTGTAATTTTAAGTAACTTTTATGAAAAAAATACTTATGAGTTGGATCAGGTTTTTTCGTATTGCAGTTCCGTTTAAAGTATGTCGCCTGCCTTACAGTCTTTTACAGGATTAATCTAGAGAATACCATGGTGCTGCATGAATTACTGCGTCCATCAAATTTTTACCAGCGGTCCACTACACGCAGGGTCGTTTTTTCCCTATAGAACTTACTTTTCCTCTTGTTGTAGGAAGCGTTTTGCTTCATCTTTCAGGAAATGGAATGCGGTCCTTGTTTCAATATTTCAGAGCCCTTACGAGTAGTATAAGTTTTTTGTCAAGAAACCGTTTCGGACGCGTGACCGTTAACTTCTAAATTGTATAGAAACATTTTGTTGCAAATACGCGCCGCAAGAGACCCCATCTCTGTTTCCATAGTAATTGAGAGGTTACTCTAATGCGTTCGTGTCGTTTATTATAACAAGAACAACTAGACGCTCTGGACAGTTATGATCTAGATAATTTAAAAAAGGAGAGTAAAGTAGGCATTTTTCTGAGTAATCGCGGCATATCTTCGACCTTGTTAAGTCTTTCCACCAGGTGAGACTGTGGGGTCAAGCTAAAACCCATCGTCACACTGCACTGGAAAAAAAATACGAACAGTTCAGTTACTTGTGATTTGGTTTAATGGTAACCAAAATTCATTTCCTTTACCAAACGTTTTGCTGACAATAAAACATTTGATGATATATTTACCAATCAAGAGTTGGTCAGGTGTTACACTTTCGCGACTTTCACACATATTTAATACATTATCGAGACTTAAGCGCGATAGAAATATATTGTTGATTTACCTCGACGTTTCGGCCATGTTTCAATGGCCATGGTCACGAGTAGACTCACTCGTCCATTCGGCCATTGAAACATGGCCGAAACGTCGAGGTAAATCAACAATATATTTCTGTCGCGCTTAAGTCCCGATAATGTAATAAATAAGGTGTTACACTTCGGTGACGTGTAATAAAACTGTTTATTTTTCCAGTGCAATAAAAATTAATGTCGACTCCACGCATCCGTGACCAGGAACGCATGACATGGGTGGAGCAGCGAATATCCCGCTCAGATAATATTGATTTAATTTGCTTGTCGTGTATTAATTCGATCGCGCGATAAGCTCGATGGAAATTGGATCTTATTAGCATAATTTAATAGTACCATTTGCTGGAGATGATCGAGATGCCTTTAAGGTGCGGTTTGGTACACTCGCGCGACGAGGATGAATCAGTGTTATAGAAGGTTCTCGAGGACTCACTTGCGGCTGTTGAAATAATATTTGCTGTAATGCAGTTACAGTTCGTAAGCACCCTAAAGAGGAAAAACAAGCAAGTTTTAAAAATAACTCGCAACATGATTTTAATTAAGCCAGTTCTGTAATCCTTAGCCTTGCTTCATTAACCTCGTTGTTTTCATTATATTGTAACGGTTGTGATAGTTAGCCAACAAATTTAAAATTCATGTCAACTTGTGTGTCCACGTGTATTATTGAAAAATAAATATCATGGAACGACTTATACCAATTAACTTAGTCCTAAAAGAAGCAACGCTATTACTATTAGTAGAGGAGACCATGGAAGATCGACCTTCACCCATCATCTAGTTATCTGATGGGTGAAGGTCGATCTTCACCGGCTCTTAGACTATATATAGTAAAATATTAGATAACGGATATCAATACCTAAATATGTATAGATAAATTCTTAAATACATAGAATATCCACGACTCAGGTACAAAAATCCGTATTCATTACACAAACTTCACATTACATTTCTGTCGCAATTTTGGGACAAGTAAAACTTCTTCAAGCGCTTTTTCTATATTTTCAGATAACTTAATGCTTTTATAATAACAAATCCCATATAACTATTTTAATTACAGAAATAAGAAAAGGCTCTATCACACTGCATCAAGTGTTTCGGCGCAAAGCGACTGCGTAAGATATGGTTACGAGGTATGGTAAATGTTTGCACACTCCGTAACCAAATGAGTTTGATGCATTTGTGTAGACACTTTAGAAACTAAGTCAAAATCCAGTCAGCGTCAGTTCCGCTTATCAAAATTGGCGCATTTAGCTCCGTCAGCAAAATCTCCGGCTTCATTGGTTCACTCAGTAACGTAATAGTTTAACTAAAATGCCGATTCCCTTTATTAGTCGCTATGACGTAACTGCGACCGAAATATGACTAAAATGTTACCAAAAAAACTTCAGTGTCGACACAATTGATGCAGTGTCGACAGTTTATGTCTTGTGACTAAAATTTTCATTATTACTATCTTTTGCCCGCGACTTCGTCGTGCAAGGGCATTGCATTGATTTGTAGGGGTCCGTAGATCACGGTAAGGTTGCATTAGGGGTCTGCCCTTAAAAAAGGTTGCGAAAGCCTGATTTATTTAGTCAACTGGGCTAGGGCCATCAGCCAGCACACGTGTATTAATCCTCATAATATAGGATCTAGTAATCCAAGTTGTGCTATTATTTCTTGAGCCACACCCTCCACATAGTACCTTTTAATTAGGTATTTAGCCGAGCACCTGCTCGCCCGATGTGTGGTTTGATAGTGCATAATGCTCGCTCCAGGGTCACTTTCCCGCCTCACAATGCATGCACTTACAATTCATATAGAAAGTGTTCTGCAGCCGTTTTGCGGCCACCGTGGCTTTGGACTTGTGATAGGTAAACAAAAATCCAAAAAAGAAGAATCCAGAATCCAAATAAGTAAGTGAAGGTGAATTTAGCAAAGATTAAAAAAAAGACGTCTACTTTTATGATTTTACAATATATTTTTTTTCATTTTCTTCCTTCTACGTCGTATCTTAACTGAAGATAGGGCATTTGCTAAGGTACGTTCTAGAACTTTGTCTAATTTTACCCAAGTTGCGCCAAATACTAAGAAGCAAAATAATATTTTGGTTAGGACTACATTATTGGTTTACATAAATTTAAATGTAAATGACAACACAAAGAAAAATTAGCAAATTAAATTACAATTTCGATCACAAAAATTCTACAGTATTCGCGCAAAATTTTAGGAATCAACTAACATTAACTCAAATTAGGTAAAAATGGCCATGTTAAAAAGAAAACAGTTTCATCAAAAAACTAATATCGGTGAAATAAAAATGTCGTGTTCAACTGTGAACCAATTCTTTAAATTCGACATTTTTCAGTTTAAAACCTTGGCCTAAATTGTTTTTGACCTAGGGGTAAAACGTCTGTTTATAGCACAGCACTACTGCAATGCCCTGCCCAAACAACGTTTCATTTTCACTAAAGCGCCAGTTTTCGCGCTCGCATGGAAAGCGGCGCCCGCGCCGGCGGCGAACGCCAGACATCCTGCTGTGGCACCTTCATACTCGGACTTTATGTTCCTACACCACAATGCTGTTACGAAAAGTTATCCACTTGCGAAACTTGCAGGTGGTAAGACCTTGTATACGGTCCGTCCGGATCGCTACCACCATCTTGTTCACTAATCCTACCGCTAAGCAGCAGTGCTTGCACTGTTGTGTTCCGGCGTGGAGAGCAAGACAGCCGGTGTGATTACTGGTACAAGGGGTATTCCATCTTAGCCTTCTGGGTTGGCAACGCATCTGCTTTTGGTTTTGCGGTGGTGATCACTTACCATCAGGTGACCCACTTCCTTGTTTGCCTTCGTATTTCATAAAAAAAGTCATGAAATTTAATTTGTCATATTTCTCATCTGTTTTGACGACCAGATGGAATAGTGGTAAATATTTTGACCCTGATAAGTTTTAGTGTAAGTTTTTTGTCATAACAAACGTCGCAAGCGCATTAGCGTTAACTTCTCAATTACTATGAAAGAGTTTGTTGTGGATACGCGCCGCTAGAGGCGCTGTCTATATTTCCATAGTAATTGAGAAGTTGACGCTAACGAATGCGAGACATTTATTGTGACAAAACTCTCACAAGGGGCAAATGTTTGTATAGTCGACCAAGTAATTGCTTGACCACTTTTCAACCTTATTCCTTTGTAATACGTTCGAAAAGTGGTCAAGCAATTTCTTGGTCGACTATACGACG
Organism: Ditula angustiorana; assembly: GCA_963691745.1. Taxonomy (NCBI): domain Eukaryota; kingdom Metazoa; phylum Arthropoda; class Insecta; order Lepidoptera; family Tortricidae; genus Ditula; species Ditula angustiorana. The sequence goes on from OY829485.1 coordinate 10,810,508, forward strand.
AATATGATTATTTGTACCTGGATTATTACTATCGTGTGTGTTATATACATATTTTAAACATAAAACTACCGTGAGACTCGGATATATTAATAAAACGGATCACTCACGTATTTTTACGTCGAGAAATGCCCGACATGTTTCGGACCAGTCCGTGGTCTTTAATCATGAGCCCCGGCGGCGGTGGCGCTTATATATTTAAAATAAAAGAAACAAAAATATTGCAGAAAATAAATATAAAATATAAAATTGTAATTAAAATTATTGTGAAAAATATCGCTCAAACCGCTGTTTCTGGGCAGAGTGCCCAAAGGCTGGCGGCGTTACCTCTCTGAATGGCAATGCCAATACGTTGGGCGAGGAACGCGCCAGCTCTTGGGTCACCAGAAATACGGACTAATTATTTTTTTAAGGTTTTAAATATTACTTGATGTGGTCCTTTACTATTTACGTATCTACTTAATTTTATTTAAAGAAAGCCTATTTATTTCAGGTACCTAATTAAAATTCGTCATAACTCAGATAATGTATTATTAATAGCAGAATTATAGTTACAAATGACTTAATCTAGTTCTAAACAGCTCAGTATAATGTATGACTCCACTCCCGTTGCAAGTTTATATGATAAATAATATCCCAACGAGAAATAACAGTGGGATATCTCGCTCACTCGTCTCTGAATATCTACAACAGAGGTACAATTGGCTCCATTTTGACATAACTACTTACTATTTTTACGGCATAAGAACGGCGAAAAGAATATCGCCGAAAATCATTTTGCAAAATTTGACACTTCGCCGAAAGCTATGTTCTACCAACGCTTATCGTGAGTTTAGCAAGATGGCGGTAGCGATCCGGATGGATCTTGCTACAAGGTCCTGCCACCTGCAAAACGTATTACTTCTATAAATCATGTAACAGGTTTTTTATACTTTTTTTCTTTATGTAAAATTCTGAAATGAGATTAGGGCCAGTCTAGCAACCAACTGTTCTGCCTGTCCTCACTTAAACTATTTTTGTAATCGAAATTTCTTTCGATTTTTATTTTAAATGTTTTTAGCGGCAGTGTGGCGAAACTGGAAAAACGCAAGGCATGGAATGCTGATGTTGCAGGTTCAAGTCCTGCCATTGCCCTAATTTTTCTTTGTGTTGTCATTACAATTTTAATTTAAACTATTTTTTATTCGTTTTGTTATTTGGGCCCCAGTGGCCCTAACGCCGACCCAGATTGAATTTATCATATAAGGTAACTGGCTCTTGGGTGTTTTTACCAGCGGTTGACATCATTGTCTCTCTCTCGTGTCAATTATTGGGTCTCAGAGTTAGAGTATTGAGAAGATTCGTGCTCGATTAACTGTATGCTCGTTCGCTCTCCTTTTCCTTAAAAAAAGTTGTATACACGTATGGTAGGGCTGCAGTACAGTGTATCGGCGATCGTGCCACCATTATAGGCGACAGGTCGACTACTGCAGACACTGAGCGATCCCGCGATACCCCGATACTCTGCGTACGCGCATTTATAATATGCAAATTGGACGCCATTTTAATGCGATGAATGCGATGCGGAATTCCAATGCAATAACAGATGCAGTGGAGAAGTGGAATCGTTCATTGACAGATAGGGGATGTGTTTTCTTTGACCATTTATCAGGCCTTTTTTTTATAAAATAAGAAGAAAAAAGAGCTAGTGGGTCACCTGATGGTAAACGGTCACCTGCGTCCGTAGATGCCCGCAATATCAAGGAGAATACAAAAGGCTAAGATGGAATTCCTCTTGTGCCAGTAATTTCACCGGCTGTCTTGCTCTCCACGCCGGAACACAACAGTGCAACCACTGCTGCTGCTAATGAGTTTATTTTTTCGTTAGAGCAATGCTCAGTGCTTACGGATCCCTCGGTGCGCGAGTCCGATTCGCACTTGGACGGTCAAAATTTACGCGTAGTAGGTACACAGATCTCCAGTGAAAACGTTACGTCCAAGGAAGAGAGCGAACAATAAAAACTTGCTTTTTGTATTAATGTAAAGTTTTCAACATTGGTGAAGTTTGCGGGTGAACTAATTTTAATGCCTTCTTGCATTTGAAGTCGGTTAGGTTATTACACAAACATTCTAAAATTTTCTTATTAATGTTCTGGTTGGCTGGTAGAGAATGCCTACTGGAATTAAATTCGCCAATTGCATTTGTTTGTGTAAAATATGCAAGGACGCTCAAATAGATAATAAATAAATGAATTCAGTAACCTGACGTCACCTCCAAGAATGCTAGTGAACAAAAAGCAGTCTTACTTGGTTCGCGAACAAGTAACTCACCCATTGTTACAGCACCTGCGACACTCTGACAATTTGTCATTGTTTAGATGGCCATCGAACCTGGTGACCTCTCATGCGCCGGTCGAAGCCGTTATGCTATACCTATTCGATTTTCCATATCTAATTGAGCATCCACTTTGAGTAATATGATTTCATGAGGCAAATTTTTAGTCAAAGTTTTTGTAAATTCAGTTTTTGTATGTGATAATATATTGAAGAAATCTGCTGTTAGACACGACTTTTTGTTTTAGGATTAACAGGTTTAATTTTTTAGTTTCTGAAATTTCTTTCCATATTATTTTTAACGTAGAACATTCAAATTAATATATTAAATTATATGCAATGACAACACAAACAAAAATCTCAGGAATCTGGTGGGAGTCGGGACTGTAACTATAAAAATCGAATCTGTGGCTTAATTGGTAAGAGCGCGGCACGGAACGCCGAGGTTGCAAGTTCGAGTCCAGCCAGATGCTTAAGATTTTTGTTTGTGTTGTGATTGCATATCATGTAAGTATAAAAAAACATACAACAAACCTTCAAGTTATATTTCCAAGTCATAAAATACAGAAACCCGTATGCATTTCAAAAGGCTAGCAGCAGAAGCTTCAAGGAAATTGCTTGCCCACTCGTCCAAATAAATATTTGCCTTCATCACCTTCCTTCACTTGTAATGCGTGCCAATGAATATACAAATACTTTCATAAATAAATGTACACTATAATGCAAGAGGAATGCAGCGGAATGCAACATGAGTTGCTTGATGTAGATGGGTTACTTGATACATTTAAACTTTGAGGTGGTAACCTAACCAAAGAAAACAAAATTACCTGCTGCTATATTTTAAAAGTTAAATATCTCAATAATTGCTAGCCCGTTTTCCACCAAAGATCACTTAGAAATATTATAATGAAACCTGATTTAAAATGAATAAAACTGTAGTCAAATTGGTTCTCCCGTTTAAGAGCTACGATGCCATACTTAGAGCAGAGATACACACAGTCACATATAGATTTCAAATTTAAAACACCACTCTAAATTTTTTTTTGTTTATAAGTGGTTTTAGCATCGGCCTCGCTGGTACAATTTTTTTTTTGGGGTGCATTTAGCATGTTCATTAATGCCAACTATTCATTTCCCATTTTTTAGGCTAGTGTTTTATTGTTAAAAACAATATAGAACGACAGTAATTTAAAACTTTTTTTTTGCACTTGTACGAGTATAAAAATATTAGTAAGCGTACAAATACTTGGTTATAGTTTGTGGTTTGGTTTTGGTTTGGCTTCAAAGCAGTGTCGCGTCTGTTTTTAAGGTCAACGCAGCCTAGTCTAGCACCACGATATATGACGTTAGAGCGCAGCGTTCATGAGTAATGTTTTAGACCTGGGTTTTATTTATAACTATAACTGTAACACACGCAGATAAATGCGTGTACACTGACGGCTAAATTAAAGTATAAGATAAGAATTTTTCAAAAAAAAGTTATACAAAAAAACAGTACCTAAAGTGAAAGTAAAAGTACCTATCTAGCAGTTACTACTCTGTAGTTATTGTTCACTAGTTTGCAACGCTGACGAAGGAGCTAGAAGTTGCGTGTTCGATTCTCGTGAGTGGCCAACATTTGTATGATGAATATATTGACCTAAGTATATATAATAAGTATTTATAAGTATTGTCTAATTACAACACTACAGGCTTGGCTTAGTTTGAGACTGGGGCGATTCGTGTAAATTGTTCCAAAATATTTATTTATTTAACACGTACATACCTACAAGTGTAAGTCGCTCGACATAAAACCGTCGTAATAATTGATAACCTGTTTAAACTTTCCTTGCTAAACTATTAAGATAATTCAGAAACCTTGGCAAAAAGAAGATCGTTATACGCTTGAATCCTGTGGTGTGTTTTCGTATGTGGCAACGTAGTTTTCAAAAGGGTGAATCAATTTATATGTTTTTTTAAGCAGGTTTTATTCCAATGCGTCTTAAATATATTTAGAACGTTAAACGAGGCCTCAACGCGATAAAATCATTGTTAATTTACCTGGACATCTAATTTGAGCGTTAAAGTCCCGTTTTACGTTATAAACAAGTAGGAAAAACGCCAAAGTTTAAAACAATGTATCTTAAATAACCTTTGCTTATAAAAGAGTTACCCCCCTTATTCATAAAAACTTAACAATCTTTTTAAGCTAACAAATGTTTTGTCCCTTTCATTTGTGGGCAAACAATGACAGATAAACACATAAAACATGTTAACTAACAAACGTTTACGAAGCGTTTATGAACTAGGGGGTTCGAGTTTGTCTAGATGGTTTACTTGTAAAATATTTCTGATTTAAATATATTTTTTGTCGGTTCTTATATTGTCCCGCAGTGTACAGCTCGATTTCCGCGACTCGTGCGCCGATATACGGCGGCGGGTGATTAGCCGGCGCACGCGCTGCTATACCAATCGTAATCATATGAATAGCGCCATAAACAACTGATTAGTGCTCCCTTAGTATAAAGTGTACGGCATTTTCTCGAGTGTAGGTAGCCTTCAATGTTTGTATGATCTAATGAATATTAGTTGAAGAATTAAAGATGGATTATGATACGGATATTAAAGCCTAATAACAACAACAATAACAAATATTCTTTATTGTACACCACATAAAAATACAAAGAAAGCAAAGAAACGACTTAAAAAGGTAGGCAATAGGCAATATTTCACGATGTAATGATTTTTTTTATTCTTTTCATTTCTGTATTATTAATTATTAGTATTAGTAGTAGTATAATTATAAATAGCGATAGAAGCTAGTATTGTGGTAGAGGTTGAGCCACTTGTAGCGAGTTGCTGGTTGCGGTACGAACGGCCCGGTTTGATCAGTGTATACGTGGAGTACCGAATTTCCTATGAGATGACCAGTAAGTGTTTTCCATAAAAAATTAGAAAGGTGTATGAAAACAGAATGCCAGATTCATTCAATTCTTTTGTTAATGAAAAAGGAAGGCCAACAAACAAGTGGGTCACCTGATGGTAAGTGATCAGCTATTACCGCAACACCAAGAAGATTGCAGATGCGTTGCCAACACAGAAGGCTAAAATGGAATACCTCTTGTGCCAGCAATTGCGCCGGCTGTCTTGCTCTCCACGCCGGAACATAACAGTGCAAGCACTGTTGCTTAGCAAGATGGTGATAGCGATCCGGATGGACCTTGCACAAGGTCCTACCACCCGCAAAATTTTTGGTTGTCTTGTGCACATTGTGGTTTTTTTTATTATCACCTTTAAATATCATGTAAACCTGTTTACTCGGCTACAATTTGTTTATAGATCTATATCAGTGTTTGGTTTGCCTTATCACAGTTAGAATTTGCTTATTATCCTACTTAGTATCAATTCGAAATCTAAATACATAATTGGTTTACGTTACTGTTTTACGTCGTTAATTGGAATCTTATAATTTTTTTTTGTTTTTGACCGTAATTACAAAAGTATTTTTTCGTCTTTTTTATTTTCGTCATAAATCTTTTTAGCCATCCTGGTATCTCTTTCACAACCCCCTATTTGTACCAGTAACCAATTTCATTAGTCTCAAAACCTTATTTAGAATACCGCTACATTTTATTTGCCTTATCTAATTGTTAGGAACAATGCTATCTGGCTCACTCTCGGCCATACGAGTTCTACGAGACACATGATCTGATACGACCTGATGCTGACGTGGCGTTTGCTACTAAGTGACTTCAAGGGCCACGATAAGACGCAGCGAGGCAGCACTTTCAGGAAAATAAGCAGAATAAGCAATGCGCAGCGAGACGGCACTTTTAGGATGAATCGTACGGGTACCATGGAGTTTTTGTGGAAAGCACGTACGTTGACGAGTGTGCACTCCATGTTGAGAGATCTCGGAAGGAAGGCTGTCTAGATAAAAGGGTCTTTCTTTAATATAAACGCTTACTCTTAAATGATAAATGTGTTCTTTGGTTTGTCATTGAATTTTAAACGTGCGATTGAAAATGATTTCTTATTCTCAAATTTAAGACTTTTAGTCTAGTCGGTCCTTTCCAAGCTTCCCTATCGAATTCCAAGCTTAGATATCAAGTGTTGATTTAGACGATGTAAATTAAAGTTATTTTAAACTAGTGAGATATTTTATTTCTTATAAATGTCATTATTCGCCTAAGTTGAATCTTGTGGAATCTGAGAATAGCTCTAATAATTAATCAATTAAGGTATCTGGCCAGTGCTTGATACGCGGGCTTTGTTGTTACCAGTAGTTTAAATAATTGTTTCTCAGTTTTACTCGTACCTTCATGTCAATAATTAAGACATAGTCCTATGTTTTGAAGCAAAAATATTTTGTCAGCAACAGTTGTTTCTTCATAGGAAAAGATGTTCACTCGCCTTTATTGTGAAGAGCGTATTCCATAAAATACATATTTGTGGAAAAGGGAGGCAAACGAGCAAGCCGGCCACCTGTTGGAAAGTGATCACCGCCGGACATAGGAACTAGCGAGTATAAGATATGTAGTTATAATTTTGTTACTTTAAAACAACTTTGGCAATAAGTGTAACAAAAGACGGATGATGCAAAGTAAACGCTGTTGTCATTACTCTACAGAAGCCATTTCCATACGGATCAGACGGAAAGTATTCTGCAATAAGTGTCCAATTCTATTAATTTTTATCCTCAATACTTTATTTATTTTTCATAATGTATGTTACAGACGTTTAAGCTTATTCTGTTCCAACTCTGGGACAATGTCAATAAATTATAAGTAGGTAGTCTACTATCGCATCGTATCACACACCGTCGCACGCGCAGCCAGAGACAGTGACGACGCTGATTTGAAGGATCGCCGCATTGCTGATAGCTGCTGATTGCGCAGTAGCATGCAGTTTGTACTGTATTCGCGATTAACGGAACTTATGCATTGGGACTAAATAATTTCAAGGTAGGTGGTTTTGTGTGTATTGATTTATTTAAAACATAATTTTTGAGCTTATGAAACGTTTCTCAGTAGACTAGAAGGAAAATATAAAGCTTAGTAAGAACACTTATCAAAAATAAGAGGAAAATTAAAAAAAAAAATTGTTCATCATTCGAAAGTAAAAGCAACATTTCCTTGTTTTTTCTTATACTCGTACCCTGGATGTGCAGTTCTGCTAAGAAAACATAAACCCTAAAATCACCCAAAGGCCGCAAAGGCTTATAAGTACGTCCGGGTAGACCGAAAACTGAATTCATCGGAAATGAAGGGGGCTATCTTCTCGGGTTATATGTTACTTCGCGACCCAAGTACAGTGCAGTAAATAGTTAAGATTCTAGCCTGAAGTATTAGTTTCTTATTAGAACTTAGTTGTAGAATAAAGTAATTACATCGTTTTTCAGTTCAAAATAGGTCATCCCATCTGTATCTGCCGATGTAGCTTACGCAGGGCGAGTCCCAGAGCGGAGTTAGCTCAAGTACACAGACAGTCTAGATAATTCAATAAGTTGACAGTCTCGTGTGGCAGTCCAACTCGGCGCCCGGTAATCCCGGACTTGGCGACTTCGAGCCACTTTAGAGCTGCTCTTGTAACGATCGCCGCTGTTCGGAAACTCTGTATAATAATTATCAGCTTTCGCATAAGACCGACCAGATGACAGTATTACGCCGCAACCTCACTGCACGCGTTGTACGCTTTATACAAAAACGTAGCTAGGTAGCAGCTGTGGCCCTAACATGACTGGCCAAGTTTAGTTTATCTCTATCTGCGTTCCTTTCTTATGACACTAGTTAGACAGAGACGCAGGGAGGGGTTAAGCTAAACCTGGGCTGTCATGGTAGGGCCGCTGGGGTGGGTTAGTTTGTATGCAACGTGCGTCGCAGTGCGGTTTTTCTCGTATGATTTAGTAGCGAACGCCCACAATTTCGTTCGCGTGGAATTAGTAGCATGTCCGTCAGAGATAATGTAGCTTTCTATTAGTGAAAGAATTTTCAGAATCGGTTTAGTATTTCCAGATATTACCCCCTAGATACACACAAATAAAGAATCTTGTCGTATAGTAACGTTTGAAATGAGAGTAGCTCGAATTTGTCACATCACTTACAGCGACAAGGTACTAAAATGTTCAGCTACTTCTGAGGCTGACCGTATATTAAAATAACATCCTTCTAGTGATAGTTTGAAATATTCTGCTGGCAAGAAACGCCGCAAGAAACTCGGCAACTTGTAGTTTCTTAAAAACAAAATTACATGCCATTAACAAATGTATAAATGTAAGTACTTAATTTACATAAAAAGTAAGAATTAAACAAAATTTTAAAACAATAAATAGCACAGGAAGCTAGAAAACAAGACCTGTTTTTGCTTGATTCATATTAACTGCTTTCTCACCATTACTGTACATTGTTGTCGCGTCAGGTTGACAGTCGGATATACTGATTTACATACATGTATCGTGGCTGTCCTGTCGTGACTCTAATGAGCAACGGGTCTAAAACAAAAGTCTTGTATGGCGTTAATTACCATACATTACTACACCTAATTTATAACCTGCTCTACCATGTTAGGCTTCGATGCTGCATTATGCAAAATCCCGCTATTCCAGAACATACGCATAAGCCTTAGCTAGCTCCAGCCTACGCAGTATTTCACTATGACAAAGACGGTAAAGGTAGCATGAGTTTTATGAGACTTAATTGCATGCCACCGTTCGTAAGTGCTGTGGGGTACGAATAGGAATAATATAGCAAAATAGCAACCCTTGATCGTCCTAAGAAGAGTAGGGCTTACATAGCGAGAAGAAACTTTTGGAGATGACCTTGTACAAGCAAGCTCAACGAATCTGAAAATAGCGAAAATGACGACAATTCAAAGAGTACTGTACGCGTAATTATGACACCTACAAATCGTTTTACACATTGTAATCTGTATAGTTACTTTGAGATGAGCATTAGAAAAGGTCTAAGTCCAGCAGTGGACTTAAGGTTTATCATAATAATGATGAGATTTGTCCAATATTTAAAAATTGCGAAAAACTTAACAAATCACGAAGGATTTTTCCTTTGCTAAAACAAACGACAATACTTTCGAAGATATTATGGACTCTAGCTTTAGTAGTATTCGCTCTACGTTGATGACTTAATCAAGAGTTCTCCCTTTATAACATACTAGCGATTTGCCCCGGTTTTGCATGGGTACAATTAGAATGTAATGTAGATAAAAACTTTCCCCAAAAATATCTAAATGTTAGTGAAAACTGTATCAAAATCCGTTGCCTCATATAAAAGGATTAAGCGGCCGAAGATTTGAGGATAGACGGATAGCGACTTTATTTTATACTATACAAAAAAGATACATATAGTTCATAGATATTGTAGATACCATGTTTGTATGTTTTTTTAATAAATGCATTGCATATTAGTCTTCTTAGAACCCCATTGCACCGTATAATCGACGCGACGGGATCCCGTACAGCGAGTTACGGCCGATATAGCAGCGGGTCGCCGCGCTCGGACACGCGAGCGTGTGCGCATACGTCCTGTCTAGCCCAAAGAATTGTACAGAGTGAACCATCTGCAAATATACTCTGTTCGACTCGAAACTAACCCTATTAATGAAAACAAAAACAACTCGAACTAAATTTGTAAAGTTAGGTGTGTACTTTTAACCCTACATAAGATAGCAAACAAGATAATTAATACAGAAAGGAGACAACGAACTCCTAGATCTAACATTATTAGAAACGGGAAGCTCTTCATAACTGAACTTGGTAAAAGGGATTACATTAAAATTTACACCTCTCACCGGTGCAATCTTTAAAAAGTTCCCTTGATGCGTTTCTTTATCACCCAAAAACAATAGGTACCTACTTCAAATCAAATCTTAGGGCGGTAGTTATAGACCAAACAGGTTCCAGTTTCATACTGGATCAGTATCAGACTGGAGCTTGAGTCCGATCTATAACTACTACCCTTAGTGTGACACGATGAACAGCGAACTGCAGGCTAAATTGATTAAGCATGAACTGCCAATAACGTCCACGTTATCATTCATCAAAATTAAGTCACGTTGACCGAGTAGGGTAACCATAAGCAATGATAAGTAAAACCCAACAAAAAACATAAACAATAATTAATAGATTCAGGCGTTACTTTGCGGAGGTCCATATCAACAAACTGGAACAAATTACCTTGCTACTCCGCGAAACCAGTGCCGGGCTCGTGCAAAATAGCTGCGTCTGTGCGACACATATATGTTCATGCAAAAACCCACCCTCCTCCGCTTCCACACGAAACAACATTTATCACACAGACTCAACTACACACCAACATCACTAAACACTAAAACTACACTACACGGCACTGGTTTCGCGGAGTAGCAAGGTAATTTGTTCCAGTTTGTTTAAACATAAACAAATAATGTTCTAATTAACTACCATCAACTAGTACTCAGTATCACCCAGAATACATGGTTTCGATTAAACTAGTTAGATTTCACCGTGTAAATATGGAGCAGTTCTCTCCATACCTAAGTGTGGCTTGGAGAATGCGGTTGGCTACACCCAATCAGACAATGCGTGATTTAGCGGCTACTGCGTCCGTTACGTGCGCCCACGCAGCCGCGCGATACGCCGGCGATATGTTGCGCTGACACACGCCTCCCCTGGCCCGTGTTACTACGGTTATAATGTGGCAGGTTTAAGTGGAATTGTAAAGGTTTGTTTCAATTTGAGAAGTGTCTTTAATGATCACGATATTCCAGCTATGGACTAGTTTAATTAATTTATTATTAACGTTAAATACAAAATGTAAAAACTGAAGATATTCAAAATGAAATCGTCAACATACAACAAAATATCATACCACAAATAAAAAAAAGGGTATAATAAAAATACAAAATATAAAAGCGTCCTTCAGATCGGCCATGGATAAGTGATCCTCTTGGGTGGGTGGCGGTGATCACCTCTCATCAAGTTATCCGCCGCTTGCTTGTTTTCCACAAATTCCCATTACAAATAAACTCATTCTAAACCTCATTTACCTTTTCGCTTGTTTGGTCTCATCAACACACGCCCTAACAAACATGAGTCAATATTTCCATTAGTACAATTTCAAGACACGCCCCTGCCATATCATTCCGACTGTTAATTAAAAAGGGAGACACTGCCATAGGCGGGCCAGTTATTGCGCAAACCATGCGCACGCGCTGAGATGTGTACATCTAGCTGTACATACATATACGAGTACTGTATATCATGTATTTTATTTGGATGGTAGGACCTTGTGCAAGGTCCGTCCGGATCGCTACCACCATCTTGCACGCTAACTCTGCCGCTAAGCAGCAGTGCTAGCACTGTTGTGTTCCGGCGTGGAGAGCAAGACAGCCGATGTAATTACTGCTACAAGAGGTATTCCATCTTAGCCCTCTGGGTTGGCAACGCATCTGCAATCTCTTTGGTGTTGCGGGTCAATAGGCGGTGGTGATCATGTACCATCAGGTGACCCATTTGCATGTTTTCCCTCCTATTTCATAAAAAAAAAAATTTATGTTTAAGGTAACTTAGTACTTATTGTTGCTATGTAAAACGTTTTAATTGTTGCAACCCGAGCGAAACGACACCTAGATAGTTAATATATATCTTATTAAATATGCAGACTACTTATACAATGTAGTTCTTTGACAAAATCTTAAATTGAAAATCGCACTAACAAACCGATTTCAGATGAAATCGAAAGTTAGGTCTCAGAACAAGTCGATATCTTGCATCTCGCTCGCACCTCACCGTGTTCACAAACTAATTCCTTAATTAAGTGTAAACCGGCATAGGAGCAGGGTGTCCACGTAGAATGTAGGAAAACGGATATTCCAGGAATTAAATTTCATTCTAATGTTTTTACGTATGCACTTAACCATATGTTGTGTCATACAAATAATGAGGGCAAAAGTGAATGTGAACGTCAGTAGTCGCGAAGCTAGACAAAGGAAATTGTAACAAAACTTATTTCTTACGTAAATTGTTAGCACGTTCCTAAAGTAATTCATTTAAAAATAATTTGCATGGTTTTTAAACACCTTAAAGCACACCCTTTGTTAATCCTGCCATCTGGTTGAAAGCTTACTAATGTACAAGTAATTTGAAATAATGTAACGCTAGATCTTTTTAAAGCCGTAGGTTGACGTTTCAAAGTAAAAATAGTATGATTAATTTGTTGGATAAAAATAGAAAAGGCCTAACAGCCAAATAGAGCTTTAAGAAAATATAAATACCTAGCACACATGTTTGGCTTATTTAACTCTTTTTACTGACCCAGTGGCCAAGTTTAGTTTATCTCTATCTGCGTCCCTTTCTTATGACACTAGTTAGACAGAGACACAGGGAGGGATTAAACTAAACCTGAGCTGTCATGTTAGGACCGCAGAAGTACTAAAATGACATCCTATTATTGCTTTAACTGATTTGAACAAGCTATTATACAATTTGCAATGTTCGCATTTAAGCAAGTTGCCCGTTTTATTTGAAAATCATTTTTATATCTGTCCTAAGACATCTGTACTCATATGGTAACCCTACAGGACGTTAATAGCTACGCGTTGGTAAGGGAAGCGGATATTGAGATTCAATTATAATTAGGTTATTAAGAGTCCAGCGGTAAGGATGTCACTTATCAGATGCAAGGGAATGCAGATTTATCCCGATATGCCCAGCTGGGGCAATTATCGCTAGATGCACTTTAAGAGGAATATGCGCAGATTGATAATCTTCAAGATACGGCTATATTTCTTAGTGGCATACACTTTTGCTGAAGGAAATGAAATACGAGAAAGTGTGCACTACAAATATGTTTTGTTGAATACCTAATTAACAATCTCAGAGAAATACAGGTACATATTAAATATAGGTATACAAAAGGCGGTCTTATCGCTGCAGAGCTATCTCTTCCAGACATCGTTTACCGGCTTAGACCATGTACAGTCAACCGATTTGATTCATAGGCCACTGTAGTACCATTTCACAATAAATGTCATGATTTCTGAATGAATGTCATAACATCTCAGCGACGACATTCGAGCGTTCTAGGTACAGTAGCATATGAGTCAATGCTTGGAGGCGGTAAACAAGCATGTGGGTCACCTGATGGGAAGTGATCACTGACCATCGCTGCCCATGGTAAACGGCGAAACCAAGAGAACTCTGATCCTTCGGGTCTCCCCTCGTGGTTTCTTGGATCTTCCACTCATCGTTTGTAACGCAGTAACAAGATAAAGTATATTTTTATTGTATTGTATTGTATTGTATTGTACATTGTATCTCTATCTAGCCGGAAGACGTCCTACACTACGAAATCAAAGTCAAAATCAAAATAACTTCGTGCAGATAAGGCTTACAGCAAGCACTGATGACTGTCATAAAATTTACCACCAGTTCAAAAAAACCTCTGATGAGAAGATACCGGCAAGAAACTGACTACGTTTTCCGAAACGCGGTTTCCACCCTAGAACACACTTACAATTTATACTATACAGTATAATATTCGCTGTAATAAGTAATATAAGCGGGTAATCAAAGAACTTACCCGCATGAGGCGTGCCGAACTAGTAAAACATTAACTGGCAAAGTTTGTTGTTTTAAGACGCAGTAATTTACTCAGTTGAATTGCTAGAATTGTGTGCTTATAATTGGTCGGTTAAGTTAAATATTAGAATGGGATATACAATCATACTATGTCCAAGGTAGATTAGAGATAGGAATGGGTTTTAGCTTGCGAGATAAGTTTAACTGCTTTTAAGGTAAGGTCAGTTATCCTAGGAGCAGTACACATTTTCGGTTTTTATAATCAACGAGTAAATTATTATGTTCGATGTCTCACAAACAAATCTATCTTATTACTTTTGCCGGGAGTTTAACGCGATAACATAATGTCTTATTTACCTCCACGTTTCAGCCGCGTTGCAACGACTGTGGTCACGAGCAGACTGAAGAGGAGGGTGTCACTGCTGTTTAGCCGCGCGAGCTACGAACTACCCGCACTTGGTCTTGTTTATTTTAACTCGCATATCACTGTAGTATGTGTGAAAATCGGAAAGGTTAAAACAAATAAATCATTGTATTGATCGATTAAGCAATGCCATTTATTTCTCGACTCATACAAACGTTTCTGTTTGAACCATAAACAGAGGCTGGGGTATACCAGATACGTATACAGCACGACTTCAGCTCGCTAAGTATACATGCGCGTACACAAGCTATTTGTAATGTATGGAATAACAATTATGTTGAGATGGCACATCGCTTGCGTTGCGTGCACGTAATGCAACTCACGTAGCGACCTGGAGTCGTGCTGCGTACGCATCTGGTGTGGCATGGCCTTATAATAGTTATAATATACTAGACGTCCTTCATGCCAAAGTAAGAAAGAGCAAAACTAACACAATGACATGCAACCTGTTTTGAAGGGCAGGTTTGTCCAACCAAACCCGCTGTAGTATGAAATTTCGCATTTCTTGGATCCTTGTACAGTCACCATTACATATAGACATCTAAGCGGGCACGGTGTTCAAAATCGACCTAACGCATTTGGTAATAGAGTCATGTTTAGATGTTTTTGAGCAACTTGCCCGCTCCATTATAGTATTTGATGGCGACTGTACCACAATTTGACAGATAAAAAATGGTTGCACGTCAGCGAGATCTTTGCATGTCTATATGCTAGCATATACTCAGCTTATAGCTTGAACAGAATTCCAAATGGAAACGTAATGCTTTACAAGATCAGTTCCAACCATCTGACACAAGTATGCCCTACCAATCGCTCATCATTTGTTTTATTTATATCCCAGGCTGACATACGGCATGTTCTACAAGTTTACAGTATTACTAGCGTGCTCACGTCAAGTTCAGTAAATATATGCGAAAGTGGACGTGTGCGGATTTGTGGCTTCATTCCCGGGGGAGTTATGTGGACGGGACGGCTGACGGTGAGATGCTGCGCCGGCGCACGGTAGAGTTAGGGGGAGGGCAGACAAGATGACTTTTACGCCTTACGAGCCTGTGGTACATTTTTTTATATTCTTAAGTGCTTGAAAGCTTATTCTGAATAAAGATATTTTGACTTTGGCTGTGAGTTAGACTTTTAAAGTCAAAGGCAAGTTACGCTTACAACAAATACTTGAAAAGGTTAGAATGCACCATCGATGCAGAAGATAAGAAAGCAGTCGCGTTAAAAACCTGCGAGAAACCAAGTGATGTGTGTTTTAAAGGCAATGATAGCCAGGAGTCATCGCCATCTAAGAAAACTATAGTTTAACGTAGAAAAGTTGTGTTGCTTTGGTATGTATATTGAAAAGTGGTGGATGTACGTAATATCTAAAAACAAATAAAGTTAAGAAAAGACACGCGTTTCCTTTTGAACATGGTAATTCAAATAAAATTTAGAATAGAAATATTTTGAAACATCAAATTATTGAAACTGAAATGTTTATCGAAACATTAATTACGGTTTCTTTGTAGGTATAGATTTACGTACATGGTTCTGGATCATAGGATCTATTTAAATTCTTTATAATTACAAAAGTACAAAAGGTATTTGAGCCCGACTTACTATAACCTTCAAATTACTAAGTCACGTTGTAAAGAAAAACTCATATTTTCACGGTTTCTTTGTTTAGTCTACACTACCCCTTACAACACACAACAAACTCGGAAAACTGCAAACTCAACTCAAAGCTACTTATATTAAAACGTAAAATTCAGTTCTTAGTATAACTAGGTTTACTTCTGTCCATGCCAGGTTGATGTGTGGCCGGTGCGTGTTGCGGACTCCATTAGGACGCGAATTATGGTTCGCTGTCGTGTAAGCTATGCTTAAGGGAATTTTGTGGCGACCACCGTCAACTTGTTGGAAGAATTCGCTAGCTGATTTTGTAAACGCTACTTAGTAAACATTGTACCATGGCAATGAGTTAGTCCATACTTACTGCAGCTGCGGCGCAGACAGTGTTGCCAACTTAGTTTTGTAGAAGTCGCTAGAAATGTTGCAAAAAGTCGCCAGTTCATGTCAAATTGCGTCCAAATGTCGCTAGATGTATGGAGCACTAAAATGTATGAAACACTTGCAGAAATGGTTGTCAACGTAGTACCAAAACCCGTTAGATTTAGCGACAAAGTCGATAAATTGGCAACACTGGGCGCAGACACTGGGTGAGGGTTCTGATCAACCAATGGCGCTATCTGCCGTTCCGTTGTATATCTGAGTCTCTTTTTTATACAATAAGTACATACTTTATTTATAAACTTGTCGATAATCAAAGGGCGAATTGCTTTGTGAGATATTTTCGGTGGTAGGCTTTATGCGTATACGAAACTATTTCTGTGTACGCGTAAAGTTCTCTCCGATCGACGATAATTTTAAAGTCAAAGTCAGAGTCAAAGTCAAAGTCAAACGTTTATTTGTTCAAAAAGTAGGTAATGTTACAACAGGTGTTATGTCACAATTTAGAGGATCTCCACTTTTTGCCGATTAAACGGCGTACAAATTTTAAATTGAGATTGTATCTCCTTAACTACCTACCTAATTATGTTTATACTACAATGTCATATTGCTTATTGAATTTACCCTTTGAATATTGTGAAATAACCTATCTGTATTTCAATGAATTGTTATTCGTCAAGCGATCGTAGCCTCCGCTAGGACTACTATCAGCAAAAATACAAATCTTAGAAATAATAAGTATATGAGATGTTCGTTGTCTAATACAAATAACACAAGCAGCTTTAGTTGTTTAATTGGGGACCAGAGATGCAATTTTTGAATCTCACCGGGTGACTAAAGGTCACCAAAATGACAGTTTTGCGGGTGGTAGGACTTTGTGCAAGGTCCGTCCGGATTGCTACCACCGTCTTGCTCGCTAATCCTGCCGCTAAGCAGCAGTGCTTGCACTGTTGTGTTTCGCCGTGGAGAGTACAACAGCCGGTGCAATTACTAGCACAAGAGGTATTCCATCGAAGCCCTCTGGGTTGGCAACGCATCTGTAATCCCTTTGGTGTTTCGGGTGTCTATTGGCGGTGGTGATCACATATCGTCAGGTAACCCACTTGCAAAAAAAAGTTTTCATAGAGATTCGACCATTTTGGTGAGCTTTAGTCACCTGGTGAGATTCAAAAATTGCACGTCTGGTCACTGTCAGTGTAAACTGTCCCAAGATTGATTTCACTACGCATGACTCAAACTAGTAATTATCCGTGAATCATTAGCAAGCCTAGCTCTAATTAAAAAAGTAATGTCTGTATTTGAATCTCAGAAGTATAAAATCTGGCTCAGCCCGAGCCATAAAGCCTGGCATCTAGACTGGAGCACCGTTTTATAGTCAGCTGTCGCAAGCAAGTGCGAGCTTAACTATTTATGGTCCTAATATTGTGATTAATTCCACTCAGGACGTGTGTTACCATAGAATATGGAATGATCTAGAAAATGAATAAAATATTGTATAAATTACATTTCTACTGACTCGCCTCAGCTTCGTACGGGTATAATCGGAATCTAATAACACCTAAAAACTTCCGTAAAAAATTTCTAAATAATAAATAAATAAAATAAATAAATATTTTAGGACAATTAACACCAATTGACCTAGTCCCAAAGTAAGCAACTGAAACTGCTTGTGTTATAGGTACTACACAACGGATATACATACTTACGTAGAAAAATTTATACTTAAATACATATAACATCCAAGACTCTGAACACGGTCACAGTGACAGTGAAAACTGTATCAAAATCCATTGCGTGGTTTAGGAGGAGAAGGCAACCGGACATAATAAATAATATACTATTTTAAGACAGATAGGAAAACATATAGAGACTTTACTTTATACTATGTAAAAATGAGCTTATCGTATCGTATCCCATTGCTGAGCAAAGACCTCCCTCAACACTTGAAATAAAACAAATAATAACTAATTATAATTTGAATAATTATAATGTAATCTAATGCAATGTTATTTTAATAAGTGCTATGATCTCCGTTGGCGAAATAAAAGCGTATTGCATTGTAAAACCATTTGAACGGTTTGTTTCGCGTCCACTATAACAAATTATGAGTCCTTTTCATCAAACTATGCCAATGATAATTGGGTGACAATGACAATTCAGTGGACATTACGTATTCACTATTGAAGCCCGGCAATACAAAAACTCTTCGAGTTAGACATGCATGTCGAATTGTCGTTGTCAAATGTCACCTGTCACCTTGCAGCAATTTAATGTCTACAAGTCTCGAAAGTATAAGAAATATACTCGTAATTACTAAAATAGTATAAACTATTACCAAAATGTATACTTTATTATTATCGCAAAGGCAAATAACTGATGACTATGCCGCAAGTGGCCAGGATTTAGTGACTAAATATTATTTTTTACTAGTAGAGACTAGATTGACTTTTCTTCCTATACATTTTTAAAATTTTCTATTTTAGTCAATTTAGTCTTTGCATTAAAAAAAGAGTATTATAGTTAAAATTGTAATGACAACACAATGAAAAATTAGGGCAATGGCAGGACTTGAACCTGCAACATCAGCATTCCGTGCCTTGCATTTGCCAGTTTCGCCACACTGCCTCTGCCATACCCTGCGAATATTTCAATGTGCTTCGTCTTACGGTCATTACATTATTGATTTAAGGGTACAACTACCCTCGGTGTCATCTATATGAAACTTTTTAACAAGTTATCATATTCAACTAGGTACCTTTACAGCTACCGACAGCTGACGAGAGATGGCGCCGTTGTTGTCATTACAATTGTAATTTAATAATTTGAATGTTAAAAACATTTAAAAAATAAAACCGAAAGAAATTTCGGTTACAAAAATTAGTATTATACTCGTAGTTGCGCTAGCTGTAACTCTGCTTTAAATATGTATAATAAATATTATGTATAATCCAAATACACGCTCTGTAAGATGCAAAATTTATATGTAATGGGGTTCCATACCAAAAAAGGAATTATTCCGGTGCAACTACGTCCGTGCGTCCGTCTGTCCATCTGTCTGCTTTACACAGCGGTATATTTTATGAACTACACTAGCATCTACATGTTTTGTACCATACATAGGTTAGAGCGGCAAAGTTGCACAAATAATAATAATAATTAATAGATTCAGAAGGCGGTACACATTGAATAAATAGTCAGTAGGTTTCACTCTGCAATCCTTTCTACCGGAAGCTTCAGCCCTGTTTCACTATTTTTAGCACCACATTGGATTTAGTATTTTAATTTAAATTATATTGTTTTAATTATTAATTTCTAGCGACCCGTCTTAGCTTTGCACAAGTACAATTGGAATAAAATGCACATAATAACCTTCCCTATATAAATCTCAATTTTTTTTTATACAACATAGGAAGGCAAACAAGCAAGTGGGTCACCTGATGGTAAGTGATCACCACCGCCTATAGACACCTGCAACAACAAAGAGAGTGCAGATGCGTTGCTAACCCAGAGGGCTAAGATGGAATACCTCTTGTGCCAGTAATTACACCGGCTGTCTTGCTCTTCACGCCGGAACACGACAGTGCAAGCACTGCTGCTTAGCGGTAGGATTAGCGAGCAAGATGGTGGTAGCGATCCGGACGGACCTTGCACAAGGTCCTGCCACCCGCAAATGACAGCGAAAACCGTATCCTTGGGTTAGAAGTTGTTTGGAAATGATCCCGATTTGTATTGGCGATCCCTGGCTCCAAAGATTGTACACCTGCTGTGTTAAATTGTAAACTTTTTAAATATTTGAGATGTAAAATAACATTGTAATTTTGATTGAAATTCTCATCAGAGGTTTTTCCGAACCGGTGGTAAATTTTTTGACACTGTAAGCCTAATCTGAATAAAATATTTTGACTTTTGACTTTTTTTGAGAAGGAGAAGGCGGCCGAACATACACTATAAATTTAGGACAAGCAAGAACGAATAGCGACTTAACTTTATAATATTTAAAGATTATTAAAACCCGACCTACATGATTTGTAAGAAGATATGAATTAATAATAAATTATTTATTTACAAATAATTATTTAAGTAAAGGTAACCTAACTAAAGAACAAAGAGAGTTGATATCAACGACTACACTGCATCATATAAAAGAAACAAAAGTTTGAAATTCGATCGAAACTCTCCGGTACTCCCAAGCATGTAGCAGTGTGCGTATCTCAACTGTCGTTATACAACAAGAATTTGAAGAGATCCAACAAGAATTTGCGGGTGGTAGGACTTTGTGCAAGGTCCGCTCGGATCGCTACCACCGTCTTGCTAAGCAGCAGTGCTTGCACTGTTGTGTTCCGGCGTGGAAAGCAAGACAGCCGGCGCAATTACTGGCACAAGAGGTATTTCATCTTAGCCCTCGGGGTTGGCAACGCATCTTCATTCCCCTTGGTATTGGGGATGTCTATAGGCGGTGGTGAGTACTTCACATCACGTGACCCCCTTGCTTGTTTTCCTTCCTATTTTATAAAGAAAAGATATCGTAGGAAATAACATTGGAAGTACATTGTCCTAAACAAATGTGCTTAAGTTACAGCCAATTCTCGATCACTCGTAATACTATGATTGCCTTTTATTTTACTGTAAAGGAAACGAGCCAGTAATTGTGTAATGGCGAAGGTAGCCCAAGGCCCGGTAGTGCGTCGCCCACGAGTTATACCATTTCATCACACAAATCAGAATCATGTACGCCAATTAATTGGTTAATGTATTGTTAGCTTATTAGACTGTTTCCTTATTAATTAACACCATTCCATTTACACCCCAAACTACCCTATTGTGACGTCATCGCGACAAAAGTCCGGGGTCTACTTATTACAACTTTTAAGTTATTACTAGCGGACGCGCGCGACTTCGTTCACGTAAAACTAGTAGGCTATGTCCGTCAGGGATAGTGTAGCTTTCTATCTGTGTAAGAATTTTTGAAATCGGTTTAGTAGTTCCAGAGATTACCCCCTACATACAAAAAAACTAACAAACAAAGAAAGTTTACCTCTTTATTATATTAGTGTAAATAGGAACAACTAGCTGCTTTACCTAAGGACAGCTGTAACTGTAGACACTCTCTCAATCTTAAAGCTCATCTCGTCTCACTTGAGCAATCGATATGCTTCTCTATTACCTGCCTTCTCTGACCTCTTGAAGGCAGGGAATAGAGAAACAAGGGGATTACTAGGACCATGAGAGAGTATAGCTTTAAGATGTAGAGAGTGTCCACAAATGCAGCTGTCCATAGGTAGGGCAGTTGCCCCTATTTAGCACATAAGATACAGCCGATATGCTTGTCTATTCCCTGCCTTCTCTGGCCTCTTGAAGGCAGGGAATAGAGAAACAATGAGATTACTGGGACCATGAGAGAGTATAGCTTTAAGATTTAGAGAGTGTCCACAAATGCAGCTGTCTCCAGGTAGGGCAGCTGCCACTATTTAGCACATAGAAAAGGTTTCCATGAGTGATTGACAGACAATTCACAGTCTAAAAACTTGTACAGTCAGCGTCAAATATACCAGAGCGGGCAAGGTGTCAAAAATATCTGAACTCGACTCTATTGTCAAATACGCTCGGGCGTGTTCAGATATTTTTGACCACCTTGCCCGCTTTGGTATATTTGATGCTGACTGTACATAGAGACTTGAAATTTGGAACGTGTGTTCATTATGAGTTCATTAAGAGAGCTAAAATGGGGTGGAAGTTACGTCATCTACGCGAACGAAGTCACACGGAAAAGCTAGTATTTAGCATATAGACGAACTAAAAGCTCGTCAGGCGTGAATCCAGCCCTCAAGGTCACGGTCACCTGAAAACCAATCAAGTACGAGTCGGATTACGAACTCTCTCACAAGCAATGCATTCCTACAATCTCAATTAGAGTTGTGTGAGCATGACCACAGTACCCACGACGGTACTTTCTTCGGACTATTTTTGACTTGTCAAAATGTGCGATATAGTTTTAGCACATGTTCAAAACAATGCTAATGTTTATACCTACTCAAGCGAGTTTATAAGTACTTGGAGTCACTTAGCTGTCATTAAAAAATTACAATGCCATTGTATTTGTTTTCTCTTTGTTGCTTGTGCGACTGCCATAATATATCACTCTCACTTGCTCACACTGGACGTCAGTAATAAGTTATATGGCTTAAGCTATCCACATAAGTACTACGGAGTAAAAATGTGATAATGCCTAAAACTACCGTGAGACTCGGACATTAATAAAACGGATCACTCACGTATTTTTACGTCGAGAAATGCCCGACATGTTTCGGACCAGCCCGTGGTTCTTAATCATGAGCCACCGCGGCGGTGGCGCGACGACTACCGCCGCGGGGGCTCCATTATTAAGGACCACGGACTGGTCCGAAACATGTCGGGCATTTCTCGATGTAAAAATACGTGAGTGATCCGTTTTATTAATATGTGATAATGCGTTTGTTTGACTCTTTGGTACCTAAGTCTTTAATATTGGTGAAGTTTGGTCAAAAGAGAGCTTAATAAATATTTTAGAACAATCCTTTCTATTAAATTATTTAAACCCCAAAAAACAGTTAATTTCGTGGTGAACATGAGCAACTAGAAAATGTTAAACTAATTTTTAGGCGAAAAAGAAAACTAAATACTGTTCAAGCGTCCCGCCACGGCTTCGCTAGGGTTAAATTAGGATGTACACAAAAACCTTCAGTACAAAAACCCTAAAATGACAATGAAAACCGTATCAAAGTCCATTGCGTGGTTTAGGAGTAAACGCCGAAGATACGATGATCACAGGCAGGAACGGATAGCGACTTTGTTTTATACTACGTAATAATAAAAAGGATGATTTTTTTATACAACATAGGAAGGAAAACAAGCAAGTGGGTCACCTGATGGTAAGTGAAAAAGCGCCTATAGACACCTGCAACAACAAAGAGAATGCAGATGCGTTGCCAACCCAGAGGGCTAAGATGGAATACCTCTTGTGCCAGTAATTACACCGGCTGTCTTGCTCTCCACGCCGGAACACAACAGTGCAAGCACTGCTGCTTAGCGGCAGGATTAGCGAGCAAGATGGTGGTAGCGATCCGGACGGACCTTGCACAACTACCACCCGCAAAATTAAGTCGTTAAAATTAAATCGTCTAAAAATCTGTTTGATAGAGCTTTGTTTGGTATGATGAATAATTTCTATGAGCCCAATAGGACATTTTAAAATTAAAAGAATAACGTGAAATAAAAAGTTAACAAACGTAATTAAGATGTACCGTTTTACTATTTGACCTCGCAATGTAAAAGGGTGCCACAATTTCATTATGAACATAATGTAAACAAATTTAATCGTGATGTTGCAAAGTTGCCAAATTATAGAGAACTAAAATGTTCCTAATTCGTAAGAATACAGCGCAGGAGTTTTCTATTAACAAATGCGGTTTTAGGACTGTGTTACATTACAGTGAAGCGTAAAATAAATTAAGTAAAACCAGAGTGTCTGAACAAAATGGCATTCTTTTAGCGTTAACGTTTGTAGAAACGATGGATTGTACCGGTTTGACATTGACGATTGACACATTTCTAACCGACTTATAAAAAAGAGGAGGTTCTCAGTTCGTTCGTCGGAATCTTTTTTTTTCGGTGTTCCCCGATTACTCGAAGATGGCTGGATCAATCTGGAAAATTCTTTTTTGTTACCTTACAACATTTAAGACATATTTTTAAAGGGTTCGAAGGTGTTCCTATTTACATATAGCATTTTTGGATTTTTGATTATAGGGCTCGTTTTTTTTTGTAATATTTTGTAAAAACATACTTAACTCTGGATTGTTTGACTTGATACTCGTTGTACACTGCTGCATGTCACGTGAGTCGGTACCGAAGAGTTTCGTTCGAATTTTAAAATTTTTGTTTTGTCTTGTATTGTGGTATCGAATACCTCAACTCTTGTTCCCCATCTTTATTTTCTAAAATAGAAAGGCAAACAAGCAATTGGGTTACCTGATGGCAAGTGATCACCACCGCCAACACCAAGAGATTGCAGACGCGTTACCAACCTAGAGGGCTACGATGGAATACCTCTTGTGCCAGTAATTGCACTGGCTGTCTTGTTCTCCACGCCGGAACACAACAGTGCAAGTACTTTTTTTTAATATAAAACTATCTTGAGACTCGGACATATTCATACAAACGTATCACTCACTCATTTTAAAGTCAAGAATTACCCGACATGTTTTGTGACATGACTGGTCCGAAACATGTCGGGTAATTCTCGACTTTAAAGTGCAAGTACTGCTGCTCAACGGCAAATCTTGGTTCCTTTGTCATATATCCTTCAGTCTCCCGCTCCGCCCATCACCCAGTGCTGTCCCCGGAGCGGCATTCCGCGCTGACCGCAGCCACACGCTCGGAAATTAATCACAATTATGCGACAGCAGCAGAATGGAGGACATTCGCACTTGTGTCGCTTGCGCAATGCGAGCTGAGTGTTCTTCCTGGTGGCCGAAACTGTAAGCCTGTAAGTATGATATAAAATAGGCTGTAATGATATAAAATTTAAATCTATTGTCAAGAAGACAATGATTTCTCGGGCGTATTAAAATCAATGACTATACTCGTATCTTGGGACAGGGATTATTGAAAATGATGCCGTCTTACATTGGTGCTTGTGGCTCCAAATTATGTACACCTACTGTGTTAAATACTTAAGATGAAAAAATGTAATTTTTTTATGAAATAGGAAGACAAACAAGCAAGTGGGTCACCTGATGGTAAGTGATCACCACCGCCTATAGACACCCGCAACACCAAGAAGATTGCAGATGCGTTGTCAACCCAGAGGGCTTAGATGGAATACCTCTTGTGCTAGTAATTACACCGGCTGATTTTTTTTTATTACACCGTTGAGTTTCTTGCCGGTATCTTCTCATCAGAGCTGTTTTCCGAATCGGTGGTAAATTTTCTGACATTCATAAGTGCACTGTACCAATTTGCAAAACTATGCGAAAATTGTCCTCTGATTGCTCATTCGGGGAAAAATTATAAAATTGTTGTGTGCCATAGTATTTTGTTCTTTCTTGACGCTAAAACTGCTAAACGGATTTGGATGAATTTTCGAATGGAAATAGTGTCTACCCTGGCTTACCACTTAGGCTACTTTTTACCCCAAATAAAAGTCACTCAGGCGAAGCTGCGTGTATAAGCTAGTAAGACTATATTTTCTATTTCTAACCAAAAAAACGACATCTAAAACTTTACTAAAGAGGTAGTAAATAAAGGGGTTTGATGGGCCGTGCATTGTTCGAGTAGGAAGGAGATGGTATCGTCCGTGATATATGTGGAGACAGCAGATGCGCCGGCTAGGGGGTCTACTAGCCACCGAAACAGTTTAAGTAAGTAAGTAAGTAAACACTTTATTGTAAACTAGCGATCCGGCTTTGCACGGGTATAGTCGACCAAGAAATTGCTTGACCACTTTTCGATCCGGTTACAAAGGGATAATGTTCAAAAGTTGTCAAGCAATTACTTGGTCGACTATACAATTCGGATGTACATTCAAATTAAATTTAAAATGCTAAATAATGAATGACAACACAAAGAAAAATTAGGGTAATGGCAGGATTCGAACCTGCAATATCAGCATTCCGTGCCTAGCGTATTCCAGTTTCCGCCACATTACCGCTGCCATACCCTGCGAAAAGAAAAAAACAATAATGTAATGACCGTAAAGACGAAACACATTGAAAAATTAGCAGGGTATGGCAGCGGTAATGTGGCGGAAACTGGACGGAACAAATCGCAATGAAAATCTATTCTTACTGTGTTTGTTTGTTTATAGAAACTTTATTGCACAAGAAATAAAATGTATGAAAGACAGACTTAATGCCTTATCAGAAAAATAATCACAATTAAGAAGACTACTACATACATAGAGAATTACACATAATACAATACATAGGTGTACACAAATTTATAAATATGTACACTATACATGAAATAAATAAACAATTATACAAACAAACTATCCAGGAGAAAGCTACGAAGAGTTCGGCTTAGAAAGATGATGACGATCTTCTGGACAGAGAGTTTGTTACGGGGGTTGTGTTCTGGTGAGCATAATTTTTCTAGAAGTTATTCCAATGGGCTTGGGCAGAGCCACTTGTAAAATATCGCCAATGTTATTCAGTCAGGTCCTCCTAAAACCATTGTTGTATTGGCCATGTTCCTCTGCCTAACCCATTTGCAATACAAGTCGTGAGCAGCTGGTGTTTCCACGCATTGACCTACATATTAAGGTGAATCATACAAGGCAGCGTGTTCCGTATATTCTAATGAAAACCACTTTCGATCCGATCTCTCTTGCCCAGGAGGTGTGCATTGTTATCTTCGTATTACTATTACATTATACTATACTGCGTTATGTTATCTACACTTACTAGCGTGTCGGAGGATGGGAGTACACTCAGCACTAAAAAACGCACGGAAACTTTAAAATAAAGGATCGGTGTAGTTCATTAACAGATGTGAGGATGATACATTAAATCTTGGTAACTTTTAACGTTCTTAATATTTACCTTTCCAATGTGATTTACCACTTTCTGTCCCCTAAACATCGTTTATCGTGTTAATTCCAAATCGTCAAGTATTAAAATAATCAAAAAAGAAAATACAGGATTGTTTGCAATCACTTACTCTACCCCCAGTATATGTTTTTGTAGAGTTTTGGACCACCCCGTATAGCAAATCCAAGCTTCAAATGGAAGTGGTGATTTATAATTTGTTGCTTCGTAAAGTTACATTCCAATAATTAACAATATTTTGATAGTAAAGTCGGTGGCTACTTTATCCTGCTCAGTGCATCACCGCCTTTAATTCAGGTTGCACCTCCATTGGTCCATTGGATGATATAATATTGCTCTAACGCGGATATTGCTAGATAATGCCATGTTCTACTTATGCAGGGCTGCCGTTTTCATAACAATAAAATACTCTTTACACGCACATCATGACTTAGGACCCTTGCTTTTTCTATACAACATAGAAGGCAAACGAACAAATGGGTCACCTGATGGTAAGTGATCACTACCGCCCATAAATACCTGCAACACCTAGGAGATTGCAGATGCGTTGCCAACCCAGAGGACTAAGATAGAATACCTCTTGTGCCAGTAATTGCACCGGCTGTCTTGCACTCCACACCGGAACACAACTGCGCAAGCACTGCTGCTCAAGAACCAGTGACCCCATCAATATTTTGAAGATTTATCCTCGTAGACTGACTTAGATTAAGTGAGGTAAACAGTTGTTTATGAGGTACAAATTACAGATGTACATGGTACTTCCAGTTTCTTAATAGCTATCGGCCATCTTCGTGATCCTAAGAAACATGAGTGACAAATATACTGTTAGAAGCAAGAGCGAGTGAGATGTACGAAGATTGCTGAAAGCCATTATGAAAATAGAAGCACTGTACAGTTAGCCAATCTAAACTTTGAGCCGCTGTAGAACCTTGTTGTAGCAACAACAACAATAAACTACTCTTTATTGCTTTACCACGGAACCTGTGAATATGTGTCATCACCGCAAACCTTGATTTTAAACCCTGATACTGACTCTACCGCTCCGATGTAACCATAAGGCCCAATTTCATAAACGCGACAGGCACCAGGTGACAGGGATAATTCGGTATACATTGCTTGTCCACTATGATGTTAAGTCTGTAAGTTGGTAGCGTTACTGGTCGACACAGTAAAGTACAGTCACTGTCACCTATCGCCTGTCGCGTTTATGAAATTGGGCCCTGAGCTTCCAATACCGACATTTCTAGTTTGGCCAATCCAGGGACCCCGGTATTGTGCATACCAAAAATTCCGGTATATTCCTATACCCTAGAGGTAACCCTGCCACTGCCAGCCCTACATTTATTCGCCAAAGCTCAATGCTTGCCCGTTAATGATAAAGCTGTAATCGGAGCGTAGGCGGGATTGTTTTATGAATTTCACTTGGTTTCCAGTTATTCTGTTCTACGGAAATTGTATTAGTTTCGTCGTGTTTCTTATCCATCGTTCGATTAATTAAGATACTGGTTACTTTTGTTCATCCGCTAAAGAACGGTTACAGATTCGTCTTATCCTACTTTTTACTAATCCTCTGAAAGTTTGTGTGTGACATATTTTTTTGTTCCTTCTTCATGCTAAAATGGCTTAACGGATTTGGATGAAATTTAAAACGAAGATAGCTTTTACACTGGATTAACACATAGAGTACTTTTTATTCCATAAAAATGTATAGTTCCTGCGGGATAGCGATAAAGGAATACGCTAGCAACAGCTAGTGTTACTATACTAGTATGCTGTTGAGTTTTGTTAAGTATAGATTCATCATCAGCCTATATTCGTCCACTGCTGGACATAGGCCTCTCCCATGGCACGCCACTGAGCACGATCCTCGGCCACTCTCATCCAGCTCTTGCCAGCCGCCTTGCGAAGATCATCGCTCCACCGAGTCTGAGGACGTCCCACGCTACGTTTGCCGATCCGTGGTCTCCACTCAAGAACTCGTCTACCCCAACGGTTATCGGTTCTTCGGGTTATATGGCCGGCCCAAGCGGCCGGTCGGCATAAGTATAGATTACGAGATACATTTGTGTATAAAAAAAATTATTTGAATAAAATCTGTTATCTCATATAAAGCGCTTTTAAAAGCAAACTTACATAACATACCTATACCTAACGGGATCAACTCAGTCCCAAAAACATTATTCTCAGCACAGTTATCTTATGCTCATAGTTCTTTAAATATTTACCTACTACAGTTCATACAACAATTTAATTAATTACATAGAAAGAAAGAAAAAAGATTTATTTTGTTTAAAACCGTTCAACAAAATACGGGCAGAGTACAAAACAGAAACATTATGTTAAACAGTATCAAAAAGGGCTCCACTCAGCATACTGCCTGGGTAAACCAAGACGCTGATTTTCAGTGGGACCCTTGTGATTCCGAACACTAAACTAAAAACTAGCATCTAACAACATTAATTACAAGAATTTCTTAATAGAGCCTACACAGATGTCGAACAGTAATGCGCGTAATTCTTCGCAAGCAAACATCCACTGTTACTTTGTAGCCAAGAATTCCTAAAAGCCTTCGTGCCACATGTTTAACTCTTTCCACCGCATTACACACTAACATCATTAAACGCGCGATCCAATCGGACAGGCGAATCGAAAGCGAGGATCACGCGACACTCGTGCGCATATCACTATTAATAGCCTTGCAAACTTACTCAATACAACCAAAAAAGAGCATGACTCCTTTCTGCTACTCCAAATAAGAAGCAATTTGCAACGGCTTTAAGTTTTTCACGGGTATAATGGTTGCAAATTTATTTTGAACCTAAAGGATTAATTTCCTTTGCCCTGTTTTTAAAGGGATAGTGGTGAAGTTCGTCTGTGCTTGGCTTTGACACCAGCAGATGTGTGTGGTGGTAAGGTACACGTTCCTGTGACGTGTATATTTATCGGCGCCGGCGCAGCGCGTCCGAACACGGCCACTTCGCGCGAATATGACCTAGATGTAGGACGTGCGGGCTGTACGAACCGAATTTGACAAATACAGCCTCCAAAAAAAAACCGACCTAGTGCGAGTCGGACTCGCGCACCGAGGGTTCCGTCATCAACAACATCTAGTACTTATCGAATTTTGGGTTTGTAAGACCAAAAAATTTTTTTTTATATTAGCTACAAATTTACGGTTTTCAGTTTTATTATTTTGTTTGTGCTGTGAGACCTTGCTTCTTGGCAAATTTCATAGTTCTAGGTCAACGGAAAGTACCCCATAGGTTTTTGAGTGCCTTGGGAATGTATGAAACAAACGGCCGTATCTTTTTATTGCGTTGACTTAGAAGTTCGATTTTTTCACGGCTCTAAGGGACTGCAGACTTGAGTATTGGATATTAATTTCAACTCAATACCTCCACGCGTTCTTGAGAAAAATGGTCTTGACAGCCAGACAGACAGACTGACAACAAAATGATCCTATAAGGGTTCCGTTTTTCCTTTTGAGGTGCGGAACCCTAAAAACTAAGACTACAGGTAACCATGTGTCTGATATTTTATCAAGAGAGAGATTATGGATAAGATGTTTATTCACTTAACTTTAAATTTTTCATTTTTTCAAATTCAGTGGATATAAATGTATCAGAGCAGGATGTTACACAACTCATGGCTTTGTTAATTTGATCGCCTTTTTGGCACTTCTCTTATGGAACTCCACTGCAGCTTCGATTTTGATAATACTTAAATCTTAATCCCAAAGCAATCTGCCGTCTTATCATAAATACTACTAAAAGTTTGAATGTCAATAGTAGCTGCTTAAAATATCAGTTGGTTTATCAAACGAGAAGTCTCAAAGCTAGTCAGATACTTGGGGTACCCAATCTATCAGTTTGCAACTAACTTTTGTAGGGGAAAAAGAATAGCTTATAGCTTGTAGAAATATTCTCTGAATTCGTCTTTATAGTCCAGCACTCTAGCTGTTGGCGATCACGAGCCCCGTGTTCTCTTATTAACGCTACAGGGGCGATATATCACGCCGCTCATACGGCGATGCCGTCGCCATAAGCGCTGTTATAGCTTTCAGAGCTGTTGTAGCGTTCACAGCGATATCGCACAATGAACAGGAAGCGAGATTTGCTCCTGATAGGTGCTCTAAGAAGGCTCACGGAAGGGTCTTATAGCGGCACTGTATGCTTCGACGTAGCATGTTGCAAGTTACTGTGCAGTAATCGATTAGTTAATACTGTATGAAGTAGCTTTTTGCACATATTTATTACATTATCGGGACTTTAGCGCGATAAAAATATAGCTTTTAGTAGCTTTTTGATTTTGGGGGATGTTTGCATTGTTTTTTTCACAGATTTAATCTTTTTGCGAAGTGTTTGAAGGGATGTTTATGGGTCGAATGTCCCCAAATATAAATAAAACTATGATACCAATTGTTGCTTGTGTTGATTGACAAACATTGATTGGGTTGCTTGACAAACTAGAACACATGCTGTTTTAGAGAAGTTTTGCTCTGTTAGGTTTCTACGCGCATGAAAATTCAAAATATTTACTTCCAGACTTTTTTTTTGAGTCCTCGTGTTCATCGGATTCATTACGCTAGTCTTGTCCCAGTTAAAAAAAGTTATTTGAAAACTTTGCCTCATCAGTTGCATTGAACTAAAAATCATGAACGACCAGATAAACGAAATTATGATAAAAATATCGCCCAGGAAACTAGCAAGGTTCAAACTTCACGGAAGTGATTTATATAGTCCGATCGCGATATATCTGAGATCGTGCGCGCGCGCCGGCCCTTTACAGGCTGATTGTGTGGTCACCCGATGAGCTATAGGCGTTTAGCGCACTTTTAACGAGACCCGAGGTGGCTGTAATTTGTACCTGTCCTTGTTGATTTTAGAAAGATTTTTATTTATTATCTAACAAAGTATTACGCAGTTACATTGTTGTGAAATAAGTCACAACATTTGTATTGTCAGATTTATGCGTATGGATAATGAATGGCACGATTTTCATTTGTTTTTTGAAATTACAAATTTTTTTTACTCGATACTCTTTCACTATATAATATTTTTCTACCAGTCGACCGCGGGTCGTCCCTAGAGGAGCTGGGGCTGGATGAAATCTTATGCCTGCAAATGTAGACACTGATCGGACTGTACAGTAAGGGAAATATATTCACGTACCACCTTAGAACCCTATTGCAATGACGCGACGTGTTAAACGCCAGGCTATGTCATACAAATGTCATGCGTATGTCTCTTCAACTAGGTTCTACGGTGGTACGCGTTTCAATTTCCTTGACTGTAAGTA
The DNA here is from genome assembly GCA_963691745.1 of Ditula angustiorana. Classification (NCBI taxonomy): domain Eukaryota; kingdom Metazoa; phylum Arthropoda; class Insecta; order Lepidoptera; family Tortricidae; genus Ditula; species Ditula angustiorana. The sequence continues at coordinate 10,842,669 of OY829485.1, forward strand.
CACCACGTTGTGATGGAATTTACTTTCATCAAACCAACGGGCCCATTGCAAGATTTTGTGAACCCCACAGTTCGAGTGCTCACCAAAAAGGAACGAAATTTTAATTTAAAGTAAATATAACGCATTTCTCACAATTGTCTACCTTACTCGTATTGATTTGATTCCTTGCCTTTTTCATCTGTATTTTTATGTGATGCACAATAAAGGATATTTGTTGTTGTTGTTGCAGCAAATAGCAACAATAACCTTTCGCTTGTCCCCCAACTAAGAATTTACATACATACATACATACCTGCAGGACAATTCTTGCGTCAGGAGAGACGAAATCACACTCGTGGTATGCCAAAAAGGGCTGTCAGATCCATAGAAATAGTATAGCATAGAAGGAGTAATAAAATTGAAAGCAATATTTTATTATCTGATCTCTTCACTTTAAATGGCAATACAATGTGTCAAAAAGAGAAACCACATACTCTAAACTCCTCTTCAATTGACACCTTGTACACAACCAATAGACAAAATGGTCACCTTTGGCTATGGTAATGTTTACATTAAGGTAGTATAATCTACGTTTTTCTTATTAATTTACAGGTTTTACTACCTCGACGCACACAATAGTGAACATTTTGACAGTTTTGGCTATGTATACTTGACAAGTACTGAGGCTATAAGGTCAGATCCCTTAAAAATCTGCCAGTTTTTGACATATATCGAATATGAGTTGAGTTTTGATCAACGACAGAATTCATCTCCATACGACAAAATAAATGTACTAGCCAGTTCTTGCCTACCGTCAATTCGAATGCAGAACCAATTATCAACTACACAGCATCGTCCTCCTGGTCAGTAACTCAACCTACCAATACTTAGTTCTAGTACACTCAAGTAATTCATGGCCTTAAACCGCACACACGTTCCTAAGATAAATTCACATCATTATGAGTATACGCGAAACAACTCCCGTTGCTAAATTGCAGTGTTCAATAAGGAACAAATTCCTGTATTAAAGGCCTATGGAACGTATTTAAAATTAATGGCAACCGATCTCGGACGATGTCGGGGAGTATTTCGCCGAGACATGTCTATTTGTATCTTGGTACTGTAGCTCGATATTGCTTCTATGTATCACACGACTACATGGATATAACTTTTCTTAACACAAGCAATATTGGCTTCAAGGATATTTGGTGAACTGCCCAAATTAGGGATTGTTGAAGCAAGCTTTGGAACTAATGCCAGAGGTTGTGCGTTTTCCGATGAATTTTAGACAGGCGGACGTACCTAATCGAAACATCAGCTATTCTTGGCAGCGACAGTACTCGCTAGCGACGGCGTAAACGATTTGTATGGAGGATTGTGCAGCGCCACCAGCGGTCACTTATAGAACTGGAAACCGCTAGTAAGGGTTGAACAGTAAATAACCCATCGAAATCTAAGCGCTAGCTACTAATGTTTTGTTGCTGTTGCCACAGAAAATCGGTACCACGAGTCACAAATTTGATGTCATCGAAAAATAGCGTATCGACTGTAGTTAACACTTTCACCGGCAAATTGGAGTGTGTTTACTCAATCCGTAGTAATAGAAATAAAATAAAAACCAAAATTGAAAACCCATGGCGTAGTCTAATTAGTCCCACCATCGCCGTCTAGGTCTGCCGGTGGCAGGTCGTCGCTTCGAGTTTGTCGGACTCAGTGGTTATTTTGGCCCACAACTCGTCTGGATACGGCAAACATGACCAGCCCAGTCCCACTTCAGTGGCCCTACCATGACTGGCCAAGTTAAGTTTATCTCTATCTGGGTCCTTTTCTTATGACACTAGTTAGACAGAGACACAGGGAGGGATTAAACTAAACCTGGGCTGTCATGTTAGGGCCGCAGCTTGTATACCTTTTGACTCACACCTAATGTTTGAGTAGTTGATTTACCGTACTTTACCATTTTAAGTGTTTACCATCAATGTGAATAGAACTCGCGATGATGGTAAGACTAAACAGAGACAGCACATGATATCAAATTAAAATATAATAAAACAGATAAGAATAAAACCACGAATAAAACGAGAAATATCTCAGCACACTGTTATACCGCTGCAGTAAAATGCACGTCTCAGGAACTAACTACTCGCTTTGTCTTCAGAAATAACTTTAACGATCCTTACATTGTGTTTGTACTTGCATCTTTAAATTACTAATGTTTTTAAGAGGATGTCATTGAATAAAATGTTTAGTAATAACTGAATTCTTATGAATTATTAATACATATACTTACCGCCTTATTCATAAAAAGTTAACAATCTTTTTAAGCTAACAAATTTTTTGTCCCTTTCATTTGAGGGTAAACGTCACAATGACAGATAAAGACATAAAACATGATAACTAACAACCGTTTACGAAGCATTTATGAATGGGGTTAGACTCTACCCGTACGAAAAAAATACTGAAGACTTTCTTAGAACATATACTTCGTTAATTATTCCCTCAGCATACAAACAGAAAAAGTAAGACGAAGTTGAGTTTTCTATTTATACTTGACAGACATAATTATGTCAGGCAAAAACAATTTGTGCTCTAGGGCACAAAAATTACATTAGGGCTAGAAATACTTCCTTTATCTTGAAATATCTTTACGTTCACAGAAAAGGCATATTTTGTGGCATATTAGTACGTATACTGTTCTCGTTCGTATTGAGCAAGTAGGGTGACCCGATAGTAAGCGATCACCGCCCATAGACACCCGCAACACCTAATGGATTGCAGATGCGTTGCCAACCCAGAGGGCTAAGATGGAATACCTCTTGTGACACTAATTGCACAGGCTGTCTTGCTCTCCACGCCGGAACACAACAGTGCAAGCACTGTTGCTTAGGGGCAGGATTAGCGAGCAAGATGGTGGTAGCGATCCGGACGGACCTTGCACAAGGTCCTACCACCCGCAAAACCTGCTTTCTGTGGAGCGGTAAAAGTTAAAGCGATATTGTTAAGCCACGCAATATTGTTTTGGTTCAATCGTCACAGAGCATACAGCAGCAAGGACACAGCCATTACTGTGACCTTAGATTTAATTATGTCCTTTAAATACTTCTGAGTACATCAGTTAGTCACCAAGTCCAATGGTCATTTGCCTTTCCTTTAATACTAGTGGAAACAGTTACGAGCAAATCACAAATAACGTACCTCAAGGCTGTTCTATTGGTGATTTATGTTTCATCTTCTTCACACGCTTACGACCAGTTGACTATTCATCATGGCCCGTCCAGCCGCGAGCCACAACAAACAGCCACCGACGGTCCTACCGTCTGCAATTAATTTAATAACCTGCAGGGAACGTATCGTATGGTAGTGGGTTCAATAACCAGTCCGGTATAGTTGTAGAGCATAGTTTTGGAACAGTAAGTCAAGGATTGAACTGGTACCGTTATTATAGTATTCTACCGTGACGCGGACCGGTTTAAAACTGTGATCGGTTACTAATATGAGCAATAGCCTGAAATTCTATTACAAAAACAAAGCTGGCGTGGGTCAGTTTGTATGCACCGTGTGTAGCTTGCACCGCAGTGGGGTTATGCCATTATTGACTTGAATTAGAGGAGTCTACGAGGGTGGTTTGAGAAGTAACTTGGTTTGATATGAAAAAATAATAATTTAGCGAATGTATATATTTTATTTTTTCACATACTCTCCCCGAAGTTCGACGTACTTGCCCCAATGTTTCTGCAACTTCTCGATGCCTTCACGAAAATGCGTTTCTTCAAGGCCCTTGAAATATGCGTTTACCTCCTGTATCACCTCTTCGTTGGAGTTTAATTTTTGCCCACACTAAAAATTTTTGAGTTTCGGGAATAGGTGATAGTCCGAAGGAACCAAATCCGGCGAATAATCGGAGTGAGGAAGCTGTTAAAATCGTAACTCCGCCAATTTTTGTGCAGCGACTCTACTTGAATTCACCGGAGCGCTGTCATGGCGAAACATCACTTTTTTCTTTGCCATACCTGGCCGTTTTTCCGCTATCGCCGCCTGTAATTGGTCTAAAAGTGATGCATATTATGCCCCAGTTATAGTTTTTTCTTTGCAAGGTAGTCAATTAAGAGGATTCCTTTTCGTCCCAAAAGACAGACGCCATCACCTATCCAGCAGACGGAATGACCTTGGCTTTTTTGGAGCTGGCTCACCACGACTAACCCATTGTCTGGACTGTTGTTTCGTCTCCGGGATATAGTGATGAATCCAGGTTTCATCGATTGTAACAAATCGGCGAATAAACTCTGTTGGATTTCTTTCAAACACCTACAGATTGTCAGCAGATGTTCGCATGCGAATACGCATTTGTCCTGGAGTGAGTAACCGCGGCACCCACATTGCACAAAGCTTTTTCATGTGCAATTCGTTGGGCAAAATAAAATGCACCCGCTCAGAAGGGATGCTTGTGGCTTTAGCTAATTCGTGTATCTTAAATCTTCTGTCGTTTGAAACAAATTCATGGATTTTATCAACGATTTCGTGTAAAACTGCCGTTTTTAGGGTTCCAGGACGAGGTGCACCTTCAATGCTTGTCCTGCCTCGCTCAAACTTATTTACCCAAAGTCGAGCTGCTTCGTAGGAAGGACACGAGTTACCCAACGTAGGTAAAATCCTTTCATGGATTTCTTTCGCAGTTTTACCTTCCAAAAAAAAAGAACTGAATTACACCTCGATTTCCAATTTTCTCCATTTTGCCGCTTTACTCCGATCACTTTTGTTTCAACTATTGTCAAATTTAAAATTCCCGCCGAAAATGACTTGACGCCACAAATAAATTATCTTAAGTAATTAAACTTTATGAATAAGCACAGAGATGCCACTAACGCCATCTATTCGTATGCGAAACAAGTTACTTCTCAAACCGCCCTCGTATTTACAATGCGATTAATTAGGAATTGTTTTAAAGTGCATTAGCACCAAGTGTAATGTGGGGATTTGCGATCAAATACAAGCCCTAATTTATTGATAGAAAACAGCGTTACCCTCTAAATATGACAAGGTTGTAGTAAAAGTATTGGTAGAAATGTCAAACCACTAGGTACCACAGTAACACAAATTAAATAATAACTTACCACGGTAAAACTTTTGGAGTATAAGTGTCTATTATCTATAATCGATTTATCTTAGTGTTTTCATCTGTGTTATGTGGCATAGATTCGGTGCGCGCGCGCAGTATGGCCGGCAACAACGTGACTAGCCACAGTTTCTATTAAAATACCTGCCGCTTCCAAGTCAGGACTACTCTCAATCAACTGCTCTGTATAAATATTTAACTTAAGTGGTTAATAATATTATAATGTGTAAAAGTACCTTTTAGGAAAGAATTTTAGGGCAATACTGAGTTGAAAGAAATATCATCCAATAGAGGCCCTATTTCAATAAACTAACATTTGTCAGGTGACAACGACAATTCAGACTAGGTACGTTGCGTATCCACTTTCAAGCTCGGCAATTTTTAAGGGTAATTCGCCACCATTTTCACCATTGCTCATTACCGTTCCTTAATTCATTTACGAAATACCTAAAGTTTAGCACCAATTTCTTTTAAAAGTATTATCAACTCTGAGTACAGCTTCTGTTCTTGCCTAAAATCCATGTTTGTAGATCTGTATTTCAACAATTTATGAAGGAACGGTAATGAACAACCGAACGGTAAAAACCTCTGAAGAATTACTGATGATTTCGCGGTAAGTAGCAAGGCAATTTGTTTCAGTTCGTCTTCAAGTAAGGCGTGTAAGCCATTGGCGTTGTCACATATCACCGGTCAGCTTGATGAAATAGTGGGGCTTGGTATTAAACTTTATTTAGAGTACAAGTAGAGTATCTGTTTGTTACCTCTATATTGTGTACTAGCGACAAAGCGGCTTTGTACGGGTCAATTCTTTTAGAAACATCTTCTTTTTATTTGCTTCTATATAAGCTGTTGTGCTGTAATGAGCCACTCAAAAAGCATGACAACTTCGATATTACACTCTTCTCTTTTGCCTTTTTTATCTTTACAAAGTATAAAGTAAAGTTCCGCCTCATAGTCCTTATATCTTCGGCCGCTTACTTTTTCTAAACCACGCAACGAATTTTGATACAGTGTTCAGTGTCATCATCATCATCATCATCGCATATCAGCCGGAAGACGCCCACTGCTGGGCATAGGTCTTCCCTAAGGATTTCCACGACGGTCGATCTTGTCTTGTGCTGCTCGTATCCACCGGTTTTCAACGATCCTCACCAGATCAACGGTCCACCTTGTGGGAGGCCTACCAATACTTCGTCTTCCGGTACGTGGTCTCCACTCGAGAACCTTTCCGCCCCAACGCCTTTCCTATACAGGTTGGGCCATTAAGATGGGTCAGTATGGATAAGTTTGAAACTATCAGACATACAAAAATCTGAACTGATGTCAAGGGTCTCTAAATGTAAGTGAAATTCGTATCAAAGTCTGTTGCGTAGTTTAGAAGATAAGAGGAAAGATTACAAGATTTGGTTAAAACTTCACATGTATGCAATCTTGCAAGTCAATTTTGGCTCACTTTTTGTGGTCGGATTGTTTCCAAAGGTGTGTGTATGTCGATTTACTTTTTCACTGTCATCTAGAGAATATTTTAAGGAAGGTTTTTATGTAAATTACGTCCTATTCGTATACGTGCGAAACCAGGGCGGGTCGCTAGTAATGAATGAATAAAAAATGTCCATTCTTTCCGTACCGTCTGGCAGATAATTTTCGCGCCAGCTCGTCCACTTACAATAATAACACGTTAGTAGGTAACGTATCTATCGCATCGCGTGGCAAGTTAATTGCGTATTAATTCTCCAATCCGGCCTGTTTAACTGTAATTATCGGCCGCTCTTACACGACTAGTGCCTTGGTCTATTTCTAGGCCGAATACGGTTTCGGCGCTCGTGGAGGCTTTCACTAGTTGCACTTGTAAAGAAACAGATGAATGCATGCGCTGTAAAAATCACAACATGCTTAGCTGTAGTCAAGTTACACGTAAATTAGCCTGATTTTTTATCAAAAGCATATTGACGACAGTTTATGATTACCTATTGATTGTGGAGTATATTACGCACGTATAAAAACTATAGTGCTACGACAACAAAATCAAAAACCACGTCAAGTGGCAATCGTCGTAGCTGCCTGTTTTTTACCCGACTGCCGCCTCGAAGGAGACTTATGTATTTCGGGTGTCTCAATGCAAGTGTATTTATATGCATTATTTATTTAGCACGCTCTGTTGCCTAAACCACTTGATGGATTTTAACAGATGAAACTGTTCATTGTGGGAGTGGCAATAGATTCATAAAATTTTGACATGACGTTTGAAAATTTTACGGATTAATACCGTATACTCGTATCTACAAGCGAATTCGTTTTATCTAAGCATGTGAATAGCCAGAAAGGTACCAAACTCAAATTAGGCAACCCGCTGCTTACCCCGAACTGACTTTAAGTTTCGGCCAACTGTAACCGAAACTGGAACTGAAATTAGATCTGATATCTAATTTAACCCATCACTAGCCACGCACGCCCCGCGTGTGTGAACTGCGTCTGGCCATTAGAGCCTTAATTATGGTTATTCTGTAAAAGTTTCACTTATAAGCTCCATACAGCTTTTACGTAATCTGTAAGCGGCTCATTAAGATTTGCAAACTACTTTGGACTTATTATCCACATAATTCTATACTCTGCTGCCAAAAGGGAAGTCTATAATAATAATGCTTATAAAAGTTCAATATATTCAATGCATTTTTTAACTATACTTTTTTTAACAAAAGTATCTCTATGGGATGATAGTGTTGAGATAATTATTATTGGAACTCATTATTTTGCTTCAACACACACACACAGCATATATATCACACAGACTCAACTACACACCACCACCATTAAAAACTAAACAACACGATCGACGCGCGTTTCGACTCTGTTAGATCCCGATGATGCCTCCTACAGAGGCGAAACGCGCGTCGATCGTGTTGTTTAGTGTTTAGTCGTGGTGGTGTGTAGTTGAGTTTGTGTGATATATGTTGGTTCGTGTGGAAGCGGAGGAGGGTGGGTTTTTACATGAACATATATATATGTCGCACAGACGCAGCTAACTTGCACGAGCACGACGCTGGTTTCGCAGAGTAGCAAGGTAATTTGTTCCAGATTGTTTTTAGGATGTTAACAAAATATGAAAAAATAACATATTCAAAACAAGAGCATCAAAACTTTCCCTACCCAATAAAACTTTTAAGGCAAACTGCAGGTGAAGCAGCTACGAAAAACTAACGTGCAATAAAATAAACAACATTGTTCTCTTTACGGTGTCGTGTTTGGAGCGTATCGAAAACTTTTCTTTGTCTTTTCTAGTTGTTTGTCTTCACTTGTCTTTGTTTGTCTTTTCAACTATGCAGCATTGATTGGTTGCATCTTGCGTGACGCTTAATGTACTCGTAATGTCAACTTGCAAAGTTTGAAGGACGCCGTAATAAAAATTGAGGGGAGTTTAATAGCGTTGTGAAATAGTAGTTTATAGGTGCACTTTTGTTTGGTTGGAAGAGTATAAGGTTTGAGAAAAAAAGAAAGGTAGAAATTTAAAATAGAGGCGACATAATTTTCATACGAAACAAGATATTAGGCTGCGGAGCATAGAAGTGTTAAATTGTGGCAGAGGAGCATAAACAATGTTATTTCGAAGGAAAAAGTAACTTTTAGAATTATATTCATTCCAATTGACCAAAGCAAAGGGTTTACTTTTAGTTCAAAAATAATGTGCATTAAAAATTGTAGAAATTGAAATAAAAGCGATTTAGTTGTGTACATTTATTATTAAACTGCTAACATATGACGTCACATGCAAGTACCTCTTTTGTATTTAGATAATTAGAGATTTCGTATAAAAAATATGTATATTTATAAAGTTATCGGGACTTTAATGCCATAAAAGTATATTGTTGATTTACCTCGACGTTTCGGCCATGCTTCAATGGCCGTGGTCACGAGTAGACCACGTTAACGTTATAAATATGTGTGAAAATCGCGAGAGTTTAAAACAATACTGAAAAGCTAATGAACAAGGATTTGTACAACCTACAAAATATGGGTATTAGGCCAAAGACGGCACTGAAGATAGACTTAAGTTTCGGAAGCCAAGACCTATTTCTTAAGTTTTTTACCATAATACAGTGATGCATCGAATTGGAACAACGCCGATCTCTACAAAAACAATTTAAATCAAATTACTAATCTATTACCTTCGCAACCAGTTGCTCATAGATCTGCTATACTAGGATGGCTATGGATTTATGTAGGCACCGCCGCGGGCGCCCATTGAGTTAGTGCCTGATTCACACTGCCCGCTTGTCCCGCGATTGTGTGCACTATGCTTAATGAGAGCAGGTAGCCGTATACAGTGTGTGGACGCAGTCTAATTTATTCGATATTTGAATGTTTAAAATCTTTTTATTAAAGCGTTTTTTTTTGGTTATCCATGTAGAGGCTGGCAAAGGTCTAAGACCATACAGCCATGGTTTATTAAAAAAAGGCTTTTTTGCATCTATCGTGCGGCAAATAGCGCCAGTGACGTCACGAGCGCAAGTATGTATAGAGCCAACACTAAATCGCGTTTTTAAATATTGTCAGCTTGTAACTAATTAGTCTAGTACCTATTAAAGTTTTCTTAGCATATTTTGGAATAAAAAAAGATTGTATTATCTTTGTAATTTTTGTAACTTTGTATCGCTGTAACTTATAAAATATTGTTTTTTTTTCTGCTTCTTTGGATATAAATATTATTTATTATTATTATATTTAATGGGTTCCTACGACAATTTTACACTTAATGTCATTCTATTTGCGAGTAGAATACCGTATTGTCGCAGACAAAAACCCGTACCACCATGTTCGTCCCTACCCATATTCTGTTTAAAAAAATAGCCCATTTTTTCAAACAGTTCAAACTGGAACATGCTTAATGCTTAATGTAAGCACAAATTATTTGAAGGTTTTCATATAAAATCCTTGAGCATCGTAGAACAATAGCACCCTGTGTTATTATATAAGGTTATGGGAGTGGTGCTAACGGTTGTGGGATTGAGATAGGAAAGTAAGAGTATACAGGTACTCGCACAATCTGCCTACCGTTATCAGGCGTCTTTGTTGCACGTGTACCGGTGGTTCATTAAAATATTATTTAGGTAATAGTACATTACACCCGAGGGTGGTGAAATAAAGAATGCCTCAGATCGCAGGAACTTGTCGAACGAGCCAAAGGTGACGGCGCTAAACATGCGACCTGAGGCTGTCTTTATCACCGCCCGAGGTGTGTAATACATAATTTTTCGTCTTCCCCTGCCCTGGCCAGGAAGTGGAAATTTCAGCTCGGGTAGCGGGCGGTAATTTGCTACTTACAGCCCGGAGTGACGTAAAAACACATAAAACGAAGTCACCAAAAAAATGGTTGCATTGCTTTTTTTTAACGAGCCAGTGGGTCACCTGATGGTGTGCAGAGGGCTAAGATAGAATATTTCTAGTGTCAGTAATTTCACCGGCTGTTTTGCTCATCACGCCGGAACACCACAGTCAAAGTCAAAGTCAAAATATCTCTATTCAGATTAGGCTTACAGGAAGCACAGAGGAATGTCATAAAATGTACAGTGTTCACAAGCAGTGCTGCTTAGCGCAAAAAGTGTACTTAATACTCGTATGAACAATTCTTGACATTTATTTCGTATGAAAATCGTGAAAAACAGCATCGCACGGTTCGCGTTCCACATTTAAAAACCCCGCATAATAAATGGAATCTCTTAATTTTGAATTTGGAACGTTCAAATCACGTGGAACCTCAGCGTGACACTTCTGTCATGCATGAGACAGACAATCCATCACCCGTGTTAACAGACTTACCAACATAGCAATACGCTCGTTGCATTTCTTATTGCAAAGAAATAGAGCTCAAAATTGCACAGATGACGATTCGGTTAAAATTGATGATAAATATGTTACCATGATAATTTTACTAGCTATCCCCGTTTTATGACCTTGACAATAAAGTCCAATTTTCTTTGATTGAAGTTCGTTTAAAGATTGTTGCGCGTATGCGGATTTTTTACGTCACACGCCCAAGGGTTGCCAGAACGGAAAATTGAGATATAACTTTATTTTTTAAGAATGTGATTGACGATTTAAGTGGGTGCATCGGGGGTGTAAATACCTCAACCGCTTATCTCGTTTGGTAATAAAGTATGGCACGGATTTCTGACGGTAGATATTACGCGATTTACGCGTAGAAGACGTTTTATGTCAAATCGTAGCACACGTACCACCGTAGAACCTAGTCGAAGAGACATACGCATGACATTTGTATGACATAGCCTGGCGTTTAATGCGGCGCGTCATTGCGATAGGGTTCTAAGTTGGTACGTGAATATATTTCCCCTACTGTACGCGAACTTATTCTTTAAAGCGATCTCTAATATTACGTAAGGTATGATTATTGCTTTTCTCGATAGTCTACTTGGATATCCAAGCATAGTTCACCTGATGGAACGACAGACTGATCACCATCACCCATAAATTAATAATTAATAATAATAAAAAAATATAAATATTTTGGGTCGATTAAACAACTTAAGCTGTTATGGTATCAGGCAACGGATATACTTATATCGCACGCCTAGAATTAAAGTGACCCATTTCTGAATAATACACGTCCCAAAATATCACCTTAAATAAAAGACATAGGGTTTAATTTTGAGAAATGTCATATTCAGAATTAAGTCGCTTTAATTCTAAGCGTGCGTAGAGAAACATATACTTAAATACATATAACATTCAAGACTCGGGTAGAAACATTCGTATTCATCATAAAAACATTTACCCCTCCCGGAATCGAAGCCGGAACCTCGAGCTTTGTAGTCAGGATCACTAACTTCTAGGCTATCAGGTCGGCTAAACCCCATTGGAATCAGCAACCCTAAGAGAATCGCTGATGCGTTGCCGACCTTTAGCCCTTCCTTTGGGTCCCACTCACCATATGAAACGCAGTAGCAAGCGACTAGTTTACACTGGCATTCTGTGAGAGTATGGTACTGCCCAGGTCGAGCCCGCATACATGTACCTACGATACAACTAACAGGTTATTACACGTTATTTGCGGATGGTAGGGCCTTGTGCAAGGTTCGTCCGGATCGCTACCACCATCTTGCTCGCTAATCCTGCCGCTAAGCAGCAGTGCTTGCACTGTTGTGTTCCGGCGTGGAGAGCAAGACAGCCTGTGCAATTACTGGCACAAGAGGTATTCCATCTTAGCCCTCTGAGTTGGCAACGCATCTGCAACCTCTTTGTTGTTGCGGGTGTCTATAGGCGGTGGTGATCACTTACCATCAGGTGACCCACTTGCTTGTTTTCCCCCCTATTTCAAAAAAAATAAGATACAGTGCGAGCATTTAATGATCATGCAGAAGGAACTAAATTTCACGTCATCCACTCAAAGGTTTACTGGGAGAAATCCCTTATAAGGATAAGTTCGCTTTTGTACATCGCTGTATCTCATTTTGTCATTTACATAAACACAAACAACTTGGTAGAATTTCGAATTAGGCATAAAGTCTATATTTTACAATTAGTAATCAAAATTCCATTATTTAAAAAAAAAACAGTGTGCTTATCTGATACAATGCGCAGTATAGACATATTAAACGGGGAAGCATAGGAACATATACCTCAATTCAATTCAATCTTTGTATTATAGCGCCATCGTTACTCGATGAGAACATATACCTCATGGTTAGGTAGAACAAAAAAAACAAAAGCCAGTGACAGAACGTTCTCGAACTGAAACCGATAGAATCTATAACCTCCACACGCCTCGTATTGATTAAAAAAGCAACATAAATTAGCGAATCCGAGGGGAGGCGAGGGAGAGTTGTTGTCAAAAAACTTTTATAAGTGTTTATGTGTACGTGTGCCCCCCCCTACCCTCGCCGGGACGTCCGCTGACACCCTTTCGCGTATACCCACATTCGTATAAAACACGGGCACAGCGAGGGGAGGGATGGGTCAAAGTCGACGCTGATATTTGCGTAATAATCCGAATAATTAAAAAAAATTGTGAATTCCGGTTGGAGCTTTTAATATTAATAAGATTACAGTTAAAAGGATAATTGTGGAATGTTTGATTTGTAAAAGGGGTTAAACTTTTGTCTGTGTAATAATTTTTAATTAAGTAGTTTGAGCTGACTGTTTAATTAATATTGAAAAATAGTTTTAAACGTCTTAACTATGCTTTTAATGCATTTGTAGCTATGTAAAAATGATTTATATTTGCTACAGTATTACTAACGCAATAAATAAAAATTATTTGTAAAACATAGCTAATATAAAGTGTATTATAAATGATAAAACGTCTTAACACGTTCATAATAATTTAAACCACAATACTTAATCTAAAATAATATTTAAACGCGGCTAAACCATATAAATGACATAGTCCAAAGAAAACCTCTTTCCCCAGCGGCGGTACACTGACATACAAGTACATGTAAATTAAACACCGCCGCACACAGACACTCACACAAATAAAAACGTAAAGAAACACTGCGGAGAGGAAGAATGTATTAAGAAAGCGGGAGCGAGACGAGCTTCTAATTAACGCCGCGCGCGCGAACGGGACGGCAACAATCGACACGCTAATTAAGAATACAAGAAGAAAGACGCGTTTTATGTACGACGAAAATCGTGGTTGTGTGCGCGCTTTCTACGTATGTGTTGACGATTTTCCGTTTATAGCGCGAATGTATAGGTGTTGTGTTATTAACTCATTATGTGAAGAGTTAGCCGGTACATAGGGCTTTATTTACTTACTGTTTAATTGAAAGCGGTTTCCCTGATAAGAGCTTGGCAAAGACAAGCGATATCGAGTCATTTTCCGTTCGATTCAGACTTAATAAGTTACGTAGAGTTTTTATGACATTTTCGACTTTTGCGGTTTCGTTTGTTCAAAGTTTGGGCGGTTGATGAGTTATTGTTTTGTAATCAGAGGTGAGTTTCGTGGTAGTGGGGGGCGATGGAAGTTGAAGGTACGACTTCAGGTAGACGTTAGGATTTAAATGTGAAGGTTATATTGTTATATTGACTCTTAGGCGGCTTCGAAATTTAAACTGAAATGTTGACTGGAGGCGTTTTTTTCGCATTCAAAGTTTCATAAGGAGCACGTAGAGTGCGTAAATAATTGAATTATTTGGTTGGACAAGAGTTTGTCAGTTAAGTAACAATGGCTGGATGGCTTAGCTGTTAGTGATTCTAACCACAAAACCACATGTGGCGGGTTTGATTCCTGTAAAGCGAATTAGTACTTTCTTACTTGTACAATTATTTTAAGAAGTGACTTCGGTTGTCGTCGGAAATAACATAGTAAATGAAATAAAGCGAAGTATAGTCAAGAAATTGCTTGACCACTTTTCGACCGTATTACAAATGGATAGGGTTCAAAACTGGTCAAGCAATTACTTGGTCGACTATACTTACATCAGTAAAGATCGCCAGTAAGTAAATTTTGTCGCGTGAAAGTTCCGTTTGACATCATCATCATCTTTTGGTCCAAAGAAGCAATGTTAGTAAAAACATACATACATAGGCTGCTAAAAACATAACCCTTCCTTTTGGCTTGGCCGTAGTCGGGTAAAAACCGGGCAAGTGCGAGTCGGACTCGCGCACAAGGGGTTCCGTACCTTTATCCATAAAAACGACAAAAAAATCATGTCTGTTGTATGGAAGCCCCCTTAAATATTTATTTTATTCTGTTTTTTAGTATTTTATTATAGCGGCAACAGAAATACATCATCTGTGAATATATTATTTCATTTGCAGAAATTCCAACCCAGTGGCTCTAACATGCCTCAAATTTAAATCTATATGCGGCCCTTTTCTATAACGCTAGTAGGTGGAGCCGTACAGAGTGATAAATTTAACTTGGGGGGTCATATCAGGGCCGTTTACTAATTTATTATCTATGCTAATTTTTTTAAATGAAATAGGAAGGAAAACAAGCAAGTGGGTGACCTGACATTCAGTGATCACCACCGCGTATAGGTACTCTTAACACCAAGGAGATTGCAGATACGTCGCCAACCCAAAGGGCTAAGATGGAATACCTCTTGTGCCAGTAATTGCACCGGCTGTCTTGCTCTCCTCGCCGGAACACGACAGTACAAGCGCTGCTGTTTAGCCGCAGGATTAGCGAGCAAGATGGTGGTAGCGATCCGGACGGACCTTTCGCAAGGTTCTACCACCCGCAATAGTAACTAACTAAGACTTATATTAACTTAGACTGACTTATAAGGTTTAGACAACGACCTCCAAACGATCTAAAACTTGATTTATTAGGAGTGATTGTATTTTTCCAGATAAAGCTGGGAGACGGTTATTTAATACATTAATATTAGTTACAATAATCCCATAATTATTTGGCACTAACATGACTGGCCCAGTTTAGTTTATCTCTATCTGCGTCCCTTTCTTATGACACTAGTTAGACAGAGACACAGGGAGACGTTAAACTAAACCTAGGCTGTCATGGTAGGGCCACTGGTATACTTTAATCCATACAAAAGACGGACGGTCTCTAAGGTTCACTGGAAGAGATCCCTTAAAGGGATAAAAAGTAAAGTTCGTCTTTGTACATCTCTGTATCTCTTTTTGTTATATATTTTTCGTACAATAAAGAATTTACATACATATACAACGTTTAATTTGTAGATGTGTGTTACTTGTAGATACAGGTTGATCTATCGTGAGAAGAAGAAATTTCTTAAAAAATAGAATACATTATACGTTAGTGGTAAAGGGGAAGGGACTAGACAAGAAATGAAGGGATGTGTCTTAGAGCCGGTGATGAATTAAATTTTTAGGGTGTCTCGGGGTTCTTATCCGGACGTGTCTGCTACGTTATTCGTTTGTTTCATTTATATCCCCAAATAAAACACTGTTTGCTGCACGTTTTGAACAATATATTGTTTTGGCATAACAAGTAACCTGCACTGTTATCTGTTTTAAAAAGAGAAGAAAAAAAACTGCTAAGTTTCTTGCGGCGTTTCTTCTCAGTAGTATCTTCCATTTTCCGAAGCGCTAGTTGATTCAGACATATAAAAGAGCCTATATGGCCTACTTGCAAAATAAAATTTTCATTTTTCATTTTAATTCAACCCATATCTACACTAGTCTATATAATTAAAATCTACACTAATATAGTAAAGAGGCAATTTTAATTTTTTTGCTCTCTAGAACTAGGCGCAGAACCGATTCCAAAAAATCTTTTACTAAAAGAAAGCGACGCTTTTCCCGACGGACATTGGCTGTTTAGTTCACGCGAATGAAGTCGCAGGCTTCCGCTAGTTACTAGCTAATTCGCTTGCCAAAAACCTTGACGACAAAACTCACGGCTGGCCGTTGTTTTTTTGCCATGTGAAAGAAGGACACGATCAGTATGCTTTTATCAATTAGTATGTTTTATGAATAAATAACGCATAAAATAGTTACAAAAATTTCAATAACATAGTAATAGTCTTGCTTGTCAATCTTGCCGCTAAGCAGCAGTGCTTGCATTATTGTGTTCCAGTGTGGAGAGCAAGACAGCCGGTGAAATTACTGGCACTAGAGGAATTAATTACATCTTAGCCGCTAGGGTTGACAACGCATCAGCAATCTCCTTAGTGTTGCGAGTGTCTATAAGCGGCGGTGATCACTTACCATCAGATGCCCCACATGCTCGTTTGTCTTCCAGTTTTATTAAAAATAAAACGTTAGTTATAATTAATTAACGCTCCAAATACAGGTTGCTCTACTATTAAAAATAATACAATGCTCAATTTATAAATAGCCCAACATTTTTCAAGGTCACGGTCAGCGGAGCAGAGGGCCGGTGACTGGGCAACAAGTAGCCTCCCCTAAGTGGCTGTAAGAGCCCATCTATAGCCGTTTAAACACATTGTTTTGAATTTTTGTAACCGAAATTTATTTCGATTTTTTTTAAATGTTAAACATTCGAATCATTAAATTTAAATGATATGTATATGTAATGACAACACAAAGAAAAAATAAAAGTAAATGGCAGGGCTCGAACCTGCAACATCAGCATTTCGTGCCTTGCGTTGGCCAGTTTTATTGTTATTATTATTTATTTATTTATCAAATATACAACAAAAATTATATTTTTATATTGTGGTTTAGCCGTGGACAAATACGAAATAGACAGACAGGCACACTGAATTAACGTTTGAATAATATTGCAGCACAGTTTAAAATTAAATAAAAATCGGTTAAGCGACAAAATTCGCCAAAATATTAGTGAACACTAATTTTAGCTTTAAATGTTTAGAGCCCAGAGCGTAAGAGTGCAATTTTATTTTATAAAATAAAGCGATCACCCCTCGAATTAAAAAAGTTCATAAGCAAAATCGATGACGACGCGATTAATTTCCCAACTTTCCCCTCACGCATGCTAACTAAGGCACGTATGCATGCTCACTAGCCGAGACAAAAAATTAAGGGCAGGATACAGTCGGAAGGGAAGCAGGCGGTACTGCCAACCGCAGCGACTTAAAACGAGTCTTCAAATCTTTAAAAACTAGCATTAAAATGCTAATAAATGTTTAACGCATTTTCGCGTTGTTGACATAAAATAATCTATTCTATTTTTCCTGTATAAAACTACCTGTATAGGCCATTTTCCCAAAATAGGAAAGAAAACGAGCAAGTGGATTACCTGATGGCAAGTGATGACCATCGCTCATAGACACTCGCAACACAAAGGCTGAATCTAGTTATGCTATTGCATTTCAACTTTATTATTATTGTCAGCGTAGTAAAGCTCCTTATTTTTTCAATTTCAGTGTTTTCATCATGTATCACGACATGTGTCAATAGGGCTTCGCGAGTGATTTGACTTGTGATTTGACTTAACTATATTTACATGAATAAGTAAGCCAACCTATTAATAAGTACCTGTACTCTAAAACAGATAAAACCATCAGTGATGATTGAAAAATGGCACCTTGATTAATTAAAGTTTTTAAATTGGCAGACTAAAACAAATTCCCAACCATCTACCAACTGCTTAATCGATAACGCAAAACAAAAGAGTAACCCTCTGAAATGCTAAAATCGATGCGAAGAAGTGTCATTAAAGAACCCCCGAAAAATTAAACCCCCTGTTTGTGCACGCACACTCGCGCAATGCACACATGTAGGAGGGTAATGAACTATTCATTGGCGATGAGAGAGATTTTTATCTTTTTTAAGAGATAAGTTTTTGCTATTTTATGCCAGAGTTAAAAACCAGCGTTCTTTAATTTGAAAGTTAATTTAAAAATTTAAATCTATTGTCAAGAAGACATTAATTTCTCGGGCGTATTATAAAATCAATGACTATATCTTGGACAAGGATGTTTGGAAATGATCCCGATCTGTATTGGCGATCCCTGGCTCTAAAGATTGTACACCTGCTGTGTTAAATTGTTAAATTGTAAAAAATTTGAATATTTGAGATGTAAAATAACATTGTAATTTTGATTTATTTAAAAAATTACACCTCGTTGAGTTTCTTGCCGGTATCTTCTCATCAGAGGTTTTTCCGAACCGGTGGTAAATTTTTTGACATTCATAAGTGCTACCTGTAAGCCTAATCTGAATAAAATATTTTGACTTTGACTTTGACTTTGAAAGTGCCCTTTACATTTAGAAGTGGTTGCCAATTAACTATATGAATGCCTACTCTCAAAAGTGCTAATGTTTTAGATATACAGACAGGAATTTGAAATAACTACCTACTTATTAACAATTTCCACAAATAAGCTATGGAAAAAATGGGGGAAAGGCCTAGTTTAGTTTCATTTATTCCTCAATATAATCATAAAATATAATTTACCACATTGTTAAGTTATATTAATTGGCAATAAAGTATTTTTTTTAAATTTAAGGCTAAAATAAATAAAGTCAAACACAAAGCTAAATTTAATTTAAGTCTACTATATTTTGACCGTGAGACAAAGATTTGATGCTACACATATCATAATACTTAGTTATTTTTATTTTTTCTGTAACAAAAGAGTTAAATTTGTGTTTCGAAATCATCCTATACTTGAAATGAACCTTCGAATTCCGTTCCCCCTTTCCCCCTTAATAGTGGATTTTCTAAGAATATTTTTTAGTACATTTCTACACCCCGTGAAGGAAACACTTTCAAATTCCATGTTTGAGTCTTCAGCGATCTAGGACGTGCGTTAAATTGTCTGTCAGTCAGTAACGGAAGTCTTTAATCTAAATATACCAACATAGGATAAGTAGATAATTTAATTTTATTTCTAAGTATAACTACAAAAAGTCAGTATTTTTTTTTCACAATTTTATTTAATTTTTATTTCCAATGCATCACTAAATTTCAATACTCTCAAAAAATAACTGTACACTGATATTTACTTTTAAAGCTAACCATAATTTTTGAGTGCATCAAACTGCATGCGTAACTCGCTACGTAACTCAGTACGTCTCTTTCTTACTCAGTTACCTAGAACGAGACACACTGAGTTACGTAGGAAGTTGAGGGATATAGAAAAGGTTCGTGCTAGATGCCCTCTATAATTTAACTTGACCCAAATTCTCAGCGTTAACCAAAACCAACTAAATTTAACAGTCCAACAATAAGGAAACGGCTCTGAACATAACCAAACCCTTTTAATGCTGGCTGGTAATTTATCACTTTACGGTACATAAACGACTTTATGAAAAATAAATACATTTCACGCATATTTTACTGGGCAATTAAAGTTAACGAAATCGCTATCGACCTCGTTTATTGGCCGTAAAGGACACGCGATATACCTAGCAGTCGAATTGGGATGCAAATTTTGTATAAATACGACTTTCATAGTGAGCTGGTTTACCCTTGAAATACTGACAAATGATTCATCGAATATCACTTCATAGAATTTTCATTTCATTTTACTGAATTTCATTTCACTTAATTTCTTTCATTTAATTTCATTTCACTTAATTTCATTTATTGTCATTGCAACCACGGTTTTAACAGATGTTAGGATTTGAAAAATTTATCTTGGTAGGATGTAGTAGTTTGCAAGTAGCTGACATGAATAATTAACAGATCAGACTGACAAACAAACGCGTACAATTTGGAACAAACTACCTTGCTAATCTGTAAACCAACGGAGTAGTTAGTAGTTCGAAAATGAAATGAAAATGATATTATTATTTGCAAAAAAAATGCAATGCTGCTGTTATAACAGTAATTACTGTTACTGTTCCTTCGTTAAGAGGAGTGTGAACCCAGCGCTCTCCATATAAACGACGATAACGTTTTCCACCCTCTAAACCTTAACCTATAGCCATGATTTTTTGATATGTTGTCATTATGCCTTAGAACTAGGTTTGTATGTTTTGACTTTTTTAATATTCTTAATAGTATCAAAAATATTGACGATTTTATGTTTTGTATGAAAATCCTAAAATGCAAATATTGTCAAATCTATGAAGAATATTTAAAAAATCAAAACATACAAACCTAGTTTCTAGGCATAACGACAACATACCAAAAAATCATTGACATTGGTTAAGGTTTAGAGGGTGGAAAACGTTATCGCCGTTTGTATGGGGAGCGCTTTTTCGGGCTGGGTTCACACTCCTCTTAAATGCTTAAAAACAGACTTGACTTCTAGCTGCTGTCGCAAAAATCATAGACTGCAACCGTTTAGTGAAGTCTGACACTTTGAGTGTGAACTTTTAATATTTTAAACAAGATTTTCTTATAACTTGTGGAACTGTGAGATAGGCATATCAGCAATGATCCTGCTCGCCTATCGGCAATTATAAATATTCAGTCGAGTTGGGAACCTACTTCTTTTTGTAATCGATTAAAAATATTCGCAAATGCAATTTCGATTTTAAGCAACCAACCAAACAAGTATTTTCTCTAAGCAAAACCGGTTTGAACCGGTTATTCCTTTGGAAACTAACTGGGTTTGCATTCCCAAAAAGAAAACACTGTCGAAACATCCTACGCGCAAAAATTACCCCCAATAAACAACGCACACACACACACATACGGGGCAAAGCGGCGATGAGTTTTAAAGTTTTTAAGGGTTTGCCGAAGATTGCGTGGCTTGATTACCACCCTCGCGGGGCCGAAAACACGCTGCCCTCCCTTTTTTAAGGAGGGAAAATTAAAAGCGTCGAGCGCGCTCGGACCATTTTGGTACTCTAAGACGCGGTGTTTATAAAAGAGATTTTTTTAAGCTATCCGATCTTC
This sequence comes from Ditula angustiorana, assembly GCA_963691745.1. Lineage (NCBI taxonomy): Eukaryota > Metazoa > Arthropoda > Insecta > Lepidoptera > Tortricidae > Ditula > Ditula angustiorana. The sequence goes on from OY829485.1 coordinate 10,863,986, forward strand.
TTGTTTTCTCAGCATGGTATAGAAGATAAGATAATGACCGCCATGTCCTGCAGTGGGTGTAAATAGTCTGTTTTTTTTAAAGTATAAATGCCTTGGAACAGTTTATACCAATTGATCTAGTCCCAAATTAAGCAAAGCTTTTACTGTAGGTTTTACACGGGTGTATTTGTATAGATAAAGAAAAAACATAACTAAAAACGTATAGCCAATAATAGTTGTAGTCAGGGTCATATAATCCCTAGGTTATCTGCTTGCCGTTCTTAACCCTGAATTCTTCAACCCTTTGAACATCGTTGCGGTCGCTTCTGTCTTGACTTCTCAGTTCTAAGTTTGACTTTGGGTTTGACATATAACGCAAACGTATTACTAAATTTACATATACATACATATTTTACCGCGTTTAATTGTTTTGACTTGCCAATTCCTGTACCATTTTTTGTCGTGTTTTTATACAACATAGTAAAGTAAACGAGCAGGTGGGTCACCTGACTTTAAGTGACCACCACCGCCCATAGACACTCGCAACACTAAGGAGATTTCAGATGCGTTGTCAACCCAGAGGACCAAGATGGAATAACCTCTTATGCCAGTAATTGTTCCGGGTATCTTGCTCTCAACGCCGGAACACAAAAACGCAAGCAGTGCAAGATTAGCGAGTAAGATGGTGGTAGCGATCCGGATGAACCTTGCACAAGGTTCTACCACTCGCAATTTTTTTTAAATTTTTCTAATGATAAAAGTATCAAGTCCTCTCAATCGCGGTGTATCTCAAACGACATGTGCGCTGGGAAGGACACCGCGCCCGCTCGTTCATTTATGAACGATTGTAATTTACTGCTGTGCTATATATATTTAGCTACCGTTATTTTGACAATGTAGGGACTTATAAAACATATTTTTTGGGCATGTTGAACGGATGGATGAAAGGCGATTATGTAAGCAAATTTATAAGGGTGATGTGACTGGGCGAGTTGGTAGAGGGCGGCCTCGGCGTACGTTCGTTGACCAAATTGGCGTCCTAAAGACAGGCTGAATTTAGAAGTGTCCATAACCGCCGAGCATGTAAGAGGAATGTGTGTGGAGAAAGCGAGGGAAGTATGCCAGGACCGGAGCAAATGGCGTTCTGTGGTCTCTGCCTACCCCAAAGGGAAACAGGCGTGAGCTTATAATATTAATATTTTTTCGGGATTATGAAAACTCGAGGTGAGTGAAACAGTGGCATAGCTGAACTTCTATATCACATAAACAGTGTCTGTAATAAAGGACCTGGATTTAGAAGGAACGGTTTTAAAGACACTTCGTTAACACTTTCGGTGGTTTAATGGTTGTAGCTGTTGTGATAATATAACCACAGTTGGGGACAACGCGGAAAGTAAAATTTTAAAGTCACTAATTTAGAATAAGAATATTCATTCACTTAACAACAAATATGGTTAGGTATCAGTATCATTGACTTTACCAGCATAACTTAATAAATTTTGCGGGTGGTAGGACCTTGTGCAAGGTCCGTCCGGATCGCTACCACCATCTTGCTCGCTAATCCTGCCGCTAAGCAGCACTGCTTGCACTGTTGTGTTCCGGCGTGGAGAGCAAGACAGCCGGTGTAATTACTGGCACTAGAGGTATTCCATCTTAGCCCTCTGAGTTGGCAACACATCTGCAATCTCTCTGGTGTTGCGGGTGTCTATAGGCGGCGGTGTTCACTTACCATAAGGTGACCCACTTGCTTGTTTGCCTTCCTATTTCATAAAAAAAATACTAAATACTAAAAAACTTAATAAAATTTAGTGCGCTTAGTTTTTGCTTTGGCCTAGGGACCTTTTGGTCGTATTCAAAACTACACTTATTTTATTTAATAGATTCAGGCTTTACTTTGCAGAGGTTCATATTAACAAATAAATAAAACTGGTTTCGCGGACTAGCTAGGTACTATGTTCCAATGGTATATACTTATTGTATCTGTGTGGGTCACCGCCGGCGTAAACCTTAATAAATTGCCCCCAAGTCAATGTTTATATACATCAATTAAAAACTGTACTTACACATTTGGGTTTTAAAGTAATTTCCAAACGCAAGATGACTACACCCGAAAATCCAATATGGCGCCCCCCGAAATTGAAAACAAAACGCGACATAAAGCCGAGTACACATCTATAGCTTCACCTAATTATCGGCGCGGAGGGACTTTGCATAAGAAAGTATTGCTGCGTTACGACGCGTGTCGCGCCCCCTAGCCGAGATAAAAAATCTTCCATTTCCTTAATTCGTTTATCGGGGTCTGGTGAGGCTTTGTCTCCGATCGATGCCAAATGAGCGGCGGACGTGAGGCGCGTGTGTACGCCGCTTAACGTGACGGTCTCGAATTTTGAATTTGGAACGCGTCTTTCTTTTTCATCACGTTTTTTGCTCGATGGAACCTGGTGATTTACACTTTGAGAGATTTCCTTTGATGCGCCATTTTGAATCTCAAGTGAAGGTGTAATGATAATTAATCTTTACGTAGTCTGAGACAAAACTTAGGAATACCTTTATTAGACGTTCAGTGTGTGCAAGTATGGAAGTATATTATGCGAGTTCGATAAATAAGAAACGAAAAGAAAGATTAGTTAAATTACCTATACTTTACTTTCACCTATCAATTTTAAATAAGCAACTCGGACAAAGGAAACTTGATTCCTCATTTTAAACTTTTCATATGTTCCGCTAAGTTACAAACAAATACACCTAGGTTCCAACGTAGAACAAGTCGTTTGCGTTTACTAAAAAAACGCGACCAAAAGCTGAACAAAACTCGGCAAACACATTAAACATTCGACATTACCAGAAACTTGAGCAATCAAACCCACCCCAAAAACCGAACAAATGTCAATAAATTAAACCCCGAGCACACGTTATAACTTGGTAATTATGAAACGCATTAATCACGATCGGGAACAAGTCGCGTTAACGAATCGCGTTGACAAACGGCGGCGCGGCATGCGCGTGTGGGCGCTAGGCCTTATGTTGGGATTGAATTTTAAGACGAATTTATTTTGATAAGGCACGTGTCCACTGCCTTAACTGTCAACCAAATTGGCTTCTGAGGCCTTGCACGCTTAAGCGGCAATTACCCTAATTTTTCTTTGTGTTGTCATTGCATATCATTTTAATTAAATAAATAAAGACAATGCGAGACAGTGGGTACCCGGGGTTAAGAAAGTTATTCAAAAATCCGTCGTGTGGTTTAAAAGTTACTTCTCCTCAGAACGACTTAAGATACAATGCAAACAGCAACGTATATCAACTTTGTTTTATATTATATAAAGATACAGAAGAAGAACATTACGATAATTATATGAACATGAATCCATTGTTTGCTAAGAATAAAGCGTACTCATAACTTACAGATGTTTTTCAATGCCCTTGTTTTTTGAAAGTTAAGATATGTTAAGTTTTTCTCTTACATTACTTAAAACCGGTTAAAACCGGTTTTTTCTTAAAGATCATAACAGGGTTTGCATTCCTGTACATTAAGTAACAGACGTGCTAGTGAGATCTTGCATCTTCTCAGTAGACTCTTCCATTTTCTGAAGCAGTGGTAGACTCAGACATGTAACAGACCCTTTATGGCCTACTTGCAAAATATTTTTTTTTCATTTTTTTTTATGTAATAGGAAGGCCAACAAGCAAGTGGGTCACCTGATGGTAAGTGTTCACCACCGCCTATAGACACCTGCAATACCAAAGAGATTACCGACGCGTTCAACGTTTAACGTTGTAACGGACTTTTTTCTCGTACGTAAGTGGAAACCAGCACTAGTACTGCAAAGTCCTAATATTGCTATCATAACTGAATGGTTTATAATGAGCCCAGTCGTATATAGCCTGAGAAATGTACACGGTTTTGATCGGATGTAGGACGTTTATTGCAATCAAACATGCAGGGAAAGTATCCATTTCTACTCTAGAGCAATAATGATAAAAACTGAAATTTTTGTTTTAAGCCCAGATAGCAATATTAGGACTTTGCAGTACTAGTGCTGGTTTCCACTTACGTACGAGAAAAGAGAACGCTGCAACGTTGGACGCGACGGCAATCTCTTTGGTGTTGCAGGTGTCTATAGGCGGTGGTGAACACTTACCATCAGGTGACCCACTTGCTTGTTGGCTTTCCTATTACATAAAAAAAATGTAAAAAATCGCCAGATTTCCATCAAAAATGACTCAGAAATATCTCGTTTAATTTAACGTCCACACAAAAACCCTGTTGAGATCGGGTGAAAGAATTAGGTGCACAGACATACAGATAAATGCCTCAAACTTATAAGGCGTTGCCAATCAAGAAGGCTAAGATAAAATATCTCTTGTGCCAGTAATTGCACCGGCTGTCTTGCTCTCCATGCTGGAACGCAACAGTGCAAGCACTGCTGCTTAGCAGTTGGATTAGTAAGATGGTGGTAGCGATCCGGACGAACCTTGCGGAAGGTCCTACCACCAGCTATGCGTGTTTATCAGTATCTATACACTACCGCAAGTATGTGATATTTAAAAAGCGGCACTGAAATCCATTCCCTTTGTCAAAACCTTCCATATTTTACTAAAAGACATTTAAAAATTCGCAAAGAAAGACCCATTTCGCACCTCAACGAAACCCTACCAAATTAACCTTGCAGTTGTAAAGGACTGTATAACTTCGTTTTAAGGGCAATTTTCCTTTGCCGTAGGTCGTATATCACATTAACATAGGGAGTGGACGTGACATTTATTGTTTGACAAGCATCGATCTGCCCTTTGCGAGGCGTGAACGAGCCAAAGTTCAAGCTTTTTTTTTATATAACGAGGCCAAGGTATTATAAACCGTATTCATCGTTACTTTTTTTAAGTAGTAAACAACATTCTAACCTCAAATTTCACTTTTTGCCATCAAAACATTGTTTATTAACAAACTGGAACAAATTACCTCGCTACTCCGCGAAACCAGTGCCGTGCTCGTGCAAGTTAGCTGCGTCTCTGCGACATATAAATGTTCATGCAAAAAGCCATCCTCCTCCGCCTCCACATGAAACAACTTACATCACACAGACTCAGCTACACACCACCACCAAACAGCACGATCGACGCGCGTTTCGCCTCTGTACGAGGCATCATCATTTGTTTAGTGGTGGTGGTGTGTAGTTGAGTCTGTGTGATGTATGTTGTTTAGTGTGGAAGCGGAGGAGGGTGGGTTTTTGGATGAACATTTATATATCGCACGGACGCAGCTAACTTGCACGAGCACGGCAATGGTTTTGCGGAGTAGCAAGATAATTTGTTCCAGTTCGTTGAAATGGACCTCCGCAAAGTAACGCCTGAATCTATTAATCATTGTTTATTGTTAAAAATAAATTATTCTTAAGCAACAAATTGCAAATTATCTCTTCAATGGATAGCTTGGATTTGATTTCTTTAGGCGACAAAGGGTGTTTAGGTGACAGAAAGTGAAATTTTAGGTTAGAATTTTGTTTACCTGTTAAGAGGAGTGTGAACCCAGCGCTTTCCATACAAAAGGCGATAACGTTTTCCACCCTCTTAACCTTAAGCTATATCCATAATTTTTTTGTATGTTTTCATTATGCTCTAGAACTAGGTATGTATGTTTTGATTTTTTAAATTTTCTTAATAGTTTCAAAAATATTGACGCTTTTTTGTTTTGTATGAAACTCGTAAAATGCAAATATTGTCAAATCTATGAAAAATATTTAAAAAATCAAAACATACAAACCTAGTTCTAGGGCATCATGACAACATACCAAAAAATCATTTCCATAGATTAAGGTTTAGAGGGTGGAAACCGTTATCGCCGTTTGTATGGGGAGCGCTTTTTGGGGCTGGGTTCACACTCCTCTTAAGACAATTATGGATGAATACACTGTACCGTTTTTATCTAACTGTGTTTCGGTTGGCTTGAAGATTCTGGCTGGATAGAATTCGATGCCTTATAAGATTGAACTAAAAAAAAAACTTAAGTCGAAAAGGTTTAGGGACAAAATAAGTCTAGGAAAAAAAGGTTTCGTGAAACTTATCAAAGAAATCAAGCAAATTTGCGAATAGTTTAGGTTGTGATTTCACGAAATGTTACTAACCTTTATTTACTGAGTACTTTTCGTTTGTTATGCGATATGCTTTTGTATATTTTTATCCACCTACGCCTCCTCGCCTTCGTCTCTGTCGCCTCCCTTCGGCTTCGTACCACTTCCTGTATTTATCTGTGTATTTGTAAGTACTTATGTACAATAAAGAGTTTACATACATACATTGTTTGATATTCTGTATTTGACAATTTCTAGGCTTATTTCTAGCCTTTTATTTTTTTGTTTTAATTTTTACCAATTTGTTTTTTATTATTGTTAGTACGGTTTCCGATCACGGGCCCATGGGGACCCAGCCATTTGAAAGGCATTCATGGGGCCGAAGCCAACATGAAGAGGCCTTTGGTACCATATAATATAAATGAGATGGGCGCAACTATGGAGGTCTATCCCCTAAAACACTATGGAGGATACTGGCGGAGAGCCCTCCAGTATTATTATTGTATATTTATTTAAAATCTTAGGTCAAGTTTTTACAATATTTCTATAAAAAGTAATAAAACAATATCAATACAAAATATACAAACATTATAAAAACCTAACCTAGAGTGCCGCCGGCAGCGGGGCAGGGCTCAAGCTACCGGTGGTTAGGGCTGCAGAGTGAGGAATCTCCTGACTATTCGTGACGTGTCCAGGAGTACCGCCTTTTGTATCTGACCCTTGATCCAACCTTCTAGCGAGAGTCTCTTGAGGTGTTGGTCGAGACTCTTCGCTATAAGACCGTTCGCTGAGACGACTATCGGAACAATGATTGTCGAGTCATCATCCCACATAGCGGTTACCTCGTGGGCCAAGTCAAGGTACTTGCTGAGTTTGTCCTTCTCGGCCTTCACGAGGTTCTCGTCATGCGGGATGGTGACGTCGACCAGCACTGCTTGGCGTTGTGATCGATCTGTTAGCACGATATCAGGCTTATTGGCCGTAATAGTTCTGTCCGTGATAACAGATCGATCCCAATAGAGCGTAGCTCGACCATTTTCGAGAACAGGCGCCGGTGTGTACTTATAGTACGGCACTTCAGTCTCAACAAGGCCGTACCGAAGAGCAAGTTGCTGGTGAATAATCCTGGCTACTATGTTTATTATTATTATTATTGTTCTTTTAATTATCTTGATGATCTTTTTGTGAATTCCAAATATTTTGACATAAAATGTAATGCAATTTTCAATAAGAAATAAAAATATCTAATCTAAACTAATCATTTATTAGGGACCGTTTTTTTTTGGATTTCCACTTCAAATGACGGTTTTTTATCATGTCAAACAACTCTTAATTATCAGTAAAAGCGTAACTAACTAAAAGGTATCAACAGAAATACAAACACTAACACATCCATAGACCAAACACAAAAAATCTTACAAGCAAAAAAATACACGAACTCCCATTCATTATACGACAACACGACTCTATACAAAGCGACGCTATAACTTATGAAGCGCTTGTAAAACCTGCCATGCATTATCCAATTTGTGCCGAACGTCGATACTGGAGACAGTAAATATTACTCCCCTTACACGGTTTCAGCAAATACGTTAGGCTTGTTATGTAGTGAAAGCTATATCGATAAAAATGTAGTTTTAAACTTTGATTCTGTTTAAGAAAATACGTGATAGTAAAATTTGGCTCTATTTAAAACCGGGCAGTTATAGTAAAGGACCGAAAACGACACTCATAAAAGTTTCCATAACAAAGAGCAAAGCAATTTTCAAAAATGTATTTAGTTTTTCTTGCTATAGGTTTTACTGTTGGAATGGAATAAATAGAATCCAAGCATAGCTTATAATTAAACATGATTTAAAACAAAATTATGACATTTAAGACTCAGATACAAACATTCATATCCATCATATAAAAAGTTTACTGAAATAGAACCGGGAAACTTTAGCTTCGCAGTCAGGGCTGCTAACTACTAGGCTATCAGGATGGCTAGCCCGACACAACAGGAATAGCCTGTGACTCAGTGCATCGCTTTGACTAGCTGAGTAGGGAAGAGACGTACTGAGGGAAAAGCAAGAAAAGAAACACGCATACTGGCCGTCAAAAAAAAGTTGCAGATATAGTGATGGGAATTATAGCTCATCTTCCAGTGTTCCGCAAGCTCATCAGCGCGTCGAAAAGCGCCAAATCATCCCAATGAATGTCGAATGTGTGAAAACACGATCGAGCCCGGGGCGCCGATTCTCACTCGATGTCGCGATATTGATGAGATGTGCAGACAGACAATTGTCACGAACACTTTGCATACTTATACCATGTTTGAATGAGTCATGTTGTTTTTGCGTAACTGCGAAACGTGTTTTTTGAATAGGAAGGTAAATGAGCAAGTGGGGCTCTAGATGGTAAGTGATCATCACTGCCCATTGACACCAATACCAAGGATATTGAATAACTAAACTTTAAGAGTCAGAAATTTTCAGAAATTTTCAGGAATATTTCCTACTTCTTAAGAACATTCTGCAACTTGTTCATACTTATTGATGAGAAGACATATTGCCGTAATTGAACTTGGAATGTGAAAAATTCTCAGAAAATTTCCGAGAATATTTCCTCTATTATAGAACATTTTGCAATTTTCCCGAAATAGTGGGTGATTTTTGCGGGCGGTAAGACCTTGTGCAAGGTACGCCCGGATCGCTACCACCACCTTGCTCGCTAATCCAGCCGCTAAGCGGCAGTGTTTGCAGTGTTGTGTTCCGGCATAGAGAGCAAGTCAGCCGGTAAAATTACTGGCACAAGAGGTATTCCATGTTAGCCCTCTGGATTGGCAACGCATCTGCAATCTTTTTGTTGTTGGTTTATAGGCTTGTTTGCCTTCCTAAGTTGTATGAAAAAAAAAATTACCTACCTAAGAATTTTCAGAACATAATGCATCTTACCTATCGTATAGATTGTAAATACTTGGTTTAAAATTAGCTTTGTGTAATAATGTGAGTAAAATTCAAACCGCTTTACAACCTCGAAGGCAATTGATGTTCGGTGCTGTATGGCGCAGTAATCTCAACCGTTTACTATCGGTAGCTGACGTGAAGTTAAGTATTAACTGATCTGCTACCTCTGTAATGATACGGCTACCATGCACCTGTGGAGATAACGTCGAGATATTGATTCTAGTAACAACTTTGAAGGCTTGAGTTGTAAAATAAACGAGTAAATGTTTGAATTCTTCCATGGGCGTACCCAGCTTCTGGCCTAGGGGGGGCAAGTCAGATGCTAGATTCGGTGATCTTCGTCCGCCATCGTCGCGCACAGGTTTTTGGCAATTGCACCGTGCATTTTGCCAATGTCTACTGCGCGGTTTATTTAAAAGTTAAAGCATAAGGCCCCGTTTACACTTTGATTAGTAATTAGGCGAGTTCATATATGTTCTGCGAGATTTCCAGGGGGGGGGGGGGGCAACTGCCCCTCTCTGCCCCCCCCCCCTGGGTACGCCCATGAATTCTACTAATAAATTAGTTGAAGATACCTATGAATTGGCATAATTTCCTTTGTCATACTCTTGTTTGTGCGAAAACGTTATTTCGCTTTAACAGTTTTACGCATAATATCATGACATAATTATATTTTAAATGTCAATATGGCGTCTGCGAATCAAAAAAAGGCAATTAAAATTGCGATCATCGCTGTCAGTTCAAATTTTGTTTAGTAATGTCAAAAATTGTATTGAGATAATGAAATATCGTCTGAATTTTGATCTTAAGGGCCTTTTAAAAACCTGTAAAGTTTCTCTAGCTACAGTTTAGAGTATTTAAAAAAACAAACATAATTCTTAAAGTCATCATAAACCGAACCTCAAACAACATCCGAAACTCATAAAAACCGTCTCAATTACGACTTAATACGAAAAATTCAAATTACACCTGAACGCCTACCTCATAATACACATAATTTAATGAAAGAATCCACAAGAAAGCGTACCCCACGCATGTCATACCTATAGGTACCTAGTGCACCCCAAATTAATAGCGTCCTAACAAAAAATGCCCCCCTTTCTTATGAGGGGAGGTGGGGGATCATTTGCATATATGTCTCCCCGGCACCCCGAGGAGCGGGCGCGGATGTATTTTTAATTTCATTCTTATCCTTGTGCTTAAATCATGAGAGCGGCCATGCGTGGCCCCCGCCTCCCCCGCGTCATACGTCGCTAGCCGCGGGAAAGAAAAGAAATCTTAATAAGTTTGTTAGGGGGCGTCGGGTGATATGGACATGTGCGCTGGGCGGTTTTAACTGGATTAGGCTGGTTTAGGTAGACTTTAGCGTTGTTTGCGTGGAAGTTCGAGGGTTTAAGATTGATTAGGGCTTTATTGGTGGTTATAGAAAGTGGACGACGGTAATGGAGACTTTACATTAAAATGCCAATCATGTGCAATTAATTATTGCTATGAAAATATGATGTCATTTAAATAAGTCAGTTCTTTTTAATGGAAAAGGGAGGCATACGTCATTTAATGAAATATGATTACTGAAACGCTGATCCGCTGCTGACCTTCAAGTCTTTCTCCCTCGTTTACTACCGTACGAAATGCAGTAGCAAGCTATTACCTCACGACTGTATTCTGTAGGAGCATGGTACCAGCCCAGTCAAGCCGGCCCATTCGTACTGCAAATAGCAACTGGCTACAATGTGGTTCTGCCACTATTAACATTAACTCAATTTTTGGTTTTCCACAATTGAACTTACTAAACTAAAAAATACTTATTGATTTTGACGTAACAGTGCAGTCGTACTTAAATTACGTAGTCGTGCTTACTTACTTAAATTAAAATGGTTTTGGTGGAGTTGGCAAAAATGACAAAACTTTTTTTTATTTCTTTGCCTTTTCTTTCTTAGTATAACTCCCAAAATACAATAAGAAACTACAAAAATATATCTTAATTAACAAACAGCTTATCCACTGTATGCTGACGCGAAATTTTAAGCACCCACCTACAAAAAACAAGCGTAGTCATTTGGGTGCGCAAATTTTGTGGAAGTTTCCCGTTCTTCCTCGCATACTACATCAAGCCACAAAGCTGTAAGTCTTATATTTATGCGTGCTCCTTACGACTTTTTTATCCTGAGACGCACTATAACTTGGTTATGTCGGACATTTCGTAAGGGTATGTTAGCTGTGTGTGTATTCTGCGACATTTTTAAATGTCGAAGAGTTTCGGTTGTGTTTTGTTCTAATTAGTCATACGAAGGCAAGTCTCTAATTTTGTTCGGCGTAGTTGACGTTTAAAATTCTAACTGGCCAGCAATTTTGAACTTCGAAATGTACCTACTTTTTTAATTGAACTAATGCGTCCTAAGTTTTTTTAATGCAAAAGATGTATCATAAATTCAAACATGGAACAGAATATTGCTGTCAACTACTGGTGAAAAAAAAATGTGCTACGAGTTTCAAACACTGATACACTTTACTTTGCCAATTCTTTAAACGCATAATCTGAAGGGTGAGTCTCTAAGCGTAACAGCGACGAACTCAACGTTGAGCTCGCCGATGTTTAAAAACCACAAAGCGCCATTTTAGAATCCTCAAAATGTCTATTATCAGCAAAAGTAATGGCAATCCGCAAAAAAGAGTTGGGAACTCAAACAATGAGAGATGGGCGAAACCTTCGTAATCGCATCAGCACCGGAATGGTGCCCGTTAATTATTGATAGAATGAAACTTTTATCAAAACTTCAAGAGCAGAAGCCAAAAATTATTTGAAAGCAAGGAAACCCTTCATAATGCCGCGAAAATATTAAAACAAAGCCAAGGTGCCCACCCCGCGCGGCCTTCGCGACAGGGTAACTTACTCATTTATAACGAGTGGTTAGATTCCCCTGAAACATTAAAAAAACTAAAAAATTGTGCCCATGATTTCTTTCGGTATTTTAGCGAAACTGGCAAATGCACGGCACGGTATTGCTGAGGTTGCTGCTTCGAATCCTGCCATTAACATAATTTTGCTTTGTGTTTTCAATGCATAGCATTCAAACTGACAGTTCTTTTCGAAATAATTTGATAAAAGACGTCAAAATAAGACTTCATCTCTAACGATACAAGAGCAGCCTGCAGACTATAGCGTACTAAGAGATAGATCGCGTTTTTATAGTCTTATAACTGTAGAAAAATAAAAATAAAACAAATTAAGCGATTATAACTTTTTAATGCACTTTTCCTTCGACCAATCTAAGTATAATGTAAGAATAGGTGTAAAAATTACGAATGCTGTAGCATCTTATGTGCGGGCACACAGTGATTAACGGGATACAGTGAGTTGCGCTGACGCAATGACAGCTCAGTACTTTTCAAACACGTCCAAGTCATCCCGCCATCTCCTTTTATTGGTCTGCCTCATCCTCGCTGGCCGTTCTGCGGCACCAAGTGGCTGTGCGAGCCCACCTTTGTGGGTGCATGCGACATACATGTCCGATCCAATCCTATTTCAGCTTGGCAGTTTGTTCTCCAACGTCGGCTATGCGTGTCTGTGAGCGCAGTGTAGCGTTCCGGATTCTGTCTATACTCCTGTACAATACAAAGCAATATGCTTAATTGAATACCACATTAAAATTTCAACGATTTACAATAAAAACTCCTAATTCACGTGTTGTCATCTTTTTTGTAACCGAAACTTCTTCGATTTTTTAAAAGTTCGTAACTTGGTGAAACTGTCAAAACGCAAGGCACGGAATGCTGACGTTGCAGGATCGAGTCCTGCCATAACCCTAGAGTTTTCTCTGTGTTGTCATTGAATAACACTTAAATGTATTATCATCTCTATAGAGATCCCTCCAAAATCCTCGAAGACGACTCCTCGCGGGTGGTGATTAATACAACGCATCTCCCTCCGCTTTAATCGCTGGTTGGCAACATTTTTACCCAATTTTTGGACCCCCACCACCCTAACCCTGCCCACCCCTTTCTTTCGTTAAGATAAATTATCCTACGATCAGGATAAGAGTGTAGGTTCAAATAACCTTTAAAATTCAACGCTCGCCCTAAATATTTATGCTGGAATTAGGCGGTGTTATTAGCGCTTGTGTTATGGTTATTTACGACATGAGATAAGTTTGCTTGTGTATAATGGCTTAGTATGTCATTGAGAATTAATTAAAACAGTTCATTATTTATTAGTTTTGTTTCCTTTTTTTTTTGACTGAAATTGGAAGGCAAACAAGCAACTGGGTCACCTAATCGTAAGTGATCACCACCGCACATAGACACCCGCAACACAAAAGAGATTGCAGATGCGTTGCCAACCCAGAGGGCTAAGATGGAGTACCTCTAGTGCCAGTAATTACTCCGCCTGTCTTGCTCACCACGCCGGAATACAACACTGCAAACACTGTTGCTTAGCGGCAGGATTAGCGAGCAAGATGGTGATAGCGATCCGGACGGACTTTGCACAAGGTCCTACCACCCGCTAAAGTTTTATTTTTATAACTAAATCAAAGACGATGTATCAATAATTGGCATGCAGATATGTGTGAAAGTTATTAACCTCTGTGTCACTCTGCCGGACAGAACTAGCCTAAACCTATACTAGTTTTTTCTTTTTTAACCATACAATACTGGCCATAAATCACGCTTGCATAAAACGATGGTATAGTACTGTAAATTAAAAAAAAAAGTAGAAACTAACAGGTATTTATAGTGTTGGCGTAGACTAAAGATTTAAAGTATTCAAATTGATTGACCGTACCGTACCCATTGTATAGTCTACCAAGAAATTGCTTGACCACTTTTCGACCGTATTACAAAGGGATAAGGTTCAAAAGTGGTCAAGCAATTACTTGGTCGACTATACATAGCTTAATTTAGCCGTGCTAAATTTGTTAGGTCAATTGGCGTTTTAGCGCTAATATCTTCTGAAATTTTTGTTACGAGTTATTTATTTTTATGTATTAATTGTAGGTCGTGGGTTAGTGTAATGACTACGAAGTCCAACTAGCTTACGATCAAACATCAATTTATTTACCGTAATAAAAAAAGTACTGTAGGTGCAGTTTTGAAACTGAAATCGCTTTCGCTTTTTTATTTTAATGTAAAACATTCATGAACATTTAGTTTTAATGATATACGCAATGACAACACAAAGAGAAACTCGGTTATCTGACAGGACTTGAACCTGCAACCTGTGTATGCCGTGCCTCACTATTACCAATTGAGCTTGAAATGGCTATACAGTGCGAATTTTTCTTTGAGATGCCAATAAACAAACTTTAGGTGATTTTAGTAAGATATTAATTAACATCTATTTCTTTTAACAAGCCTCGTGTTTGGGATTAAAACGGTTTGCCTTTTTTTATAAACAACAAATTAATTCCTCAAGTAGATTAGTTTTCAATCCGTTTGTTTATCATTTTCAACTTTTCTCCCTTCCGGTAATCATTACTTTGATATTCCACTAAAGCCATTGTTTTTCAAGTGATTAATAATTGGTCCACCCTTAATAAATTATTAAATAATACAATTATATTGTTGAACATAGGCCTCCTCCATGGATTTACAAAGTGACCGGTTGGAAGCGGCACGCAACCAGCGCCTTCCTGCCACCTGTATGAGGTCATCGGACCATCTTGTGGCTGGTCGTCCTACGCTGCGCTTGCCAATACGCACTTCATATGTGGACTTCTTGTGGCTGAGATGATGATGATGATGATGATAATTATATTACTCATTAGTTTTTCCCCGCGACTTAGTACGCGTAAATTATATACCAACTTCCAACCCCTAAGTTAACGTTTTTTATATGTATGTATACTACTTAAAGGTGAAAAACGAGCAAAAAGGTTACGTGATGGTAAGAAAATATCATCCGTCTATGAACATCTGGAATATCGGAAGAATCGCAAGCGCATTGCGATGCCTTGGACAAGAGCAGGCACGTTTCTTGGAGATCCTTAAGCAAACAACATAAGGTTGCTTTTACAATGTTGTGCTGTTGATAAGTAAGGTCTCCAGTGGCCTAACATGACCGGCCCAGTTTTATTTTATCCCTCCTTGTGTCTCTGTCAAACTATTGTCATTAGAAAGGGACGTGCATAGAGATAAACTAAACTCGGCTGGTCATGTTAGGGCACAGGGCTCATTGGATTGTCGTGTAAACTGTACAGAGAGCACTTTTGCTTCTACACAATAGCTCTTTTTACACAGTCGGCAAAGCGTGAGTGACACTTCTGTATTTGTGTCATCTACACTATCTACATCTATATCTACATAATCTACATCTACACAATATAATAAAGATGTAGACTTTGTTTTTTTGTTTGTTTGTTTGTATGTAAGGGATAATCTCTGAAACCACTGAACCGATTCCAAAAATTCTTTCACCAACAGAA
This sequence comes from Ditula angustiorana, assembly GCA_963691745.1. Taxonomy (NCBI): domain Eukaryota; kingdom Metazoa; phylum Arthropoda; class Insecta; order Lepidoptera; family Tortricidae; genus Ditula; species Ditula angustiorana. Next base: position 10,879,403 of record OY829485.1, read on the forward strand.
AGCTACACTATCCTCTAACGGACATAGGTTACTAATTCCCCGCGAACGAAGTCGCGGGCGCCCGCTAGTTTGTGATAAGCGTCTATTGACTGCCAATTGGGTACTTGACACCTTAAATCAAATGGTGTGAAAGTGTACAATTGTTTTAGATTGTCAGTTTAAAATAATATGGGTTATATATTATGTTATGAGATACAAAACTTTTTAAAAAATTGTTTAGGTTTGTTGTTTTAAATAATATCGAATCATTATAACCCTACTAAAAAATAAAACAAGTTTTGTTAAGGGAGAAACCATATAAAAGCTCTTTGTATTATAAAAACACCGATTTTAGTTTCACGCTCCATACATTTACTAGCCGAAGTATCGAATTGTGACGTCATATTGATCGCAAAAAAAACTAAAACACAGTTTTTCTTCTTTTAATGAAGTCTTTAAATACTGCGGGTGGTAGAACCTTGTACAAGATCCGTCCGGATAGCTATCACCATCTTCCTCGCTAATCCTGCCGCTAAGCAGCAGTACTTGCACTGTTGTGTTCCGGCGTGGAGAGCAAGGCAGCCGGTGCAATTACTGGCACAAGAGGTATTCCATCTTAGCCCTCTGGGTTGGCAACGCATCTGCAATCTCTTTGGTGTTGCGGGTGTCTATAGGCGGCGGTGATCACTTACCATCAGGTGACCCACTTGCTTGTTTGCCTTCCTATATACAACTAGCCAATTGTAAGGCACGGCTTGTTCTCTGCTGATGGTGTATTAGAAAATACACTATGAAACCTCCACCATACTTACTTACTTAAAACCGCGGTCACGTTAAAAAATCGAAGCAAAGCTAACATTCATTAAAACCGAGGTGACGTGTAGAGAACGAGCCAAGTCCGCACATGTCGAGCCAACACCCCTTGTTTGCTCGCGCTCGCCTGAATACTGAATGGGAACACGTTTTTTACTTTTAAAATGAATCTTGGCTGTGACTTAGTTGCGGTGAACGGTGCCACAAGTTTCACTTCTTAGGTGTTTTATCGCATTTCTTTTGCATACTAAAAGAGACGTTTTTAAAATCTTGCTTTATTAAGTGTTTTAGTACTGAAATTACTGTAGTTTTGCTTGATTAACGTACCTAACCGTACCAGTGTTTGACACCTGTATACCCTTCAAGTTTTTTTTACCAGTGGTTGACATAATTATCTTTCATTTTGACTCATTCGTTTCCGTATATACTCATTAACTATTTGGTTACTGACAATGACTAGGACCACTACTTTAATATATAAGTTTGCATATAAATTAGAGTAAGGCATATAAATTAAAATGCGTACAGTCAAAACAAACTAAACATGCATGCGATACGGGGCAAATTGGCGCGGCAGATAAAAACTGGCCAAGTTCAAATAGGATGATCGCATTAAGGGTTCCGTTATTTTTGCCGGATTCATCTAAGTCTGCAATAATAAAATAATGCTATTCAAAATATGAACAATTTAAGAATCTCTTACAAGAATGCATTAGAAACATAGAAGTTGTTAATTTTTTATATGAAACCTTAAACGCTTGATTATTTATGCTATAGCGCTAATTTTCAATCTCTGTTTCCTTTAGCATAATTGTTTTGATCAAATTTTAGTTTATTCCAGGAAGCCGTTAAAAAATTATGCAAAAAAACTTTTTCACCCCTACTTGTGAGTTAAGAGCAGTTTACTTAGAAATAGCCTTGGTTACATATTGACGATATAATATTTAAACTATACAAAGGTTTTGGCCTGTTCTGTCAAAAACTCACATAATAAATGACCGTTAAAGATGGAACTGAAGTAAAGTGAATCTTTACAAAGGAGAGATAATCCTACTAATATTATAAATGTGAAAGTTTGTATGTTTGAATGTTTGGATGTTTCGATGTTTGTTACTCAATCACGCAAAAACAACTGAATGGATTTGGATGAAATTTGGCACACGTATAGTTTAAAACCTGGATTAACACATAGGATACTTTTTATCCCGTAAAAATGCATAGTTCCCACGGGATAGCGATAAGTGAGTTATACGCCGCCGGGACGTCATGAGCAGCAAAGCAACTAATTCTCATTAATTTGTCCAGGAAATATTGCAGATTGCATGTTGGATGCATGTTTGCTTAATTCAGTTAAACAACAACAGTCTACGCAGTCTAAAGGACGAAGTCGCGGGCAAAAGCTAGTAACTATATAATTATATACCATGAAGTAGGTATAGTTATCTCTTTAGAGTATAATCAATTTCTCTCAGTTGCGTCTTTAATGGTCTGCCTTCGACTGTACTGACCCCTAAAAAAACTACACTTATCCAATTTTAAATCCGCAAAAGCTAAGCATTTATATCGTAAACAGGGGCACTCGGGGTGCCCCAGTTCCGGTGCACAATGCCGCGTCCACAACCAGCAAGTCGCGCTAATTGGAGACCCACCCGTGGTCGCTTTTTGTTGGCTAGCAGTGCTGTTTGTTGGCTAGCGGTGCTGTTTGTTGGCTAGCAGTGCTGTTCGAGCTGGGATAAACTCGTAAACTACTACAGACTTTACTCGGCGTAGTGTATGTCAAACGTTTTTCAAGGCTCTGCACCGGAGTTGCTAGGATGTCCTGTTGCCCGTTTCACAAAGCTACAAGTTACAATTTTACAAGTCTAAACCGGCAACATTGGTCATTATGCCCTTTGCCATTGGTGATTATTGACCAATGTTGCCGGTTTAGACTTGTAAAATTGTAACTTGTAGCTTAATGAAACGGGCCACTGATTTTAAAATGCCCCGCGCAGGACAGAGTCCCACTTTTATGGAAATTACTTGGCTAGTGAACCAAAAGGTTGTTGTTAGTCGTACAGTAACTTATGCTCATTAATAAAAAAAATCTATCGTTATTTAATATGATAATGAAAAGTTAAGGGGAACTCCCATTAAGAAACGTGATTTTTTTAAGGCATTCGGTTTTTCCTGTTACGTCAGAATTTTCATTTTTCATCATTCAAGGTCGTCAAAGTGTGCCGCAGCTGAAAATGAGCGCTGAGACTCCTGTTGCAGCCCTAAATGTACAGATCTGCGGTTTTTTTGACGTTGGCTAGCAACAGTTTAGCCGTTTTATTTTAAATCTTTTGATCCATTACTATAACTTCGACTAGACTTTTAAAAACCCTCTGTGCAACCATGTCACAGTAGTTGTCATGACATGCCAGGCAATTTATAATGTGGTTTATTATGAAAAGATTCCGTATAGGGTTTTCACAAGTATTGGCGAGGCTTACATTTATATAACCTTTTCGTCTTTTGCGTCAGACAAATGTGATTTCGTTTTTCTGTCTTTGCTTCAAATAGATTTAAGAGCGAAGGACAACACAGCCATATTCAAATGTGCACACGCCAACCTCTTAATGGCCTTGCATCCCTAATGAATCCTGACGTCCCTTAATTACCACCAACACGGAAAAATCCAATCTCTTACACGCACACACCCTCCATCTTAATTCCCCAAAAGAAATTTAAGCATACCCACACAAGGCCGGAGCGTGTTCCTAATATAAATTAAGAATCCCCCTCCAATATATGCGTCTATGTGTTGGTATTGTAAAGTCTTAAAAATGAGAGGACGGTGGAATCTTTAAAAGGGTAGGACTTAAGTGGGGGGCACCCCCTTTGTCCTCATTCGACCCCCCTTTAAGGGTGTTGTGTTCCGCGCAAACGCCGTTACACGGCCTACTGCCTAGTATTGTTCGTTGTTTTGGTTCAATATTCGGCAACGATAAAGGTGGGTTAGGTGTTGTTTTAAGGAATTAGTTTTATTGCCGAGTTTTTCAAAGGCTTTGACTGCGGAAACGAAAGGCTGAGTCCGTTGTGGCTAATCTGAAAGCGTTGCTTAGTTTGATGGAGCAAGACGTTAGTAAGTATGTCGTTGAGACGACTTTTAACCCTTTAGAAATGTAACTATGTAACATTTTAAATTAGATTTCTATTTTATTTTAAGGACCTTCTAAGTAATTAAAGATGTTTCGTTATTGGTTGAGAGATAGCGCACATCCTAAACAGCTGAAGATAGAAAGGTGAAAGTGATCATGTGTTACTTATGGTTTGTACGTAGGATTTTTGGAATTTCCACCATTAAAAGAAGGGTTAAAAGAAGGGTTAAAGTTAGTATGTAATATAAAATCTATGCCGATGAAGTCGCATGCAAAAGTTAGTTAAGCATAAACTAGTTAAATATGCGTCTTCTTTATATTGGTATAGTTTAGAAAATACTAGCAATTCGTGACATCGGTTTCTTTATTATCTTTGTTTACTTTTTTCGTTGTTAGCGGTTTAGTGGTTAGGGTAAAGGAATAGTGATCATGAAGAACCGAGTTTGATTCTCAGCTGTTACTGCTGTAACTAACGCTCTTACGTAATAGGGAACCATAATAGGGAAACCTGCACATTAATGTTTAATGTACATTATTGTGCAACAATAATCCTATTGCCAGTTGCAGGGGACTTGGGAGGTCAGAGTGCAGTCGCTTTAACTGACTTGCCAAATCTGGGATCTTGGTCAAAGCGTGCTCCGAATGAAAAGTGGGAAAAAGCGGCGACGGATGAAGACTTTCTCCTTGTAATACTTAATACATACTTACTCCTATATTAAAAAAAAGTATATTATTATTCAAGGATAACATGCTCGTATACTAAAAAACAAAAGTATTATTTTTACCGTCACTAGTTTCTTGTTGCTTACAAATATATAATGTGAAATTATTTGTGAGTTTAATCCCCTTATTCATAAACGCTTCGTAAACGTTTGTTAGTTAACACGTTTTATGTCTTTATCTGTCATGTGACGTTTGGCCTCAAATGAAAGGGACATAACATTTGTTAGCTTAAAAAGATTGTTATTTTTTATGAATAAGGGGTAAGGGTGTAAGATGTATTACTAGTGATTACCTTTGGTTTTGCCCTCATGATATTATTTTCTATGCGCGGATAAAAAATATGCTGTTTTAATCCAGGATATGGTTCTATCTATCAGATAGAACCATAATCTAATGAATCTAGCTGTTCATAGGCGATTGTGAAACAAACATCAAGACATCATGACTTTCTCATTTATATTTTTTTTTGGGATGTATAGGATATTTCGTATGAAAGGACCTATCCTATCATAAGATAAGAAAGAATAACCTGACTCCGGAACTTAAAAACGTTTAACGTAGAAAATAATTTTAACGTTCCATTTCTTAAGTTCGATTCCTTTTTAAAGTCTATTTTCCCCGAAATAAAAATTTCCAGTGTTAGGTTTCTTACTTTTTAACTCACAAAAGCTAATTTACATTGTTCCCTTTATTACGACGTTAAACTTTCAAATAGCATACTAAGTTCAAAAGCTCTTAAATACCACTATTGTAATAAACCATAGCAATTAATTCAGCAACAAAGGATACCTTGAAACTTAGAACTGAATAACACATGCATATATAAATTATCAGTTTATATTTAAGTAGGATCATTGTCACGCACGCTTTGCAGCTCCATTAAAGAACTATATCAAAACCAAGATAAACTTTCACGTATTCCTCAAACAAGTTATTCCAATTTGTACCCTACTGGGTTATGAAAGGAGGGCTCAGTTGTTTAGTGAGCTACAGCTCTATCGCGGTTAAAGTACACGTTCATAATGTCATTTATTAGGACCGTATTCGGTACATGACAATAATTAAAATCCATGCACGAACCGCTGTACCACACCGTGCCACGTACGTGAGGCTTTTTGCATATTATTAGTTCACAAAATATTGAGTTGAATTGGAAATTAGAAAAATATTTCAAATTCTTTGGCGGTTTGTGAGGTGGTTAGTTGTGGGAGTGGAAATTTCTTTTATTGTGATTGGAATTTTATCGTCACATATTAAACTTACGTCATGTCATGTTGTTTAATGAACGTAAAAATGAACGGAGACTATGGATAGGTTGTATTTTTCTTTTACAATGAAAGGAGATTTCAGGTGAAAATTCTCTTTTATCTGAGATAAATAATAAGAGTGCAGTGAAGAAGAAAGTCGAGTAAAGGCTTGGTAACTTAATAGTTACTAACCATAAAACGAGTATGTTCATATATTAATTAACAACGGAAATGTATACTTTATTCAAGTGTCTCTTCTTTTTTGGAGCCTGGCTCTTGTTTTTTGTATATATTTTTGATAAATAAGTAATATTCTTAGTATTTTTCGTATATATCTGGTTCTTCATTTGTTATCGTAAATAATTTATTTGCAAGAATGTAGTATTACAAAATAGGGTAGGAATATTGAATATATATATCTCAGGATAATTCACACCAATTGACCTAGTCCCAAGCTAAGTAAACCTTATGTTATGGGTACTAGACAACGGATATACATACTTAAATAGATAGATACATACTTAAATACATATAACATTCATATTCATCATACAAACATTTGCCCTTCGCGGGAATCGAACCCGGAACCTCTAGCTTCATAGTCAGGGTCACTAACCACTAGGCTATCCGCTCGTCGATATTATGTCGAATATTCGAATATTATGTCGAATTCATTTTGCTTTACTTAGCATGCAAAATCAGTACGATCAAGCAAAGATACTATATTATCTTTAAGTATACTATTTAGTTTCGTATATAGATAATGGTTTTAGTCAGTTTAACTTGGTTTCAGTTTGTGCATAGCTTCATGCAAAAAAGTATGGATAGTAAAAATGTAAAATGTTGCTTTATTTGACTCTATCGTCATCCGAAAAATCAAAAACGCCCCCAAAGCTCCCAGAAGTCGCGGTTACGTAAAATGCCTAATAAATTCCGTCAAAGAACATTCCAGAAGTGACGTCCCCGCGGACTGTCATAAAGCAAAAGTGACGTCCCTAATGCGATCGCCTCTAATTATTCGAGAAAGTTCCAAAAATTCTGCGTCTCCCCTCTTCTTAACCCATTAGTGGGTAGTCTTAGGGTTCGCACTTTTCGAACTGCGGTCATGGATTAAAAACTGGGATTATCGGGGGGTGGAAACTTTTTCAAGTACCGCACGTTTAGAGAAAACAAATAAAGCTATTCGGGTTTTAGCTGATTTTGAGCGACATCGGCGAAGGCGAAGATGAAAAAGAGAGAGAATCCTAACCCACCTAAATATAAATCAATAAAAATGCCCAGCGCAAGTGTAAAGTATCCTTTGTACACCAATTGGCTAAACTATTCAGAAGTAATCATTTGCTACTCCAAGTTAAGTAGATTAGTTAGTTAATGTAACAAATGACGGATGATACAAAATAAATGCTGTTATCATTGGTCTATATTGGGGATTTTTATTGATTTATACTTCACTAGCGATCCGCTAAGGCTTCGGAGGTATGTAAAAACCTTCGGTAAAATATTTTCTAAAAAACTGTAAAAAATAGTTTAGTCTAGTTTAGAAGGAGTATATGAGGACAGAGCCTTTGTTTTGTATAGTCGAGCAAGAAATTGCTTGACCGCTTTTCGACCGTATTACAAAGGAAAATGGTTGAAAAGTGGTCAAGCAATTACTTGGTCGACTATACTATGTAAAATATTTTTGTTAATTCTAGTGAGTTTGTTTAATGCGAGATTGCTGTTGAGTATGATGCTGCTTACCAGCTATGGAACTCAAATTCAGGCGTTGTAACTGTGGCGATGAAAAAAACATTAAGTAGGTATAGTCGACCAAGAAATGGCTTGACCACTTTTCGACCGTATTACACAGGAATAAGGTTCAAAAGTGATCAAGCAATTACTTGGTCGACTATACTTTATACTCTGCCGCATCTAGATTCTATCCGTGTTCCCAATTCTGAACTGAAATTTTCAACATTGAAAAAAATCTTTACATAGTACGAAACAAAGTCTCTCTCCGTTCCTGTCTGTCCGTATATCTTCGGCCGCTTACTCCGCCTAAACAGCACAACGGATTTTGATACAGTTTTCACTGTCATTTAGAGACTTTTTTTACGAAACGTTTTTATGTAAGTATTGTAAAATGAAAATGAAAAATGAAAATGAAAAATTTATTTTGCAAGTAGGCCGTATAGGCTCTTTTACATGTCTGAACCTACTAGCGCTTCGGAAAATGGAAGATACTACTGAGAAGAAACGCCGCAAGAAACTCAGCAGTTTATTTTTTTTTCCTCTCTTTTCAAAACAGATTACAGTGCAATTTATCACAATAGTACATGGCATACACAAGTTACATAAAAAGTATAATTAAAAAAAAAAACAGTAAATAGCCATGTACCCATGCGAACCCGAGTCGGGTCACTAGTTGTAAATATATTAGTTAATTTAAAGATATCTACTGAAGTACAAACGTAAATATATGGAGTATAAAAATACTTAAACGGCTTCTAAATTCCAAGCCAGTAAAAACGAAGAATCGACATATTTGTTTTTAAACGAGACTACAATCTGCAGCACATTACTACGGCACACGGCAATTTTTCATCCACAAACTGGGTGATGAAAAACATCCCTTATATCCACAGAATACGGTTCTCAAGTAGTCCCATGTCAGTACGCGTACATTGTAGGAGTAAACTGATAAGGGAATTAGGCAATTGCGCGAGTGACTGATGAATTGTTAGGGCATTTGCATAATCTGTACATGGAGATACCGAGTGACGAACGATTTGTGAATGCGTTCTGCACGCGGTTCAGTGATCAATAAATTTAAAAGAATAGATACCTGCTGAGTAAAATTGAACGCTTTTTTTGTTTTGTAAGTAAATTAAATAAATACGGTGTTCCACTCACAAACATAATGGCATAAAGGTGTAAAATTTAAAAATGTATTTTTTATGTTCAAAGAAGCAGATTAAAATTTTGATGTTGTAGAAGTTACAGCGACACAAAGCCGTGTAATCTATTGAATAATTATAAAAAATATTTGCATGAAACTTACAATTATACTTATACATGAAATAAAAATAAAATAAAGTTACGAAAATTGTGAATAAAAAAAATTTTTGTTCTCAAATATGCTCTTTCGTGTCCAGATAAAAATGTAGAAAAAATTGTATGAGCCTAATTTGTTTCAACCTGACAATATTAAAAAAAAACGCGATTTAGTGCTGGCTCCATACAAACATCGCGCAAGTGACGTCACTGGCGCTGTATGTAGCGCGATGGAGCGTTATCGCGACGCATACCCTGTAATTTTACTTCTCATGATATTAATTTACGGATGGTAGGACCTTGTTGACGGTCCGTCCGGATCGCTACCACCATCTTACTCGCTAATCCAGTCGCTAAGCAGCAGTGCTTGCACTGTTGTGTTCCGGCATGGAGACCAAAACAGCAGGTAAAATTACTGGCACAAGAGGCCATCCATCTTAGCCCTCTGAGTTGGCAACGCATCTGCAATATCCTTGGTGTTGCGGGTGTCTTTAGGCAGTAGTGATCTTTTACCATCAGGTGACTTGCTCGTGTCCTTTCGGCTCGTATATTCATCTGCCCCCCCTTCCATAAAAAATCTTGAATGGAAGGTGTTCCTATGCTCCTAATCGTACGAAAATAACTTCGATTTACCTAAGTACTGAGGACTATTGTTCATTTTTTCTTACGGTAACCTTGTTTTTGTTCGTTAAACCTGCCTTTATTAAAAGCTTTCTATTTTTGGATACCACCCACGTTTGCAACTTCTGTACCTGTGATTGACTGTTAAGAACCTATAAGTCATTTTCACAATTTGCATGTCATTTACTAATGTTCAAAATGGAATAAAAACTGTTTTTTTCGTTTTTGTTTACGAAGTAGAAAGCTCAGCGAAAAGCTCTACAAAACTGCTACATACGCATGACGTCATACCCACATAAGTAATTCATAATAGATTCAGCTTTGCACGGGTGCATATCAACAAACTGAAAAAAAACCATTTAAGTGGTTAGTATTGAAATGTTTATTTATTCACAGTGAACATATGGTTAAATAAGGTCTTTTATACTATACAATGCTTCCCATGACATGTTCAGCCAAATTAGGCATGTGAAAATCTAACGTCAGGTACGTCACTGATTGAGTCACTCGGTCGAAAATAATAAAAATACCATTGTCTTAGTGGAATAGGTCATCGTAAATTCATTATGATAAAAATTATTAATATCATTGAAAATAATGTGTAAAATTATTATATAATGTCAAAATATAAATTTCATTAGATTAAATTAAAATAAATTAAACAACATTACTTTACGTCATACATCTCGTCAAATTTGTGATTTAAAAATTCATTGATACTGTAAAAACATTGGTGGTTTATAGTTGAGTTTGTGTGATGTATGTTGTTGCATGTGGAAGCGGAGTAGTATGGGCTTTTGCATTTTGCACGCGCGTAACGCACGCGTAATGCAGCTCTAAGGCCAGTGTGGCTCGAATTTAAACGTTCGACATAAAGCTTCACCTGCACGATTGATAAAGACGATATAAAGGCTGAGCACACGAGGCAGGCAACGTGCAAGCGGCATATAGGTGCGAGTGACAGCTCTGACAAGGACAGATCGTCTCACAGCGGATCTTCCCTAGACTAGTATGGAAGCAGCTTTTTTTATTTATATTTATTTTTGAAGAAATAACTGACTTACAGTTTTTCACTAATAATTCAGTCATTATAATAAATAATAGCAAACATCAAAATCTTCACAATACACAATACAATGGTTACATTATAAAATAAGGGGATACTTAATTAATGGAAAACAAAATAAACTATGTTAATAATACAATGTCCCAAAAACTAATTTGCACCCTCGGAACCAAAATACTCTTGCCTTTGCTACATTCTGTAAAAAGAATAAAGATGGCGTATAAGTATATACTTTTTAAGAGCATACTTAACTCTATTAAGCTGGTTATGAATTTGACAACTCACTATTACGTCAATTGGGTAGATACCTAAAACCAATTGGTATGAAAGTGTTAAATTGTTCTAGACCGTCATTTTTAAATAATATCCACAAAAAGAATTTAAAAAACACATATTTTATTATGGGGCTACATCGATTTAAAAGTACGAAACTTAAAACATTTTTTTTTCGTTTCACAATGTACTTATTGGACCCTGAATGAAAAATAACCCTGATAAAAAATAAAACAATTTTATTAACGTAACGCTCTTATTCTAATGAACATAATTGACGACCTGTATGGCACAGTGGCACATGTGTCTGCTTACTGTGCAAGAGGTCCCGGGTTCAAATCCTGGTATGGGCAAATATTTGTGTGATGAACACGAATGTTTGTACCTGAGTCATGGATGTTATTTGTATTTAAGTATGTATTTATCTATATAAGTATGTATATCCGTTGTCTAGTAGCCATAGTACAAGCTTTGCTTAGTTTGGGACTTGGTCAATTGGTGTAAATTGTCCCAAGATATTTATTTTATTTATTTATTTTAATTTAGATACACACTCCATTTACAGCAAAATTACATGTGACGTCTTTCTTATGTAGCTATTTTAGACGGTGCATTTTTGCGGGGCTTGCGTTACATTGTTTTTCTTCTCGCCATAATTTATGAAATTGTGATCGTAGAAAAAAAACTAAACACAAAGTTTTTCTTTTTTTCATTATTTTTTTAATAATGATAGCAGAAAAAATAGTGAACAAGCCAATTGTATAGTCTCTCTCCGTACAACGGAGCGTCCTTATGCGACGAAAGGGGACACACGTGGTCTATCTCACATCTCCGCTACCACGAGACGGTGCGATTATTTAGGAATATTCGTCTTGGAATACCTTTACAATAAGGTTTATCTACACATATATCATAAATGCTCTATAATGCGATCAGAAACCGTAGGCAATGACCAGCATTATAACAACCAATATTATTGCGAGAATTTTTCTAATTTGTTTCTATATTTGTTCAAATTCATTTTTTATTACATTATTTTAATGTGTACAGTCTATAGATATTTAATGGGTACCTAGCACTAGTAGCTAGTAGCAATGCAGGTCATTGCACTATGGCTTCTGAACCCATCATAGAGTACTTATGATATGTGTGTAGATAAAGTAATGTATGCAACTGTACATAATTGCTCTTAAAACACTCGTGTGATCCTATTATGAAACTCGCTGACGCTCGTTTCATAAAACCACACTCGTGTTTTAAGACCCCTCATTATGCAACAGTTGCATAAAATACTATTTATTATTTAGTTTATACTTACTATGAGGTATAACGGGACGACGCTTTGTTGTTGTGGAAGGGTGTAAATTATGTTTATGTATAATTTTGTGCGGGTGGTAGAACCTTGTGCAAGGTCCGTCCGGATCGCTACCACCATCTTGCTCGCTAATCCTGCTGCCAAGCAGCAGTGCTTGCACTGTTGTGTTTCGGCGTGGAGAGCAAGGCAGCCGGTGTAATTACCGGCAAAAGATTCCATTATACTATTCCATTTTAGCTCTCTGGGTTGGCAACGCATCTGCAATCTCTTCGATGGTGCGGGTGTCTATAGGCGGTGGTGTATACTTACCATCAGGTGATCAACTTGCTTGTTTGCTTTCCTATTTCAGAAAAAAAAGTATGTATTTTGATTAAGTCTTGTGTCTAATTTTGAATCAAACTAAATGTTTTGTTTCTTTTGTTCCATTTAAAAAAATATATGTTTTTATTCTTACAATTGAACTGTGTAATTTTATATAGTTTTTCATGGATATAAAAAAGTGATTTTTTGAATTCGTATAACAACACTTTATTAAAAAAATCACGTTTATAATAATGTACAGTGAAGTGTACTACTCTCTATTTTCATTAAAAATGTATATATTTATGACCTCATTTAACCGAACTAGTATGTTCTTTATGAGTTGATAAAGTTCTTCTAAATATAAACTTAAAAGTTAACTATCACACTACCGCTACTTCCAACTGTTGTTTCATAGTACGAGGCGTGATGGATTAGTTCCGGTCCGGCAACTTTTGTCCGGGCTCATAATTGCTGGTCCGGGGCTCCTGAGATTCACTTGTCTTCAGCCAACACACGCCAGACCATTTATTACCGTCGGTTAATTGAAATTCTAGGTGACACTCGTCGAAATTCTAAGCGACACTCGTCGGAATTCTAGGCTGCACTCGTCTCGAATTAGCTTTAATAGCAACTGTCTCTAGTTCAGTGTTTTTAAGTTATTGGGATGGTGTGATTTTATGAGTCTTTTGGGAGAAAGAGTCATAAAATCTCATGCGACCCACAACTTCTCGAGATTTTTTAGCTTCCTTGTTCAGTCTAATTATTACGCCGAGCTTATACAGTGAATACGAAAGTACCTACTCTAAATTCAAATTTCTAATTTAAAACATTTACTGTAGGATCTGGTCCCATAACGTGTAAATAAGAATATTAGCTTACAAAACTATGTTAGTCCGCGTATATATTGAAATTTGATGAAATCATTAATGGCGATATTTTAATAGCTGATTTCTTTACTTTAAGTGGCAATCCAATTTGCCAAAAACAAGACTACATACTCTAAACCTCCCTCTCAATTAACACCCTGAAATGAAACGTTAAAATGGTACCTTTGGTGAACATTAAGGTTTAAATAATTAATAGATTCAGGCGTTACTTTGCGGAGGTCCATATCAACAAACTGGAACAAATTACCTTGCTACTCCGCGAAACCAGTGCCGGCCTCGTGCAAAATAGCTGCGTCTGTGCGACACATATATGTTCATGCAAAAACCCACCCTCCTCCGCTTCCACAAGAAACAACATATATCACACAGACTCCACACCACCACCACTAAACACTAAAACTACATGATCGACGCGCGTTTCGCCTCTATACGAGGCATCATCAAGATCGAACAGTACGACCGTCCGCTACTTGAACGAATGGCGTACTGACAAACTAAAACATTAAGGTTTAACTACCTTGACTAAAGGTAACCATGTTGACAGTTTTGGGTGTGTACGTTCGACATGTACTAAGACTATATCCATCAGTTATTCATCCAAGGATTAAACATAATTGTCGCTGCCCCTGACATAAAGGTATGTTACTTTAGTAAGTTAATGTACACTATAATTTACTTTGTTCCTCTATGACCCCGATGTCACCCTGTGAACTAAAAAGACGCGTAGCCTTTACATTTTGTAATAAAATAATCAGCCCTTTGCTTTCTATTAAAACCGTTTAACAGGCCTATGCACAAATAAATTAAGTTTTGCAGAAACTAAGATAAAATCAGTATTGGCGTAAGACTATTCACCAATTGCTATTCAGTGAGGCGCTTTCATCAAGCATCGTCAATTAAATTATTTTAATGAGTGCTTATTTTAACAGAACCAATCAACTATTAACTGAGCTTGAACTTAGAACTAATACTAAAATGAGAGACTGTCTTTCGCATAACCGTACTTTTCAGTCGAATTGAGAATCCATGAAAAAACCGTTAAAAATCACGTAACAATGCGTCAATAGATTCTAAATCCTTGAGTATTGGTAGGGCATTGTGCAAGCTCCGTCCGGATCGCTACCACCATTTTGCTCGCTAATCCTGCCGCTAAGGAAGAGCAAGACAGCCGGTGCAATTACTGGCACAAGAGGTATTCCATCATAGCCTTCTGGGTTGGCAATGCATCTGCAATCTCTTTGGTGTTGCGGGTGTCTATAGGCGGTGGTGATCACTTACCATCAGGTGACCCACTTGCTTGTTTTCCCTCCTATTTCATAAAAAAAGAAGAAATGTTAGTGTAATTAATATAAAAACAGTATCAGAGAAAACGCATTTAATAACACTTCTATAAAGGGTTATCGAAAGGGTTGATATATTAATGGAAGAAAATGCAAACGTTCATAATATTATGGGGGTGGCCAAGGAAAAAGAAAACGGGGATATGCTTCAAATCTACATCATTATGTTACATGGTTGTTAACAATATCAACAAGAATCCTTATATTACCATTAAAGTTTGAATATTATATAACAATATTAACATAAACACGCACATAAATAATTAATTAATCAAGCCAAACACCAGCTCTACCTTTTAAAAACAATTAATAAACGCAAAATAAACAAAACCTTCCCCATAAACCCCGTGAGACAAAACAAATCATCAACGTAGAACCGCGGGCGGCGCCTAGCCATGAAATAAATCAAACATTAAATTCGACTGAAGTAATCAGACCTTTAAAAAGGATTCGCAAAAACCCGTCCAAGTCACTTTCAAAACTTTGAAAAATAACGAAACGAAATACGGCAAATAAACGGCAGAATCGGCGCTACCAATTATTTTTGCCGCTGGAAATTCGAGACTTAACGAAATTCAAATCGCTTAGTGGGAAAAGGAATTATATATAAAAAGCTGTGCGCATCTTCAAAGGTGGGCCTCAACCCTTCGGGTGGCAGGGGGACGCACTGTAATATAGAAAACTTGTGTTAGCCCAGTTCCGCGCCTTTGTAACATCATTTCGGCTCCCGATCTACGCGGCGGGAAGCGATTTGACCGTTGCCTTATTTTCGAATCATTCGAAGTTCGATTTTTGAATTTTAAAGTTATCTGTCGTTAAAGAACTAAACGAGAAAACGTTTTCAAAGTGATTTTATTCTAATATTTAACAATTGTTTGTAACATTTTTATTATACCTTAATAGAATCAAAAGCGATGACGGAAAGTTTTGTATTTGTAAGACAAGAGCAAGGATGCATTTATATGTGCGAGTTTAAAATCGTCACTTGCGACTAGGGTTCATAATCAGCACTTGCAACAATGCTCATCTTTGCAAACTTGTTTGACATACATCTATTGAATATTAAAATCGATGTGCAAAATAGCTTTATAAAGCACATACTGGTATTAGACCAGTTTTTAATTTGATAAACCACGCACGAATTTTTTTTTCGTCAGTGTCTCAATTAATATGTTACCTATATGTAAAAAATATATGTAAAAAAGAATAAAACGCTCTTGTTTAGGCAAACATGTACAATACTTCTACCCGGTTCAAAATAGATTTCAAATATTTGTACAGATAACTTTTGGTAAAACATAGTGAGGCTTTAATAATTTGTATCATCTGTTACAATTTATAAATAAATACTTTCGGCTCTGACTTTGACTTCGATATTAAAACTCACATTGTCTGTATCTATACAAACATTTCAGGCCAACGTGGAAGAGTTCTCTTTGTTATACTTAAGAATAACAATAGATAATTTCGATTAATTCCCTCAAGTATCAAAACCGTTCCCGTGACACCCAGCTTTATAATTTAAGAAGAAGAAACAGGCCATAAGAAATAAATGTAAAGAAGGAGAAGAAACGCTTCTGCCCGAAAGGGTTGAAAGGGGTGAGACAGCCCCCGCTACATATATAAAGGGGTCGGTGTATCGGCAAATTGTTTACGGGTCTGTTTGTACGCTTTAATTTTTTAAAGTGAACTTATTTGATTATTATTTAGGTCTTTAATTGGGCTAAGTTTGAATAGTGAATTTGGAAATTAATGCAGTAGTTTTGTCTTTAATATCAGGATTTTTAGGAAAATAGCGGTACTTAGATTTATTAAGTAAATAGTGCTGTCAAGAGACAACAATTCTTTTGTACTTCACATCGTGAATTAAGAGGAAACTTAGATATAAATAACTTAGATAATCATTCATAAATTAATGACCATGATGATTCAATGAAATGATTGCATTAATAAAATTTGTAACGTAACCTGTAATCCAATCTGTCTCCAATGTATATTTTTGCACATTTTATTTTAATAAAAAGAAACACATAACAGTCGTTATATATTTTTCAAATAATTTTAAAACCCAATTAACGACAATAATTTAGTTTTCCAGACTCCAGGTTCTGTCAGACTTCGTTTCTCACTGCACAGAAACGTCAAAAAAAACCTTAATCCTTCGTTCCTCTTTCAAGCCGATTATTTCGGTCTTAATGGCCGACGCCGCGGCAAACACCTAGTACACAGTTACAACTGTGTTAGTGATTTTTATGTGTGTGCAAACAGATTTTTGCTTACGCGGTACATCGCATGGGTCTTTGTTTCATTACTTAGGTTGTTAAGATCGTCGCTTTCTCAGGGAATTGTTTTCAAGACGTATATTGATTGCGTCACATTACAAAGGGTCGGGTTATTCCGAAATTCTTTGGGATTGTTCAGGTTTTAAGCGTAGAGTGAGACCGATTTAGGTTTACTATCTGAAGCTTAATGCGATTTTATAATTTGTTTTGTCTAGCTGAATTAAATCGATGGTTGAATTCTGCGATTACTTGCAATTGCTAATCGTGAAATAAATAAATATACAGATCGCAGAACGGATGTCGATGGAGCTATGGACTCATTACATTAGCCGGAAGACGCCCACTGCTGGGCATAGGCCATGATGACATACGGCACTGAAACGTGGTCCCTTACAGTGGGCCTCATAAGAAGGCTCAAGGTCACCCAAAGGGCAATGGAAAGAGCTATGCTCGGAGTTTCTCTGCGAGATCGAATCAGGAATGAGGAGATCCGCAGAAGAACCAAAGTCACCGACATAGCTCTGCGAGTTACAAACCTTAAGTGGCAGTGCGCGGGGCATATTGCTCGTAGAACCGATGGCCGTTGGACCGGAAAGGTTCTCGAGTGGAGACCACGTATCGGAAGACGAAGTGCTGGCAGGCCTCTCACAAGGTGGACCGACGACTTGGTGAAGATCGCTGGAAACCGGTGGATGCGAACAGCACAAGACCGACCGTCGTGGAGATGCTTAGGGAAGGCTTATATGGACTCCCATGCAGCTAAATCAGGTCGTGGCGATAGAAATTTCGGTGACAAAATAATCTGTACTTAAATTTTGGTTTCGGCTGTTTTTATCTTCAAATTGTAGTATTTATGTTTCGAATATTCCCCTTATTGGCGACGTGAAGAAATAAACACACAGCGACTACTTGTTACTAGTGCAGTAACACAAAGATAAGAATAAAATGGTAGTATGGAGTTCTCAATTCGTGACCGCGTGCCGGAAAACGTAGTGTGGGAAGACCCGGCACAAGGTGGACCGACGACCAGGGGTGAATCTTACCGGGTGACTAGAGCTCACCAAAATGGCCGCATTTCTATGAAAAACGGCCATTTTGGCGAGCTTTAGTCATCCGGTGAGATTCCAATGGAATTTTTGAATCTCACCTGGTGACTAAAGCTCACCAAAATGGCCGCATTTCTATGAAAAACGGCCATTTTGGCGAGCTTTAGTCACCAGGTGAGATTCAAAAATCGCACTCCTGGTGGTGCTTGCGGAACCCCCTGGATGCGAGCGTGGGATTGGGCGTTGTAGCGATCTTTAAGAGAGGCCAATGTCCAGCAGTGGACGTGTTTCGGCTGAAATGGTGATGATGATGACATATTATTTATAAATGGTTTAATTTACCTGAAACTATACCTCGTTTTTTAGGATGAGAAATTATGTAAACAATCTTGGTAACTGTCTTGCATTTTGTCGAAGATAATTTCGAAATCAAATGTATGATTTTAAGTCGATACATTAAGAAAAAGTTTTTTTTATCATACTAATGAAAGATCTTTTTACCATGAGGACACTCATTTTCTTAGCGCAGGACCGGTTGTTAAGGCGAGCTTTGGGAGAGGCCTATGTTCAGCAGTGGATGTCTTTAGGCTGAAATGATGATGATGATATTGATGATGATGAAAAAGAAATCAATTATTTTACTCAAAATAATTCACTATGGTCTGTTTTTTACCAACGATAAAAACAATTAAAAGCGTTAACACCTGATTTGGTGCCGTCTATTAGTACGATGATATTGAAACTACATATGTTCTGTTGGGTATGGACCCAGCAGAACAATGAGGAAAGACGAAGAGGTATGGACCTCTTCCTCTTCCCTTATAGTTAGTTGAGTCCTGGATTTCTAATCGAAACAAAATAGACATTGTACAAATAAGTAAATTGACATTTAATTGCGCGTGTTTGAACCGGCGACCTTTAGCTCAACAGGCAATGAGGCTACCGCCGCTGATATAATGTAACCATTACAAACATAAACGGTTAAATATTGTAATTATGTAAATTAAGGTCCTTATAGGTGTTAAATTGTACGAGGAACGCGTGAGAAATGTGTCTAGAAAGTTGCAAACTCCCAAGCAGTGGAGCGTGGCGAATCCAAAATTACCGAAAAGGCTGACGGCGAAATTAAAATACTTACAAAATAATAAACGAAACTTAAGACCTCTTAAACTGTCATAAAAATGCTCCCTGAAATATCTGGAACGTCTGTCAACGCCTACCCGAATTAGAACCCTTTATCTCTCAAAATTCCATTTACCTTCAAGCTCTCGAATGACAAAGACATTCGAAAAAAGTAGACAGTGTCCCAATCGAAATTCAATACCAATTAAAACGTCCCCGCCCGCATTGTCAGTGAGATAGTATAAATTAAAGAATTTTTCGGCCTCATTCTGTTTTCGCGAATGTCTCATTTAAATTAAGAAAAAGTCTCATATCTCCTTCGCGCCGGTGTGGGGGGCGTCGGGAAAGGGTAAGGTATTTTTCTTGGAGGGGAGGAGGGGGAAAAATGCGTAGCCACTCACACATTTGTGCGTGAGTAAATACCGACGCACACAGACGCGCCGCTGTATGTAAAACACTTTAAGAAGCGGAGAAGAAATGCGAGAAGCTTAGCGGTCACAGGGTGTTCGGAAACGGGGTGCCCGTCTTAACGTATTGTTCGGTATTTATTTAAGAGCTCTTAATTTAAATTCTTACTTTTTAAATTTCATTTCAAGTTGCTACATATTAAAAAACGTGACCCCGTAATCTGGAAGCATGTCTAAAATTTTTAATGTCATAGATTAAGCTACATACGATTATGTCAGTATTGTATTTAAAATACTGCGTAAATTAAAAGTTGCGCATTTATAAAAGAAACTGAGGTAATTTAAAAGAACAGGCTGTACGGCAAAAACTGTCTTGTGATTCGTTTGTATTTTACTAATAAGATCAAGCTAACAAAACTACGTTATGATAATACGCAATATCAGAGAAACTAATAACATACTACCGAATTTTATCTTATTTATTTATTTATTTGAACTTTGTTAGACAAAAAACGAAATGTCCAAAGAAAGACCTTTGTTTTTCATGTCAGTCATTCGTAGCCTCTCAACCTTTGAGCATAGTCAAAAAAGTTGTTCAAAAGTAGTGTTATGTTGTTGTCTTAAGCATTTTAATCAATAGAAATGACTCAAGTAGAAAAAAGAAACACAACGTTTACTTTAAGTCACAAATACTGAATATTAATTAATTGTTTTCCTACTAAAACAAACAATTAATATTTATCTTAAGGTAATTTACATGGTTGGTACTAAAACCAGACAATATACACGGCTCGATCATACAAAAATTTTACCTACAAGGGAATCGAGCCCCCAACTTCTAGCTTCGTCTTCAAGGCCGCAAATCATCGAAGCAACAAAAGGTTTATAATTTAAAAAATGCTAGTAAGTAAAGCTTTTAATGTTTTGGGCTAAATTAAATACCTAATCAAATTAAAATAACCGCGTAAACAAGAGTCAGCAATTCTCCAAATTAATTTTATTTATTTTTCAATAGAAATATTTTCGGATTGACAACACCCTGTCCAGTGGGGGTAAAAGCGAAAGGGTTGTGGAGCCTCCCACGGGGTGTCCACCGTCTTCTTACAACCTTTTTACAGAGGGGGGCACAGAGTAGGGGGGGTCAGAGACCGCCACATACCTCTGTTAGGCGGTACTCTGTGGCGTTTTGATTTTCAACTCAAAAAGCTGAAGATTTTGTGGTATTTTGTATTATTTTTCGTGGTTGAGTTGATGTTTAATCTTTACATTTATTTTACTGTTAATTTTTATTGGCTTATTTGCAATGATTTTGTTAGTAATACTATTAAAATAGATACGCAGATCTGAGAGAGCTCCTAGGGAGGGATAATGAGTTCGTCTTTGTTCGGTTTTCTTTTTAGGAACGGTTTAGGTTTTGTAAAACAAAGTGTCTTACTGCACTTACGCACAGGTTTAATAAGTATTTTTATTTATAATACATATAAGTAATTCAAACGATAATCGGTATTTATTGTATATTACACATTCAAAAACTCGCTCCTGGCCCGTCCTAAAGCCGCTTGTCGCCAAGAATGTTGTATTAGCGGCAGCTCCCCCACCCCAGGCGGGGGGGGGGTGTAATTGCAAAATAAAATTAGCCGGAACGGGTACGTGCTCAATTTGCGCCTCCCAGCACTGATTTGTTTTCGTTTCTTGCCTTGCTCTTGCCATGTCCACGTCTTGCCTCTTTCTTGCCGATCTCTCGGTATCGCCAGCTACTCTGTACGCATTTTCTTAGCCTATATATTATCGATCCGAACGTTATGCTCTGCCATATTGTTTCAGACGTCGCTGAACAAAAGCCAGAGCTGATTGGCGATAAGTTTTACGTTTTTACTTTTAATTGTGTGCTTATAAGCAGCATCGTTGAGACGGGTGAAGATACTGGCTGAATAGATAAAATGCTTGTAAAGATTTGAATTTCGAATATCGGTTAGCACTAATTTACTTTTAATTTTTTGAGGACGTAGTTCAAATGATTAAGGATACCGGCTGAATAGAAAAAATGCTTCCTAAAATTCGAATTTCGAAAAGTGGTTTGTAAATACTGCTTTGGCAAAGTTCGCTAGTTCGCGGAGTGGAATACCGTTAAAAAAACCGGCGTGATTCCATCCGCGATGTTTAAAAAGGCGGCTAAAACTTTCGGCCGGACTCGGGAGTCAATGGCTTTTTTATTTTCGCGTTTTCTTCCTTTTCCGGTTGAACTTTGGCGAAGTTTTATTTTGTAGGAGTTCCACGAGTGTCAGTTTGGCGTTCGTCCCGCAATTTTCCGCGGCTGCCTCGATAATTGCGGGCACAGGTGGGAATATTTTCTGCCTTTAATTTCGACTTCGGAAACTTTCCAGCGGTGGCTGCCTGCGCGATACGTCAGGTACCTATAGGCCAGTACATGGGGATATTTACTAACGCACGTACACGCCTTCACATACGCCGATCTCCACCCATTCACGGATCAAGTCACACGTGGCACGCCCATCGCGCCATACGCCCACCGGTATGTGGCATATATGTCCCATGTGACACACATGGGCGTCGCCCGCACTGCGCATGACGGGGCGTGGCGTAACACAAGCGTAACATTCACGTTCACGTTAACGTTACGCCTCTGTGTGCGTAACGTGAAACGTGACAGCTATTTATTTCAGCGCGCCGTCCCAACGATAAATGAGTTATAATTTATTTTTACCCAAAAGGGTAAGGGTAATTAATGGAGAAATTGGCTATTCCGAGTTTCAGCGGTAATGAGGTGAGATTGAGATTAAAACTCGGATGTCCGTGAAGGGTTAGGGAAAAATGGGGAACTTTGATAGTTAGCCGTAGTTAATTATTAACGGGGCCTCTTAGACGGTAATCTGCTATTAAAATTCAGTTGAATGCGAGATTGACGTGGCCGTAACGTCTTAAAGTTGTCATAATTAACATAATGGGCTGAGCTTCGGATTGTATGAACTTTGGATACTTAATTTGTTTCATTTCGAATTTGGGACTTTAATGTAAAAGTCAGAGGCGTTAGTAGGGGTTTAATTTCATAATCATCTTCGTGATTAACCGAAATGGACATGTGCCCCTTAAGAGGGCCACAACCAACGGTTGCTGGTCTTCCGCATCCAACCACGACCAGGCCTCCAGTTCTGGTGTTCATAGAGATTCATTTCCCATTCGAAATTTGCAGATTTTGAAGGGATCTGACAGCTTTTTTGACATATCTCGAGTGTGACTTCATCTCTACTGACGCAAGAATTGCCCCGCAAGGCTAATATTAGGCGTTTACACCGCGAATTGTCAGCAACAACTTCTTGACAGAATTTTGAAGGAGTGGGTGTTGTTTCAATTCGTTTACAACCAGTTAATCCTCCCAAAGCTTCAGTGTATGTTGAAAGTGAATGTAATCCTTTTCTTCAAAATACGGTTTGCCATTCAAAAATCGAATGGCATAAAAGTGCAAAATTGTTGTAGACGACCACTAAAAATATATTTATGTCCAAGGAGGTAAAAAAAACCAGATATTTTAGAAGTTATAGCGATACAAAGTTACAAAGGTGACGAAAGAAAAATGTCTTTTTTGTATCTGCTCATTCGAATCCAGACAAAAAATTTAGAAAATGTTAGTATGTGAGTGTAGTTAAAAGCTTACCTACACTATTTAAATAAGCGCGACTTCTTGTTGGCTTCATACAAATCACGCTTGTGACGTCACTGGCGCTGTATGCAGCGCGATAGAGCGTATTCGCGACGCACGCCCGTTGTCATTTTATTACTCGTGATATTTCGAAAAATGATGATTGTAGAAGAAAACTAAAAACCCTCAAAAAAGTCATTAGAATTCGTTCTGGGCCCAATTTCATAAACGCGGCAGGTGACAGTGACAATTCGGTATACTTTGCTTGCCTACTATGATATCAAGTCTGTTAGTCTGTAGCGTTACTTGTCGATACAGTAATGTACGGCTAATTGTCACTGTCACCTGTCGCTTGTCGCGTTTATGAAATGGGTACCTGGTGACTTGTTGCTGACACTAGCATTGGTTAAAAAGTCCGAATATTATCCCACTAGGGTCTTCAGTCCACTTTACGGGAGGCCTAACACTTCTAGTTGAAAAAAAATCTTCCGAAATGAATATCGGTGCTTCTGGAAACATATCAGCCCAAGCTGTTCATCCACCAAAGCTGCAGCTACTGCAGTTACTGCAACAAAACGTTATTTCTACTTATCATTCCACTGTAGGTAACGTTTTAAATTAGTAAAATTAACTGTTTTGAACAGTAAAAGTAATTGTTGAACCTCTTACTGTGTGAAACCGTTAAAGTTACTATTGATAATAAGTTGTTTTTACTGACCAATGCATTGGTTTAACTGTTTGATCAGTGGAAATAACTGTTTGCCCCCTAACTGTTTTTTTTCAGTTAATTTAACGGTTCGAAATCAGTAGTTGTAACTGATATATCATTAGTTGTAACTGTAATATACGTTAGTTTAACTGTGTAAAATTTAACTGTGCAAAAAACGAGAACAGTTGCTATTTATTTTTTTCAGTGTGCGAGGGAGCTAAGCGGCGTGCGAAGAAAAATCCACCAATAGGATCACTTCATTTTCCTGTCCTC
The DNA here is from genome assembly GCA_963691745.1 of Ditula angustiorana. Taxonomy (NCBI): domain Eukaryota; kingdom Metazoa; phylum Arthropoda; class Insecta; order Lepidoptera; family Tortricidae; genus Ditula; species Ditula angustiorana. Next base: position 10,903,625 of record OY829485.1, read on the forward strand.
GCGCAGCAGAGCTAGCCCTCCGGGTTGGTGACCCTTCTGCAGTCTCCTTGGTGTTGTGGGTGTATATGGACGGTGGTGATCACTTACCATCAAGTGACCCAATTGCTTGTTTTCCTTTCTATTTCATAAAAAGTAACAGCGCTGTTTTTAATCGCCTGCACACTGCGTGCCGTTTTTGTTTTCTTTTTTTTTTATTAGCTTTGTAACATTTGTTAGAAAGTTCATTATAAGTTAAAGTTCAAGTCTATCAGCACCCTAGGGTCTATCTATCTCTTTAGTTAAATGAACAAAACGGCTCATTCTAGTCATTTAATTCGTTAAATAAAGAGACAACACCATAGTGCTCCCAATAATACTGTTTAAAAACTTAACAAAAACCACGTAACATACTCTAATGGCAAAACGAAAAATATTCAATTACCAATCTTGTGACTTTACGTTAAGAGTCACTGCATATTTGACTAGCGGTATGTAAATCCTCGTGTGGTGACAAATGAGCACAGCGGGCAGTAGGGTGACCATTAAACACCGTCAGGGAAGTGTCCCAGGAATTCAGGTAGTGTGGTTGACTGATGGACTGTCCGCGGGCGGCCGCTGTTGTGTGGTCACAGTAATATAATGTATTGGTTAAGGATAGGGTGATGTTTTTTGATCGGTTAATATTAATTACTTAAATACCGTCTTAAATTGATGTTTTAGGTTTCTTATGTCGCAAAATGTAATACTAGTAATTATATTATCAGCTGTTTGTTTACTACTATTTTAGTTTAGTTAGTTTATTTGACTATTACTACTCGTATTAGTCAAATGCGTTACGGAGCGTTAGACGGAGTGTCCCAGCAGATCACTTGTAGAGATACCCGCAACCAGATCTAAGGAGATAATGGATCATGTGGTCTAATTTTATACATACTATTAGCTGTTTGTGTGAGTATTTATATTAACGATTTTATTCCTCAACAAACATATAAAAAACGATAAGGGTAAATTAAGTGCAGTGGCAAAAAGGTAAAGCTCAGCGAAAATAGCAAGTTTAATGCTTATAGCACTGATTTTTTAAGCTTGATCTTGCTTGCTTGTTTCTCAAGTAGATTAAGACATTTTGTAGACTGCTTGTAGACCATTGATCAACTTAATATCCCATAGACAAATATAAAACTTGTTTAAAACACCAGCAAATTTAAAACGAAATTAATTTATTGCATTGTGAATGATTTTTTAAAAGAAAAAAGTACAGTATTAAAGTGAGCTGTGTTTTAACCTCAAATAAAACTTGTTTTTTCACTCGTCTAGTTTTTTAATGAAGACTACCTATTTGAATTTTATTGTAAAACATAATTAAGCAGGTTAACTTATTCATATTCAAATATTTATGGTAACCGTAGACTTAAACATGGACTTATTTATTGCTCTTAAATTACTTTAATTGGAATGAGAATTCGGAACAGCCTGTATTATACACGAATAGATAAGGGTGATTAGTATTAAACACACAGAGGCGAATGCATGTCACAGTAGCGTGGAGTGGTGCGTTCCCGTTGCGTCACACGTTTGGATTGGACACTTATATTAAATAATAAAAATAACACTCGTTTCACAACATACACGCGAAATGTAAGTTACATCCGTAAATAACCATTAATGTCTTCAAGAAATCGAGTGTTTTTAAATTTACGATCAATAAGATGGAATTTTTTTAAAAGACTAAACCATAAAGAAAAAAGTGGAAAATGATTATGACGCTTAACGTTCACCGGTGAATGATAACTGTTGCACCGATAGGCTGCTTTTCCTTCAGAGATGTGCGAGGATGCGTAGCGAGGAATGTGTTTGTAAGAACCAATAGAATCGCTTCATTTACCTCGCCTCGGTCAGCACAGCTCTGGTGGAAACGCAGCCATAACGTCTAAGATTTCACTGATCAACAAAGTGGAATAGAATATTTGTTTGCCAGATATATATGTATATATATTTAATATGTGTAAGCTTTATGTCATGGGTACTATTTATAGACTGCGGCCGCGCTTGATTCTTAATCAATAATGTTTGTGTTATTGATTACTGTTACATTTTCATAGCTTAATGCCTCCTTTGATTAACATAAAACCATGGGCGTTTGCTTGCATGCCATTTTGCATCTTTTATTGCATGGCAGCTTGCACGATTGCTGAAATGCTTGCTGTATTGAGTGCACGTTTATTGAACTAAGTATACGTAAAAAAATAATATCACACTGGCGAAGGCACGGCTAAAAAAGCTAGTTGTTTTATAAATGTTACCTTAAATCAATGAAGTACGTTGTAATAGTAAAATATAAAAAAATATAAAACTTTTCAAACATTAACAACCTAACGAAACCAAACTGTTCCCTACGGGAATCTCTACCAACTACTCGTATTAGTCAAATGCGTTACGGAGCGTTAGACGGAGTGTCCCAGCAGATCACTTGTAGAGATACCCGCAACCAGATCTAAGCAGATAATGGATCATGTGGTATAATTTTATACATACTATTGACTTTTGAAATATGGTTGTATAATATTGTACATTTACAAAATCAAAATATTTAAAAAAATCATTTTAATTTTTTATTGAAAACTTACGCTTGACCAAAAAATTTACCCAAGTACTTTATAATATAATTTTCCGGTATGATATATATGTATGGTTTTGAATCACGCCATAATGTCCAATTTAAAAATAACAACATTATGTAATATAGAGACCAAAATACAATGTAGATCACTATATCCAGAACATTTCAATCTTACAAAATGAACTACTTACTGATCATAAAGTCTTTAACAAAGTCCAACTTACCTGGACCCCAGTATTACCAGACTATGTTTATTACCAGGGATCTAGATATACTGGTCCTTATAAGTGCTTATTATAATAATGCTCACAATATAGTAATCATAGATCTCGGATAGAAGAGATAGGATCGGTTGTGATGAATGGGGCAGGCTTTGGTGGTATGTCTTCGAACTATGCAATACCTGGGGCCTATAGCACTAAAAATACAATTGCTACAATTTAACATATTTGTCACATTTTGTATGAAAAACTTTACAATTATGTCAAATTGTACCATTTGTAAGTTTTGTGATATATAAATAGGAGTCAGGGATCGTCCATAAATTACATCATATGATTTTTTATTTATCAAGACACCCCTCGCGAGCAAGATGGTGGTAGCCATCCGAACGGACCTTGCACAAGGTCCTACCACCCGCTTAGATATTGACATGAACGGATCACTCACGTATTTAAAACCGAGTTACTGCTCGACATGTTTCAGTTTGGACCAGTCCGTGGTCCGTTTCGTGGGCTCATGAGTAAGGACCATGAACTGTGTATGGTATGGTATGTCATCATCATCATCATCAGCCTATGTTCGTTCACTGCTGGACCAGGCCTCTCCCATGGCACGCCACTGAGCACGATCCTCGGCCACTCTCATCCAGCTCTTGCCAGCCGCCTTGCGAAGATCATCGCTCCACCGAGTCTGAGGACGTCCCACGCTACGTTTGCCGATCCGTGGTCTCCACTCAAGAACTCGTCTACCCCGACGGTTATCGGTTCTTCATACCCATGGTATGGTATGTAACGGTTATTATTATCAAAAGCTCATGCATTAGAGCTTTCGCCATAGTTCAAACAGCTGCGAAGCTCCATTTTCAGAGCTTCTATTTAGCTTAATTTTGTTGAAGATAGTTCATTTTATTTGTGTATAAATTAAATATACTGTATAACTGTGTTTGAACAGTGAATTGTATATTTAATTTATACGTATATATATGGGAGATCTAGGCTAGTTGACAAAACTGTGATAATCTTGACAGCTGTGGGCACTGGAAGTCTGGCAATAATATGAAATAATATGATATGATGATTTATAGAATGTTATCAGAGTAAGTGAAGCAAAGGTTGTATGTCAGGATCGTAGCAAGTGGAAATCCGTGGTCTCTGCCTACCCCACCGGGAATCAGGCGTGACTTTATGTGTGTATGTATGATGATTTATTCAATAACTATTTACATTGTATCTGAATACCGTTCTATCCATCGCACGTAAACTTACATAGCGTTGTCAGATTTTTAGTGTCAACCGACAATACCGTAGTTGCGTCAACAATTTTTTTGTGTCAACCCACGGAGCAAATGAAGGGTTTACCATTTGAAAACCATCGTTTTTCGCCTCAGTGGCGAGTTTATTATAATCTGTAGTGTGATGCAAGTGGGACCTTTTAACTGAGTGCGTTAAAGGCGATGTTATCGCTTATCGGACGGCATAAGATCGCCGCCGGCTAGCGTCGCTTGCGCAGCCAGCTATCTGTAGTCTGGACTTGTTAACCGATTTGGGATAACGTTATTGATTTCGATCATTGTCCAGTATTGACGTTATCGGGCGTGAATATGATTTGTTTATTTAATTTAATAAGTTAATGATAAAGTGAATGGTGACATATTTTATTAAGTTTTTTTTTTACTTTTTTGGGTTCAGTTTAAGAGCTTTTATAATTTCATCATGTTCGTTAATCCGTTTGTATCTTACGGGCAATTTGCTTGCAGACTATGAAAGAAAGTTAAAATTTGCCATGCTAATAGATTCCATTTTGAGGGTGGTAAGACCTTATGCAAGGTCCGTCCGGGTCGCTACCACCATGTTGCTCGCTAATCCTGCCTGATTAGCAGGATTAGGTAAGTGTACACCACCGCCTATACATAGACACCCGCAACATCGAAGACATTGCAGATGCGTTGCCAACCCAGAGGGCTAAGATGGATGCCTCTTGTGCCAGTAATTACACCGGCTGTCTTGCTCTCCACGCCGGAACACAACAGTGCAAGCACTGCTGCTTGTCGGCAGGATTAGCGAGCAAGATGGTGGTAGCGATCCGGACGGACCTTGCACAAGGTCCTACCACCCGCATTTAATTTATCCGAAATAATCTTTTAATCCATATATTGACTATGAATAATTTTGAAACGTAAAGCACAAAGCAGGTTGCAATTCTGAGTGAGAATAGCCTCCAGGATATGCGGCTTACGCAATACGGACGCGTGATGCCGTGGATGTTTATAGCCATTTACAATACCTATTATAGCCTACAAAATAGCTTAAGGGCAGAAATACGGCCAGAGAATGTGAGCAGGATGTAATAAGGGAATAAAGACGGGCGTTATTAGAAAAGTGTGGATCATCGTCATCATATCAGACGAATGGGCATAGCTGGACAAAGGCCTACCCCAAAGTTCGCTACAAGTGCCACAACACCCGATCTTGCATAAGACGTCGGTTACACGCTCATTCTGTCGTCAGTTCAGTCCATCATTCTGGTCAGAATGACGAGGGAATTATCGTGTAACCTGTCTCGTGTCGTGTCAGTCTGAACTGAACGTAACCGTGTCCATTTGTCATCATTCTGGCATCAGTCAAAACTATACCGGAATGATGGACTGAACTGACGCCAGAATTAGCGTGTAACCGACGTCTTACTGTATCCAGCGGGTTCCTGCTACCGCGCCTTAAAAAGATAATCGGTTTATTTCTCTTTTCCATTTTTAATTGTGAATATTGTGACTCCCTCTTACTGGAATTAATAAGAATGAGTCTATAAAAATTCAGGATAGGATTGCAGTTAAGGACAGGTGTTAAAAACACTGCTAATTAAGAAAATCTCAAATACCTTACAGTAACTGAGGGAACGAACCGATAGCGCCATTTAAATTGCAAGCAGCGCCATCTATCGGCATGTAGTTACTCGTTGTTACGCGTGGAGGTGGAAAACGCGTGGTTAATAATGGAACTAACAATTTTACATACAAGCTGACACTTTTGCATAGACGGCAGCGTCGCCATTGCTTGTCATGGTATTAATCTTTCATCATTTCAATGCAAACAACTGCTGTGGTAATCAAAACATAGGCGTAGTTAAAAAGGTATTGTAAGTAAGATTTGTTATAAATTGCCTTTATTGTTTTAAAGCATTTTAAAAATGGAGGACGTCAATTCCATTTTTTTATTTTTTGTGTGTATGTTACAAGATAATTGTCTCCGCCAATTGTGAATCGATTCTATGACTCTTTTTTAATTAAATTGGATATACTTAAGGTTAGTTCGATTTCAACTTGGAGAAAATATTTCACCTCTATAAGGGTGCAAAAGTAAGGGTTGAATCGCCCTACAAAGACTGTTCTTAATTTGAAAAAGTTGTTTTTTTAACTACGAAGTTTCTGGCCAGCATCGTTGGAGAGAGACGCACTGAGCTACGTAGCGAGTTACGAGGAGTCTGAACCTAGCGCTTTCCATACAAACGGCGCTAGGGTTTTCCACCCTCTAAACCTTGACCTATTGCCATGATTTTTTTGTATGTTGTCATTATGCCTTAGAACTAGGTTTGTACGTTTTGATTTTTTAAATATTCTTAATAGTTTCAAAAATATTGACGCTTTTTTGCTTTGTATGAATCTCTTAAAATGCAGAAATTGTCAAATCTATGAAGAATATTTAAAAAATCAAAACATACAAACCTAGTTGTAAGGCATGTTAAGGTTAAGGCTTAGAAGGTGGAAAACGTTATCGCCGTTAGTATGGGGAGCGCTGTTTGGGGCTGGGTTTACACTCCTCTTAACGCGAGTCGAGAAGGTTCGTGCTAGATGCACTCAGCTCCGCCATTTTGTCGTTTAAATAGTTTTATTTTATTTTTATATGCAATAATTAACCGTGGAACAGCTGAGCATGTATAAAGAGAGGAATGTGTGTGAAGGAAGCAAGGGAAATAAGCCACAACCGGAGCCAATGGCGCTCTGAGCCTACCCCAAAGGGAAACAGGCGTGAGCTTATAATAATAATAATAAGTATGTATGTCAGTCTTTAAGGTTTTTACCTGAAACAAATGATACTATTATTCGGGTTTTACTTGCTCGCTTACCATAAACTGTCTCTTCGTTTAACAAAACAAAACACTTCCGTTCCATATCAAGGTATTCAATCAAACGTGACTTTAGAAGAATCACCATAAACTCAAGATTTATTTGTACCCGTATGACCACCGTGACTGATCGGGCCCGGTGCACGGCACACGTTAAAAAACCCGGCCACCGAACTCCGACGATTTATAAAAGCTCGGGAGCTAGTGTTGAGAAGGGCCTGTGATTTGTAGGCGTCAATTCAGAGCGTAGAAACTCCTGCAACTAAAAAGCTGCTGGCGAAAATACTAAAGACTGGTTAAAAGAGTGTTTAATTAGTACCTAGTTTAAAAGAATCGGTTAAATATTTCACAGATTACATTTTTATCCATAAAATTTTCATAAGCCTTCTGTGAGAAATTTAGGTAGTTAGTTACTATTTTTAGTGCTCCACTTTGTAGAGTAAACGAAAAAAGGATCAAAGTTCTATGTCTATGTCTGATACTACACAAATGAAAACACACTTTTCATTTCACAAGAGCTGTAGGTAGTTGCAAAATATAATGGTGATATTTTTCATAATGTAGTCTAAGTCAGTAGTAGTGAAGTATCATTTGTTCCAATTTATTAATATAGATAGACCTAAAAGTAACGCCTGAATTTATTAATTAAAATAACAAGGTCTTTCATTTGTTAATAGCGTCTTTTACTGTTTAATATCCTGACTTAAATCCAGAATTAAATTTTACATGCTTATATTAGTTTCCTTTAAATCTGGAACTTGGACTGAACTGGACTTCCAACGGTCACATTTACTTTAAATTGGGTAAGCATACGTAGTTCCGATGACAATCTAATACGAATGATATGAAACGTAAAAAGTAAGTAGGAAAAATGTTTAAAAAATTAATTAATGATTTTCTACAGGAGCTCCTGATCTATAACCGCGTAGGCGACTCAGAAATTAACCGAGCACCGTGGACACAACTACCGGTTGGTTTAAAAATCTCCTCCCGCGGAGTAATAGTCGAGATTAAGCGAAGTTGCCGCGGGAGCTGGTATAAACGGTTATTACAATTTATACGTAGCTGCGCTTGAGCCGATTGTGATATAATGGCTGTAAAGGGATCTCCTGTGCAATATCTTTTAGAGCAGCGGAGTCATATGCGTAAGTGCAGCTATACAAGTATCATCAAGTACAGTGCAGCTAGCACGAATCTTCTCGATACGCGTTAACTCGCTACGTAACTCAGTGCGTCTCTCTCCTACTGGGCTAGTTAGAGCGAGACGCACTGAGTTACGTAGCGAGTTATCACGTGTCAAAATTATTCGTGCTATGTGCACGGATGTATCGATTCAATCGACTCGGAAGTATGTTACGACAGCCTTATTGCGCAGGCATATTCTTTTACATAATAGGAAGACAAACCAGCTAGTGGGTCACCTGTTGGTAAGTGATCGCCACCGACCATAGACATGAAGGAGACTGCAGATGCGTTGCCAACCTAGAAGGCTAAGGTGGAATACCTCTTGTGCCAGTAATTTCACCAGCTGTCTTGGTCTCCACGTGCAAGCACTGCTGCTTAGCGGCAGGATTAGCGAGCAAGCGTGATGGCAAAAAACAAACATTTTCTCCTTGTTTTTAGGGTTCCGTACCCAAAGGGTAAAACGGAATCCTATTACTAAGACTCCGCTGTCCGTCCGTCCGTCCGTCCATCCGTCTGTCACCAGTCTGTATCTCAAGAACCATGATAGATAGACAATTTAAATTTTCATAGACTTATTTCTGTTGCCGCTATAAAAACAAATACTAAAAAACAGAATAAAATAAATATTTAAGAGGAAACACCAAGGTCTAGAGAATTGAAAAATAGGTATTTGTAAAATCTATTGCTGCCTCCATCTATCAAGCCTCCCCCCGCAGAGTGCAATAGAGACAGCCGCAGCTTGGACTGAAAATACCTATTAAAAGTACACAAAATCAACGATTCGTAGACCCCTGATTCCTTCTCCAAAACTTATCCGATTTAACTACTTTTTTCATTAAAAATTAAAGAAAGGCTTTGGCAGTGTTCCTATGTTTTTCGTTTTTTATATAATCTAGTAAAATTTGTTTTCTGAATGTATGAACGCAGCCGAAAATCTGGCCAATTTTTTAGGTTTTTGAATGTCCATATCTCTTTTAATAATTAATTTATTAAAAAAAGGAAAACATAGAGACATGCATAATAGTGGCCATCGATTTTTTGGAAAAATAATTGCTCTACTGGCATTATCCAGAGAGGAAACAGGGGACGACGTTTGTATGGAAAAACGGCCCTTGTGTTTCCTCTTAAGGAGGCTCCCATACAACAAACATGATTTTTATCCTTTTTATATAGTTAATGGTACGGAACTCTTCGTGCGCGAGTCCGACACGCATTTGGCCGGTTGTTTGTATTTGTCCTGAACAGAGATCGGTGCTCAGGTACTTAAGTAAATAAAAAAAGAAAAAAAAACTTCCCCAAATAATTAGATAGTTCAAAAATAAAAGGAATATTCTGCAGGAAAACTATGGATGCATTTACCATCCGTTTTTTAATGGTTTTGTAAGTAAACCTACCGCCACAATACAATCAATAGTAGAGTCATAGTCATCATCATCATCATCATCTCAGCCACAAGAAGTCCACTGTTGGACATAGGCCTCCTCCATGGATTTCCAAAGTGGCCGGTTGGAAGCAGCATGCAACCAGCGCCTTCCTGCCACCTGTATGAGGTCATCGGACCATCTTGTGGCTGGTCGTCCTACGCTGCGCTTGCCAATACGCGGCGGCCATAGTCGCGGCCGCCGCGGGAGTCATAGTGTATCGAGTAAAGTTGGCGATTATTTGGTTGGGCTGGCTATTAATTAATAATCGGATTGCCTTTTAAGCATATTAGCTCAGCATACGCTGCAACTAGAGACACAGCTGCTATTTTCAGCAGTGGTAATGTGGCGAAACTGGCTAAACGTAACGCTGATGTTGCAGGTTCGAGTCCTGCTATTACCCTAATTTTTCTTTGTGTTGTCATTGCAAAGCATTTTAATTTAAAACCGTATGTTAAATACATATGTTATGTTTTATTTATTAGTATTAGTTTTGTAATTTTACTAACCGTACTTTTTAAGTTTCTTTGTAATTACTAACAAATATTATGGATCGTAATTAATGGTCTGAAATAAAAGTATTCTATTCCATTCTATTCTAAATACATACCACTAATACATAGTCTGGTCATGGAACCCTCAATGCGTAAGTACAACTCGCACTTATCTGGTTTTTCTCCTAGAAATTATAGGTATTCTGCCTGTATCTAAACCAGGATAGGAAGCAAGTCCGCCTAGAAGCTACGTTTACCATATTTTTATTCCGTAATCCTTTATTAGAGGTAGCATGACGTATAGGCTTGTTAGTTACCCGCAGGGCGAGGGGTAAGTAAGGTAATTCACGGTAATCCGAGCTGTCGACAGTATCAGCCGCTGGTGACGACGCAGTTATGCTCATGCGCAGCGATGGGTAATAGGCTGTTATACAGCTACAGTAGAGCAGCACCTGGTACGTGACAGAACGATCACTTAAAGTTTGTCAATCGGCATTAGTCGGGTAATATTGTTTTTGATTTACATTGCCTCTTTAGATCATGATGATACTTAACCTTCTATTTAAAAGCAGCAATATATTGTCGATCAAGAAATTGCTTGACCACTTTGTGATCGTATTACGGGTAAGGCTTAAAAGTGGTCAAGGACTATACTAAGCTAGTTTTATTTACTATGGCTTTTCTTGTAACAACCGAAGGTCGCTTCATGAAATAATTGTACTGTAACTGATGAAATTAATAAAAACAGGTTACAATGTTATCTGTTTTTTCGTTCTATTTTATGTAACTATAATAATAGGTACATTACTTTCTCACTTGAACTCGGCTTAGAAGTTTAGCATTTCCCATACAGAGTTATAGCCCATTGCGCCACGTTAAAGGTAGATTTTTTAAAAAGAAAGTAAGCAATGTCCATCCTCGGTTGGCCAACTATTAGTGTGCCAAAATTTTATCCCAATCTGTTCAGCCATTTAAGCGTGAAAGATGGACAGACAGACTTTTGCATTTATAATTTTTATAGTTTGTATTGGATGGATTTGGATTAGTAAGGATTAAACTGAACAACTGTACCAAAATCGAATTATAAATCAAACAACAAATATCAAAACCATAACAATGAACTTGTCTCATGACAATAATTTTATTATTTACCTATTTATTATTTTACAATTTTTAAAACTTTTCTTAAAAACATATTGCACTAAACCGCATACCTGTTTCTACAATTCATCAGCCGAGTAACAGTCAAGGTTCCAGTAGCGAACCATAATAGGTGGGTACCTAAAGGCGTATCCATTGCGAAACGCAAGAATTCGCGGAGTGGGGACTCTGTGAACGCACCTTTACTAAACATAGCAATTGGTTCGGCATCTGACAGCTTGAAATATGGAACTTTAGGGCTGCAAAGTTATCAGTTCACTGACTAACAGCGCCACTGTCGATGCCAAATCAGTATGTGGTTTTGTTTTTCGTTAAATCCACTTAGCTCTCCTAAACTAGACTTTATGTACTTCGCAGTAAGATTACACATGCGTGTGATATTAGCTCTTTTTAGTTCCAATTTTGGCCACCTACTTCTTTAAATTTGTGTCGCCGTGGTCAAGTGAAATATAACTGGATATGATGCATTTTCGACGTTAATTTCTCGTTAATGTGTCGTTTATGTTATTTTATAGGTGTTTGTTTTGCGGTAATGACTTTAAGTTAAGTATATTGGTAATTTGAATAGCCATCGGGCAACACCAGATGTAGACAGATTGAAACATTTAAAATTGAACAGATATTTCTTTATATTTAACATTGAAAGGACGATTGTCGGTTTTACATTTGTAGCGTTACAAGATGTCGTGGATTTTTTTTTGCATTTTTGCATCGTTGTTTGCAAATGATTTTACGTGGTATTATGGGAATTTTGCTTCCATACAACCAAAACTAAATTCAGAGTAGTTCAAACGTCGCTCTGATCGCTTTCCTCATATAGCAAAATTTTCCTACAAATGCAACAGACGCCATATTATTTACAAACTGTATTGAATTGAATAGGAAGATAATTAGTTAGGTATCTTAAATCTTGATACTTCCAATGAGATGACGTATGTTATTATTTTAAAAACTCTTTATAATCTTAGCTTATCTAAAAATCGATACCAAATATATCCTCACCACCTTATACTTAATAATGGGGTATATCCTGAAAAAAGACGCATCCTTTCACCGTCAATAGAAACATCCTTCAAATATAAACTTTTATTGTCAAGTTACACAAAAGTGATAACTGATGATTTAATAAAAGTGATACAAGCTGATAACTGACCAATCAATCTCCAGTCGAAGTAACCGGTACAAACTGACATAATTATATTAACTCTCATGTAATGTTTAACTGCTGTCGTTAAGAGGAAGGTTACTTTTGACGTCAAATACTTCTTGAGCAAATGACTTATCCCCTTATTCATAAAAAATTAACATCTTTTTAGGCTTACAAAATGTTTTGTCCCATTCATTTGAGGGTGCACGTCACAATGACAGATAAAGACATAAAACATGTTAACTAACAAACGTTTACGAAGCGTTTATGAATAACGGGGTTAGAATAGTTTTTTTAATAGAAACACTATGTGGGGTGATTTGATACCATTGACGGACGGAGAAAAACGAAAAAGGGGTAAACAGTAAGTTTTTGCAGATCATAGTGCATACGAGTGGCTAAGATTGGTTAACACATACAAATATAAATTTCCATCTGATTGTGAGGGTTGTCAAAGACTATATTTTCTATAGTTCATTTTATTTTCGATTCTGTTCACCAGGGGTGAAAAGAAATGATAAGGTTCTTGTTTCTGTTAATTTATTTGGGGTGTGAATATAATTGTAGATTGTGCGTCAGAAACAAAGAATACCCTCGGGTGGTAGGACCTTATGCAAGGCCCGTCCGGATAGCTACCACCATCTTGCTCGTTAATCCTGCCGCTAAGCAGCAGTGCTTGCACTGTTGTGTTCCGGCGTGAAGAGCAAGACAGCCGGTGTAATTACCGGCACAAGAGGTATTCCATCTTTGCCCTCTAGGCTGGCAGCGCATCTGCAATCTCCTTGGTGTTGCGGGTGTCTATAGGCGGTGGTGATCACTTACCATCAGGTGACCCACTTGCTTGTTTGCCTTCCTATTTTATAAAAAAAAATACCCTGCAATTCATAATGCAATGACTACCTTCGGACGTCAAATTCCATGAGAAATTTAAGCCACAAAAGTGTCAAAAACATTGCTAATCTCCCCGAATTATAGTGTGTGTGTAGTATTTTCTTAGATCACGAGTTCGTAGTTAACCAGACTGCCCGTTAACTGTCTGATATAACCGCAACACTTATTACGACTGTGGTGATTATGCTTGGAATGTCAGGCATGTATGTACTTAACTATGCCTTAACTACAGCCTGTAACTGTGTCATGGCGGCCATGTAGAAACACTCTCGGTTTCGGTTTGTGATTTTCATTTATTTAACTAACTTAGACTCTATTTTTAATCATTCGCGTAAATAAATAAATATTTTTGAGACATATAACACCAGTGGCCCGTTTCACGAAGCTACAAGTTACAATTTTACAAGTCTAAACTGGCAACACTGGTCATTATGCCCATTGCCATTGGTTATTGGTCAGCACGCTGAAGTGGCAGTGGGCCGGCCATATAAACCGAAGAACCGATAACCGTTGGGGTAGACGAGTTCTTGAGTGGAGACCACGGATCGGCAAACGTAGCGTGGGACGTCCTCAGACTCGGTGGAGCGATGATCTTCGCAGGGCGGCTGGCAAGAGCTGGATGAGAGTGGCCGAGGATCGTGCTCAGTGGCGTGCTATGGGAGAGGCCTATGTCTAGCAGTGGACGAACATAGGCTGATGATGATGATGATGATGATTGGTCATTACTGACCAATGTTGCCGGTTTAGACTTGTAGCTTAGTGAAACGGGCCACAGGAGTGCGATTTTTGAATCTCACCGGGTGACTAAAGCTCGCCAAAATGGGCGTTTTTCATAGAAATGTGGCCATTTTGGTGAGCTTTAGTCACCCGGTGACATTCAAAAATTCCATTGGAATCTCACCGGGTGACTAAAGCTCGCCAAAATGGGCGTTTTTCATAGAAATGTGGCCATTTTGGTGAGCTTTAGTCACCCGGTGACATTCATAAATTCCATTGGAATCTCACCGGATGACTAAAGCTCGCCAAAATGGCCGTTTTTCATAGAAATGCGGCCATTTTGGTGAGCTTTAGTCACCCGGTGACATTCAAAAATTCCATTGGAATCTCACCGGATGACTAAAGCTCGCCAAAATGGCCGTTTTTCATAGAAATGCGGCCATTTTGGTGAGCTCTAGTCACCCGGTGAGATTCAAAAATTGCACCTCTGGTCGTCGGTCAACCTTGTGCCGGGTCTTCCCACACTACGTTTTCAAACGTTGGTGAGATTCAAAAATTGCATTTAAATCTCACCGGGTAACTAAAGCTAATTCTAATTCTAATTCTAATTCATTTATTCATTTTTAGTCATGTTCATTACAGTTTACAGATGTTAAGTATATAAGCTCACTAAAATAGTCGTTTTTCATAGTGATTCAGCCATTTTGGTGAGCGCTAGTCACCTGGTGAGTTACAAAAATTGCACCACAGTTGACCTACCTAGTCCCAAAGTGAGCAACTATAGCTGCTTGTGTTATGGGTACTAGACAACGGATATACATACTTATATAGATAAATGTATACTTAAATAAGACTCGGATACTAACATTCGTATTCATTATACAAACATTTGCCCCTGCCGGTATCGAACTGGAATCTCAAGCTTTGTAGTCAGGGTCACTAACCAGTAGGCTATCCGGTCGGTATACCGAGAAATGACGTAAATATCTTGGTACTTAAGTCTTTTTTTGCGAACGTAGGTACGGCAATCAAATACAAAAATAGCTTTTTTCAAATAGATTAAACTAAACTAACATGATTCATTTGTAATATCTTTTTAGCAGTAAAAAAGACTTTCCAAAATAGTTTACATCGTTTTAAAAAACGAGGTTAATTAATGAAACGTTAAATTGCCGTACTGTTTACTTCCGCTATTGGTCTCGGGAAAAAACTGCTACAAGGTACTTAGTAATTTTTAAAATTCTTTTTATTCTCATCCCACGGAAGGATGTTTAACTTAATGAATTTTAATTAAGTACCTAGTTCTTACGCAATCATTAAAGTTCCTTAATTCTGTTAGTGTTATTAAAAACTACCGTTTTCTGATTAAGACTTAAAAAAATTGATAAAAAAATATTTCTATTAAATCTTTTTTTAAAGCAAACTTAAAAGCGAGGAAAACAAGCATGCGCTACACCTCATGGCAAGTAATCACCGCCGCCTATGGGAATCAGCGACCTTAAGAGCATCGCTGATCCGTTGCCAGTCTCTAGGTTTCCCCCCTCTCCAATGTTGTTTCGCATAATTGAAATTATACAGAAAGTATTAACTTCTCTAACCTAGCCTAACCTATTCTAATTAGCCCGCGTAAAGGATTATCTGAAATACTTTCTCGTTTAGATGGAGAAAAATTAGGACAAACGATGATTCGACCTAACTTTATATTAGGACAAACAATATTATGCGAGGCAAATTAGAGCTCCCGCAACATAAAACACAGGTTAGCTTTCGTATGCATTCAAGGCGTGGTCCCAATAAACGGCAATGCAACATTTCAACTAGTTTTCTAATAAAATCGGACCCATTTCAGTATGCGCGGGCGCAGCTAGTAATCAGAGATGGCTTACACCAATTATACCATCCTCTATTACCATGCATGTTAGAAAATTTACGACTGGACGTTTCCACATTTTACCTCCACGTAAACACGGCTAATAGCCAACACGATCGATACATGACTAATCGATTATAATAATCGACCCTGTCCCGTGACGTTTTTGCATACGATTAATAAAACATAGGATTATTGGCGCGATTTTCCGGTTTTTGACATATCGATGCTAGTGGACCGTTGGTCGTTGTGATGGAATATGTCATCGGTTGGGCCGCGGGCCGCAATTATAGAGTCCGGCTTGATGCGGACCTTTGATTTACAGCCCCTGATCGCGGCCCTCGGCTGAGTTTAACATAAACTTTTGAGGTAAGCAGAGCAGTCGATAAACATGGTGTTTTGGTACAAAGATGTGTAATGCGCATAATTATTGCGCGTTTGTTATGGCTTTATTCTAGGAGTTTAAAACTAAAAGTCAAATGCCGATCGATTACTGAAACATACCTAACTATTTACTGACAAGTAGAGATGTAATAGTACATTACACCCCGAGGGTGGTGAAATAAAACTTGTCGCACGAGCCAAAGGCGAGGACGATAAATATGCTACCTGAGGCTTTCTTTATCACCGCCCGAGGTGTGTACACAATTTTACGTCTTCCCCTGGCCAGGAAGTGGAAGTTTCTGCTCGCGTAGCGGGCGGTAAACTGCTACTTACGGCCCGGGCTAACGTAAAGCAGTTATGTTTAGCAATAAACAAATGTAAGATTAAATAATTTTAAATAGTTACAGTGCACGAAAGAATGAAATACAGATGAAAATAGCGCCACTGTTTATGCAATAACAATAACCTTCCGGTTTTGCGGCAGTCGGGTAGAAAGGCAAGCTTGTACGAAAAATTCCTAGTTCTATTAAACCAAGGGTTTTCACATTCTCGTCTTACATTATGACTGCTTTCTTTTAGTTCTTCTCATTCACATTCTTTTATCAAATTATAATGGAAAACTAAATAAAAGTCCCGAGCAAACATTTTATCTATCATTACAGTTTAACCCAATACGATAGTGTAGCACGTTACTATTCTAAAGTAGTTTACAACTTGTACAGTCAAAGAATTAAATTCCTTACCCATTTCGTTGAAATGTCGTCTGGCATTCGCAATGCATTAAGGTCGATATGTCAAACTGACGTCTTGCTCTATAGCTCTTATGGTGACAGTTTGCTATATGCTATTGAACCTTAGGTGGGTTGGAAATTAAATTCCTTGACTGTACCATATTAAGTGTAAACGATAGCAAGTCCTGATGTTGAAGCGTTATTATGGATATAAAATGCAAAATTACTTATGTAATTCTCCTTTATACAGCCTAAGTAACTTTAGACCAGTGATTCCCAAAGTGGTCCAGGTGGACCCCTAGGGGTCCACGGGAGACTTGCTGGGGGTAGAAATGTAGCAGCAGGGGGTCCACCGAAACCAGTAAAATTTTGAAAGTGGTCCACGAGAAAAATAAGTTTGGGAACTACTGCTTTAGACTTTACCCATATGTATGGGTCGACTCATAACACCTGGGCCCAATTTCATAAGCGCGACAGGCGACGGTGACAGTGACGATTCGGTACACATACATTGCTTGCCCGCTATGATGTTATGTTTGTAAGGCTGTACTTGTCGACACAGTATTGTACGGCGAATTGTCACTATCACCTTTCACCTATCGCGTTTATGAATTAGGGCCCTGGCATCGAAAATGTATGAAACTGTCATTAATTTATTCGACGTTTGGTACCAGCTTATAAGAAAATGCTTAAGAAATATCGATACCCATAGATCTTACCTCATAAATTGCTGCATACATGACTTCCTACGTATTTACTTCAAGCGTAATCCGTAATAACTTACAGAACGTCACACACATCACTTGAAATTATATATCGAGCCTTACCGGGTGCGTGCGACGCGGTAGAGTTGTGCTGTTTGGCTGTAGCGGTCGATTAAATTAATTTATTTTTAATTTACTTTTTTAATACACCATATTTGTGTCCAACTGCTGGGCAAACGCATCTTCATCAAACTTTCACAGCTCCCGATTTGAGCGTAGTCTATGTTGTGTTCCAGATTGAGTAGGGTATAACATACTCGTATAGTGCGCTCCATGGCTCTTTGGCAAACCTTAAGTTTTAATGTTTTTTGGTCAGAGACCATGTTTAATTGTAGGTTTAAATGTTATGTAATGAAAACACAAAGAAACTCGGGTGTGTAGTAGGATTTGAACTTGCAACCTCGGCATTCCAGACATTGAGAATTTTTAAATATTCTTCGTTTTTTTACGGTCATTGCATGATTTATTTCAAGGTGTAACTACTCTCTCTGCTATGAAAAACTTTTTCAGGTTATCTCATTCAATCGGGTTTCTTTGCAGTGACATCTAGCTGACGAAGAGATGGCGCCACTTGTTTATTAATTTTTGTAAGCAAAATTTCTTTCGATTTTTATTTTTATAATGTAGCACATTCTAAGTATTAAATTGAGATGATATCTATGTCCTTGACTGATTTGTGATATTATCTAAATTTAATAATTTTAAGCAACCGGTACCCAACACAAACAACTCATATCCCAAAAAAAGAAAAAACATTCATCGAAAATACCAAATCATAAAAGCTCTCAAATACCAAGTTACATATTACTCTAAGCATTCTATTTCGCCGACCGCGTCACATCTCCAGTATCGATACATCGATTCGATACCGACTCGATTACCGGTATCGAGTGATTTATTCGATAATGAAGGTCCCCGCGGTATAACTCAAGCGGAAAACAGAAGTCATGTGGAGGTAATTACGGGAGGTGGACTGAATATTACAAGGGATACGTGTGCTAATTATATTGTAGCGATCTTTTGGATTAGCAAGTAAATTACAGTTCAGGTACAGGATATACAGAGTGTTGTAATATGTGGATAATCCGTGAACTGGTGATAAGGGCCACGAAGCCTGTTCAGAATATGAACAAATTGGTTAAGTGAAAGTGCTACCATTTTCAAGGTAGGTACCTAGGTTCTTTTAGTTTTTTTTCTGTAGGTACTTTATTCACCTAAAAGTCTGAAAATTTTCAAAATAGTGGTAGTTTTCTCAACCTATTTTTACATTTTCTGAATGGTCATTAGGAGTTGGAGATGGATTATCCACTCATTAGCCATCCTGTATTCTAAAGAGTAGTCTGCACTTTGGACTTTTACACAGGCTAAGAGCTTTTTCAGAACTTTCAGTTACATACAAACTTACCCTACCAAATAAATTAAAAATAAAATTATTTATAACGCTATACCAAATAACCATTTTTTTAAATTTATTTAAATTTAACTAAACTGAAATTAACAATTGAGACAAACTGATTTATTAATGATAAAAAATTTATAAATGTATCTACTACATGATAATTTTATAAAAAAAATGTTTTGTGAATTGTAAATGTATCATTTATTGTAATACTACGTTTCAACTTACTAAGCACAACTGATCGATTTTAACTGGTTTCTTTAAATAAGGGTCATGTTTAATACTCAAAATAATATAATTCCAATTCTTAAGTCAAGTCTAATTTTAAAAACTTGGCCAGATGTATACCTCAACACCGATCAATTACAGCAACGAAAAAATCAATCCATAGCGAACCGCGTTTATCCGGCGGCCATTTTGATCTATATCTCAAATAGATCGATTTATCATTTCTAATATCGCCTTGAGTATGCGCATGCTATGAGACGCTTCTGTGATATATGCCGTCTGGTGTTTTAATAACATGTAGATAATAATACATTGCTTTCTTTGTGGTCTTCGTCGTAGTCGGGCCAAAAAGACACTTATTTGTTATTATTTTTAAACTTTATTTCAGGTAACAAGACTTATACAATTAATACCTTACAGTCTAACATTAATTGATGAAATTGATTAAAGGAATTGACAGTTCAATAATAAACTTTAAATGTCGTTTCTTTGTTTTCAGGTAGGATAGTATGATTTAAGTAAAACAGTGAAATTGTTATTGTGTGTATGTAAGTACTAAAATAAAACTTTGTTTTCAGAGCAACGCATTGTTTATTTGAAAATTACAATTCCTGATAAGTTGAAGATATTGTCTTATACATATATAAAAAAATTCAATAAAACTTAAAACAATTTTTTTTGTTTAGTTGTATTGCACTCACGACTTTACACAGGTGCAAAATTTATTTAGAATTTATTTTACATACAAGCCTTTGGTAAGGAAATCTTTAAATTACCTACAGTCGACACCGTATCAAAATCCGTTGCTTGGTTGAGAAGCAGAAAGCAGCCGAAGACACGATGAGAACAGAACAGGAACGGATAGAGGCTCTGTTAAGCTATTTATTTTTTGCCCACCAAGACTCATTAAAATACTTATTTAATGTAAAAAAAAAGTATAACAATTTGAGCTAAAATTCTTTTTAGTGCCTAAAATAAAGATGAAAATGTATATAAACACTTTTACAAAATTGTAGATGTCTCAAAATATTTTCCTAGTAATATTACGTTAGTTCTCAACCGAGCCTCAATTTTTATTATGAAATTTCTCACCATCCTGGGTTTTTTATTACAGAAAATTCTCAGTCCCCATGACTCCTCAAAAATAGTGTCCACTGCGTTACCAAACAATAGTTTTTTTCTTATTGTGACCCCAAATATTTCCATAACAGTCAACATTCGGGTATGCGTATGCTATTCTGAATTTAAAGATAAAATGTTTTTTTAAGAATATAATAAATAAAAAATATGCGTTAAAATGTACAAGGGAAGTTTTTATAGGCATCAAAAAGTATTTTGGCCCATTTAAAACTGGGACCACCCCGCGTTTGACAAGTTTTACATAATAAATATGAGTGAAAAGCTCGAAAGTTTGAGACAGTATTTGTCTACTACAAATAACAGTCCATCAAACAAAGCTTCCTCGAACAAAACACGGAAGTAATTTAAGACCCCCAGACACGCATTCGGACCACTTTCGCGAGCCAACCGTGCGAAGCGGCCTTTAGTAATCTGTACCTAACTGGATTATTGGAAACATATTGAACAATGATAAAACGGTAGTCGATCCACGACTCGGAATAGCGAGTTCTGTAGAGCCGCTGGATGCGTTAAGGGTGGAGAGACTTAGGGTTGTCGAGCGTGCTTGAAGAAGCCTATTGAAAATCCGACATAATGTTTACATAAAATTGAATTCTTATCGCAATTTTATTTCTAGTTTAACTGTTTTCCTTGCTTTTTTACTTTGACTGAGTTAAATTTATTTTAGTTTACTTAAAAATAATAAAATGGGTGGTAATGTGCCTGCAAATAAAAGTTAGTTTATTTACATTATTTTATGTTTATAATCCTGATTTCACAATGGGAAAACTGTCATGCATCAATTTTTGAAGTCATCAAATACCATGTCCCGTAATAGAAACTTGTATAATCAATTTACAAGCAAATAGAAGTACCTAACAAAAAAAAATGTGGATGTCATATTTTGCGGCTTCCAGACATCGAAGCAATAAGATATGATTTCGAATAGCTCGTGAGACGTGACGGTCGTGGAAACGAAACCTCTTTTGTAATGAGTGATTATGACTGGTTTTTTTTTTCGTCAAAACACAATCGGTTGCAAAATTCGCGACGAATTCGCTCTTGCCGATATTAAGTTGATGCAACAGTTAAATGTTTTGTTGTATTTAGTCTAGGATTGTGACTTAGGATTGCTAAAGAGTCTATTTTGTGTGTTTATTTTTTTACGTGCCGTTGTTAACCGAGCCGTTTTGGACTAAAATTTTGGAAGTTGGCTCGAGGGTGACATAACTAAATTGGAGGTAAGTGGACATTTGGCATGACGGACAGACGCACTGTTAACCCGTTGATCTGATCACATCTGGCAGTTGATAATATTTATAATAATATAACACTTTATTTCAGACATTGTCCATAAGGTTAGTTAGTTACAATAAAGACTTAAAAACTAATGTTAGTAGGTAGGTAAGGCAACAAATATTTAATAATAAATTACGGATCGCGGAGGACATGTAGCTGAGTCCACCGGCGCATCAGCGCGGTGTCCCAGCGGTCCGCGAACACACTAAGGAGCTTGTTGGGGCTGGCACGCACCCGGGCAAGCAGGGATTTATAACTATGAGATTAGGGACCAGGTGAAGTGGTGTGAAAAATAATATACTCAGCAGTGGATTGTAAAATTACATTTGTCATTTTATCACGTTATTGTAGGCGAAACAAATCGGAAAACTGCGCACTATTGCGAAGCAAATCAGTCAAAATCACTGTACCAATATTTATTTATTAAGTACGTTTTTTTTTAATAAACAATGTACATACATACCATAAAATCGGAATTGTATGTCTACAATCTAAATTGGTCGTAATTAGGAACTATATTAATTTGTTAATTATGGATACACAAGAATGCAAAAAGCTTTGTTTAGATAGACGGGGATCCACCGACATTGTTTAATTTTCTAATTAATCAATACAACACTAACTTTAATATAAGAAAAACCGTTTAATAAAACAACGGGTAATAAAAACCTCAACAAATCACTGATACGGGATCAATCGAATCAAAAGATTCATAAATAAGACGCGCCGGCGCAATCGGCCGATCGCCGCGCTTTGTGCTGGCCAGTGACAAATCGAGACAAATTGACACATTCGCTGACTGACTCGTTCTACACGTGCTGTAAATGTCACTGACACTAGCCGCTATTGTAACAAAGTGACACGTGCGACAATTTGAAGTAACTGTCAATTTAGAGTGAAAAATTGATAGTTACGGCAGACTGTCGGACCTTTGTGAAGTTAGGGGCTGTTTTAGCTAAAGGTATTTCTCGTCTCGCAATCAGTGTCTTTCGTTTATAATATAATTTAAAAAAGATGCATTTTTTATAAAATAGGAAGGGAAACAAGCAAGTGGGTCACCTGATGGTAAGCGATCACCACCTCCTATAAACATCCGCAACACCAAGTTAGTACATATTATAAATGTTGTAAATATTGCCACTGAAAGAAGCTAAAGTGGTTTATTAAGACAGAGCCAGGGATGGTTAAAGGATCAACTAAAACGGTACCTACCTAAACCACGGTGGTATTTTCTGAAGTATGCATAATATTACACTTACTTATTATACTATCTTATAATTAAATTAAAAATGAACATTTATAAAACTAACTGCAGAATCAAAAAGAAAAGAATCTTTATTCGTTCAGAATGTATTTTATTTACGTTCAGCGATGACTATTTTATATTTTTAATTGGTTTTTAATTACGGGTGTTATACACTAGCGACCCGCCCCGGCTTCGCATGGGTACAATCGGGGATGTAATGTAAATAAAAACCTTCTCAAAAAAAATATTTAAATAACAGTGAAAACTTTATTAAAATCTGTTGGTATAAGAGGAGAAGGCCGCCGAATATCCTTTCTACTAATATTAAAAATGTGAAAGTTTGTATGTTTGGATGTTTGGATGTTTGTTACTCAATCACGCAAAAACAACTGAATGGATTTGGATGAAATTTTGCACACACATAGTTTATAACCTAGATTAACACATAGGATACTTTTTATCCCGTAAAAATCCATAGTTCCCACGGGTAAGCGATAAGTGAGTTATACGCCGCTGTGACGTCATGAGCAAGCAGCAAAGCAGCTAATTCTCATTAATTTGTCCAGGAAATATTGCAGATTACATGTTGGGTGCACGTTTGCTTGATTCAATTAAACAAGTCTACGCAGACGAAGTCGCTGGCAAAAGCTAGTACACTACAAATATTATGGACAGACAAAAACTATAGCGACTTTACTTTATACAATGTAAAAAGGATAAAGATGAAGATAAAAAAGATTATGAATTTATGAGGGGGTATAAATAAATAAATATCTTGGGACAATTTACACCAATTGCTCTAGTCCCAAGCTAAGCAAACCTTGCGTTATTTGTACTAGACAACGGATAAACATACTTATATATAGATAAATACATACTTAAATACAAATAACATCCATGACTCAGGTACAAACATTCGTGTTCGTCACACAAATATTTACATACCAGGATTTGAACCCGGGACCTCTTGCACAGGAAGCAAACACAGTGCCACTGTGCCATACAGGTCGTCGTATATGAGATATATGTATATACCTACTTATTATTTTGAGGTTAGTCATTGTTCTTTGCTTCTATACTGAGGATAAGCGCATAATCTGCAGTTACGATATTTGCTCGTATGATAGAGTAGCTTACTAGTTCGACGGCAAACAAGGGTCCAGAGATTGTACAACGCGGCAATAATATATAATCAGTTAATGCGTACGTCTGTAATGACGGCCACATGCGGCTAGGGCTGCTGGTAGCCGGGGGAGGCAGGGGACACTTGGCTACAAGGTTTTAAAAAAATCTAAGCACAGAAAGATCAGTTTGTATTAGACATAATAGATACAATTAGGATGTATTGTAGATAAAAACAAATACCTAAACCCTTTGACAGCAGTCGGGTAATGACACTGAAAACCGTATCAAAATTCGTTGCGTGGTTTAGAAGGAGTAAGCAGTAAGATATAAGGACAGACTATACTATTATTTTGTGTAATATGTAAAGATAGAGAAAAAGTTAATAAAGTTCTATTTCCCTTTATTATAATAATTGAATTGAAGAAGTTTAAAACCATGTTCCTAATATACCTAAAATGAACGCTAAATACTCGCACTCCCTCATAAAAAAAAAACAAAACCACAAATCTCACAAATCTAAAAATGTACATGTAGGTTTCTTTGTTATATGACATAGTCGTTCACAAAGAATGGATTTTAGGGAATTAATCCTCAAAAGGATTAAAAAAGGTTATATAATTTTGTTCGAAACTTGCGTTATTTTAAACCTAAAAACATGAAAAATGTACAGTCAAGGAACTTAATTCCCTACCCATTTCGTTGAAATGTCGTCTGACATTCGCAATGCATTAAGGTCGATATGTCAAACTAACGTCTTGCTCTATAGCTCTTATGGTGACAGTTTGCTATATGCTATTGAACCTTAGGTCGGTTGGAAATTAAATTCCTTGACTGTACAAGATAACAATATAATATGTAGAAGATTTTTAACACACATTATTAAAAAATATATAAAAATAGAAGGTTCAACTATGCTAAAATTTATTGCTTTAGTACGGAAACAGTCGCGGGCACCACCCAGTGTGGACATATTTTACTTACCAGTAGTTTAGTAACTGGGCCACCGGTAATTTGCTTCGACTGCTTTAGGATTTTTACGAAAAGACTGCTGTCAATACATCATTACAGACGTTATTACTGAATGATCATCTTATTTAGACTAATTTTAATCAAGAAGCATTTGGGAGTTAATAACAGAACGTCTGACCCGCTCCAAAAAGTAATCATTTGTATTTTTTCTCCGAATTAAAAGCTTCACATTGAATTTTTTTTACCAACAATTGTCACTAATGGTTACTTATTTGGTTTTTATTCACTGAATACTAATGAGATTTTTTTAGATGAAAAACACCGATATTTAAAATCGAACAACAAAATTGAAAAACATTTTTAAAACCTAATCTAAGATGTTTTTTTGAGACACAATAATAATTTTGGCTTTAACAGATTAGTCTTAAAACTCAAAAATAACCCTTCTCACGCCTTCTTAAACATGCGGTATCGTACACCCCAACCTCCCCACCTTACCACTTGACACAGTTCCAACATAATTGTAGCAATTACCTGCACCACGACGATTTCTGACATCGACACGTCGAAACATACACTCTTGCGCAACTGATTGAGCCATTCATATGTCGCGCACTTCAAACGCTAAGTTATGCCTCAGATTCAAATCGATTTCATTTTGAACTTTGTTGGCAGTTATCATGATTTAAATTTGGACGTGTTTCTGTATCAAGTTAGCTCTTTTTAGGTTGACAGTTGGGACATAATCTGTACCATTTAATGCCAAGTCCACTCTGTATCGCTAACACTTCGGGCTGTTACCGATAAATACAAACGTTGGTAAATAGGTTTGATTTGAGGTGATTTCTGTCCCGCTCCGAATGATTGAAAGGTTTTATGTGGACATGTCGATATTCATTAGTTCAATTGAACCAGTTCCCTATTTCATCTGACTAACATAATTATTATTATGTCAGGCGACAACGACAATTTAGAGTACATTACGAGTAGGTACTTATCCACTATTTAAGCCGGGCAATGCAAAAACTCTTCGAGATTTTTTTAATCAAATAGTAACACAAACGACCAAGTGGTTTACCTGATTGTATGTGATTACCACAGCCCATAGACCGAACAACACCAAGAATACTGCAAATGCGTTGGCAACCCAGAGGGCTACGATGGAACCTCTTGTGCCAGTAATTTCACTGGCTGTCTTGCTCTTCATGCCGGAACTCAACAGTGTAAGCACTGCGGCTTGGCGGCTAGCTAACTAGGTGGTAGCGATTCGGACGGACCTTGCTTCTTGGTCCAACCACCCGCGTTAGCCATGAATGTCGTAGTCATCTGGCTGAAATAGCGGTCTGGCATACTCGTATGCCTTTGTAATAATTGTATAGACGTTTATCCTACAAAAAATATAATTAAATATACAATATACTTGTGAACTGTTAAGGCCATTACAAACGACAAACACTGCCAGCCATTGCAAAGTTGCAGTTTTCTATGCAGCTGGCAGAATTGCATAGAAACTGTAAAGGAACTGTGCAGTTCGCGTATAGTCGATGTGCAGTTCCCACGACTGCACACCGGCTATATCCACGAGGACTGCATAGTTCGTTTGCAGTTTCGATGCAGTGATGCCAAACTGCATAAAAAGTGCATCCAAATTGCAATTTCGCAACTGGCTTGAAGTTTAAATTCCGTCTGTAATAGCGTTTAGCAGCAGAAGTAGCTGAAAACTCAAAAAGAGGCAAAAAACTGCCAGTTTTCTTGACAATCGAGTCTGGTGTAGATGTCTTTGACCTCTACGATTGTTTAAATATATTATCTGCTGACTGTACAGAACAGACTGTACTTACAAAAAATGTCTTTTGTGAATGAAAATGCATTTAGACTAAACATTTTATAAAGTTCATTTAGTCAGGATGTCAAAAATCATATTGAGTTGGTAAGATTTAGTCTGAAATTTGATTTTACGGATCTAGCCTCAGGACATCCCAAAATGAGTATTATATTTAGTCTTGTTTAACGCCCAGATTGAAAATAATCAAAATCACGGCAATAATTCTTTAAAATAAGTTACGAAACATTTATAGGTACTTCAAACAGTAATGTAACGCCTATCAGAAATGGGCTGCTAAAAACATAACCCTTCCTTTTGGCTTTGCCGTAGTCGGGTAAAAAGAGCCGAACCGTACACCTCAAGTGTCTAGTAAACTTCAATGAACCTTAATCTGTGAATAACTAGAAGTTAGCGGTTAATTATTTCCGACAAAAACCGGCGACTGATTGCTTTCACAAGATACCACAATAGAGCATGAAATGAGGTACCACCGCGTTACGCATCGACCGGGCACCGGCACCACTGGTTCTCGATCGCAATTCGCTTAATTCCACGAGTCACGACTGGACGTGACAAAACAAGATAAGCCGATAATAATTCTTTTTAAAAATAAATTACATGGTAAACACGACAAACTACATTACATGATAAATTACAGCACAATAAACAACAGTAAACATTACAAGGTTTTACTTTCACTGCAGTGGGCATGCCCATTGTACTTTTTCCAAAAGTTGTCTGGAGGAGATTGCGGCTAAGCGATTAGACCATCTGTTGAATTTATGTGTAAAATTTCCTTGTGTGAATCAATAAACAATATTTATTGTTGTTGTTGTAAGCAATTGGTAAATATATCGCTGGAGGGATCTCCTCCAAATGAGACAAAAATTAGACTTATTGACGGACAGATCCAAAATACGTCGAAAATAATTCGACTTTTAATGTGTAAGTGATCCGTTTAATAAAGTTTATGTCAATATGAGATGAGGCTTGTCAATGAGATATCATAACATACAGGGTGTAAAGGACTATGCAAAGCGAAACCCTGGTTTTAGACCATTATCCTGAACTGAAAAACAGTGACACTGTTCGTCGGAATTTTTTTTTCTTGTTTTTCTGTTTTCCCGACGTATAAAAACTTGTGTATAGTTAGTGCTAGAGTCACGCTGTAGGTACGCAATTTAGAACTTTGCTATAGCTATCCTTTGGCTGCAGTATGTAATTAGGCTGATCCAGATGCGATACTGTTATTCTGAAACAATAGGCACGTTTTTTTAAGTGCACCTTCGACTCAGCGTCCACGCAGCACAGCCAATACACCAATAAGCGCACGCTCAATGGATATTTTATTGGTTAAGTGGAAAAAAATCAAATCTCTTTCAAAAAGTTACTTCATCATCATCTCTCTAAGCAGAACTCCTCTTAGCTTTCTTCTGGACAGGTTGTATGTATGTTTATTTATGTATTTTATGTATAGTATACATATTATTATGTGTGTATCTTTATATCTATGTATTGTATTATATGTTTTGTATGTATGTAGTAGCATTTGTCATTGTGTTTCTGTTACTCGTCTATCCGCACCGCCCTCAAATTTTTTGTTTATGCCCAAAGGTTGACTGGCGGAAAATGCCTTAAGGCATTAAGTCCGCCTTTTGTACATTCTGTATTTTTTTGTGCAATAAAGTAAAGAAAAAGTTTTGACATCATTTCACGCCGATCAACCGCCCAATGAAAGAGCGAGTAAAAATAATAATAAATAAATAAATAAATAATTATTAAAGTGCCGATTTAAATGAATGAATGAATGAATGAATGATTCGTTTATTCACAAAAACATATGGTACATCAAATGATTTAACGAAATAACTTAATAATCCAATGGTAACGCCGTTCCAACAATATTAACACGAAAACGTGGTGTGTCCGTTCCTCTATGCAACTTTCAAAACGTACCAAATAAAGTGTCAAACTCCTTAACAAACTGTGTTTTGCACCACAACAAGTCACCACATAATCGACTCTAGCGCACGTACACAGAGATTAGTTTGAACTGGCCGGTGTTTTGTTGTTTTTGGTGCATTTAGTGTTAAGTCCAATCGGAGGCGATTGCAAAAAAACTCGTTGGACAGTTCAGTGGCATGAAGTGTGAAATTAGGTCTAATTGCGTTTTTGATTTTTTCAATAATTAGCGATTAGTGGAATTGTGTTGAGGCGTCTACATAAGCAATTACTTAAATACAATTGTAATTACTCGCGTTTCATATTGTACTGTAGACAGTTAATTTTTGACGAAGATTGTTGCTAGTTATTTGCAACTGTCAGTTTTTTATTGCAATTTGTTTTATTTAAGTAGTTTAGTAAGTTTCTTTTTTTTTGCTCGCTAATCCTGCTGCTAAGAAACAGTGCTTGCGCTGTTGTGTTCCGGCGTGGAAAGCAAGACAGCCGGTGCAATTACTGGCACAAGAGGTATTCCATCTTAGCCCTCTGGGTTGGCAACGCATTTGCAATCTTCTTGGTCTTGCGGGTGTCTATAGGCTGTGGTGATCACTTACCATCAGGTGACCCACATGCTTGTTTTCCTTCCTAATTTATAAAAAAAAAAATGGCAAAGAGATAGAGCATGTTCTGGATTAAAACATAGAATATTTTTTATCCCTTTGCTTTGTTGTGCAATAAGGTAGTAAGTTATTAGGTAATTACGTTAATATTCAAGTAGTATTATCTATTCAAGTACTCGATTATACTACTTAAATAGACATAAACACCAAAGATTTTCATTTTGAAAATTTATTTTGATGTTTATTTTCTGTACATTTTGTTGCTATTTAAAAAGAATAAGTAGACTACTTGCAATACACCTAAAATTTTGAGACTTCCATAGTCCAAAACAGAAATCTGATTTGCGTAAGTACGCATTTCCCCCTTATTTCATGGATGAGTCATAAACGAAGCCAAAGAATACCTGGCAACACTTCCACCAGACGCCATATAAAATGACGTTCGTTTTTTCCGAATTTAAAAATAGCTACATGCTACCAAAATAAGAGCAAACGTCTTGGGAACGCCCGGCTCCATCCGTGACGGAACCACTCGGCTGTAAACAGTGTGTTAAATGACTTCAAAAAAGTTTTGACATCATTTCACGTCGATCAACCGCCCGATGAAAGAGCGAGTAAAAAAACTACTCGATTTATGAATGAAATAAGACCTTTTTTCTACCGAACCGCGACGAATACGTGCTTTCCTTTCGAAGTAGACGTGCATTCATTTTAGATATTTTTTTCAATGGGACTCGCTGCTAGTATTTTACAACTTCAACCTTAAGACTGATAGGATAGAGGATATTATTGCTTTTAGTTGGCCAGTGCGTAGTGTCAATGAATTTTGTGCTACGTTCCAGCTTCCGTTTGGAACTTCATTTAGAGTTGTACTTTTACGATTGATGGAAAAATAAGTTTAGTCTTTTATAGATTGGAGCTAATACCGTTTCCTATTACACACATACTAGCGACTTGCCCCGGCTTCGCTATAACCATTATTTTTGGTATATTGTCATTATGCCCTAGAACTAGGTTTTGATTTTTTAAATAAACTTAATAGTTTCAAAAATATTAACGCTTTTTTGTTTTGTATGTAATTCATAAAATGCAAATATCGTCAAATCTATGAATTATATTTAATAAATTAAAACATACAAACCTAGTTCTAGGGCATAATGACAACATACCAAAATAACATTGCCATAGGTTAAGGTTTAAAGTGAACATATACTCCAACGCGTCTTCAGAACACGAGAGTTGATGAAAATTATTAAAAAGAGGAAAGTTGAGTATCTCGGGCACGTGTTTAGGCATGAAAGATACCAACTTCTTCAATTAATTATGATGGGCAAAGTCGAGGGAAGGAGGCGTGTTGGACGAAGGAAAAAGTCATGGTTGAGGATCATCAGGGAGTGGACGGGAGTCACCAGTGCTGAACAGCTGTTCAGAGTGGCACAGGACTGGGACAAATTCGCAGAGTTAACGGCCAACCTCCAGTAGTGGAGAGGTACCTGCAGAAGAAGAAGGTTGAAGAAGAAGAAGGGGTGGAAAACGTTATCGCCGTTTGTATGGGGAGCGCTTTTTCGGGCTGGGTTCACACTCTTAAAAATTTGTCTAAATGACGGTGAAAACTGTATGAAAATCCGTTGCGTGGTTCTAAAGGAGTAACTGGTCGAAGATATATGGACAGACCGAAACGGATAGCCACTTTGTTTTATACTATTTTAAGAAAAGAAGATACAGAGAAAGAAGGAGAAAATGTGAAGATTTCCTATCAATAAAGTTAGAAACTCAACCGGAACTAAAATGCTGGTGAGAGGAGATTCCGGCTGTCATGGTCTCACTAGTTAGGTGTACTGAAGTTTTAATAAAGTTATGGAGTAAATTCAAACAATATGACGTGTCAACAAACTGGAACAAATTGCCTTGCTACTCCGCGAAACCAGTGCCGGGCTCGTGCAAAATAGCTGCGTCTGTGCGACATATATATATATGTTCATGCAAAACCCACACGAAACAACATATATCACACAGACTCAACTACACACCACCACCACTAAACACTAAAACTACACGATCGACGCGCGTTTCACCTCTATATGGGGCATACTCAAGATCAAAGGAACGGTACGACCGTTCGCTACTTGAACGAATGGCGTACCTGGCGTT
Source organism: Ditula angustiorana (assembly GCA_963691745.1). Lineage (NCBI taxonomy): Eukaryota > Metazoa > Arthropoda > Insecta > Lepidoptera > Tortricidae > Ditula > Ditula angustiorana. Next base: position 10,935,249 of record OY829485.1, read on the forward strand.
TACGGACCTCCGCAAAGTAACGCCTGAATCTATTAATTACAATATGACGTGTGTATATTGCTAATCCTACTAACCTACTCATATTATTACTGAGTCTTGGATGTTACATGTATTTCAGTATAAATAAATAATAATAAATAAAAATTTTGGGACAATTAACACCAATTGACCTAGTCCCAAAGTAAGCAACTTAAGCTGCTTGTGTTATGGGTACTGGACAACGGATATACATACTTATATAGATAAATATATACTTAAATACATATAACATCCAAGACTCAGGTACAAACAATCGTATTAATCATACAAACATTTGCCCCACCCGGGAATCGAACCCGGAACCTCAAGCTTTGTAGTCAGGGTCACTAACTACTAGGCTATCCGGTCGTCAAAGTATGTTTTATCTATAATTAAACGTAACACCACTACACTTACATTTACATACATAACAACTAATTAAACAAAATAATAAAAGATACAATTTACAAACTTAAACATTATCCAAAGCTTTAAATTATAAGAAAAACAAACAGCATTTTCAAAACAACTAACCTCAAGTTAACCAAATAAAACAAACGCAACAGCTTTACATAAACGAAGCAAAGTTTGAGTTTCGAAGCAACGTAATCGAGATCACGACTATCCTTTGTGTGGATCGATACGATCCATCGATCTGCGACGTGCGTGTGCGCATGCATTATGTACTCGCATTCCGGGGCCGGTGGCACTGCCTCCCAATTATTTTAAATATCGTTTTGACAAACAAACATAATACTGTAACAACACACTGTAATGGATTAAACAAGTATTAAAAATAAAATGTAACGTTTAGAACGTTCGATATTGCAAAATTGAGTTTTAAATCCAAATAATTGAACGAATGGAATAAAAGGATTGTTGTCTCTGTCATTTGTTAGGCTATGTAAGCGCCTGCATGTGTTTGTGTCTCTCTCTGTGTGTGTGTGTGTGTGTGTGTGTGTTTGTGTGGTGTGTCTGTATGAGTTTGTATTAAGTCGTACTGTGCATTGGTAAATTATACAGTTTAAGCATTTATTATGAAATGGCGAAAAAAAACAGTCTACGCTGCTAATTTCAGAACACAGCCACTCCCAAATCATAACCCTTCATTCTAGCAGTTGGGTAATAATTACTACAGGCTAAGTAGATAACTAGGTACAAATAATATTTACATAATAAAACAAAGTTGCTATTGGTTCCTGTCTGTCATCATTGTATCTTCGGCAGTTTCCTAGCTTTAGAACTACGATGTTACAGATAAATTCGGGCATTATGGTGATTTTGGGACGTCATTTGTCCAGCAATAGACATTTTTTGGCTGATATGATGATGATAATATTACTGACAAACACGCAGTCACACATAGGTGCCAAATTCATAACACCCTTCTTTTTACACCACAAGATGTCCGGATTTAGACAGCACGAAACTGGGTCATACGTCGCCGTAAAAACGTGCTAGCTATTCATTACTTCTGCTTTATATTTTATGTATGTATGTTAGTCTGTATTTGTATATGGGCGTTATGTAGCCTGAAAAGAAATTATTTGAATGTGAATTTACTTCTTCTTCTTCGTCGCTACACTCTTGGCAGAGTGGTCGTGGCCGTCGTATCTTGAGTGGCGAGCTTTACGACCCGGCGCCATTCTTCTCTCACGGCTGCGCGTCTAGTGTTCTCGTGCATGGGCTGGTTTGTGGCGGATTTGATCAGGTCGGTCCACCTCATGGGGGACCGACCGCGTGGTCTGGTGCCCTCAACCCCGCCCTGAACCACCAGCCGCTCGATGGAAAACTCTCCGCGTCTCGCTATATGCCCGAAGAAAGAGAGGATTCTGGACTTAACCACGGAAGACAGGCGCTGTTTAATGTTTGTGAATTTATATTGAAAGTTAAATAAAACTACTTCAACAATCCGAAAAAGTTTAATACATACAAACATAAAGTCACGCCTGTTCCCTGGAGGGGTAGGCAGGGACTACAGATTTCCATTTGCTACGATCCTGACATATAACCTATCACTTACTCTCATTACATTCTTCATGCATGCTTGTCAGTTTAGGGTACTCCTGACGGTCTTTCAAAGAAAGTTAAAACTGTCCGTTAACTCTCAGTTAACAACACGATCAACCGGGCCCCGGCTATGCGCGGAAACCCGATAGGCATCCAGCAATGGGATCGTTAGTTAGGACAACGTGAAAGCTATTGCAAGCATTTTGCTGGAAATTAACAATTATGGGCCTACACTAAACTTGATCTAAGTGTTCGAGCGAGATAGACCTGTATGGCTGGGTGTATGGAGATATCATGGGTGGCTGATTTATGGGGAGATGGTTGTCTTGAATTTGTTGACTTGGAATGAAATGAGTGACTTGCGAGCTCGTAGATACTGATGATGACGGTTCTACTATCTCAACCTCTACAAAGTGTAGAGGAAAGTCGCTATCCGTTCAAGTCAGTTACCTTCGTACCTTTAGCGGCAACACTGAAAAAAAAGATAACCGAACTTTTTTTTTTATACAACATAGGACGGCAAACAAGCAAGTGGGTCACCCGATGGTAAGTGATCACCACCGCCTATAGACACCTGCAACAACAAAGAGAGTGCAGATCCGTTGCCGACCCAGAGGGCTAAGATGGAATACCTCTTGTGCCAGTAATTACACCGGCTGTCTGGCTCTCCACGCCGGAACACAACAGTGCAAGCACTGTTGCTTAGCGGCAGAGTTAGCGAGCAAGATGGTGGTAGCGATCCGGACGTACCTTGCACAAGGTCCTACCAGCCGCTAACTAATTTGGTTACTCGTGATTTTGGTTAATGGTAATCAAAATTCATTAAAATTAGCAAAACTGTTCGCTGGTGATAAACATTTGATGATTTATTTACAAATCAAGAGTTAGGTATGGTGATACAATAGTTCGGTAGTCACTTTTACCCGACTACAGCAAAGCCAAAAGGAAGGGTTATGTTTTTGTGTAATGGTTAAACAAAACTTTGGTTACGTGTAAGGAAACTGTTTTTTCAGTGTAACTCATGAATTTTGATTCAGTTTTCATTGTAATTCAGAGATTTTTACAGAAGGTTTTTAAGAGTAGGTATACAGTCTAATTAAATTTTCGTTAGTTAATTAAACCCATGAAAAATTCGGGATTATACATCATGGTTGGTTTATCCAATTATGATGACAATCCAGGTTTTTTTGTCCCCTTTCTTCCCCTTTAAGACTAAACCTTTTTGATATTTTTTAATTAATCATAAATTAAAACGTCATGTTAATTTTTCCTATCATACACCTCAATTCCACACCATAACACAATGCAGGTGTGTATGAAAAATTGGCTGCTCCTATAACCCTTTACTAAGAGTTTTTTTTTACCAAAAGAAAGACAAACGAGCAAGTGGGTCACCTGATGGTAAGTGATCACCACCGCCCATAGACACCCGCAACACCAAAAGGGATTGCAGATGCGTTGCCAACCCAGAGGGCTAAGATGAATACCTCTTGAGCCAGTAATTTCACCGATTGTCTTGTTCTCCACGCCGGAACACAACAGTGCAAGCACTGCGCTTTGCGGCAGGATTAGCGAGCAAGATGGTGGTAGCGATCCGGACGGACCTTCCAATAAGGTCCTGCCACCCGCGAAAGAGATTTCACTAGGAGACATATGAACCATTTATTAGGAGATATTGAGACTTATATATGGTCTTGTAACTGACAAAAGTCAATATTGTTACTTTTGATTTTTGACAATTCACCCTATCAACAAACTGGAACAAATTACCTTGCTACTCCGCGAAACCAGTGTCGGGCTCGTGCAAAATAGCTGCGTCTGTGCGACACATATATGTTCATGCAAAAACCCACCCTCCTCCGCTTCCACACGAAACAACATTTATCACACAGACTTAACTACACACCACACTATATTGAATTTATAGATAACTGTCTGTACTCGTAATCGTTTATGTGACATTTCAATATTGGCCTTTAAAGTTGCGCCACATATCGTGTGTGATCCCCAATACGAGTGCAATCGACCCCATTGTATCGCAACTGCGAGCAAGCACGACGTTTTTAAGATACTATCTTCAGTGTGTCATCATTGAAATTATAGTTTTTGGTGCTTTTTTTTTTATTATGGAATATGAAGGCCACCGACTATAGACACCCGTAACTCCAAGGAGATTGCAGATGCGTTGGCCAGCTAGAGGGCTAAGATGGAATACCTCTTGTGCCAGTAATGGCACCGGCTGTCTTGCTCTCGACGCCGGAATACAACAGTGCAAGCACTGCTGCTTAGAGGAAGGATTAACGAGCAAAATGGTGGTAGCTATCCGGATGGGCCTTGCACAAGGCCCTACCACCCGCAAATATATATCCTGGGGGAGTCACCTTAATACATACTACCCTACAGATGGTGTGTGTTAAGGCAAATCTTGTTTTTATGGGGAGGGGGGATTATGACTCTCTGACCCCCCCTCGTATAGATCTATAACGTCTTTGCATTGGCGTATCCTTTGACATGAAATAGGAGCAATGCAACGGTCCCGAACAGTGAAAAGCTAAGAAAATACACGTGAACTTCGCTTTCTAAACAAAGTGCACTTACATCTAATAGGAACTCACCCACTGTAACACCTTTAGGTACTCCAACAATCACACAGTACAAACAAGCGGCCATTACTGAGGTATCTATTCTGAGCTGTTATTTCCTGAACGTAACAGCGACGAACTCTACGACGAGGCATCATTTCGTCTCGCTTAATCGTGCTAGCGCGCTAAAGACACGGCGCTGTCTCAAAGTCGAGCGCTTTGATGTTTTTCTTGAAGAATCACCCCCTGTGTCGATACCGGAAGAGCCCGGTTCGCACACCGACTAGGAATCACCGGTAACAACCTTCGACATCACACGACTAGTGATGGGACGACATTATCGATAATTCGATTGGTTGAAAAGCAAACTCGCAACCGACTAGCTTTTGTCCTTGGCTTTGGTCGCGTGGCGGTTTTATTTATGTTTTAAGGCTAAAAAATTACCAAAGTATTATGATTATCTTGAGTCTTTTATATCTGATAAAAATAAAGCTCTGACAAAAGTAAATATTTCCTGGTTTCCTTTGAAAAAAACCCATGTTCTATGGCTTAAGTGGAAAGAGCACAGCATAGAATACCACGGCTGCAGGTTCGAGACCTACCAGATGACCAAGAAAATTCTCAGTGTTGTCATTGCTTCTATTAAACCTTAACAGAAAAAAAGACTAAACTTAAAACATAAGCAGTCACTTCATTAACTAAACGTAAATCGTAGTCAAATACAGAAAACGTTCCAGACGTTATAAAAAACGTTAACCAATTAACCGTAACGTTAAATCTCATCTTGGAAGCCGGGTAATTATCCTGGCCGCACTCCAGTGTCAGGGTTCTCATTACGCAGGGTAGATGACTAGGTTTTAAAAAAAGTGTTTCTAATTAAAACTCTTTTTCTAAAAAAGGGTTTTAATTTTGTCCGCTTTCTACTGTCTCTCTCTCTATTGATTTCCAGCTTTTTAAATTTCGACACTAATATTTGCAATGCAAAAGTGAGCCTGTTTTTAATTAAATTTAGTGAGCGTCTTCATGACTAAACTGCTAAAAAGATTTTCGTAACATTTTTTGTAGGTATAATTAGATGGACCAAGAAAAACCTACGTTTATGACCAAAAGTATAAATCACCAGCAAATACAGGCTTAGCCTATTTTGGGGTTCGCCAGACATCCCATTTTGTAAATAATTCTTTTTGATTGATTGTTTAGTCTGTTTTTTTAAGCAATTAAATAAATCAATTGCTTGTAAAATTTCTTACAACAACAACATTCCCTGTTCTTAAAATAGATGTTGACTTATTTGTTGGCAATGAAATCATTAGTTTCTTTATCTTAGTGAAATTCGTTTTATTATAATTCTGTAAAACATCACACGTTTATCTTTACTTAAATATTATTGCACATGTTAAGTCTAGATAATAAGTACCCTAAATAAGTAAAATTTTCACGTGAATCATAGTTGTGAACACATTGAAGTTTAAAATGCATTTATTTTCACTTGCAAAGTCATGTCAAGTACCCTAAACCCTGGCCGCACTCCAGAGTGTCGTAGGACCCGCTCTCATTTCAATTAGGCCTCTTAAATATTCAATGTTCTTAAAATAGGCTGGCAGTCTTGAGATAGTTCGGAAATTTCATTACTGAAGGTAATTGTTGAGACGTGTGCCTTATTTTAGTATCCAGATAATTTGATACTGATTTGAAAATCTACTGGCCAAGAAGTGGGAAGTTTAAAGTGCACTTTGTTTATGCCTACTAACGTTCATCGATTTTTAACTCTTACATTGTTCGTATTTTGTGTTGTAATATATGAATACAAGTATTTGGTTAATAAGTTAATCAATGGCCGGTTGGGTTTTCAAGATCGGAATATGTACGTATAGTCTACCAAGCAAGTATTAAACTACTTTTTGATCGTATAACACGGGTATAAGGTTCAAAAGAGGCTAAGCAGTTATTCGACTGTACTTGTAAAATTGTTTCAAAAAGAACTCCCTGTAATGCCTAAGTTTTTTTTTGCAATGATCACCTTTATTATTTTACTTTTAAATCTCTATTGTACCCATTGTTTCTGAAGTACCGGTTACTAGTTTGTTAAAAAAAAACTGTGCAGCGCCTTTATTAAAGTAGTTGAGGTATATAAAACCATTTTAAATTGCTACTTTCATGCGTCAGACAATAGTCAAAGATAAGAGCATAATAAAAAAAAACGATAATTATAAAACTTTTTACACACTTTCGCATTTCGATATCGACATCTGATACGTCGTTACCACTCACGCGCATCGATAATTCCGAATCGGGAATGCGTCGTGTCACATCTCTACGGACTGATGATCATTGCGAGCATGCGCTCTATAAATAATATGTTGTAAAACGATTTTCGATAGATTAATCTGAATCGTGCGCCGGTCGTGCGCCCGCGCCGCTGGGGAGGATCTATTGTAGATCAATGACGGGGTTGGGAACAAATAGAAATGGCTGGAAAAAAGTTGTTTGCTAGTAATAATTGGTCCTTGGCCATGGAACATCTGAAAGTAAAGGCGTCAGGAATGTTGTAGAACTACTCGTATTTTGCTTTCTGGAAAGGTTGTTTTATTCCATGTAGAGATTATCACTTTATAAACCATTATCGAATCTATTGTACACAATTAATTTTCAAATCAAAGTGATCGCTGTTAGATGACTTGTACTATTAAGATTTTATTTAAACCGGCTAAACGAAATAAACACTTTTAAGAAACACATTATAAGTAAATTTTGTGCATACATTGTCATATTATTTTCCCTCGATAACTAATTGGATATAAGCCTCGTTAGAAATCCTCAATTTCTATTTGGTATTAAAGTTATACAAAAAAACCGCGGGTGGTAGGACCTTGTGTAAGGTCCGTCCGGATCGCTACCACCATCTTGCTCGCTAATCCCGCCGCTAAGCAGCAGTGCTTGCACTGTTGTGTTCCGGCGTGGAGAGCAAGACAGCCGGTGTAATTACTGGCACAAGAGGTATTCCATCTTAGCCCTCTGGGTTGGCAACGCATCTGCAATCTTCTTGGTATTTCGGGTGTCTATAGGCGGTGGTGATCACTTACCATCAGGTGACCCACTTGCTTGTTTACCTTCCTATTTCATAAAAAAAAAAACACAAAAAATGTCTACCCCTTTGAGGTCTTGAAGTCTAAAAAACGGCCAAGATTAAAAAAAACCAAGAAGATTTACAAATGCCGTGTCTACAATATTTTTATGTTGCCGTGCACTGCGCACGCGTGCCGTGCGAGCACTAAATGAGCGCGGCTTGTGGGAATGCTCGTCTGTTCGTTCGATATGTCTGCCGCCGGGGTGGGACAGTCGGCTCGGATATATCCAAGCTTAGTTACACACAGGTATGTGGTGTACTCACAAGGTGGATCAGAGACCTGCTTTCAATACCACAAACATTACAAGTACCAATATTTGACATAATTGTAAAGTTTTTTATATGAATAATAAATAACAAATAAAGATCGCTGGACAATTCACACCAATTGAGCTAGTACCAAACTAGCAAAGCTTGTACTATGGGTACTAGACAACGGATATACATACTTATATACATAAACACATACTTAAATACATATATAACATCCAAGACTCGGGTACAAACATTCATATTCATCATACAAACATTTGCTCCTCCCGGGAATCGAACCCGGTACGTCAAGCTTCATAGTCAGGGTCACTAGGCTATCCGGTCGTCAAAGCGGTCTTGTAATATTTTGACAAATAGGTGGAATAGTAGCAGTAAGTATTATTTTTGTTGTAACTTCGCGGGAACCAGGTGAATGCGAGCAGACTATTATGGCAAACACGTCACACTGCGACTCGTTTTGTTGCTTAAAAGCAGACTTTGGGCTACTTAGTCACAAGGAGAGAGACGGACTAAGCGACATGCAAGAAAATGATCACGAGTGCTAGCCGTTCTGAGTGTCTCGACAATGTGAGACTACGAGTAAGTTAGCGTAAACGTTGGTAGAAACGACAACATGTCGACTATAGCAGTGAACAAAGGGATGTACAGGATGACAAGGTCTTCAATAAAGATGCACAAAGTCATTTAGCAAGTTTTTGTAGATACGACTTTGATAATTGGGACAGTCGATATATGAACGTTTACGCTAGAAGAATGACAATTTGTTTAGACATCAAGAAGCGGTTACTGTAGTGATCTCTTGGAGAGGCGTATATCGAGCAATTGACGAATGAAATGATAATGATTATGAAACGTGTTTTGTTGTAAGGTCAGCTGGGATAAATACGACAACAATCATGATAATAGGACTTAACAAAAAAAATGCAATGCAGCTTTTACAAGTGCCAGAGGACTACTGGCACTTTTTATTTGTCTTCCTGAAGCTTTTCTGTAAGTTATCAGTCCTTTAAAATGGGTCACATGATTATATTCTGTGTTTATGAGACCACCTAGAAGATGTTTTTCAAGCATGTAACATTCCAAATCAATTCACAAGTGTCGGAGTTCCGTCATAACAAAAAACTTGGAAGGACGTTAAAATTAAGTTGTTTACAATGAAACAGGACTTATTTTAGCATCAAACGTCAATATGAGACATAGTTAAGATAAAAGATAAAATTAACTTTCTACAAACCGCATAAGAAATGGTTACGACGACTGTATAAAATCAACTAAAGCACCCGAAACTTACTAATAAGTACTCTCAAGTTGATCCCCCAGTCAGCCCATTACAACCTCTTCACATAACGCCAAACGGCCAATTTTAATATCAAAAATTCTCTCCAACAGACTTACTTCTTAACTAGAAACTTTAAGCCCTATAAAACTTTTCGAGCGAGCTTTTGCTCCACATAAGTTTAACGTTCACTCTTATAGTGGAGCTTAGCCAACTGAAGCGTGCGGTTGCGTGCCACTTTTAAACACTTACCGACGCAAGTATTGTCAGTTTCGGCGGCTGCATTTTTAAGTTTGTAACTGTTCAAGCGGGCGTAAAATGTTAGACTGTTGTATGGCAAATAACCATAAACAGTTGTCGGTGTGAATTCAGCTTTATTTCCCTTTGAGTATTGTAAAGGATCGTTTTAAGGATAGTTCACATTCGGTTACGATAATGGGTATAAGTTATAAGACTTTTGGAATTAAATTTGTATGTGCGATGAAAGTTTAGACTTGTATTATAATACAAGTCTAAACTTTCATCGCTAAAGTATGATTGGATTATTACTGTTGTAAATATTATCAGTAAGATACTTCATCCGTTCCCCCGGATGAAATTTTCATTATTCTTGCTACATTTGAGATATCAAGGATAAAGAGTATTTCTTGTATAATTACAGGACATTAACTATCAATAATTGGAATCCAAATTGGTGCACCCTAAGCACATGTTGTTAAGCAAGGATTATTCCAAAATAAATATTGCAGTAGCTGCATGAAGATAGTTTGGATATTCATTGTGTATTTACGTGGGATTTTTAATTAACTCCCTTTAGTCTCAATCATCTGACCGAGTTAAGTTCTTAATAATAAACCAAAATGAAAACCCACTCTCAACAAACAGCGGGCCCATAACCTGTCCAAAACAAACGTTACAAAACATTAATTTACAACTTGTCGCAAGCCCTCATATCTGGCCGCTATTCTCAAACCATTCTAAATTATGAAAAGGAATTAAACATGTACTTGGATCTTGATAGTTCGTAACGTGTTCGCCATTTCGCGTCGCCATTTGCAATCTTCGTCCGAGATCGAGCGGACTTGTAACAATGAGATCTTGTCACACACGTGTTGAGAAAGGGGCTATTCTAATCGACTCGATAAATTCAAAGTGTCCCGTATTGCTGTAAACGCAATTGATGTAGAAAATGTTTCATATCGTTGTGTCATAAAACAGTTTTGAAGTTAGTTGTTTCGCTGAATTATTAAAATAATAATGTTGGGTTAAAAGTTTAATGCTTTGGGAAAAGTATCTTTTATTATGGATTTATTCGCATTGTCATGCAGTCTTTGTCTCAAAGGTGTAGTACCAAAGCTGTAGACTTCTTAGATTTGTTTATATACTGGGTTAGTGTTGCATACAAGTGAAGCTATATAGTGAACTTGTAAAAAATAAATGCGTAGGCGAGTGAGAAGATATTAAAGTTATGCTTGCAGTAGACTATGTTAAAAAGGCAATATTTTAAAGCCTACCTGTTTTCTAAGAAAATCAAACAGGCTTAAGAAACTAAGGTAAATAGCTGTTCTCCTTGTACAAAATGTTCTAATTCATTGCTTGAAAATTGTATTTAAACGTAAGTTTTGGTCTAGCAAGACTTCATTAGGAGTTAAACAAAAGCAAAATTCAAAAGGATCTAATTGTAGAAGTAGGTAGGAACCTCTAATTTATAAAGTGCTTCTGTCGTTGTAAAGAAATAATGTCCCGGTATAACTGTGGATAGATGAAATATTCATGTGTTAAATGCCTGTTTTAATGACATATCTGTTAGCATTAATAAAAATAGAGTAGCGGTGTTGAGTTCAGTCTCATTGTTTCAATTCGGAAATTACTGCGACGTAAAAGAAACATCGCTCCTTTAGAATGAAAGCGACGCATTTCTGAATAATACAAGTATCAAAATGGCAAACGCTGTAGATTTGAATTTTGGAAAATGAAATTTAGAGTTGTGCCATCCTGTAAAGTGTGACATTTCCACTTCAAGCATTGCCCCGACTTGCATTGGCAATTCCTTACTCCGAAATTACATACCTACTGTGTTAAATACTTATGATTTTGAAAAAATACCTACGTGTTTTTTAAATAACACCTCTTTGAGATTCTTGTTGAAATCTTCTCAACGTCTGATGAGATTTGTGGTAAATTTTCTGACTTTCGTAACTGCTTTATGGTAGTCTGATATGAAATATACTTTGACAATAATATCTTATGGAATTAATTGAAATAAAGTAATTAAAACGGTTTATATGAGACTTTAAAAAAAACGAAACGTCGGGAATTTGATTACATACAATGCACGCCATAACGTTTCAATTGCTTCATTTTAAAGATACTTTGACTTTGTCTAACATTCTTTTCCAACACTATCGCACGTTTGCATAATAGCCGCGGATACGTTCCACATTGTCCTGCCCTCGAGTGCATTTACTCGGACCATTATCACTAATTGCCATCTCTGTCATTTTACGGTTACGCATTACCATTATAGCAATTTCGCTATCGATACCGACCGATCTGTTGCGAATGCCTATGTATTGCCAGGTTTAATTGGTACATCATTGGCTGGTTAGTTTTGATAATTGTTTATGCAACTGGGATCTATATGGGAACCCATAACAGCCTTTGTCTTTACGCTACCGTATGTTGGCGCAGTGGTCTTCCGTAGACTGGAGGTTCGTAGGGCTGTCACTGTCAGTGGCCTTAATATGACCAGCCCAGGTTTAGTTTAACTCAGTTAATCTTCATGTGTGTCCCTTTGTTATGACACTAGCTTGATAAAGATGCAGAGAAGGATAAATTAAACCAGGGCCTGTCTTGTGTGCCGATGATGATGATCAGACAGGTGTTTAGTCGTGCACTAGCGATATAAATAAATAAATAAAAACCGTTTATTGCAGACAAAGTCCAAATGTTAGTAATAACAGTAACTAGTAGTATCAATACAGTTGATATGCATCGACGACAGCAGTTTTGGTACAAATCATGGCGGAAAGCCAAAGATGCTCCGTCCGTCGTTTCATCCAGGCCGTTGGTGTGTGAGTGGATGAAGGCAGGCAAGGAATTAGCGACTATTTGGGGTAGCTGATTCTCATGGGAGGTGATAATTAGTTTTCAGCTTACCTACATGATCTTTTTCTCTCTTTTTCTTATAAAAATGTTAAACTAACGATTCTCAAACGTAAAATTGCGCAACGCCGTCGCTCTGACATGCAAAAATCGATCTGCGTATATTTGCGTACGAGTATATTTGATGTGTTAAAGTGTATACGGTTTCGTATAATGCGAAAGTTCATACTAAAGCAGGCTTGCTTGGGCTGACCTGTCATTCGAAAATGATACAAATCTCATAGTGTTGTTTTCACTTTCTTGCATGTGCACGCTCTGCACTCTCTTTGTCGTTACAGGTGTCTATAGACGGTGGGGATCACTTTCCACCAGGTGACCCACTTGCTTGTTTGCCTTCCTATTTCATAAAAAAATGTGCAACTGCCAAGATACATTACTTTCTTACTTGCATACTCAGGATATCTATAAATCTACCTCTACACTAATATAATAAAAAGGAAAACTTTGTTTGTTTGTATGTAGGGGGCAAAACTACTGAATCGATTTCAAAAATTCTTTCACAGATAGAAAGCTGCACCATCCCTGACGGACATAGGCTACTCATTTCACGCGAACGAAGTCGCGGGCGTCCGCTTGTATATTATAAGTTTATGCTCGTGGCGGTGCTGTGATATTTATTTCTCAAACGGAAATTTCCGGTCATTATACGCCCTCAACTTAAGAGCGTAAACGTATGCAACCTTTCAAAGGACATACGCCCTTACAAGATTCGCTTGGCCGCGTAGGCGTACAACTCAGAGCATATAATTTAATTGCATTGCATATGATACTAATATCATTATTGTTTATGATTACGAGGAATGGCCTGAGGGGTATTGTACGGAAATATTGCATAGAGAAGTATGGTTAGTCGTAAATTCATGGTCGGGTTTTACGGCCGAAACCTAAATGTTTATTGGTCACAAAAGACGACATAAAATTATGGTCATTACTAAGCACATGTATTTGAAAATGTGGATATGGCTGGAATGTGTAGAGATCTTTAGTTTAGATCTTTTTTTTTTATCAAATATTGGGTGAATTTGAGAAGTATATTATGTTATATCTATATTTATTTAAATGCCAAATAACAATAATAAATAAATATCTTCGGATAATTTTAACGGCAATTGATCAAATCCAAACTAAGCAAAGCTGTGGGCACTAGACAACGGATATACATACATACATATAATCAATACATATATTATAACATGCAAGACTCAGAGTACAAACATTCATATTCATCATACAAACACTTTTCCGTTCCGGGAATCGATCCCAGAACCTCTAGCATAGTCGGGGTCACTAATCACTAGGCTATCCTGTCATTAGTGATTGCACAAACAAAAATCTTGGTCATCTGGCATGACTTGCACCCACGACCGAGGTTTTGATCTTACCAATTTATCTACAGGTAGTTCTGCCAGACACTGTTAATTTTCAATGTAGGTATTTTGTTTTTACTGTCATTGGATTCTTGGTTTTAAACGGTTTACGACCCTAGGTGCTATCCATGAGTTTTTTTTTTCAAGTTGTCTCATACGACTTAAATAACTTTGCAGTCCTCCATCCATGCAGTCCGTTCGTCCGTCCGTTCGTTTGTTCTGGTTGTCACAGGCAAATATTTAGGGTACCCCTGGGGGTAGGTGGGGGTGAGGAAGGGGGCATTTATGCGTAACCAACATATTTGTCTCTACACTGAAAATTATTATTGAACATATCGGTTACGTTACGTCGTTCTACTGTGTATTTGTATGTGTATTTTATAAAAACGTCAATTTGACGTCAAGTAATTATTCATAAAAATTAAAAATATATAAATATTCATAAAAATATTGCATGAAGAAAAGGAAGTAAATATTTAAGGTAACTGTGATGTTAAATAATGGCCGAATTTTTAGCCGAAACCATTATAGAAATAGGTTGTCTCTAGCGTTATGTTCGTCCAACGCATTGTTAATAACTACTTAGCTTATTCCATAGATCGCCGAGTGATTTAGTTAACAAGAGTGTACTGTACTTAATTGCACATATTATCATTGTTCTCTTGAGTTCAATGCAAATTGTATCTGTTATTTCTATCGTTGTAATTATAATCTAGGTATTGTGAAACGGAAGTATTTTTAAATTTTATGCTAGCGAGCTTTGCTCAAGTCTGATTTGTAAATAACCCTCCTTTCTGACGACAGTAGGGCAATATATGGAGAAAATGTATTTTCCCACAAATTAATTCTAGTTTGATCTATTTTTAACCTTTGTGTAAATATATTTTGATTGTAATGTTAAATTATGAATTTAAAGCTCACAATTTTTTATTAATTCTAATTCTAATGTATTAAATTAAAATGCTATGCAATGATAACACAAAAAAAAATTAGGGTAATGGCAGGACTCAAACCTGAAACATCAGTATTCCGTGCCTTACATTTTGCCAGTTTCGCCACATTACCGCTACCATACCCTGCGAATTTTTCAATGTGCTTCGTCTTTACGGTCATTACATTATAGATTTTTAAGGGTATAAGTAGCCTCGGTATCAACTATGTGAAATTTCTAACAAATTATCACATTAAACTGAGTAGCTTTACAGCTACCGCCAGTTGACGAGAGATGGCGCCGGTGTTATTAAATTTTTGTAACCGAATTTTTGTTACAAAAATCGAATGTATCCCTACCAAAAGAATAAATTTTTAAATTCTTTATATTAAGTACTTACAGAAAATAGAAAATTTTATATATAATTCAAGATGATGAGTGTAGATGTTATATTTATTGAGGATGAAAATCGCTTGGCCTATTATATTTTATTCAGTAGCAATTTGTAATCTATTCTTTGGACGGCGCAATGCAACATGCATCAAGCGCAGGTAATTGTTGCCTGCAACTACAGCTCCACTTGAATGATTCATGTTGCATAACGCCGCTCGTGCTCCATTAGCTTCTTAAGGGGTATTAATACTACTTAAGATCTGCTTATTTAAAACTATGCGCATATTTTTTATGCATTGCCATAACGAAATTAACGACCTTTTTAAACGTCGTCTTCTTAAATAAAGGGATCATTGTTTGTCACTATTATATGAGTAACTTGTCACTCAAAATCACTTTAAGTTCACTGTATATTAGGAAGCGTTGGTGAAAACGGGTTCGGGACTTTTGTATGTATTAGTAAATTTTAATAGTTTTTTGATGCAAATCGGATGGCCAAGATAATGCGGGTCACCTGGTGGCAAACCAAGTAGTACACTAAGCGCTATATTAGCGCTCTATACAGTTATTATACAGCTTTGACCATCGCCTCCCATGGGGATCAGCAACTGAGAGAGTTCGTGATCTGAACTTGGCGTTAACGTCCCCCGAGCCACCAGATAGGATCACTCAACGTACGAAAAGCAGTAGCAAGTTACTACTTCACGCTGGTTTAGCTTTAGTGGTAATGAGACTCACCTTGCTACTACTAGGTAACTCTATTTATTTATTTAATCTTATGGCATATAAAAGAATGTCAAATCGTTTAGGTACATTATAATATTATAATATCTAGAGTCTTCACCCACTGGGCTGCGTTGTCCGAAAGGATGAGCAAGTCGCGAGGGTCTCCCTTATACTTTCTGATTGGACAATGTTGGATGATGTGGTCCATAGTTTGGTTGGGTGCCCCACAACCACACGCCGGGAAGTCCCGCCACCCGCATCTATGCATGTACTCCGCGCATAGACCATGTCCAGTTCTGAGCCTATTTAGCTGGCACCATATCCGTCTAGGTTCTGAGAATCCACTCGGTTTTTTAGTAGGATCATATTTTAAGGCACTTACGTTTGTTGGACCTGCTGCCCACTCTGCTTTCCGATATCGAAGCCCCGCTCATTCAGGTCGGTAACTTCAGTAACTGGTTGGAAACAAAAGAAAATTTCCTTTTTTATTTTGTTTCATCCCAGAAAACCCGAGTCCACAAAAAGGGAAATAATCACCCGACGCGCCCATAAGCGTTCCGAACAAATTACGTCACTCGGAAAAAGATAAATAAACCACCCCCTTTCCCGAATAAATGGCAATAAATCGACATGCCCTTATGTCAACATCGTATTAGTGGATATGTCTAAACCAACCCAAACAAGACCGTACCCACCCCTTTAGGAGCCTACAAACAGCAAGCCTTAAGAGGAAGTTGGGTAAAATTGGAGAGCTCCAACAATACTGGTCGTATTAAGCCCTCAGATTTGTCGCGACTAAATCACGCGAAAAATCCAACGATAAACGTCTATATCCGCTTTTCCCACGCATTTTCGTCCCTCTCATGTGCTCACTTAATATGACGGTGTTTGCCCTTTTCCCCTTGCTACCGCGAAGTCAAATCCTTGCATTCGACAACACAACCGAAAATCAACCTTCAGCTTTCCAACCTAAGAGTGTAAGTAGAGTTACTGTTGGGACTAGAAAAATGCGTGTTCTTTTTTCGGAAAATTCCACACATTTCACGACAGCCTACCAATTTCGACTTAAGCCTGTTGGCCTTAGGGTTTTACTTGGCGTTTTCGTGTTGTATGTAGTTTAGTCAGTTTACAAGCAGTTAGGGGAGGTTGGGGACATTGTTACAGTGTATTGCACATTATTGGGTGATTGAATGTAGTACTTTGCTGAAGCGACAAGTTTGATAAGGCGCCCTCATGTCACGTATAATGGCCGAGGGCGTTGGGAAGTACATCGTGAACAATTTTTATGCGATAAGTAACTCTTAAATGTGGTAGAGCAATAAATATTCTGTTGTTAGATTTAGCTCTCTATCATAAAATAGAATCAGCAAGAGAGATTGAGAGAGACAAAGGCTAAAGGATGAAATTATAGCTTATTTGATTCTTATGGTTTCTTGTTTATAAATTGACAAATGGTCAAGAGTACAAATTCTAAGGGAATGGTTCATTTTGTGATGAATTTTCTTGCTTAAGATGTACCTATTTTTTATCTTTTTGATGCTGATATGTTAACACAAAAGTTAATTGCACTTTTGTATGAAAACAAGCGTGTAATCAAGTGCTTTCTAACAGCGAAGTGATTTGCATGTACCATTTATTGGTACAAGGGAGTTACAATTTAATTTAAACTACAAGTCGGACAGCGCCTGCGCTGATGGAACAAATTAACACATTCCTGCATGCTGTGTGTCTGTATGTACAGTTCGCAAAAACAAAATGAGTGAAATAAAATCATATTCTGCACCCAATACTACAATTTGAAATAATTGTAAACTTTTTCATATAATTTTTTTATTTTCGTTTTTCATTCAAAAATGTGACAAATATTATGTTAAATTATAGCACTTGTAAGTTTTGTGATACAGGCCCCTAGTGTCCAGCCACAAAACACGTGAATAATGCTAGAATAGCCTTGCGCTGTAATTTTTACCCAAGTCGCTGTCACAGAATAGATGCGCAGCTCCGTAAACTGACGCTGTCCGTCTAAGCAGGTCAATATAAACATTTCCTGTTAATGCTGGTGCGTTCCACCTGGTCACTCGTTCTTTCTAACTTTATTCATTTGTTCTGTGTATCCACCACCAGTGGATGTCGAAGGGGTATGACGGTTTGCCGTGAGAGTTTTTGGAGGATATGTAATGTGGAGTCCAGCGGTGGACGCTCATGCGTGAAATTATAATTGATTAGGTATGGTCAGCAGAAATACATAGACTGTCAAAAACATAACAGTTCCTTTTGATTTTGCCGTATTCAAACTTATCTACTGTTGATGTTGGATGTTTGGAAATGATCCCGATCTGTGTTAAATATTTAAGATAACATTGTAATTTTTGTAATCGAAATTTACTTTCAAAAAAATTATTTTTATAATCAGCGGTAAACAGTGGTTGTGGTGGTTTTTAGTGGTATTTTTTTTTATAGTAGAAGGGGAAAACGGGCAGACGGGTCACGTGGCGGTAAGCAATCACCGCCACCCATAGACACCTGAAATATCAAGAGAATCGCAAGCGCGTTGCCGGCCTTTAAGAAAGGAATAGGCTCGTTAAGTCGTATCCATTTGGAAACACCGAAGCCGAAAGCGAAGGTAATATGGTGAAACTGGCAAACGCAAGGCACGGATGCTAAGGTTGCAGGTTCCGAGTCCTGCCATTACCCTAATTTTTCTTTGTGTTGTCATTATATAGCATTCAAATAATTTAATTGTAATTTTGATTTATAAAAAAAAACATCCCGCTGAATTTTTTGCCGGTATCTTTTGAACAGACATTTTTTCCGAACCGGTGGTAAATTTTCTGACAGTCATTAAGTGCTTCCTAATGCCTAATATGAATAAATATATTTTGACCTTGACTTTGATTAGATACTCTTAGCTACTTACAAAATAATCTACCTAGTTCCCATACTAGTATAACTGTTAAACTGCTAAGTGTTGCCTTACAAACCTAGGGTTATAGATTAGATGTAAATTGTTAAGTGCACTTTCCATGTTCGTTCGTGTCGTCATTGCGGATTAGTTTTTGGCTAAGTAATCTATAGGAATCCCAAGGGTCCCACTGAAAATCAGCGTCTCGGTTTACCGAGGTAGTATGCTGAGTGGGGCCCTTTTTGATTCTGAACAACATTTTTTTTTATTCTGTCCATGTTGTGTGTATTTGTATGTTTTATGTTGAATAGTTTTAAATAAATGTTTTTTCTTTTTTTCTTTCTTTCTACTGATGACGAACAGTTCGAGTACGGGTGGTCCATTCCTATGTATGCTTATCCCTGTTCAATGCATAACAAGTAATCCTGGATATATGTAATCTCTATAACCAACAGCTTCTGATTAAAATGACCATAGACCCAGGACCAAGAAGGTAGATTAAGCAGAAATAATTCCCAATTTAAACTCGACAGAATTAGTTACTTGCTGAAATATTGTCACTGTAGCAGATAGACGGACGGAACAAGGATAGATATAGTCACATCTTTGCGATACGGACGAATTAGGTTTATAGGAAAGAAAAATTGGAAAAGCTTCTCGGATTTTTTCAAATTGTGAATAACTGAACGTTCTTTTTTCTGTGGGATTTTTATATGAAATCAAACTTTAACTCACGATCCAAACGATTCGGACATGACATCGTAAATAAACGGATTTCTTAAAAAAAACAAAATCCTAGACGTACTTTATGATGTCACAATCGCATTCTTGTACTGGCCACAAACAAAAAAAAAACTTCAAATTTAGAACGGAAGGCGCTCGCATGCGCGCATGATTTTATTACGACAAGAGAATAGAAATTTTGAATTATAGCATTACAAACTTACACAAACAGTTGACTGTGCCGCTTTTGGATGTCAGTGGGTTTCAATTTGTATGCGGCGATGGTAGTTCCATATCAAACCGACTGCACGAGCAAGTTTGTGGTGCCATAGCAATGGCGGGCGTTTTTGTTGGTCACGTCCACAGATTATAATGTGACCTTTGGGAGCGTACGAGGCAAGGGTTAATACATTTTTTTTACTCGAACTATTGGCTTGATTTGACCTGATCGGTTTAAGGTGTGTGCAGGCTGGAAAATAATACAGCCACGATCAAAAAAATGAGCAGGATTTTGAAGAAAAAAATCTTTTGGACAATGACATATCGAGACTGGAAAAGCATAATAAAAAGAGAGCAAATACTTTATTTTCATAATAATATGCTATTCTTGAGCAATCAGGCATGTAACTTATAGTTTTTTATTCTGTGTGTTTCTAATATATCTACTTACTGATTTCGTGTGAAAATGAAGTTAGTATTGTAACTGCGTTAACATATTATGATACACAGATGTGTTAACAGAGCTATTAGTTTCCTCTGTAATATTAAAGTCTTGGTAATTTAAAACTAATAAGCTACAACAATTATTTTTTACCTACCACTAAACATTTAAAAACATTGCAGTGTTTTTGCTTGATAGCTTGTTCATAAAATCTAAACTCTCTACTTAGCGACTTCTACAGTTAAATCCTACTAATATTATAAACGTGAAAGTTTGTAAGTATGGATGGATGTTTGTTACTCTTTCACGTAAAAACTCCTGAATGGATTTGGATAAAATTTTGCATACATATAGTTTATTACCTGGATTAACATATAAATCACTTTTTACCCCGTAAAAATGCATAGTTCCCACGGGATAGCGATAAGCGAGTTAGACGCCGCCGTGACGTCATGAACAGCAAAGCAACTAATTCTCATTCATTTGTCCAGGAAATATTGCAGTTTGCATGTTGGGTGCACGTTTGCTTTATTCAATTAAACAAGTCTACGCGGACGAAGTCGCGGGCAAAAGCTAGTAAAAATCTAATACAGCTAAACCCTGTTATTATAGATCGTTTTCAAGTAAGCAGAGTACTGAAGATCCCATTTGACATTTCGTTTTTATAGAATGAAACGTCAAATGCGATCTTAAGTATGCAGCCGTATAGACTGTTTCACAACAGCTGTCATCAAATGTCTATGAAATTCACTGACCTCTTGCATGACCGCTAAGCAGCAGTGCTTGCACTGTTGTGTTCCGGCGTGGAGAGCAAGACAGCCGGTGCAATTACTGGCACAAGAGGTATTCTATCTTAACCCACTGGATTGGCATCGCATCTGGAATCTCCTTGGTGTTGCGGGTGTCTATAGGCGGTGGTGATCACTTACCATCTTGTGACCTCTATGTTGTATAGAAAAAGCTCTTATGGAATCACTAATACTTGAGAACGATCTATAACTAAAGAAATAAGATTACAAAGTAAATTTAAGCCAATGAAAATGAAAATGAAAAATGAAAATGAAAATGAAAATGAAAATGAAAATGAGAAATTTATTTTTGCAAGTAGGCCGTATAGGCTCTTTTACATGTCTGAATCTACTAGCGCTTCGGAAAATGGAAGATACTACTGAGAAGAAACGCCGCAAGAAACTCAGCAGGTAATTTTTTTTCCTCTCTTTTCAAAACAGATTACAGTGCAATTTATCACAATAGTACATAGCATACACAAGTTACATAAAAAGTATAATTTAAAAAAAAACAGTAAATAGCACAGCAAGCTTTAAGCATATTGAACGTACTGGCACTAGTTAATAATGATCAGGAGACGTATAGGGTCCCCAGATCAAAGAAATTAGATAGGGATGTATATGGTCCCTGAAATAATAACAATCAAATACTAGTCTAAATAACTTAGAGATGTATAGTCTCTAAGCAAAGTCCAAAGTTAGGTCAGTACCTTACCGTGTCTAGTTACACAACTTTATTATACATAGCGCAACTGAACACGATTCTAACCGACGCACTGTCAGCAGGCAAATCTAAATCGAAGCAGGTGTGGCCGCAGCCTAAGATCGCCGATATGCTAAACCGTTGGCATTTGTACCACGTATCGGCTCTTTGTTCTATAATGGAATCTGTGATACATTTACCGTGCAATCTTCTGTATTGAAAGTTACCGTAATAGTGGGTAAAAGTTTAATAACAGCGCATTGTGTAAGTTGTCGTAATTGGAGAGACTTGGCGTCTCTTTGCGCGATCTAACGCTCGTGTAACGGGTTGTCCTGACGAACTTTTTAATATAATGCCCACTGTATTAATCACAGAGATACATCTCTAACTTTTTTTTTGAAATTTCATTTAGTAATTTGAAATATTTTGTTATTTACAGCATGTGGGTTGAAAAACTAAAGAACTTTTAACGTGATTCTGTAAACGTCTTCATCTTCAGAAAAAATGAGATATAAAAAATAAAGTATGTGCTTTGGAAAGCGTAAGGTAAAAAGTCTCTATAAGATATCATTTTATTGGTAAGTAATATTTTTATTACAGCCGGCGCCAGGAAGTTCATCCTCACACGTTGTTATGTAATGTTAGATTTATATGTGTTTCTTTTTTAACATCATCACTATCATTTTGCTGCAACGAGACAGGACTATTTAGACGATTTTTCATTTGGATTTTTCATGTCTGGCGTATTCCAGATTGCACTAGCTAAATCCGGTTTGTGGTGGTATTGTGTAGCTTTAAACGCTATTACAAAACGTACCTACAAAAACACTTCTTTCACAATTCTTACACAGTTAAGTTTCTGTATTTTTATTAGGTTAAGTTATTCATATTTCACTTGTCATCTAATAATTATATTCTACTTTAGACTATAAAATCTTTTTTAACTATCGGGTTAAAATAGAGGCTCTCCTCTTAAACCGTACTTAAAGCATTACAAACCGTTCTGAATACCTCTAAATGTACTGTTAACCCTATCTAATCTTTCTAATTAGCAGATACAAATTCGCACCAGTACCGATTGTTGGCTGCGCCCGCGGCTGCAGAAAACACACATACGAAATGTCAACCAGGTTGTTAGCACTGTTGGCTAATTAGTACCTAGTGCCGTTACATCGATTGTTGCACTATCGATTGCAGTCGATACTGACCTCTTGGGATCAATCGATTTGTTTTGTTTTTTATTCAGAAATCAGTTTACTTAATTGCTTAGTGTGTTTAGTTCAGTGTATCCTTTTTTATATAATCATCATCATCATCAGCCTATGTTCGTCCACTGCTGGACATAGGCCTCTCCCATGGCACGCCACTGAGCACGATCCTCGGCCACTCTCATCCAGGTCTTGCCAGCCGCCCTGCGAAGATCATCGCTCCACCGAGTCTGAGGACGTCCCACGCTACGTTTGACGATCCGTGGTCTCCACTCAAGAACTCGTCTACCCCAACGGTTATCGGTTCTTCGGGTTATATGACCGGCCCATTGCCACTTCAGCATGCTAATGCTAATATTTTTATATAATAGGAAGACTATATAATGAGCAAATGTCCCTAAAGCTCAGTGATCACCACCGACTAATAATATTAATTAAGAGCTCCCGCAATATTAAGAAGATGGCAGATGCGTTGCCAACCCCGAGGGTTAAGATGGAATACCTCTTGTGCCAGTGATTTCACCGGCCGTCTTGCTCTCTACGCCGTAACACAACAGTGCAAGCACTGCTGCTTAGCGGCTAAATTAACAAGCAACATGGTGGTAGCGATCCAGACGGATCTTGCACAAGGTCGCGGCCACCACGCGGTTCCTTCTGATTTTCGTTTGAATTTGTTCCAGTTTGACGATCTGGACCTCCGCAAAGTAACGTCTCAGTCTAAGAATTGAAGCTATATCTGTTTTACTTCTAACTATTGAAAAAACCTTCCATGTATTTTGCGTAGCGTCCGGCGTCCTCCATAGCAAATCTGATTCACCACACAATGTATCAGAGACATCGCTGTGCGCAATAATAACGTATTATTGCGATCTGATCCGCATTATTTGCTATTTATCTGCGCTGTGTGCATGACAATGCTATAGATTAGTCTTCCCCAGATGTACTCAAAGTGTGCTCCGCGGAGCCCTAGGGTTCCACAAACCCTCTGTCGGGGCTCCGTGTGAATACTGGTGACAAGGTGAAAAAAAATATCTGAAATCTACCTCTCCTCTCCGGACAATAGTTCAATGCAGTGTTTTATTTATGGGTTCCGTCAAATATTTCGCTTTCCAAAAGGGTTCCGTGGGGAAAAAAGTATGAGAACCGCTGGTCTATAGTACGGCATATAGTGTCGATAGGTTCATAGAAATAGTATCGCATAGAAGGAGTTTTAAAATTTAAAACGTTATTTTAATAGCTGATCTCTTTACTCTAAATGGCATTACAATTGTGCTGAACAGAGACGACTTAATACTCTAAACCTCCTCTTCAATTGACACCCTGTACACACATGAAACGTCAAAATTGTTACCTTTGATGTACATTAAGGTAGTATAACCTTCCATTTTGTTTTTTTATTTTACACGTTTTACCACCTTGACGCACACCAAAGGTTACCATTTTGACAGTGTTAGGTGTGTACGCCATGTTCTGAGGCTTTATCCTTTAGTTATTCATATGACGGTAGGTTTCATGGTCACTGGCTGGAAAGAAGGAGAGATTTTTGACCTCTTCATTGCACGTGGAACGCTTTCAGGGCCCAATTTCATAAACGCGATAGGTGACAGTGACGATTCGCCGTACATTACTGTGTCGACAAGTAACGCTACAGACTAAACATCATAGTGGACAAGCAATGTATAACGAATTGTCATTGTCACTTGTGGCCTGTCGCGAGCACACAAGCAATAAACAGACTCTTTCATTCTTCTAGTTGTTTTTTCCGGGGTATTTGGGAGTCAGGTTGTTGCATTCAAGTGATTGCCATCTGACCACTGTCAACCCTGTACAGGGAAAGTGGACCAACAGGATCATGGTTACACATTCATTAATTGCTCTGTGCATTAAAAATGTTAAACATTAGGCTACAGCAATTTGTATCGATAGGTTTTATAGTCTTGGCCGGAAAGAAGAGTTTTTTGACTTGGGCCCAATTTTAACAACACGATAGGCGACAGGTGACAGTGACAATTCGCCGTACATTATTGTGTCGTCAAGTAACGCTCCAGACTTAAAGACTTAACATCACAGTAGGTAAGCAATGTATGCCGAATTGTCACTGTCACCTGTCGCCTGTCGCGTTTATGAAATTGGGCCTTGTCCACGTTGCAGGCTTTCAAATGGGTTACTTGTGAGCATACAAACCGTATAACCAGACACTAACTTTTAATTACTGATTTATAGTATCTGTTTAAGAGAGTTTGTATATTTCTGAACTTGGAAGCAAGGCGGTATGGTAGCGGTATGGAGCTTTGGGGATATGAAATTGTGTTAAAGAGTTTTTGCAATTTAGTATTTAGTTCCACGTTATTTGTGGGTTCTATTTTCCACCTAATTGTGGAATAAAATGTGCATGTATGTCGGTTCATGAGTGTAGGAATGTGTCTCCTTATTATGAAAATGAAAATGAAAATGAGAAATTTATTTTGCAAGCAGGCCGTATAGGCTCTTTTACATGTCTGAATCTACTAGCGCTTCGGAAAATGGAAGATACTACTGAGAAGAAACGCCGCAAGAAACTCAACAGTTTATTTATTTTTTTCCTCTCTTTTCAAAACTGATTACAGTGCAATTTATCACAATTGTACATGGCATACACAAGTTACATAAAAAAAAAAAACAGTAAATAGCACAGCAAGCTTTAAGCATATTGAACGTACTGGCACTAGTTAAGAATGATCAGGAGATGTATAGGGTCCCCAGATCAAAGAAATTAGATAGGGATGTATATGGTCCCTGAAATAATAACAATCAAATACTTAGTCTAAATAACTTAGAGATGTATAGTCTCTAAGGATCAAAAAACAAATTAATTACCTTAATCTATGCTTAGCAGAGGTGTAAAACGCCTCCACGGTCAAATTGTGCAATATTACTTGGAGATGTATAGTCTCCGCATGTCAAAATAAAAATAAAATAAAATAAAGC
The DNA here is from genome assembly GCA_963691745.1 of Ditula angustiorana. Taxonomy (NCBI): domain Eukaryota; kingdom Metazoa; phylum Arthropoda; class Insecta; order Lepidoptera; family Tortricidae; genus Ditula; species Ditula angustiorana. The sequence continues at coordinate 10,961,069 of OY829485.1, forward strand.
TTTACACTGTAGGGTCCAAAAAGGTGAAGAATTTAAAGATAAGAACCCAATGAAGGTATGAGAAAACGATGCTACCATATTAACTTATTTGCCATTTTTCCGTATTTTCCACTGACCGTCATAAATCTTCATTTGCTTACACTATAAAACAGCTTCGTTTGTTTGGCAAACAGAACCTATTAGGGCTTATTTAATTAATAGACTCTGAAAATAGCTCCCTTGTTTGATTTAGGGGGCAAACAGGGCGCAGTGCTTAATGTACGGGCGGGTGTCAAGAAACTGTTTATTCAATCCACGTATGTTCGTAATTATACAGTGGAAAATTAAATGGTTACTTTAATTATAGTGTTACGCGGAAGCGAAGGAGGGTGGGTTTTGCATGAAAATGCGATATTTGTTATTTCATGCAAAAACCCACCCTTCATTATTAATGAGACTGGATTCTTTGTTCATAACGATTAGTTTTACAGTAGCCTAGAACTCAAGTTAGTTACCCGTACCGTAAATTTCAAAATACTTTTTTTTATGAAATAGGAAGGCAAACAAACAATTGGGTCACCTGATGGTAAGTGATCACCACCGCCTATAGACACCCGCAACACCAAACAGAAGTCTAAGATGGAATACCTCTTGTGCCAGTAATTGCACCGGCTGTCTTGCTCTCCACGCCGGAACACAACAATGCAAGCACTGCTGCTTAGCGGCAGGATTAGCGAGCAAGATGGTAGACCTTGCACAAGGTCCTACCACCCACAGTTTTTCACCGACGTGGTAAAAAAAAAACTAGTATAGAATATAATCGTCTATGGCTTTGTTTTTTCTAAAAAGCTCAACATGCAGCTTCAAGATACGATCAAAGCTTTGGCTACCAGTATTATTGATAGTGTGTCGTGAAAGCTCAAAGTGTGATGTGAGGATTTAGATAGAGTACAAAAAGCTTGTACCTTTTGTGTGTCGGTAGTTAATCACCTCGATAGTTTGGGTAGTGTTCTGTGTCAACGGTAGCGGATTAATTTTGGTAGTATTTAAGTAGCAGTTAGGTAGTTGGTAGTTTTTACTATCGCGATTTCGCTCGCTGGGGATTATTTATGCATTTCACGGGACCTTTACGGGTTAAAGAGTATCCTATGTTTTAATCCAGGAAATGATCTAACTGTCTACCAAATTTCATCAAAATCCGTCCAGCAGTTGATAGTAAGTGATCAGTGGTGCCAACCCAGACCCAGCAAGATGGTGGTAGCGAGCTGGGCGGACCTTGCAAAAGGTTCTACCAACCGCATCCCCACCCGCACTTATGTACAAATATAACGTCCATAGATCCATTGTTGCCATGAACATATAAGCAGACAGAAAAAAAGTGTAACATGAAATGATCATTTCAAATGCTCTGTGTTAAGTTTAACTAAATAATTCAGTTACTCAGCACCGTCGTATAAAATCAATTCGGACAACACTAGAGCACGCCAAATCAGCGAACCGAAAAACGCGATAAATCTCAATTATACCAACAAAATAAACAGTTATCGTCACAGTTAAAAAAACAGTTAAACTGTATACACTACGTATAACTTACCGTTAATATGGACCAAATTGAATATTAGACGACAAAGTTGCAAAAACTGATTTAGAAAAAGCTGTCTCTTTCAAATTGCAGTGAAGTGCAATCTTTAGAATCAGTCAAAAAAACAGCCTACAAATAAATCGGATATATCTACCGACTATTTCCAAACTAGCAACTATTTTTATAGCTATCTATTAACTAGACGAATCAATTGACCTCTATCATTGATGTTAGTTATTTTCCAGTAATTTCAAAGGCAAATGCATAAGCAAACGTTTCCGAAACCCACTTATTTTCTCTATTCGTCAAGCAGATTAGTTTCGCGTCTGTAAAATCACCCGATTAAAAATGTCACAGAGATCGTCAACCCGGAACAACGAAACAAAGGCGTTGTAAAAAGACTATTAAAAGCGTTTAATGTGATATATAAACAGTTCCAAGATAAAGCTTTTAAGTTGGAGATAAGTGGTGATGATCGATTGTGGGAAGCTGCGCGAGCGGTGACAGTAAGTTACGTTAAGTTGCCTCTGAGTTGATCTTGCTTAGCGTATGGGTGATACGATCGGTGTAGTAGGCGGGAGACTTGTTGATAGTTTTGGGACAGTCAAGAACTTTTGCCTCTATCTTACTGCAGTGACGCCAAAATGGAGAGTGGTGTGCTTGCCCTGTGTGTATATTTGGATCCATGTCCTCTTGTAAATACATAGCAAATAGACGGATTTCGGTAAATGCAGTACGTGTCATTGAGTTTCAGTGGCATGGGTAAGATCAGATACATAAAATTAAAATAAAATGGTAGATTTTAGACGCCATATTGTGCGTTCCAGCTAACAGAATGAGTAAAGGTGGGATTTTGATATTCTGTAAATAAAATTATTAACAATCCCTACAACCATTAGAGGACAGTAAGAAATAAATAAAAATAAAACAAAACGCAATAAAAATGACGATACGACGAGGAGAGGGACCACTAAGCATAATGCAAGCAGTAGCGCCGATTTTCAGTAGGATCTACCAAATAGGACATCATAAATAAACTATCAAGACCACCCGATCCTTCTATACCTAAAACTGCGCCTCATACATTATGCGGTTGACATACATTATAATATAATCCATATTATAACATTTCCTCATAATAACGCCATTAGAATTAGTGCGGTCACAACCGCTACGTGTGCGGTCGGCCTAAACAAGCATGCTGCAAGTTACAAGATGTCACGAGTCCGAAATAACCCACATGGTAGAATAAAAAAAATAAAAAATATACAGGGTGTAAGGAACGTTTTGAAATTGAAATCTTGGTCAGTCCGTTACCCTGTCGGCCCCATACTTGTGCCTGCGCAGTTCGCTGAACTATTGGACGTAATCCGTTGCTATTTTTAGATGCTGTGTATTACAAAATAGGGTATAAATAAAAGGATACAATTAATTTGTTTACGGCGAACAAACTGGAAAACTAAGGAAGGTTTATACTTTTTAGGGGGATCATTACACTATTTTTAGTTCTAGATAATAGCCACAGCTTAATTTAAACGGATTGAGAGTTTCTATAAAAAAATTAAAATTATGAAAAATTTTCATCAAACAGTTCAGCTTAATACCTAAGAACAATCCTTCTTTCTCGGGCCAATCGAGTAAAATCAGATATTAAAACAGAGAAGATCATTGATTGGTAAGTAGTTCTTATAACTATTATAATTAAACCACATTTTTAGGGTTCCGTACCTTAAAAGGAAAAACAGAACCCTTATAGGATTACTTTGCCGTCCGTCCGTCTGTCTATCAAGACCTTTCTTCTCAAGAACGCGTAGAGGTATTGAGTTGAAATTAATATCAAATATTCAAATCTGCAGTTCCTTAGAGCCGTGAAAAAATCAAACTTCTAAGTCAACGCAATCAAAAGATACGGCCGTTTATGCCGCATGTTTCATACATTCGCAAGACACTCAAAAACCTATGGAGTATTTCCCGTTGACCTAGAACTATGAAATTTTACAAGAAGCAAGGTCTTACAGCACAAGTAAAACAATAAATCCGAAAACCGTGAATTGGTAGTTAACACACACAAAAAAAAATTTTTTTTCACACAAAGCAAAATTGCGACACTAGATGTTGATGACGGAACCCTCGGTGCGCAAGTCCGACTCCCACTTGGCCGGTTTTTAATAAATATAACAATTTAATTTTCAATTTTGGAAACCTAAATGGTCTTTACCTCTTAACTTATACTCTTTAGACCACACCTTAATCCAAAAAAGTCACGAGAGGACTACGTGTGTGGACCGTTAATGTCCGCTTATGACGTGCCGAGTACGTGTTGTGAATCTCAACCCTCGATGCGGAAGTCATCTTGATAACCTCTGCACCCTTGGAGAACATGATCTCAGTTTGCTCCAGACCTTGTTGTTGAAGCATCTGCACAAACTTTATTTTTTTTACTTTTTGCCAGCCATTAAGTAAAAGAATTTAAAAAAAAATCTAACCTCCGCCACAAACATCCAAAGCAATGCAAGCGCCAAATTCCCTCAAAACAAAGGACGGTAGCTATAGCCACTCAGGGAAAATCGGTCTCCAACCGTTACGGCTCACAAAATAAACCCTTCAGAGGAAAATCCCGTAGAAAGTCACGTACCGGTCCGGGCCTATTTACGTAGCGTAGGGGACGTGTGGTGCAACAGGTGGCAGCCCGTAGGGTTAAATGGTGTGTGTATGGGTTGTGGCTCTACCTAAGTAAGGCATTATTTTACCCATAATTAATAGATTCAGGCGTTACTTTGCGGAGGTCCATTTCAATAAACTGGAACAAATTACCTTACTCTTGCAAATTAGCTGCATCTGTGCGACAAACACACACACACACACATATATATGTTCATGCAAAAACCCACCCTCCTCTTCGACACGAAACGAATTGGTTTCGCGGCATAGCAAGGTAATTTGTTCCAGTTTATTATTACCCTGCACGTGCATACTTGATGTGAGGTTCCGGCCGCAAACAGAGGGATCGTTACCACACCAGTACTTATCTTATGAAAGACGTCTTTAAAGATATCTGAGAAAGCAATGATAATCGATATTTATTAACTTTAGATACGTTAGAAAGATTAGTATCTTGGTAGTCTTTAATTGGATCATGTGTGTAATAGTAATGGCCTTATAATTTGGCTACGTAGCGATTAGGGTTTGTCTGCTAAGCATTTTAGTATTTATGGATTGGGAAAACACGTGGAGGCGTGAATGCGTTTTCACATCAATTAAAAGCATTGATAAAGTAAGTTAGCATTAGCATTGATTGGCTACTATCTCGATAGAATAGTATTTTGCGATAATTAATAAACAAAGAGAACTCATTGGGCAACGCAACAGTTCATGATCATGACATGATAGACGCTATCATTATTTTCTAAAGTATTTTGATTTTGTCTTTATTTTGCTTTGAATCGTTGGTTTTTGAAATAACATTTCCATTATTAATATCTCATGCGTTACTTTGCGGAGGTCCATTTCAACAAACTGTAACAAATTACCTTGCTTTTCTGTGAAACCAGTGCCGTGCTCGTGCAAGTTAGCTGCATTAAGGGGGACCGACTAGGGTCGCTCTCAAACAAAGTCCCGTTAGATGGCGCTGTAAAAAAAATTACGGTTTTTTCGTAATTTTTCGTAACCTATCGCTGTTTTTTTATTATTTTTTTGTTACCGTAGGTATCTGAATACGGTTGATTTTTTGACTTCACAGTTGGAAGGTATTGTTGTGCCAGTCCTGAGAAAAAATGCAGAATCTGTTTACGAGCGTATACAGACACTATCGTCACACACACACATGCAACTATACAGCGCCAGCTAGCGACAATCTTTCGCGGCAGTTAGCTAGCTAGTTGGCGTACGTTTTCAGACTGCAATAAAAGTGATATAAAATATTTGTATCGTGTTATTAATTTCTGTATACCTGAATACACGAATGACTAAAATACATAACTTTTATTAGTTTTACTTGTGTAGACCAGAAAAGCCATCTCTTATGATTTCAGGCTTTCAAGTCTAAGATATAAAGGCCCACAAGTGTGATTGTGATTATCGTAGTAAAAACTGGTGACCATGAAAGACTTTGGTGCTAAACTCAGATAAAGTCTTTGTAACGTTTTTAGGTGATATCAATCATACACATCACACCTAGGTACTCCTTACTCGAAATCTTTACAACTTTTTTGTTGTAAAATACCAGTGCCTCATGATTGCTGGCTTTAGTGACCTACTGATGTCATTACAGGGTCGGTTACCATAAGTCGACCGAAGGACTGATCCTAAGGATTATGGTTCCTGATAGAAGGTACCTGTACCTGAATAACCACCAAGCTTATCTCGCTGACTGCCATAGGTTTGACCGATAATATTTTCGACGGTCTGATGCGGTAAGACGTTGGATACAGAATTGGTCTTTGTGAAGAGCCTTACTTATATAGTTAGCATAGATTCCTGAGCTAGCAATAGCCCGACTATTGAGCGGAAGGTTCCTGTACCAAAGCAAAACCAAACGTATAGTGGAAAATAGAGACTTACAGGAGCCTTCCACTCGTCGTCAGACCGTAGTAGGTAGGACTTACCATACTTACATAAAAGCCGAACTTTCTCCACTCGCTGATAAGCTGAAGCATCGTGGCAGAGGTGGAGCTCCCTTGAGTAGAATACTTGCTTCACTGAATACCAGATTCGGGGTACGACCAAAACAGTGAAGTTTATTTATTTATAAAAAAAAGTCATGTGGAGTTACGATTACCCACAGAAAACGTCCATGAATACCAGTTTCGCAAAATACCTGACTCTCCAAATACTAAACTCACAAAATATCAGAATCTCCCACAAATATTTATACCGGCTGCCTACGTTAATCTTCTACTTTGCGTTTATCGAATGATAACCACTCTTGAGCATTTTCTAGTGCTACTGCTGGTAGGAGCACAAGGATGTTCTGTTCCTCAGGGTGGGGTCGACGGAACTCCGCTACTGGGCACTGGGTTATCTGACCATGGCCCCCAAAGCTCATGAGCCTTGATATAGCTTGGGGTTATTGTAACCTAACCTGTGACCTATGATTATGAGCTTTTTCATACTCTTACTGTGTCGCACTACTCAATGCGAGCGAGTGAAAGTGCCGGTAGTTGAAAAATGTCTTATATGGACTAAGTATTTTGCGAATCTCTGATACGGTCATGTGTAAAAGTATATACTTACCAACGCTTTAATTATACATTGTTATAAGAGCGGTCGTTCATATTTTTGAGTATGTTAAATGGACCCTGATGGATGATATGATATTTTATAAATCCGATTGAACCTCAACAAAGAAAGGTACATACAATTGGTGTTGAAGCGTGAATGTAGGTATGTCTAATCAAAATATTTTTTAAATTTTGCTTTTGCCACCCTTACATCGAGTCTGTGCAGACAATCAATGTGGATTCTGAGAACCTTTACCAATAAATGTCAAAATGACTTTTCATAGTAAATGTCTTAATAATATTGCTTTCATTAATTGCTACTAGTTCTCTAGAGACCCAGAGTTCAATTTGGCTGACTACACCGTCGACGTCAAACACTTTATAACTTATTCCATTGCAATAAGGTGGAAAACAGTAAACAGTCTTTGGCGTCAACCGCACAATGTTGTTATTTCTACCAGAACGTCAACGCCAACAATGCCACTTTGTTTAGGCACGCTGCTTTTGAGAGAAATGAAAAAGATGGGCTGTTATGAGTCTGTGAGATAATAAAACTAGAAAAGTGGTAATTATGTAATGCATTTTTATTGTTGAGACACATGATAATCCTAAGGAAAATAATAGTTAAGACACGTATGATGCACCGTTGATAGAAACCCAAAGACAACAGCTAACTAAACGCCTAGCCATCGTTGAATAATATCACAGAATACATGAATAAGATAGAATGCGCCTTCGACGTCACGCGGAATCTCACGGGCATTCTGGAAGGCCTTGGCTGCCTGACTTGTCAGGTAGCAGTTAGCTATTATGTCTTGTGACACACCAACTATAGTGTGAAAGATGCAACATTCTGTTTTCAAAAATGGAGTCATGACACTTTGTTGCTAAAGTTGCAAAGAACTGTAGGTACTGATTTTTTTATATTATGAAAGTTAATAACCACTTCCTAAAATAAATTCACCACTTCCCAAAACGACCACTTCCCAATGTCCACCCCCATTATAGAATAGAATCAATTCATTTCAGGCTCAATAGGCCTATAGACATAGTTTATAAATAAAGCAGTACTGAAACTAGGCCTATTTGTTGAGATTGACATACCTACGCACCGGTGGAGTGTTAGGGTAGTCCTCGTATTTTTTATAAAATGGATAAGTTACATTTTTATTATTTAGAACAACATTTACTTGGGTTCTATAACGATCGCGCGATCAAATAATGAAATAAATTAACGAGTTTACAAATAAAATTGGGAAATTAAAAAAACTTGAACATTTTAAAAAGAAAAAGTCACCCTGCATCCATTCGCAGGTGTCAATATATAAATAGACTAAGCCAGTAACGCGTGAGAGCTGGTCAGACAAATAGACAGACAGACGGAATTTCGCATTTATAATATTAGTTATGTTTATGTTAGATTTTTAACTGTTGATATTCTGTCTTTCGTATATAATTTCTTTTGAATCTGTCCAACAATTTCCTCTGGATGAATTGCAGCAAAGTGCTTGGATATTTTTACATTACAAAGTAATTAGTGCCCCAAATAACATTTTATGACATTTTACGTTTTTATTTTTTTAAATTAAATGAGGCAACCAAAAATGTGATATTGTTTTGGTTCACTTACGAAGCTAACAACAACAACAACAAACAGCTAATTACTTGGTACCGAAAAAATATCCAAGCATTTTGCCGGTGTTCATCCCCATGGAATTGCTGTGGTTATAGTTAATGTATTAAAATAGGCGCCGTGCTTAGTAACCACAAAAGTGACCATATCATGACCGCTCTGCAGTTCAAGAATATTTGTCACATGCCCATAATCCAGGCTTTCAGCTGTTCAGGGGCCAATGAGATTGGACATCTAGAACTAGAACTTAGGAACTGCTACCAGCCAGAATTGGGCTTTTTTATAAAAAACTAAGTAATTTAACCCTTTCGATTCAAACTGATTACTTTCTAAAATTACCCATTCGAGATAGAACCGTTTCCTCTTAAAACTACCCCTAATCCGAACGCTTTTCTATAACTTTCTGAAACGACCAATTAAGATGATACCATTTTGCTTGAAGACCACACCTAATATGACCGCATTCCGATATGATCTCGTCAAGATATGACCAATTTCTGAGGAGACCCCTTCCTTATAACTCCCCAATATGACCACTTGTAGTCACTTCCCGATATGACCGATAATAATTTTTTTACTAGCAATCAGGTTGAGTAACAAAAAAAAATTAATTTCTGCTCCACATTTTAAATAGAAACCATTAGTACTGTGCTAAAATATGCCGCTATGACAGATAGATGGACAGATGGACGGACGGACGAATCGAGTCGTACCAATAAGCTTCCTTTTTGCTTTTCGGTATGACACCCAAAAATGATAACGGTTTTAAAAATTCAACTAGTAAGGTAGGCACACCGCCATATCATAATACTTTTGTAGTCTGAAAAAAACCTATGAAATTGGAACAAAGCAACAGCGGGTCGCTATTAGATTTGTAGTCAAGTCACGTCACGCTATGAAATACTGGGAGTGATTTTATCAATAAGTGCTCATTTTGGAAAGTGGTCAAATCAAGAAATGTTCATATCGGGACTTCATTTTATAAAATTGTTGCATTTGGTAAGAGTTCACATCTGGCAGCAGTCATTTAAGAAAGTGCCTTATACGAACCACAATACCATACAGTAGGTACTAATTAGAGAATGCAATCCGGTATGTTTCTGAACCCGGCCGGGCCCGGTTGCATTCGTCGCCAACCCGGCCGGGTCCGCCGGGCCCGGCCGGGTTGTGTGTTAGTGATGAAACCTTTCAAATATTTTATGAAAATTTTCTATACAGGGTGTAATCGTTAAGTGTAGTCGGGCGATTATTCTGTAAATGTAACAGATATCAGAAAACTTTAATCTGATATCGAGAGTACGCTACCCAATGAGTAAAATTACATTAATAACTTTTTAAATAAAACTAGAAATATCCCAAATATTTACTTCAAACTCTCCTTTGCGGCCGTAAGTCTCACGCAGCCTCAAATAATGTCGTAAGAGAAAAGTGCTTAAAATTCATTATTTACGCAAATAAACTGTATTAAAACAAAACATGAATCATTTTATAATGGTGAAATGACTAGGCCTTATATTGTCTTTCAACGAACGGCGTACTAAATGTATGGGAGGGTTTGAAGTTAATATTTGGGATATTTCTGGTTTTATTAAAAAAAGTTATTAATGTAATTTTACTCATTGGGTAATGTAAATTCGACATCAGCTTAAAGTTTTCTGATATCTGTTAAATTTACTGAATAATCGCCTGGCTACACTTAACGATTACACCCTGTATATGAATGGAAAAATAATGATTCAAGGTTGATGTTTATTTCAAACTGGCTTATGAACAATTATCACAATAATCAGTCTCACTCAAGTCTCAAAATCACACTTATTACAGAATTGATTACTTTTACTAATGGGCGGAAAGGTAACATTCGTATCAGTAATTTATTCATTTTTATAAGTTTAAACAAGCAAGCTTTCTCTTTACTCCTTATAGTGTCTATTTGAACACATAGTAAAAAAAAAACAAAACTAATAACGTACATTCTACGAGTTGGCGCTCCCGCGCAGCGCGCCGCGGTTTACTTACCAGGTCCGATGACCGGGCCCCGTAAGAATGGTCGGGCCCGGTGGGTGCCTAAAAGGTCACCGGGCCCGGGCGGGCCCGGTTTGCAATCTCTAGTACTAATGCGTTCGAGTGGGGTCTTATCTAAAAGGATATTGTTTGCACTTTTAAAAACAATTTTTCATACAAATATGTGGTCTAGTGTGCGACACAATAGGTAGCTAAACATTCCAAAAAAAATACCATTCCGCCCTTCACCGTTTATCATCGGTCCTCTCAGTAATTGCCTCTCTTCTTTGTTCTCCGCCAGCTGTATGATATACCAATACCACGTGCTTCGAAACTTCTCTTCCACTTGCTCAAATTACGTAAATCTGGGTCTTCCTCTCTCGTTTATCCCTTCAATTAACGAAGCTATAAATCTAAAATAAATCATGATAGTAAAATATTATGAGCTAAATAAATGTATGTCACTGACGATACATAACGTTATAGTTCTAGAAAACAAAGTGAAGAAAAAATGTGATTAAATAAAATATTGTCTACATAGGTGCAATATTTTTAAAGTAATAAGCGATCTAATCATAACATATTTCGTTCAGACATGGTTTTTGCATTGTGAGCCCCTCATGTCCAAATTAAAGACGTTTCATGTCAAAAGTACCCTGTATTATTATGTATGAAACTATTTTTGTACAAAAATTTATCGGAATCGACTCAGTAGTTTAAGTGCGAAAGCCGTACAGATAGACAGACGGACAAGCAGACTTTCGCATTAATAATATAGTATGGATGACTACGTAAGCCTATTAATTGGTAATATTCTGACCATCCTACTTTGTTTTAAGTCTTTTTTTTGCCACAGGCTAAAATCTCGCCTTTCAGAAGTCCAGTGGTTAGTGACATTGGCCATTCTGTTCTAGAATTCCGATATTGGTACCAGAATTAGGCGTTTTTTATAAAAAGTTTTTTAAAAAAATTAACCCTTTCTGTTAAAACTAATTACTTTCTGAAACGACAAATCAAGATGATTTTGCTTGAAGACCACACCTAATATGACCGCTTTCCGATATGATCAGGTCAAGATATGACCACTTTCTGAGGCGATCCCTTCCTTATGAGACTACTTCCCGATATGAACACTTGTAGTCACTTCCCGATATGACCGATTTATGATATTATTTTTTTATTTATGACCTTGAAGTACCTGCAAATTTTATATTTAACATCAACAAAAACCATTTCTCAGCTAATGATACTCAATTGATTAAGCTACTACTACTATTAAAACGGTATTTCTCTTTGAACATAATCTATTTTATCTCTCCGTACTAGCCGAAATGCATGCGGCTCCATCTGACTAGTGTTATAAGGAAATGAGAGCATCGAGAGACATACATTTCACATTTTCAGATGAACCGAAAGTATGTTTCTTAATTTTTTGACTAGCAATACGGTTGAGTAAGGAAATTTTATAATCTGTTCAACATTTCAAATATATAGCATTAGTAATGTACTAAAATATGTCGCTATGACAGGTAGATGGACAGATAGACGGATGGACAGACGGACGGAACGAATCGCACCAATAACTTTCCTTTTTACTTTTTGGTATGCCACCCAAAAATGATAACAGTTTTAAAAATTCAACCTGTAAGGCAGGCACCATATCATAATACTTTTGTAGTCTGAGAAAACCTATGAAATTGGAACAAAGCAACAGCGGGTCACTAGTAGATTTGTAGTCAAGTCACGTCGCGCTATGAAATACTGGGAGTGGTTACACCGAGAAATGCTCATTTTGGAAAGTGATCAAATCAGGAAATGTTTATATCAGGAAGTCATTTTATGAAATAATAGTATTTAGGAAGGGGTCACAACTGGAAGTTGTCATTTTAGGAAGCGCCTTGTACGAGGTACAATACAAAATACAACAGGCTCTTTTGATAAGTCCGTAACGAATAATTTCTGAAGAAGCTTATACTTTTTAATACACTGTTTGGATCAGCCTGAATCAAATGTGTTTATTTCTTTTGATACTCCATGTGACCTGTTTAAAAAATACGACATTACTCTTTTCATTAATAATTTGAGAGCTTTGTAGGTACATGGTCTAGTGGGGTCTTATATAAAAGGGATTTGTTTGTATACTTTAATACTATTTTCATACCAATATGAGGTAAATTTTGTGACAAAACAGATAAATAAAACTTGCAAAAAAAAAACCATCCCGCCCTTCACCGTTTATCATCAGGTCCTGTCAGTAATCGCCAGTCTTCTTTCTTCTCCGCCAGCCGTTTGATGTTCCAATACGACGCGGTTCGAAAATTTTCTTCCACTTGCTCAAAATATGTCATTCTGGGTCTTCCTCTTCCTTTTTTCCCTTCAATTAACGAAGCTATAAATCTAAAATGACAGTTTAATATTATTAGATTATCTGACACTTGAAACATTAAATACAAAAGCAAATTTAAAAAATAAGTAACAGAAAAATAACTAAAAACTTGAAATAAAAGTAAACTAACAACTTAAATAATACTATAACTAAAACCTGAAATCTGGCCTGGCCACATGTCCACGGCGCGGAGTCGTTACCGTGAAACGGCGCGGCGCCGTTTTACCGTGCATATTTACGGTCCGCGCTGTGGAAATACACCGCGCGGTGCCGTACTGAGCGGGTGCACGGTGGGGCGCCGCGTTGTACCACGACGGCGTGTTATTCAGGCGCGAAAAGACAAATAAAAAGAATGTTCTGGTCAAACCCATTACTTTCTATTATGAATCAGGATGGGAGTAATTTTAAGAGGAAATACGAGGAGGACAAAACATAGCAGACGCCCGAAGCGTGCGTCCGGGGCGTTGCGTTCTGCGCGCTCCGATTAATTGTATATATTACGGGAGGTCACGACAAATTTGGCAACGATCACCAATATGGCTGATCGGAAGCTCACAAGATAAAGGGCAACTCCGTGATGCCAAATATGTCGGTCTGCCTGCGCTAAGTGGTTGCGTTATCGAAATATGGCGCCTGCAAAACCAGTTATTGTTCCCAAAAAAAAACGATAAGTAAAATGGCTGAATAAAGTACAGAAAGGAAGTACCGGTTGCACTCATGTGAATTCTGCTAAAACTGAACAAATATTTGGTCGCGTTTCGAAGTTCAGCTCGTTTAAAGACCCTTGATCGTTGCCAAAAAAAAACGATAACGGAAATGGCTGAATATGACGTGGTATAAAGTATCAGTATGTACGAGCTTAATGCACCAAAACTGAAAAAATCTTTGGTCGCGTTTCGTAGTTATGAAGCGGTCTAGGTTACAATATCTCATACATTGTTGGAGTATTTTTTCAAAAGCATTGGATAAATCAAGTTCAAACATATTTTTGGGGAATAAGCACAGTGTCAAAAACATCCTCCTACACTTCTTTAGCAAACCTACCCTCCTCCGGTTAGGGGTAAGTAAGATCTGGTATCCAAATAGAAGACAAGTCCTTCCTCATCTACCGAAGCTTTTCCTTTTTGAAATGTCACCTCTAGTCTTGCTTTGATGTTCAGTGCCGTTCACAGAATTTTTAGACAGGGTAGACGTTTAAGTGACGGTTTAACTTGCGTTTGGTTTTCATTAATTTCAAATCAGGTGTACAAAAGCCATTTACTATCAAGCTAACTGTTCGGAAAATTTCGGTAATTGTTGACGCTCAAGCTGAGAAAGACACTGTTTACTCTGTGCTATTGTATGCGTTATTTATATCATTGTGTGCTACTTATCTATAGGAATGCACACTAATCTGTATCCGCATGGTTGCGCGGCACGCATGTATACATTTTACCGGAATAGTTTGTGTCTTTCCCGTTAAGCGCACAGTGGCGCTTTTGCAAGGCGATGCGAAGTGGCGTCGTTGAGCGGCAGGTAAGATACCGATGATACGCCAACAAATGGAGCTTGTTTATACTTTTAGAAGTTTCTTTATTGATAACAGGAATATTAGACGTAAGGATCAAATAAAATTAGTTTATATTTAGCAGATTGGCAGGGTGTTTTTATGTCTATTATTGAATTTAAGCTGTAGTATGTATTTTTTTAATGTTTCGTCATACTCGTACATATGCTATTATTATATCAGTCTGCCACTAAACACGAGATCTGAAAAGGGCTCAAAGCTTTGGGGATGAAACTAGTTGCAAATCCATCATCATCATCATAAATCAAAAGAAACGCAGCATTTGAAAAAAAAACTAACTTTAGAACTATAAACGAAGCCTTTTTATAATTATTATCATCAAACCTCGATTTGACGGTAGCAATTATGTAATGATGTCGTTACGTTCATTAGAACGTAACTACAACTGTTAAGTTTAGGGGTTATTTTTCGTTAAATGTCGATGTGGATGAAAAAGAAATGAATAGGATCCAGCCCCTCTAGCACACTAGCGTTTATCGCTGACATAAAACATTCGTCCCTTTTGCACACGCATACTGCTTAGAACGGGATAAATGCTTTATGTCATCGATAAAAGCTAGCGTGCTAGGCCCCCAGAAACTGATAAGATTCAGCAGGTGAGAAAGAATTTGTCTTCCATTTGGATACCAGATCTTACTTACCCCTAACCGGAGGAGGGTAGGTTTGCTAAAGAAGTGTAGGAGGATGTTTTTGACACTGTGCTTATTCCCCAAAAATATGTTTGAACTTGATTTATCCAATGCTTTTGAAAAAATACTCCAACAATGTATGAGATATTGTAACCTAGACCGCTTCATAACTACGAAACGCGACCAAAGATTTTTTCAGTTTTGGTGCATTAAGCTCGTACATACTGATACTTTATACCACGTCATATTCAGCCATTTCCGTTATCGTTTTTTTTTGGCAACGATCAAGGGTCTTTAAACGAGCTGAACTTCGAAACGCGACCAAATATTTGTTCAGTTTTAGCAGAATTCACATGAGTGCAACCGGTACTTCCTTTCTGTACTTTATTCAGCCATTTTACTTATCGTTTTTTTTTGGGAACAATAACTGGTTTTGCAGGCGCCATATTTCGATAACGCAACCACTTAGCGCAGGCAGACCGACATATTTGGCATCACGGAGTTGCCCTTTATCTTGTGAGCTTCCGATCAGCCATATTGGTGATCGTTGCCAAATTTGTCGTGACCTCCTAGTCTAATAGAATTGTATGTGACGAATTATAGCAAGCGGCCGAGGTGCCGCAGCTCATTATAGCTTAGGAGCAGTGGTAGATAACAAGTTAGCAGGTAAGGCGGTTACGAAAACTACTTACCTCCAGGGGAGCCACTTGCCTGTTTTACATTTGTAAGCGCATTGTAGCTTAAGAGCAGCAGTAGATTACAGATTACCAGGTGAAGCATTTAGGAGAATTACTTACCACCAGGGAAGCCATTTGCCAGTTTTACACTTGTATGCATATTGTAGCTTAAAAGCAGTAGTAGATGACAAATTGCCAGGTGAGCCGGTTAATATTGACATAGCTTAGTCACCCCTCCAATCAAGACGAATCCAACGACACCTCACAAATCAAAATCCATCAAACCGTTTAGGGTGCAGCGCATGGCACAGAAAAGACATACATACATACATACATACTTACATACATACATACTCACTTACACTCGAAAAACATATAACCCTCCCTTCTGGCGGCAATCGAGTAAAACATGTTTTCATTTCGTACAGCTATACCGCGTACCTTATGAAAATGAAAATGAAAAATTTATTTTGCAAGTTGGCCATATAGGCTCTTTTACATGTCTGAATCTACTAGCGCTTCAGAAAATCGAAGATACTACTGAGAAGAAACGCCGCAAGAAACTCAGCTATAGTAGTTATAGTTAATCCTAACATTTTCAAAGGTCCCACAGGTTCTCTAAATACGTGTTGCTTTTGAATACAAGGAGATTACAATATATTTTATCTTGATACAGACATTCTAAAGTACTCGAAAAATTTGTGTTCACTTATTTTCAACACCTCGTATTTCCTCTTAAAATTACTCCAATCCTGATCCATAATAGAAAGAAATGGGTTCGCCCACAATTTTTTTTTTTTCGCGCCTGTACAATACAACACGCCGTCGTATGTGGCCAGGCCCTCAGACCTATGAATTATGATCACTGTTAATGATCAGTGATGGCAACGAACTTCGCCTCTGGTCACCTGTCTTTTCTGTAATTTTGTACACGATGGCTTTTATCATAGACAAGGCGCCAAGCCCCCAACATAAAAGCTTCTTCTTATTGCTGCATAGTTATACGTTTAGGGGCTCTAGGTAAGACGAAATCATGGCAGATATTCGACGCAGGTGGCTTCCCGCAAAGGGCCGTTCGGCATCTTCCACAGTATAAACGTCATAACGTTTGACCTGTTGTCGTCGTCCCGAGGCGTACCAGGCGACCAGCTGTTGCAGGTCAGTTCGAGCACGACGAAGAGATCTAGTCGCAGCAATGAGGGACAACCACAGCGTCCACCGTGAAATCGTGGAAGTCTTGTTTTAGGTGATAGAGTCAGATTCTAACCAGTTCAGTTTGCTAGTTGCAGTTTGAGCTACCACTTTTTAAATAGTGATTAATTGATTGATTTGGAAAGCGAGAGAGGCGGGACCTAAAAACTGGCAATAAATTAATATGTATCTTAGGGTTGCTGGTTTTGAGATCACTTACCAAGAACTGGAAAATGTTCAAATTGTTCTGGGTTTTCTTTCACGTAAATAGTGTAACAGCATCGCAATAGCTTAGACAATCCCTTTGTCATCGAACATTTTTTTTCCTCTGGCAGGTCATAGACCACAGATTTTTTATTTTTATCCTTATATCAGCCTGAATCTGATAAAAAGGTTTGTTTCATTAAAAAGTTCTCAGGTCGGAGAAAATCCTATCACTCGACCTAATATAATTGTAAAACGAAATAAATAAGAGTCCATACTGCGGGCAATTTTATTCTGTAATAAATAAAGGATAGTATCATTGCGTGTATGATACAGTGCACAGTTGCACCGTTTTGATCCGCGAACCACTGCACGGAACCTTTTCACAGTAAATATTTTAAAGATGTGACAATCCCTGTGAAGGAATCAGCATGTCATTTATTGTGGAAAAGTACCACAGTAATCGTGTGAGCCGGATGAAGTTTAACATAGTTGTAAACTTTAAATTTCTACCTTTTTGAGATATTTCTGCAGTTTGTCCATATCCTTTTATTCAAGGCAGTTTCTTTATTTGTTAAACGAACGTTTATTCCATTTAGATTGTAATAAAAATGAGTCATATTACGTTGTATCCAAAATCAGAAAAAAAAAAATTATAGTTTTATCATTTCCTTTGGAAGACTATATCCTACTTTGCAAAACTCATTGAAAAAAGAAAATTTTGAAATACAAAAAAAAAGATACAACGAGATTTGAACTTGGTCTTTCACGATCTTTACCCATGTAAATGTTACCACGGAACTAAATAGGTGGTCACGTGACTGGTCGAAATTGTCAATAGGTTTTTACTCACCTATATTAACTGTCACTAATTGACGCACCCATCTAAAGATTTCACACACACATGGTTGCGGTTGTACTCCCACAACGGTAAAATGCATCATAATTTCCTGGATCCTACTGCAGCTCAGGATCGGTAAAGCAACTCTTTGTTTGGTTTTACGTAAGTAATTAATCCATAACTAACTATTTCCAAAAAAATCCGTTCAAATTAATGTCCTAGAAGCTTCAAAAGGTGCACCGACATTTTCTATGGGAATCGAACCCCCTTAACATGTCCATAGTAAATATTGTCACTTATAAGGTCTGAACCAAATATAACCAGTCTTAAACACATACTTAATTCAGCTCAATTGACAACTTTCGAAAAATCAAGTAGAGCAACGTATCCAGACACAAATTGCCATGGTACCCGGAAAGCTTCTTTCATATGGTGGAAAATCCTGCAGCTAATGCCTACAGGGAAAATTTATGCGGCACTTTTGTTTTATGAGCCCGCACGTTTAATACGTGTGGGATACTGTGGCATGTTCATAATTTTATACGACGTGGCGTGTTTATGGGTGTTGTTTATGTGAGACATGTTTTTTTTAAATGGTAAAGGAAAGGGTTGGAATGTATTTTGAATGCTGGCTGGAAAAATGTGTCGTTTGAAATTGGAATGAAGGTTAATATATGTGTGCGTGTGTGACGGTGGCAAATTTTATGACATTCATCAGTGCTTCCGTTAAGCATGCGTTAAGCCTAATCTAAATAAAGATATTCTGACTTCGAATTTGACTTTGACATGTGTTGTCAGATGTTTATCGTTCGTTTTTCGAGTTGATCTGAATATACAATATCTGAATATAGTTTTTATTATAGATAATAGTGCCGTTTTATATCACCAGACGCAATACTTACAGTTATTGCGCCAAAAGAGTAAGTAAGTACTTAAGTTTTAGACAGTTGAGTAAGAACTCGTTAGGGCACGATAACTTCACGAATTGTAAATCTTTATTAACGGTTCCTTTTACTTAATAAATTATTTTGCGAATAACTTTTAAGCCTGATTCAAATAAAGGCCTAAATATTCATGAAGTCTCTGTTTCCCATAGGCTGCGGGGATTACTTCCCATCACGTGACTCGCATGCTTGTTTTCCTCCATTTTCAGTAAAATAAATAAATACCAACAACGAGTCCTGCCATTACCCTAGATTTTATTTGTGTTGTCTTTCATTACATTGCATTTAGATTTAGTAATTTGAATATCTAACATTAAAAAAAAAAAATTTTACCAACAAGGTGATAATTCAAAAGTAAATCTACCAAATAACCTATAATCAGGAAATACCTAAAATATCCCTAGCAAACCGATTCGATAAACCTCGACATTTTCCTGCCGGGTAAACTGACGGTAACGCGACATCAACAATATGTTTAACCGATAGGGTAAACGTACCCCCGGGAGATAGCATTACCCCAACATAGGGAGAGCAAGTAGCGTGATAATAGGTGTGATAGCATCGTTGTGCTCAGGTTTCAGCTGGTACTTTGGGTAAAAAGTCTTGCTAATGGTAGAAAGTTTAGTGTACCCAGATTTTATTATACTCATCTAAATAAATAAATTTAAATGCCAACACATAATGACAACACAAAGGAACATAGACTGCTAAAAACATCCCGAAGAGACATGTCCCTTAATGTCCCTTACGACATTTGAGATTTCTGGTTTTCTAATTTTTAAATTTTTTTTGGCTTTGCAGTAGTCGGGTAAAAATTAGGGTAATGGCAGGACTCGAACCTGCAACATCAGCATCCCGTGCCTTGCGTTTGCCAGTTACGCAACAGTTTGCAGTTTCATCTGTATACGCTACAGTTTAATTCATACTATATTGGCAGATGTTAATGTAAATATTTCGTGTTAAAACATTATTTCATAAAAGTACCAAACCACCCAATCTACCCCCAAACCAAACCACAAACCAAATCAGAGACATTCTGGAGAAAGGCCACGTCAAGAGTACCCTAAACCGACGAGCATGCATGAAGAATGGATTCAGAGTATGTTAAGCCAATGTTGTATGTCAGGATCCTAGCAAGTGGAAATCCGTGGTCTCTGCCTACCCCTTCGGGAAACAGACGTGACGTTATGAATGTATGTTTTAATAAAAGTATGCATATGAATCATTTAAGTGGTGATATTGAGGATAACTTTTATACATCAAAAGTACTATATTTTAAACCATAATGGAGTAATCACGTTCAATGTCAGTACGCAAAGGTCAGTTTACTCCGTCTAATTAAAAAAACCGGCCATACCATAATCTATAAAAACGGCAAAATAATCACGTTTGTTGTATGGGAGCCTCCTTAAATATTTATTTTATTCTGTTTTTAGTATTTGTTGTTCTAGCAGCAACAGAAATACACCATCTGCGAAAATTTCAACTGTCTATCTACCACGGTACTTAAGATACAGCCTGGTGACGGACGGACGGATGGACGGACAGCGGAGTCTTAGTTAGGGTCCCGTTTTACCCTTTCGATACGGAACCCTAAAAAAGGTTTTAGCGTATTACACTTACTGTTATACTATAGCAGTATGCATAAACAAAAACATTAAAATTGCGCACTACACTGTGTTGCTCTAGATATCGTTTGTAAATCAAAAACAAACCAGCAATCCGGTTACTGTAGGCCTTGCGTCAAAGTAAGTAAGATTGATTTTCCCAGATATCAGTGAAACATCGATGTTGTCACTATAATGGTAGGTACATAAGCTGCTTGGAGTGGACAAACGCACAATCAGATCTCCGGACAATGGCAGAACTGCGAAAGCTGAGGAGTCGTCATTGTAGAAATTGTTTTTATCCGACTACAAAAAATGAGGAGGTTCTCAAATCGAGTGTGTTGTACTGTTACTTTTGAACTATTTTGGACACACTACATTGTATGGCCAACCGTTTGGTGATCACGTTTTTTTTGCACAAAAATTATCAATAATCAAGTACGTTTTACGAAATGAATACAAATATTTTTGGAGGATACTGTTCTTCTTTAGAGCTGAATAGATATTTTCTTTTTAACATAAAACTACCGTGAGACTCGGACATATTAATAAAACGGATCACTCACGTATTTTTACGTCGAGAAATGCCCGACATGTTTCGGACCAGTCCGTAGGTAGTCCTTAATCATGAGCCCCCGCGGCGGTGGCGCGACGCCGACCCAAAAAAATAATAAAATAATAATTATAATATAACATAATAAAAAAAATAATAAAATACATAGAAATAAATAGTTTTATTAATAGATATTTTCTTTCTTTTTATGCCGGCTATGAAAAACAAAATGGAAAATTCAAAATATATTGTCGTATTCTTAAGTGCGATCTCTTCTATGAAATCTTTGAGAGAATGTAACTATGTAATGAAAAATAAATTAATTACGTTTGTTGGGGATTAAGGGAAAGTGCGACATTAGAAAACATAAAATAGTAGTAGAATTCTATTGGTAGCTTAATAAGTGGCAAAAACGGTATGTTTCTTAAAAGTAACATTTATAAAACTATCCTGATAAGTCAACTCCATATCTCCCCTAACCAAAACTAGCCAACTGATAAATCTGCAAAACTCAGCGCACATTACAATTAGACCAAATCTGGGGGCACATAAATAAGCCCGACGTTTAATAAGTGATTCCTGCGCTTGCGCACCGTGTTTTGATTGTTTGACGCAAGATTTAGAATTTGTGGGATACTCGCTTTAGTCTGATGACTGTTCATTTGTTTGTGACAGTTATACCGATAGGAATTTTATACTTATGTCTGGTTTTTGCTGAAGAATATGGTAATGTTGGTTAGTGAGAGACCTGTTACTTTAAGTTATATATTACGAAACACTTGCAAATTATTTCAATACTTATCTCGGTCACTCGCACATAAATATATTGCCGTCGCACACGCACATACACCAAGAAATAACCGGTTGTAACCGGTTATTCGTAGAGAAAATAACCGGGTTTACATTTCCTGTGTGCAAGCATACATTAGTATATTTGTGCCTTTTAATACATGTACCTAAAAAAATACCCAAATTCGAGTCGGACTCGCGCAGTGAAGAGTCTCGAATTTGTTTAACAACTTTTGAACTATATTCTTTAGTATTACGGTTGAAAAGCGGCGGTCAAATTTTCTTGGTCGACTATATTCATTATAGTTATATTAATTATATGTTCATTAGTAGATAAATTGCACCCGTGCGTAGCTGGGGCGCGCTGCTAGTATAGAATAAATTTAATAAAATTAATATAAAAGTCCTATTAACATTACTACCGATCACAATGGAGCTCATATTAATACTCAAAACTAAATATATTTCTAAATACTGAACTAAAACTAAATTTAAGGCAACTATAAAACTAAACTAAAAATAAATTAAATGGACTATAAATAAAAATTCTTACCAAAATCGCTGTCACTGCTCATGGTGCCGAATAGGCTGGCAGCATTGTCTCGCCTTATCCTATTATAATTCCAACTGTGAATCAATGTCATAACACGTTTTTTCACCAATATTTTGCTCCTGCGCATCTAACCGCGTCGAAGGCTGCGGGCGCCGGACCGGGTCATATGGTGAATGACCTTCTTTTTTTCTTATGTTTGGTACCACTCGGTACTTATTCTTTTACATTACTTGAGGGTATTGTTAATTCATTCTTATAGTATAAAAAATGACTGATCGAGACCCGAACCCTCCTGCACGGATAGTCATACTAATGGATCATCGGTCGTGCTTCTTTTGTTTATTTAGTTAGCCAATAACTAGAGGTCAAGTCAACTAAATTAGATTCTGGTAAACCCTAGAATCTTTTCGCAATAAATAAATAAATATCCTGGTACTATTGACACCAATAAACTGTTGTTATAGCGGTCATTTAAACACATACTGCGAAAATTTCAACTTTTTATCTATAAAGGTTCAAAAAACCCTGAGACAGACGGACGGACGAAAAGCGGATGCTTAGTAATAAAGCCCCAGCGTTTTTGTATAAAGTCATCTTAATGTTTGAATTACTCTATCTCGCTTTCTCAGTCAAAGACATCTATGTATATACTAGACACGGAATAGAAACATTGTCACTTTGCGTTGCGGTACATGGCTGAAACTCATTTGCGCAAACGTAAAAAGAAGACGCTTTTATGTATCACACTTAACTAAATTTGTTAAAATTTTTCAACAACACAACAGAGGACAGCTAAATGCCGTGTTGAGTTGCGGTCATGTACAAACATTGTCACATGTATAGTCGACCAAGAAATTGCTTGACCACTTTGCGATCGTAATACGAAGAGATAGGGTTCAAAAGTGGTCAAGCAATTACTTGTTCGATTATATACAATATGTGACAATGTTTTTGTTTCGTACAGCTTGTCTAGTGTAAACATAGAAGTCATTGTTCCCAGTACGAATATTATGTCTTTGTAATTGAACACATTTATGCAGAAATCATGAAAAGCCTGAACTAATTCGTACTTTCGTCGTAAAACTTTCAAACCCCATTAAAACGCAGAAAACTGTCTGAATACATCAGCATGGAGGGAGAAAAGAAAATATGTAATGTTTTAATATTCTCATCTGTTATACAATGGTCTAAGTGACAGGAGGAGAGTTGGACAGTTTAAAAATATGTGTTCAAGCTTTGAAATAAAAAAAAATTGTAATGTCAGTAAAGTCATATGATAACTAGGGTGTTTTTCTTCTACTAAATTCAAATAGTAAAAACCGGCCAAGTGCGTGTATAGCCACCCACGCGTAGTGCAGGGTTCTATAGTTGTCTGATTACACGTACACTTGTAAAGCCTACTTAGCTGCGATAGTTTTCCTTTTAATTTCGTTTTATGAACTACTGCAGTGAATTTTTTTACACATCCAAAACAAACATTAGCTGAAAGAAGGTGGAGGCACCTGACTCTAACAAAAATAGCATTTTAAAGCTTAACGTTTTAGATTACAAGCGATATTTTTGAATGACCTACCCAACGACACCCCACACCATAGGGCGGGAGAGAGAAAAAAAATACATCCCGACTTTACGTGTGCTACCAGATTAGGTATCCATGACTATCTTCTAGACTCTGTCTTCAACTCGCTCTGTTTCTGCAAAGGTTGAAGCTCATGACTTGTCCCACGTCGGGACGTGACGTGCGGACGTGTCATTAGTCGGTGACGGGCGTTAATGCGCGTCCATTCAGACAGACGCGTCACGCTGGCGGACATATTCTGATCTGATCATATTATTGGCATATAATAATTATGCTACCAGATTAGGTATCCATGATAACGGCTGTGCTACTTGTTCTTGCTCTGTTACGGCTTACATTCAAATTATCAAATTCGGTTTAGCCTTTTTGTTCATCGGAGGGCAATTATTTTTATAATGTTCTGTCGAGTAGATCTACAGTTTTTAACAATAACGTGTAAATCATTAGTGTCCTTCATGGTTTACGTTTAAAGTGTCACTAATATTACAACCAATGTCTGCATTCCATAACGCATTACATTATTTTCCTAAAGCCATATCATTCCGACATCGTTAGCGAAATATGGCGCCGGAAATGAATGAGGTGTGAATTAAAAAGATTTTTATGTAAAACGCGTTAATGCTGGCTAAATGTAGAGCAGCCTGTATCATGTCATAATACCTGCAACGTGCTAAGATGGGAATAAAAAGATGTGAACCATTTTAGAGTAATTATAAATGTCTTTAATATTAATGGCGTCTGGTATTATTTTAAACTGTGACTTTAGCGCTAACATGACCGGGGAAATTAGTTTATCTGAGTTTATTTTTATGTCCGTCCTTTTCTTGTAACACTCGTTTGACAGAGGCGAAGGGAGGGATAAATTAAATCTGATCTAGTCATGTGAGGCTTTGAAAGGCAATGTTTAGTTGACACGGTGTGAGTAAAATTATTAGACTGACATTACATATTATCCTAAGGGCAAAAACTTACTATGCTTACAATGGACACGCTGTACGGGACAGAAACATTTTCACACAAAGTTATGGTACATCGCCGCAACTCATGTGCGCCAACGTAACAAGCAGACAGCTTTTATGTATAACACTTAACCAAATATTTGAAAAGTTTTTAACAACACAGAATTTCACGCGACAACGGGCTACTTGTCATTCTACTGCTGACGTCTACGCAGTCTCATACGTCTTTATAACAGAACTGTACCTACTAGAAAATTATCGCACACGACACTTCTACTAAGCCGCCCTTCACATCCTCACATTCATATCGAACAAAAAACTCGCATTTAATTACGTCTCCATTTCCTTGCACATATTTCTAGGCGGCTATTACGCACGCCGTCGACTCGACGGTAATAGCCCCTCGTCGACACTCCAGGTGAACGTATGAATGCTCTCTTGTGGTCGACAAATGGCGCGTAGCTCTTAATGTTAGTTTTTACGGCAAGAAAAGTCTACGTGTTTTACTCGCCTGAAATGTACTTCGAGGTAGAAAAATCTAGGGGTCAATGGGAACGGATGACTTTGTTTTTTTTTAACTGTAATTAGGGAGGGGAGGGTGATAGCATATTAGGTGCTTTCTTGAGTATTATTTACTTCCAAGTCAGAACTTAATAAAGCAATACATATAAGCTAACTGTAGGTAGGAACCGTGACCCAGTTTAGAGTCACAATTAATTTTCCATGCTGTTGCAGTTTGGATTGGTTACCTACGGTGAAACTGTAGGGTACATCATCATCATTATCAGCCTATTTCAGTCCACTGCTGGGCATAGGTCTCTCCCAAGGTGCGCCAGGAAGACTGATTTTCGAATTGTAAAGTTATTATGCTAGCAATTTGTTTGTTGCTGTTGCTGGTAGTTGCTGGTTGCACTTCAAATGGCCTGGTTCGACCGCGTTAGTACCACACCTCTAGTGTCGACATTAACATTTTACAATATATCAGCTTCCATAATTTAGAAATTTGTAGGTTGTTACAACAACAACAACGAATACTCTTTATTCATTCACACAAGTAAACAAAATAAAGTAACACAGACAGGGAAATTGGTTTTAAAGTTTTTGTCACAGAAACCTTACCATAACTTGTGATCATACATCATTATCCGTTAAGTGCTAAATAGATACGTAAACAATCGTTTGAATACACTCCAAAATGGAGTCATAATTTCAAATTTCACAAACAAAACAATCGCGCGCATAATTCGAAAATCAATCTCTCTAACTTAACCACAGACAAATCATAAGGCGATTATTGCAGACAATAAACAAAGTGATATTTTCAAGTTATTATATCGTTTTGGAATTATTTCAAAGTGCTGAGGCTAGGCGTTAAGATATCCTATCAGGTGCACTAATGCACTAGTAACTCATGCGCACGCGACTATACTGTCGCAATGTGTGAGTTAATGCCTTTATTTTATCTGTTCTTGTTGCTTATCTTTTAGTGTGTGGCCGGCCTAAGTTTTGCAATGATTGCGAATCATTAAATCGTATTCCGTTTGTCTTAGAGTTCACCTTTCAATTTTGGATTGGTTTTTACTAAAAAACTAAATAAAATATACAGACAAATTTAGCTTACATTATCACGCCTGTAAAAGAAACCTAACCTAAGGAACATTTTTTTTTTGGCAAGGAAACGTGTTCTAGTTCTACTCTTTATAATTAAAAGTTTTTTTAGTGCATTAGCGGATGTTTTACAACAAGAAAAATAAACGTTTTCAATATCGACGTGTTCCCATTCAAAGAGGTTATGATTTCTTTGGAGACAGCTTCTGACCTGCACATACACACGGTACACACGGTACCTGAAGCAGTGTTGGCCTATTCACAGAAAACATAAACTGTATGTACCAGAGTCGTCAATCTTTGACCGCAGGGGAGACAATTTGTCTTTTGATAAAATTTTGGATTTTGGATAACAACAACAACAAATACTCTTTATTGATTCACACAAGTAAACAAAAACCATTGCATACCATTACCATTAGGTATACCATTACCATTGGCTATACCATTTCATTTCAAAAAATTTTAGCTTAACTCTATTAGAAAATCAATGTTGAATCGTACCAAATCCAGATTTGAATATTTAACTGATTAAAAATTGGAGCTAACCTAGGCCTCCGCACTCGCTCACCTAGCTCGTGAAAGTGGGTAATAAAGCCGTGGACGATAAGTTTATCTGTCGCGTAAATTTGTCAGGGATCTGTCTTGCGCAGTCTCTAGCTAAATCTTTCTTGCTGGCACCATTGTACGCACAGTTAGCATTAGGTATTTGGTTAGAAGTATTGAAAGAAGGAGACCTTCTTCTAAGCTTTTATCAATTTCGGGGATGCAGGCATCCTTCAATTTATGCTAGTCTTCTCCCACTTGGTTATATCGACGACTTTGCTCTTTTGCTTCAATTTAGTTAGTTTTATGTGCCTCAGCGAAATTCTTACAAGCTTTTTTGCTTTGACTTTTGGACTACTGTTAATTGGTGCAGAATTTTAGTTTGTAACTACCCCAGATTTCGGCTCTGAACGTAAACACCGGTCATTCAGGCTGGCCAAAAATGCAAGCTTTAAGTATTCTTTAGTATAAGTTTTTTTTTATTAAGTATACGTAGTTCTGAAGAGAAATGGTAAAATGACATAGATAGTACGGACAGAAAAAATGATTAATGTACAAACTTTATAAACTCTTTCTTCAAAGCACAAAGATGAGGCCAGTCTTCTCCAGCATTTGTTGGCGCTAACCAGCACCATTTCTTTGCCAATTTTTGGATTGATTATGTTCGTTGACATCAAATCTTTATCTAATAAATGTTTTGTTTTTCCCATATAAACTCTGTATGCTTACAATATGCTTACTTATGACCTCACAAAGCCTTGACAATCAGGATATAGAGCTGAAATAAATCTCCGCTCTCCCTTTGTCAACATTCTGTAGGAGTCACATAACAATATTTCCCGGCACGCGGCTCATGTCCCTTTTATAACGCATTAACCGGACCGGCGCACGCGTCGTAAAGGTAGATTTACAGTCCATAAAGCTAGCGTAAAGGGTTGTGTTATATGATAGCGTTTTGAAATAACTCCCTGTTTAACGTAAGAAGCTATGATTTTTGACGTAAAAAGAAGACTGGTAGTGGTAATCGGCTATAGTTGTACTGTTATAACAATTATAAAACGTAATGTGGTTGATTAAAAGGATTCCTTTTTTCATATAAAACAGGAAGGCAAACCAAACGAGCAAGTGACCTTATCTCACCTGATAATAAGTGATCACCACTGCCTATATACACCTATAGGCGGCACATCTGCAGAAGTGTGTCCTAGAGGGCTAAGACGGACCTTTTGTGCGCCAGTAACTTCACCAACTGTCTTGCTCTCCAAGCGGGAACCCAAAATTGCAACCACTGCTGCTTATCGGCTGGATTAGCGAACAAGATGTAGGTCACCATTCCTGTTGCCCTAACATTACCAGGCAAGTTTAGTCTGTCTCTATGTGCGTTCCTTTCTTATTACACTAGCTTGCAAGAGATACACATAGGGATAGATTAAATCTGGGCCAGTCATGTCACTGTAACTATGTACGTATGAACTTAACAACAATCAGATGTCAATCATTTCAGTGACTACCTAACAATCCCACTAGTTCTATGTATAGTCGACCAAGAAATTGCTTGACCACTTTTCGACCGTATTACAAACGGATAAGGTTCAAAAGTGGTCAAGCAATTACTTGGTCGACTATACCATCGTATGTGTCATCATAATATTAATGGAACCAAACTACGACAAACCGTTTAATGAGAAAGAGAAATCTTTTATGTCTTCAAATAATACTCTTCTTGTATAGAAGTTCAACATTTATTAAACATACAATCATACAATTCCTGTTATCATCTAACCTCAATAATCTTATGCACTATCTTTATGTATTATCCTCAGGTATTATCTTTATTATCTTTGACACTTCTGACAAGACAGAACACAGATACTAAAAAACGTTGTCTCTGTAAGAATAATTCGGTCAAATTTAATGTCACCCCTTCGTATCAAACTTTGGTGAGACCATTCTCTCACCAATCCTGACAAATCCCAGTCTCTCCCTTGCCCTAGACGTAACTGTAACAGCTAAGCTCTCAATCCACCTTGTAAGCCGTGTAACGCTCTCGATACAAAATGGACGTGTAAGTAAATACGTCGACGCGGACACGGAGCCACGACACTACCGTATCGGGTTACTGATTTACAGCGCGGTGTCGCCACAATGTGCCCGATCTGGTTGGGACACGACAGTGGACGTAGCGGCTGTTACTGGCAGTCGTTGGTTGGATACACGATTATGTGGATGGACCCAATTTTGGCTTCGGCCGACAAATGTGAAAGATGAAAATGATAACCAATTTGGAAGTAGCCCTCACAGGCTCTTTTGTAGAAGTTTAATTCCATCAACCCTTCGACAAATGTAAGACCTTGCCAAGAAAAAGCGCCGCAAGAAACTCTATGGCTTTTTTCTTTTCAAAACAAAACTAGAGAGTGATAAATCCGTAGTAAAGAAAAATTAAAAATAATAAATAGCACAGCAAACTTAAAGCATATTAAATTGTTTTAAACTTTCGCTATTTTCACACATATTTATAACGTTATCGGGACTTTAACGCGATGAAAGTATATTGTACAGTCAAGGAATTTAATTTCCAACCCACCTAAGGTTCAATATCATATAGCAAACTGTCACCATAAGAGCCAACTAGAGCAAGACGTTAGTTTGATATATCGACCTTAATGCATTGCGAATGTCAGACGACATTTCAGCGAAATGGGTAGGGAATTAAATTCCTTGACTGTACGTTAAAGCATATTGTACTGACTGGCACTCGTTTTGTAACTGACCAAGAGATGTATTTTATGTGTGTGTATGTCCTTGAATTAGTAATAGAAAACTCAATCTAGAACTTTGAGATAAGACGTAAAAATAGCTAAATCTACGCATTGCATACATTACTTTATCTACACACATATCATAAGTACTCTATAATGGGTTTAGAAGCCATAGGGCAATAACCTGCATTGCTACTAGCTACTAGTGCTAGGTACCTATTAAATATCTATAGACTGTACACATTAAAATAATGTATTTAAAAATGAATTTGAACAAATATAGAAACAAATTAGAAAATTTCTCATAATAATATTGGTTGTTATAATGCTGGTCATTACCTACGGTTTCTGAACACATTATAGAGCATTTATGATATATGTGTAGATAAAACGCATTTACATTCAAATGGGATAACATTAATTGAATATGCATTGTCTCTGAATGCAAAATAAACAGAAAAGAAATATACATTTCATGTCAAATAAATAAACCAAATAGATGATGAATAGCAGATACCCGTAGGCAGAGATATGTTTAAAATTTGAAGTATTTCCCCATTTAAGATACTTCCTTTGTAGGAGGTTTGAAACCGCTTGCTTTTATAGATTGTGCCAGCGTTGTGTAAAACATCTGCGAAAGTCTTGTAGGAAACAACAGCAAACATTACATGTGATAGTTTGTTAGCTACAGGATTTTTAGCTCGATACCTTGGACCATTTATCCCATGGGAACAGTGAATCCTATCGCCTTTTTTATTATATATCCATACTTATATAGGTCATATCATATCATATCATATCATATTCATTCATATCATATCATATCATATATCATATATCATATATATATATTATATATTATATTATATTATTATATTATATTATATATTATATAATATTATAAAGAGGAAAGATTTGTACCTATTTTTGTATGTTTGTATGTTTGTAATGAATAGGCTCAAAAAGAACTGGGCCGATTTAAAAAGTTCTTTCACCAATAGAATGCTACATTCTTCCAATTTGACATAGGCTACATTTCATTTTGAAAAAAATTAGGGATCCTTGGTAAAATTTGAACAATGTAACCGAAGGTGTAGAAAATGAGTCTTAAAATTGATTGTACCCGTGCGAAGCCGGGGCGGGTCGCTAGTAGGTCATATAGCAGCAGGTATCAATAAAAAAAAAAATGTTGCTTATAATATTTTGCTAATACGAGAAAAAAAGCGACATTCTTCGGGTGGTAGGACCTTGTGCAAGGTCCGTCCGGATCGCTACCACCATCTTGCACGCTAATCCTGCCGCTAAGCAGCAGTGCTTGCTCTGTTGTTTTCCGGCGTGGAGAGCAAGACAGCCGGTATAATTATTGGCACAAGAGGTATTCCATCTTAGCCCTCTGGGTTGGCAACGCATCTGCAATCTCTTTGCGCATCTGCAATTGCGGGTGTCTATAGGCGGTGGTGATTACTTACCATCAGGTAACCCACTTGCTTGTTTTCCTTCCTATTTTATAAAAAAAAACATAAAATAGTACGTAACAACGCGGTAGGTAGGTATTATTATTATGGTATTAAATAATACAACGTACCAAGCACTTAATAATTGTAAGTCAAGTTTTTTGAAGTGGTGTAAATTATACTTAAATTATATTTTATTCGGTTGTCTTCTTTCTAGGGATTTAGAAACTACACAGCTCATAAATTTTATTTGCTATACATACATATAAGTATTTACTGTTCTGAAAAC
The DNA here is from genome assembly GCA_963691745.1 of Ditula angustiorana. Taxonomy (NCBI): domain Eukaryota; kingdom Metazoa; phylum Arthropoda; class Insecta; order Lepidoptera; family Tortricidae; genus Ditula; species Ditula angustiorana. The sequence continues at coordinate 10,992,621 of OY829485.1, forward strand.
ATTTTTGGAATCAACGAAGTTATTGTTTAGTTAGTTAACAAACTGGAACAAATTACCTTGCTACTCCGCGAAACCAGTGCCGGGCTCGTGCAAAATAGCCGCGTCTGTGCGAAACATTATGTTCATGCAAAAACCCACCCTCCTCCGCTTCCACACGAAACAACATATAGCACACAGACTCAACTACACACCACCACCACTAAACACTAAAACTACACGATCGACACGCGTTTCGCTTCTATACGAGGCATCATCAAGATCGACCCGTACGACCGTTCGCTACTTGAACGAATGGCGTACTGACAAACTAAAACATTTTTCTTTAATCCCGCCTACCACCAACATTTTTGCACTACTACCCTTATTATTTTTCTCAAAGCCTACCCTCAAAATTTAAAAATAAAACTAAAGTACCCCCTTATATTATCACAAACTACCCACATAATTTATCTCAATCTTCTTCTTCTTCTTTTGATTTTTTGGCGTTAACGTCGTGAAAATTTATCTCAATCTCTGCCACCCCCATTGTTAAAGACAGAATTTAAGCATACCCGCAATAAAGGAGAAGAAGAATGAACAGGTTAATTTTCCTTCTGCTTGTCATTAATCAAATAACAAGTTTTGATTGTTTACGTTTTTTGTCGTCGTTTACGTTTGGTATTTTGGAGTCTTATCAGCGTCTTCTTTTTTTACTTCAAGGATATTACGAATTGCTCACTTACCGTATGAATCGCAGTAGCAAACTGCTCGTACTACTTTACGCCGGAATTTTATGAGTGTTACTTAGTAATAATACATTTCTAGTATTACTAGTAAACATGAAAGCTCAAATTACTGAACGCCTCCATAATGCGGGATGTTTACGATAATCGCGAGCGCTCGTTACCGTACAAGGACTGGATTACGTGTCATAGCAATTGGAATTTAATTATGTTTACTTTGTCACCCAAGGTCGCAAAATTAGGTTTTTCCTTGAGGAAAGCAATACAGTGTTTTATTGCGTCTTATATTTAATTTAATTTATTTTCTTCCACCAGGATATGAAATGTCTCATAAAATATATAATTAATATATTTAATTTCTAATATTTTTTTAGATAAAAATACCATAATCTTACAAAGTAAAGCCCTCGAAATATATCTTTCTTAATTAAGTATACAATTTAACAGCATTTATTCGTTAATTTAGGCGTAATTTGAAATTAGTATAAGAATTTGATTGATTCGTAGACAGCTAAGATCTATCTTATTTTCAATCACAAATAAATCCCTAATTGGATTAGAATGTTGCTTCGTTATTTTCTTTCAACTCCTTTTGTATCGATTCGATTACTTAATTTAATTTCGGTAGGTAACGTGAATAATTGAATGATTATGGAGAGAAAAAATTACAAATTACACTTATTACTACGGAGTTAAATCAGAATGAAGAAATCGAGATATTACTAAATTGTCATAGTGACATGACATCGATGATTTTACATATAACGGTGAATTTAGTTAAATCTTAATACAAAAACAGGTCAGTACTTTTATAGTATTTGAAGATATGCTAATCCTTACAATACATGTACATTTAAAATGTCACGCTCGTGACCTCGGCCGTTGAAACATGTCTCGACATAAACTCGACGTTTCGAGGTAAATTATCAATATATTTTTATCGAAAGTCCCGATAACGTTATAAATATGTCTGAAAATCGCGAAACTTTAAAACAATGTGTCACTTGTCTTCCATAATAAAAACTACTAATCACACATTGTATGCTAGGAGCTTTATGGTAAAGTTTATATTTTTATACAGAACTTAAACAGATAAAAGTAAAGCAGTACGATTTGATTAAATTTTTGTTTTCCCATCGTGTGGGTTTAATTGACAAAGATTGTTTAAAAACCGGAGATAAATGCCATTCTAAATGGTTTGAATACGCAGCAGTGTATCTAAATGATACATTATATGTTTTTTCTACACTAATATATATAATAAAGTTGTTGTAAATGTCTGTTAGTTTGTTTGTATGTCGGGGGTAATGTCTGGAACTACTTAACCGATTTCAAATATTCTTTCACAGATAGAAAGCTACACTACCTCTGACAGATATGAGCTACAATTTCACGCGAACGAAGTCGCGCGCGTCCGCTAGTATTGTATAATGTCATCTTTAAGTACCTATCTTGTTTTTATTTGTATCTCTGCTTGCTTAACCTGAAGGAAAGTGAAGAACAAGTGTGAAAAAAGTACTATATCTTACCGGTCTAATTCGTTAAGTGAAATTTACTTCCATTACAATCACCGTCAGATCGCTATTAACACGACCAACGTCAATATAAGTGAATTTAACGCGTCGTGCATTAGTGTATAATCGGGCGACACGTCGCGTCGGCTGCGCCTGCGCCGCGTGTCGCTCGAATGACGCAGTTACTTTGAAGTAGTATCGCCAAAACTGTTTGCAGAACGTTTGGTGAACGGTTTTGGTACTTGATCAATTATGAGAAGTTGCTGGCTGGGCCGATTGAGCTGATTTTGGTTTTAAAGTGTTTGTCGTAGTCCAGGGTAGGTCTAAACGGTGAGCAAATATGCCTCCAATAATTAGGCGGTACGAAGTTCGCCGGGTCAGCTAGTTAGACAAAAAACTATAAAAAAAGATTTGCAACTTTTATATTTTACTTAGTATTAAGCGACCTTGACATAAACGGAAAAAGAATAAATTAGTAATACTCCACAATGTTTTTTTTAAATCGGTATTTTTTTATTATTCAGCCGTATTGACGTCATCGTAGTAGAAAAGGAAAAACTCTAGAATGTAAAAAAAGTTTAAAACTGTTAAAAGTACTTTTGTTTCAAACTACAACGAAATCAAGTCATGCCTAGACTTGGTAGTAAAATATATAATTGCATTATTGAAATATACTTATTACTTTTTAAAAGGGTGTGTTTGAAATTGTGTCAAATATATTTTGGACTTCAATTAACCTGCACAAATTTAGATAGTTAAAAGAGGCAGTTTCCAAGAATATAATCGACAAGAACCATTTTATTGTGACCTGTGTACTTAAAAAGGGTTAATGGATAAAAACAACCTCTCTGGCCGTCAAAGATCGTGTTTGAATTACATTGCTTCTTTAGACCATAACATGATACTTGACCTTCTATCTAGAGGCAGTAATGAATTTCGCTTAAATTTATTTCTAGCATTTCTGATGACAGCTGAAGTCACTTTTGGAAATGATTGTATTGTAACAACAGTTGCTTTTTGTGAGTAGACATAGTCATTTAATCAGAAACAGTATACACTGTGTTTGAAAATATAAAATTAATAAGTTAGTACAAAAACAAATGTCATAATAAAACATAATAGCCACACACTTTACAATAATTTTACATGTCAAATTCATTTCGACTGATAATTATTAATTAACGTAACTAATATTGTGGTCAAAATTCTTCCACAGAGTAAAAACACTTCCCTACCAAAAATGCTTTTAATTTACGTGTAAAAGTATTTACATTAGAGAGTAATTTCAATTCAACTAGCAGTTTGTTAAAAAGAAGAATTGCCTGGTAGCCCACGAATCATCATCAGCCTATATTCGTCCACTGCTGGACATAGGCCTCTCCCATGGCACGCCACTGAGCACGATCCTCGGCCACTCTCATCCAGCTCTTGCCAGCCGCCTTGCGAAGATCATCGCTCCACCGAGTCTGAGGACGTCCCACGCTACGTTGCACGAATGCAAGCACGAATGCGAGCCCACGAATGCAAGTATCAAAATGGTTTGTTTTCACGAAATCCGTGTAGAGTTGTCAGTGCACGCATTACGTGTGAGATACCGCGGCATTGTAGTGAGGCTCGGTATTTAATGGGGCATTAAACCGAATTATTACAAGTGAATTGGGGCAGTGCGCCCACGCACTCAAGCTCGCACAGAGTTGTCAGTTTTAAGTATTAATTTAAAAGTATTAATTTAAGTATTAATTTGAGAACTAATTAAGCAGAAAAATAATTACCCAGTATCTGCCAAAAAGTTTGCATGCCTAGTCTAGGTAGAACGTAAGCACATCCTGTCAATTTAAGATCTGTATCGATTACTATGTTCTGGCAATAAGTAACTTTGTCTTTGTCTCTTTAAGGAATTTTAGTTGCTTAAGTCATTTTTTCCCATTTACTTCAAGGCCAAACCCGATCGTGTCTATTTTCGGATTTCCCGATCTTAATTCGTAACAAGGCGGTGAAAATAGAAATATTCTCAGAAATATTTTCGGTATGGATGGATTAATTAATTGTAATAATAACCTGACTTGCCAGATCTGGAATCATTGTCAGAAACGTACCCTGAATAAAGGAATAGGCTAGGAATACAAAAAGTATAAAGGCTTTCAAAAGTCATGTTGGCGCTAAAGACCTTACTCTAGCTACACATGGGAATCGGTGATCCCAAAAAATCGCTGATCCGCTGCCCGCCCTTAGGGATGTAGACCATCAGATTTCTCACTGACCGGACGGAACTCAACAGCCGGCTATTACTTGACGCCGGTATTGTGCGAGTGTGATACTACCCCGGCCAAACCAGCCTATTGGTACGGTCAGCCTCAGAAGCTTAACACTTAAGAACCTTCAGTCTGATCGTGACCACGGCCGTTGCCATGCGGCCGAAACATCGATGTAAATAAAACAGTATATTAATTTTTTGTCGCTGGTTATGGTACCGGTAATGTGGCGAAACTGGCAAACGCAAGGCAAGGTATGCTGATGTTGTAGGTTCAAGTCCTGCCATTACCCTAATTTTTCTGTGTTGTCATTACATAGCATTTCAATTTAAAACAGTATATTATCGCGTTAAAGTCCAGTCAAACGTAATAAGTACTTAAGAACCTTGTCGTATAAGAAATAAAATGAGAATTGCTCGAATTTGTCACATCACTGACAGCGACAAGGTACTAAAATGCTAAGCTACTTCTTCGGCTGACCGTACTCGCCGTACTGAAACCAGCAACTTGCTCTAGTATGACTCTACCACATACGTTGCCATTTTGTAATAAAAACCGAAAACATTTCTAACATCTCACAGACTGTACCAATTAACAAAAGAACGATGGTAACAGCGTCCGGATAAAACAACAATGCCTTTCCAGCAAATTAGCAAGCACCAATCACATATCATTTACCAATCGTGATCGGGCTAATTGCCCCGAGTCGGGCGGAGGGACAGACGGAGTCACGACGCCGCATCATACACATTAATCATAAACATATTGATAAACAATTGCCCTACCTTAAATGAGGGGTCAACCTGGCCCGCTACACTAACGTATACAATCACTACCTCAAGCGCCGGCGCAGACTTATTTCGACTCGATACTTTGAACACAAAATCGATTATCGTAAAGCAGCAATATGGCTTTTGCAGCGTTTGAAACGGGGCGCTAAGGGTCGATTTTTTTGCGCCGCGCCGTAATCAAACTGTACCTCTTATACTAAATCCTTAAGGTTTAGTTCTGTGTGGTCGTTTTGAAGCTGTATAAAGGCTATGTTGTCGGCGAAGCTTTGTCGCGGTCCGACAAAGGGGGCACGTGGGAACGTGCGCGTGCGTCCTCAGTGCATTATTGTAATATTTGTAATGTATGATTCGTGCGTCGATCGACAATTGATTTTAAGAGAAAGTGGTTTATATTTTATGTTATTGTTAAAACCCTTTCCATTATTTCATATTCTTTCTTTTACAGGTGGTAGGACCTTGTGCAAGGTCGCTAATCCTGCTCGCTAATCAGTGCTTGCACTGTTGTGCTCCGGAGAGCAAGACAGCCGGTGTAATTACTGGCACAAGAGGGATTCCATCTTAGCCCTCTGATTTGGCGGTGGTGAATATTTTTTTTATGAAATAGGAAGGCAAACAAGCAAGTGGGTCACCTGATGGAAAGTTACCATCTTGTTTGCCTTCCTATTTCATAAAAAAAATATTCAAGGTTTATACACAAGACACTGTGGTTTTTTTTTATAAGTAAATGCTGTTTTTCTATTACTCCATAAATAGATTTTAATAGGGTTTCCGGATTACTATTAAGCCGGCAGCGGATTAACGATTCTTGGTATCACCAAAGATGACTAAAACTGCTTGCTCGGTTTTTGCCCTTGGTCATAAAAGTAGGTGCATAGTTTGCAAATATCAAATCCAAGTAATTAATAGATTCAGGCGTTACTTTGCGGAGGTCCATTTCAACAAACTGGAACAAATTACATTGCTACTCCGCGAAACCAGTGCCGTGCTCGTGCAAGTTAGCTGCATCTATATGTTCATGCAAAAACCCAACCTCCTCCGCTTCCACACTAAACAACATATATCACACAGACTCAACTACACAACACCACTAAACACTAAACAACACGATCGACGCGCGTTTCGTCTCTGTACGAGTCATCATCTGGATCTAACAGTACGACCGTTCGCTGCTTGAACGAATGGCGTACAATATCAAATCCAACCTTAATACATACATGTTGCAGTATCGGTAGGTAGTGAAAATCAAAGTTTTAAAGTTTTTAGGTCTTTTTTATTACATAAGTGGCCTACAATCCAAAATCGATCAAACTACGAAAATAGAAAGTCGTGATAGTGATAAGTGGAAATCAAGAATTGCCCAACTTTAATTTGGATCTCAAAAAACGTATGTGGACTTCATAACAAGTTTTAGCTACTCAAAATCATACCCTGTTCTTTGGACTTATAGGTTGCTTTTAAGAGTAAAACGTTTTAACAAAGCATGTTAACAACAAGACCCCACATACAGCCGTATTCTGCAAGTCACTCCCAAATGAGTCGATCCTATTAACGATACATTAGATACGATCGCCGGCGCTTGTTTCGTGCCAGTATCGAGAAACAATTAAACTATTGATTGCAATTTCGGAATAGGTGCATGGATGGAAATATTAGGGGCATTTCCTGACGTATGTATATCGGCAAGGCATGCTGTTACAATATTTAGATGACACGTACTGTAGGGACAACGGAATAGCTGATTCAGCACGCCTCAGACCTCTGACGTGTACACTGCTATACCTTGCTCCTCAGTCGTCTCCTGAACTCGGTGCATATTAAACGTATAACTGCGACATAAGTTGTACTCATTCCGCTCCCAAGTAAAGTCCCAAAACGTACAGTCAAGGAAATCCAAACACGTACCACCGTAGAACCTAGTCGAAGAGACATACGCATGACATTTGTAAGACATAGCCTGGCGCTTAACGCGTCGCGTCTTTGCGACAGGGTTCTAAGGTGAATGTATTTCCCCCTACTGTACCTACAGTGGGCGAAAGAGTTACTTTTCATTCCACCTATTCAGAAAAGAGCGTTCGTAAGAGGAATCAAAGTAGCCGATTGGCTATATCTATGTTCATTATTATGTTTTTTTAATGCTTATGCTTATGTCAGCCTTTTGTTCTTAATTGGACTGGTAATTGCAAATATAACATGAGCAAACGTTTATTAAATAAACAATCGTTTTGCATGCCCAAGGGACGTAACGATGCTCGGACCTTCCATTATTTCAAATTCCTTTTTTTACTATTTTAGGCCATCAGTTTTTCTTGCTCCTTTGACACAAATATAAAATATTATTTCTAGTTAAAGGCGCTATTTGTCATAGATCTAGACAAAAATGTCACCAATATGGAGAAAATATTTGGTTTATTAAAAATCTAATTCTTATCGAAAAATAATGTCGTCAAATACAGCAACAAACTTTAGTATCGTGTCACTTTTCACCCACGTGCGTAATTCATACATGATTGACAAATGCGTCATTGTGATTTAGTACAGTCCAACAATTTGAATTCTGAGCCACCGTAGAATTTTGTAGTAGAACCATGGCTGCAAAATTATGGCATTCGTTAGAAAAAGGTTTTATGGCGGCTCAGAAATCAATTTGGCTGACTGTACAAAACTGCATAGCCCTTGACGCTGACTGTACGTCTCGGCCAAATAAAAAGCACAATAAAAAATATTCGAACAACCTCGTTGCTCGCGAAACTTTTTAATAGCGTCGCGGCGACCAATCGAAAAAGTATTGTTTAAATTTCGAATTCGAATGTCTGACTTTCGATCGTTTCGTTGTTCGAAAATGTCGAACCCAGTGCTAATGGGTGGGCAACTTTGGACGACTTTGAGTGCATGCGAGGCGGAACTTTTATTCGCTTGCCAATTAGTGAATTTAGGTACGTATTGTAATAATATCTTATGTTCTCGCGACTTGTAAATTAAAACGACATTATTTTTAGTTTTTCGTTTTCAGAATAGTTTTATTTAAGTATATTTTTGCTATTCTATTAGTCAGCTCGTGACCATGAGATCTAATAAGAAAAAATTCAGTCGCATTAGGAACCTCCTTATTTTTTTAGGTCATTGCAAGAGTTTTTTAAACGTCCATAATTACACAGATTTCCTTGTTACACGATTATAAATAATTCAATGTTTTAATTAGGTAAGTGACACCGTTTTTTGACTGTTTAATAAGCTGGTTAGTCTTTTAATGAAAAAGGGATTAAAATAAGCAAGCGGGCTACTTGATGAGAGATGATCACCTCCGCCCATTAGGGTGACCAACTCTGTGTGCTCATTTTACAGTACATGTAATCGAAAATTACAGGATTTAAGGAAAAATACTGGACGTCCTGTAAAATACAGGACAGTTGGGCACCCTACCGCCCATGAACACCTGCGTTATGGAATAATAGCAAGTGCGTTTCCGGTCTTGATAAATAACTGGGTCGTTTCCTAATACAAAATAAATAGTAATTTTATTTATAGAAACGCCGATGTTAAAAGAGATTACACTGTTCTGAGGTACAACGCAAAAAGGCAAGTTAAAAATGTTTAGTATAGAAGACCGTTGCTCGTTTGCCCCCTTTTTATTTTATAATTTTTCGTTCAGAATCCATCCTTGACAAACCTGCAGCGACTCTAACGCCATCTAGTGTAAAATAAAGGAAACCAACTGACATGCGCTACATCACGCTAACGAAGTTTTGTAACACGGACGCATATATACAACTTCCAACTTTCATCCTTCGGATTTCGGTCCCTACGCATAACATAACGCCAGCCTGGAGAGAGATCTCTCTATTGTGACTTACCTTCACAAACCTATCCTTGATAGTAAACTCTATCAGCCTATATACAATAGCATAAGTAAATTTAAAATATATCTCCATAATAAAGGTGTAATCCACCGTGGGCCGCCTGATGACACGTTACAAAACGCATTAGAACGGTCGCGTGCGCACCTCCCATAGAAATCACGGCGTTGTGGCTTAATTATACGAATTATATTAAACACGTGTTATTTGATTGAATCCGTTGATGGATAATCTCTGGGGTTACCGGGTACTAGAGCAAGTTCGATAGCGAAAATCGAGAGGATATTTGGAATCGATTTTTTTAACAATTTTCGCTATTGGGGCTGACTTGCTCCAAACGTTATGTGCTTAAAATCACACCAGGTTCAAACAAGAACTGTCAATAGACGTCTTAAGCATTTTTACTAATTTTGGTGTAAGTTAGCCTTAGTTTGACACTTTCATGTAAGTCAACAACTTATCTAGACTTTGTTTAATGAATGGATTTGTTTTTAAAAGAAATTGTCAATATTTTGTTCAGTTAAAAACGTCACATGAAAATAAATTATTATGATAACTTAATACAAGAAAAACAAATGTTTGAATAAGAACAGACTTAGAACAGAAACACAAAAAAGATAGTGGAGGTGGTATGGTGTGTAAAATATATGTATAGTTTGTTACTCGTATTCGAACTATAAATAATAGTGATAGGTAAATGAATTGTTCTTAGTTTCATTATAGTGTTAAATTCATTTTGCTGGTGTTTTAAGCAAAACATGCATAAAATAGAAAGCTGCATTAAACTAAAAAGAAAAAGAATATCGTCCTCCCGATAACCCCCCTAACAGTGCGGCACGCGAGACACCATCAATGGTAGGTAGGTAATTGTGTTCATCGATACAAAATACCGATATAATATCGATACAATGACATGTTACGTCCTTACTCGGTGCCGTCCTTTTGTAGCACAATAGGTTATGAATTTGATTCCGGGATACAGTGCCATATTGAGATATTTTTGTTCTAAGCTCAGTTTAAATTTTAAATTTATACCTACTTTGTTAATGCTTTGGATCGGTTTAAAAAATTGAGGGATGCAAAAACCACGAATAAAAAAAGAGTCAAAAAGGTTTGATGAAAATTGTAATGACAACATAAAGAAAAATAATAATTTGAATAATTTGAATGTTAATAAACATTTAAAATAAAAATCGAAAGAAATTTCGGTTACAAAATTCAAAAAGGTTTGGTTTTCTAACAGTTTCACATGCCCGGTGGTCGAACATATTATTGTCAAGGACCAGTGCTATAAATTTAACCATCTTGCTTGTACTATTTGTTCCGTGAATATGCATTTCATTCATCCGTTACATCAAATTTCAGTTAGTCACGTAATATCAAAAAAAATATGGAGTGACTGAAACTCGGTCTGATAATTGATGGTACCTACGGACTTTTACGAAACCTAAATGTATGTAAAGATTCCATTCATTAACAAAGAGCCCCTAAAAAAGCCGACCATGGACAAACAATGTATGCCGACACTGCAGCCGACTCGAACATGCCTGCAATTTGTTAACGCTGTCAGCATTTTTGCTAACGTTGAACAAATAACGTTTTTGGGGTGGTGTTGTGCAATGATTTTGTTTTAAATGGCTGTTATTATTATGATGAATGAGTAAGTGTTTAAAGTGTTGAACGTATTTTGTACGTACCTATTACTACAAACTGCAAAAGTAAGGCAGAATTAAATGAAGTCAATAATTGTCGACTAACATCAATCTCAGTTATTTTGTGGTGACTTGTTTTCAAGTAGACCTCTCGAAGTGCACGCAAGTTTAGTGGAACATTAGAGAGTCATAACATAACACAAGCAGCTTTAGTTACTTACTTTGGGACTAAGTCAATCGGTGTTAATTGTCCCAAAATATTTATTTATTTATTATGAACTCCGATGAGTTGTAATCATGCTGTCATAGTGTCATTGAAAGTAGATAATGTATAGTTGGAAACGAGCGGAAAGTCCCTGCGCCGAAGAAATATGTGACGTAATGTCCAGCGAATAGCGATTTTGACAGAGGTCTCAAGCTCGCACTTAAGCAATAAGACGGCGAATTATTTATCTTTTAAGTTTTATAAACTTCTTGTTGTAAACTATTTAATTATTGGGGTTGTATTCCCGACCAAATTTCTTCAAAATACATTTCTAAGTATGAAATGCATTGATTTGATTAACGAAGTTCGGAAAGCGACCTAAAACTGACGTTTTTTTTATACAAAATGGGAGGGCAAACAAGCAAGTAGGTCACTTGATGGTAGTGATCACCACCGCCTATAGACACCCGCTACCCCATGAGATTCCAGATATGTTGCCGACCCAGAAGGCTAAGACACGTCTTGTGCCAATAACTTCACCGGCTTGCTCTCCATGCCGAAACACAACAGCAAGCATTGCTGCTTACCGGCTGGATTACAAGGTTTTACCATCCGTTTTATTCTTAGATTCAATCTCCCCAATCAAAACTAAAACCATCTTTAAACATAGCTCCAAAACTATACCCCAACTGTAGTCGAAACTGACATTAACATTTAAGTAAGGGACAGAAGCCTTAGCAAGGGACAGCGAAAGTAGAATCACTTGGCAATTACAGACTGACTAATGTAGGGTATTAGGCGCACATGTGGCACCAAGTTGCGGGGGGGGGGGGGGGGGTTAGGAGGGTCAGACCCACCTATGGAGATTGGTAAGATTTGTTGTTCGGTATGGCTGAGAAATTAAGTAAGATTTGGGATGCAAATAATGTCTCAGTTTGGTATTGATTGTGTTCTTGTTATGTGTTAGTTGATTTTAACCTATAGCGAAATTTGTTAGAGTACTTTATTTTCAATCGCAATAATTTTACTTTATCTACACTAATATAATAAAGAGGTAAACTTTGTTTGTTTGTTTGTTAGTTTGTTTGTATGTAGGGGGTAATCTCTGGAACTACTGAACCGATTCCAAAAATTCTTTCACAGATAGAAAGCTACACTATTCCTGACGGACATAGGCTTTACTTACTAATTTTACGTGAAGGAAGTCGCGCGCGTCCGCTAGTCTTAAATAAACAGGGCAACCGAGCTCTGTTCAGGACATGTGTTAAAACCACAAAGTACATAATACTAATAGTTAAAACAAATTTTCCCAGAAGTGAAACCTGCATGATTGATCAAATTAGAAATAGATCGATCTTACCCCTTTCAAACTCGTAATTTTAAATTTAGGTTGTCATCTTTATAATCGTTTTTGCACGCAGCTATATTCCCATCTCCAAATCTCTTCCCATCTTCAAAAGACTTCTTCTTGAACACTACCTGTCACTTCCGTAATGTTTCTCTTTCAATTACTTCGTCTTGTTTTTGCTGTCGGTAACCTTCATCTTTTGGCTGCTTTTTGGCGATGCAGTTGTGCGCTGTACATTTACGTATTCCATGTAAATTTATATTTTTATGTATATATTTATCTTTATATGTATGTTTATTATTTATTTATTATTATCTATGTAAACTCTTATGTATGCTTATTGTGAGTGTTTGATTCTTTTTTATTTGCACTGCCCGTTGTACTCTGACTATATCTCACCGTATCTCTTTCCAAAGGTTGTCTGGAAGAGATCGCTGCTTAGCGATAAGACCGCCTGTTGAATCCCATGTAAAATTTCCCTGTGTGTGTTCTTTTATTTTGTTTACTTGTGTGAATCAATAAAGAGTATTTGTTGTTGTTGTTGTTATATTTGTTATTATACTTATTTTCATTTCATGCAATCATAAAACTTTTTTCTGTCATTAATGTCACCTATACAAAGGCACTTGTCACAAAAAAAAAATGCCTTAAACAAACGAATAGTAGTTTCGCACAAGCTAGCGTTGTAAAGCGTATTTCTTAGTATGTAAATGTACGTAAAACACTTCCTAAAGGCACCGAGAGGGCAAGATTAAATATGTCTAGAGCTCGATAAGGAACGCTAGGTAAGGGCACTAGGAGTGCAATTTTAAGCTAGCGTTCTAGAGCTCGATAGAGGCCGCTAGCTTAGGGAACTTAAGTGCAGAGGAGGTAGAAGTTGCTGATCGCTTGAAGATGTCTTGAGTTTCTCGTCCTTGACAATACACGCGTGTATAGGGTTGCCTGGTTGATGATTCCAAGTTTTCTTCGGTTATAAGTTACTAGCGGACGCGCGTGACTTCGTTCACGTAAAATTGGTAACCTATGTCCGTCAGGAATAGAGTAGCATTTTATCTGTGAAAGAGTTTTTGAAAAAAACTAACAAATAAACAAAGTTTACCTCTATTAGTGTAGACAAAGTAACTGTTTCAGTGGTCCAAGTTAAGGTTAAAAAAATACGGCTAATAATGAACTGTAACAATCTTTGACATAAAACTACCGCGAGATTCGTACATATTACGGTAATTCTCCAGCGTCTTTACCATTAATCATTACCGTTCCTTCATTAATTGTTGAAATACAGGTCTTCAAACATGGACTTCAGGCAAGAACAGAAGCTGTAATCGGAGTTGATACTAGTTTTAGCAGAACTTGGTGCTAAACGTTAGGTAATTCGTTAATTAATTAAGAAACGTTAATGAGCAACGGTGCACTGGGAGAAAAACACGGCTTTCGAACACGGCCAGGCTTTCCGTGGCCGTGTAAACGGCTCACCCAGTCGGGTTTGGCAGCCGTGTGTAAAGCCGTGTACACGGCTCCAAGTGTTCCATGGCTACGTTTACCGTGTAAACGGTTAACGTAGTCGGTTAAGACGGCTCTGTGTACCGTGTTTCAAAAATCTTCGACCGTGTGAAAACCGTAGCCGTGCAAAAATACACGGCTACATTTTGACACGGTTGTTGAAGCAGTGTAGACTCAACAAACATGGCGGTCGGAGCCGTTTTAGACACGGTACAGCAGGCCGTGTGCTTATTAAACTTGGCTGCGTTGACCATGTCAACGTTTCATCAGTTTTACACGGGTACTTCAGACCGCGCCACACGGCTCCGCCAGCCACGCAGGGATGTAGAAAGACGGCTGGGTCAACCGTGTTGACGTGGCTGAGGCAACCGTTTTACGCGGGTACTTCAGACCGCGTCACACGGCTCCGCCAGCCGCGTAGGGATGTAGGAAGACGGCTGGGTCAGCCGCGTTGACGTGGCTGAGGTAGCCGTTTCACACGGGTACTTCAGACCGCGTCACACGGCTCCGCCAGCCGCGTAGGGTTGTAGGAAGACGGCTGAGTGAGCCGTGTTGACGTGGCTGAGGCAACCGTTTTCCACGGGTATTGCGGACCGCGTCACACGGCTCCGCTAGCCGCGTAGGAATGTAGGAAGACGGTTAGGTCAGCCGTGTTGACGTGGCTGTGGCAACCGTTTTACACGGATTCTTCAGGCCGCGTCACACGGCTCCGCCAGCCGCGTAGAGATGTAGGAACACGGCTGGGTCAGCCGTGTTCACGTGGTTCAGGTAGCCATGTCACATGGCTCGATCAACCATGCCATAGCGTAGGAAGACGGCTTGGTCAACCGTGTACACATGGCTTAAACAGCCGTTTTACACGGTTATTCAAAACGGTTGGTCGTAACCGTGTCACTCTTGACACGGCTGCAACTGCAGTACCGTGTGCAATTCTAGCCGTGTCTGATCATAACCGTGTTAAAATATTGACACGGTTGCAACTGCAGTACCGTGTGTAAGTCTAGCCGTGTCTGATCATAGCCGTGTTGACATTTAGACACGGTTGCAACTGCAGTACCGTGTGTAAATCCAGCCGTGTCTGATCTTAACCGTGTTGATAAATGGACACGGTTGCAACTGCAGTACCGTGTGCAAATCTAGCCGTGTCAGATCATGGCTGGCCGCAGTACCGTGTGTAAATTTAACCATGTGTACATCGTAGCCGTGTCAGCGATACACGGTTACCGTTGCCGTGTTGACACGGTTGCAACTGCAGTACCGGGTTTACACGGCTCTGCAGAGCCGATAAATGGCCCCTTTTTTCTCCCAGTGTGAAAACGCTGGAAAATTACCAATTAATACAAACGGATCACATTCGCAATGCAAGCAGAGCAATTCTCGACTCGGCCCGATTTCAAAAACGTGAGTGATATGATATGCAACAATCTTGCCAATTTCGCAAATAACAATACAACAGGACTTTCACACACATCTCTATATCATCATTAATCCGGCAAAGGCTGCAGAAACCATATCGAATTGAATCAGCTCCGACACCACTCTAGAAAGATCCGTTGATACCAACAAGGCACCACTTGTTCGGTCTTGTTTGGTTCAAGGAAAAGCGGGTAGGAAGTCCAGGTGAGACTGGTTAGGCTGGTCGCTATCGTCACGAAAGTAATATGTATGGAAGTTTTCACCCACGCGGCGCCCACACTTCTTTGGTATCTATGTGACGTGGTCAGGACTTGGTGCTTGCGCTAGAGGAGCGGAATCGACAATATCGTAAGTTTAATTTGATATATCTGCCATTTTACGGGTGGTAGGACCACCACCATCTTGTTCGCTAATCCTGCCGCTAAGCAGTAGTGCTTGCATTGTTGTGTTCCGGCGCGGAGAGCAAGATAGTTAGTGAAATTACAGGCACAGAGGTATTCCAACTTAAACCTCTAGCTTGGCAACGCAACTGCAAACTTCTTAGTGTTGCAGGTGTCTATGGGCGGTGGTGATCACTTACCGCACCGAAATTCCAATCACCAAGAGTAAATGAAAACAAAAATCAAAATGATTGTTTTTTGCAAGTCTGCCTTAAAGGCATTTTTACATGTCTGAGTTTATTAGCGCTTCGGAAAATGTAAGATTATGCTGAATAGAAACGCCGTAAGAATCTCAGCAGCTTTTGCCTTTTTTTTCTCTTTCCAAAACAAGATTACGTATAGTAAGCACTTTATATAAAGCATAAGTATTAAAATATATACAGATAACAATAAATAGCACAGGTGTATTAACCAAACCTATTCCTTCCTAAATGTAAATGTACCAAATACATACCACATTTTTTGACGACGTAGATTGAGGCTTGCCGTATATAATTTTTTACGTTGTAATGTTTTTGATGGGATTAGCTAATGTCAAACTGTTAAATAAAGATGAACAAATTCGCATTAATAAACTTGCACAGGGGCCTCAGCCTTATAGTCCTCTAGGACTTGATTTGCAGCACAAAGGGCGTAGGAATGATGTCCATACTCCACGTTTCAACATGTGACCGGCGACACACTTCCGCGTCATGCTAGGCTTGACTAATGTGTGATTCAATTTCATGCTTGACCTACTGCGGACTTGGGGTATCGCTTTGTGTTAGATTTGAGATTCTGGAAATAGAACTTTAGAAGCATAGGCTTAAAGTGTAATACTTAGTACACTGTAAGCTTATTTCAGGGGATGTCATTTGACCATTGACCAAGCAACACCCGTATCTGTTGACTCCGTAGATTTAAAATAAATTTAGTGCATTTAAAGACAGTTAGTAGTTCAAGTGTATATAATTTTGTGGCTAATAGACAGTGCTTCAAATTGGTGCCTAGTACTTGAAAATCTCACCACGGATTCGTGAGTTATTGAACAATTAATTTTAAAAATAATTCGTAACTGCCAGAAGATCTTCACCTACCTCAATTCGAAGTGCACTCGCTCATACCAATTAGCCAATAGGCGCCCGCGACTCGTGGTGACAAGTGCAAAGGTCACTGGCCAAACATACGGCAGTTGAGAGTGCGATAATTGATCAATATTTTCGCACAACTCCGTAACTAGCCGAGTAGCCGAGTGGCACAGTGCATTCGTTTGTGCTTGTGAAATACGAAGTGTCGGAAGTTCGAATCCCGTCATAAAAACTAAAAATACTTTTTTTTTGTTTTTTATTTTTTTTTCTCGTATTTTTGTATTGCCTAATAATATGGCACCAAACAGGATTGCAAACAAGATAAAAAAATGCCACAAATGTTCCAATGAAGTGACAAACAAGGAATACATGAGGTGTTCTATTTGTCAATCATTTTACCACCTTGACTGTACAAATGTCGGTGTTAAGAGATTTTTCCTTATGGCAAAAAGTAATAAAGAGACCTGGAAATGTAGACGTTGCTTGGATAGCGCAGCAACGGGTTACGCGTCTCCTTCTACTTCTGAACAAAATCAAATGCATCAGGAGAGTGAAGAGGAACATGATAACTTGAAGTGTAGGGCGGGTCGTATAGACAATGTTACTCTGCGAAAAGCAAAAAGAAACTCTTTGTCACCGAAGCAGAAGCCAATGTCACCTACAAACGCTTCACTCGAATCTGTGACCTTGACGGACTGTGATGAGATTTCTAATTGTGCAAACTCAACTATGAACGACAATACTTTCGGGTCAAGCATCAAAGTTTTACCCAGTAAATCCAAAACACCATCTGAAGAAAATATTACAATAAGGAAACCTGTACATCTGAAAAATCTGTCTACAAATGAACAATTGGACTCAGAATTGGAATCTGACTCTGAGATATCCACGCTTCTTGATGCGACCTCGCGAAGTCTGCCTAATATCACTACCCACGCGTGCGACTTGGACGAGCTGAATAATCAAATCGCCACCTTGTCGACTCATCTTGCTAGTGCACACACGGAGATTGACCGGCTGAATACAGAGGTCACAGAACTTAGGAGGCAAATAAATGAGAAAACTAAATTAGTTGATACGTATAAAAAAATACTTACTGAAAATGGGCCACCTAGTCTAA
Source organism: Ditula angustiorana (assembly GCA_963691745.1). NCBI lineage: Eukaryota > Metazoa > Arthropoda > Insecta > Lepidoptera > Tortricidae > Ditula > Ditula angustiorana. The sequence continues at coordinate 11,010,502 of OY829485.1, forward strand.
GAAAAACTCCTGCAAGAAATATGTTGGCAAAGAAACGCACAAACGCACAAAGAAAAAAATCACCAAAAACTGACAGCCAAAATCAGAACTGCCAAGATCAAATTTTAACCGCGGACCAAAGCAAGAGCGATACTTCGTTGCTGAACCAAGGATGTAGTGAAGCGACGGAGCTGGGCAGGGATGTAGCTCCATCATCGGCGCCGAGCGTCACCGACCTCTCATCTGGCGCCAATAGCGATGAAGCAGCCGAAAAACGCAAATTATGTTTATTAAGCACGAACAGATACAACAATATTTTAAGTACCTCTGACCAATTTCTGGGCTCAGATTATGAAATTTGTCACTATCTCACGCCAGGAGTTGGAGTTAGGTACCTTTTAAAAAACCTAGAAAGTAAGTTGACTAATTTTACCATGAGCGATTATTGTATTATCTTTATAGGAGAACAAGATTTTTTAGTAACACAGGACTATGAAAACCTGGTTTTATATATAAAAAAAACATTGCAAAAAATTACCCACACCAACATAGTCTTATGTGTACCGACTTTCAATTGTGGAAACTACAGTAACATGTATAATTGGAGGATAGAAACTTTCAACGAACTCTTATATGTAGATTTATCGAAATATGAGTATGCGTATGCGCTAGACAGTAACCGAAATTTGGACTACAATAGTAGAATGTTTTCTAAACAAACCGGACGCTTGACTAATTATGGGTTGAAGACTGTGTTCAATGACTTGAGTAAAATTCTCGTGCTAATAAAAAAAGAAAATTATAGTACTATCTCTTTTCACGAAAATTCTTTGTTTTTTCGTCAATAAAACTCCTGAGCCGCAGGTGTACAATAATCATAACCTTAAAATAATGCATCAAAACATTGCGGGAGCATTGAATAAAATTGACAACCTACAAATTGCATTAAATGACCAATCTGAGATTAATATCCAAATTGACATACTCTGTCTTAGTGAAACGTTCATCCAAAAGGGTTCAGAAAAAATGTTAAAAATTCAAGATTATAAAATGGTAGCAAACTTTTCAAGAGACCGAGAGAAACGCGGAGGTACTTGTATATTAATTAAAAAAAAACTACAACACGTCAATATAGATTTAACTAAAGAATTAGCATGCAACTATAGCTTCGAGTGTTGTGGGACTTTTTTGCCAACGACCAACGTAGTCGTTATTTGCATATACAGAATACCCAGCAGTAACCTTGACATATTTTTATTAAAATTGGACATATTATTAAATTATTTAGTAAAAAAATTTAGAAATAAAAAAATTGTGATTTGCGGAGACTGGAATGTGGATTTTTTAAAACAAAATAGATACTCTGAGCAGCTGTTAAGTGTCCTAAAGAACTATAACATAGGTATACATATTATTTCCCCGACTAGACAGCGTTCTTGCATAGACCAGATAGCAAGCAATATAAGACAGGTCAATTCACAGCTGCCTAAACTAGGTTTGTCGGATCATGAAACGGCTCAAATAATAACATTTAAGACAAAGGCAGAGAGAACCATTAGCCACTGGTATGAGTATAGAAGAGACTATAACAAAGAAAATGTTTATAAATTCAAAGAATGCTTAGCTGCACTTACTTTTAGTGATATTTATGAACAGGAATCCCTGAATGTAGTTTTTGGTAAGTTTCACGATACTTTATTGCTATTTTACAACCTCTGTTTTCCTGTAATACGAGTGAAAATGTATACTGGGACTAAAAAATTGAGATGGTTAAGCAAAGGCATAAAAATATCCTCTGCAAGGAAACGACAGTTATATCTAAATTATGTAAGCAGCAAAACTAATAAAAAATCAAATAAATGTAAATACAAAACATATTCTCAACTTCTAAAAAAATGCATATTTAAAGCGCAGCGATTAAGTAATAATAAATATATAGAAAATAATAAAAATAAATGTAAGGCTACCTGGAATACCATTAACGATAATGTAACCGGGAAAGCCATTCATTCTAACATTGACTCTATAGTTTATGACAACAAATTACTTTCCAGACCTGATGAAATATGCCAGGCCTTTAACAATTATTTTATAGATATAGTTAGTGAAAATAATGACATTGATAATAATTTAAACTTGACTTCCCACTCCAGGATACCTAATAACTTTCACAGTATTTTTCTTTCACCGACCGATGCTAAAGAAGTATATAAAATAATAATGAGTTTGAATAATAGTAATGCAGTGGGATATGATGGAATTAGTACTAAAATACTTAAGGCTTGTGGAACCAATATTAGTGAACCTTTAAGTCATTTGATAAATCTATCGTTTTCTGAAGGTTCTTTCCCAGAGAATTTAAAAATCTCAGTAGTTAAACCAGTATTTAAAAAAGGGAACCCTACTGATACTAATAATTATAGGCCTATAACACTTATTCCTATTCTTAGCAAAGTATTTGAAAAGCTCATGTATAACAGAATTGATCACTTTGTCACAAAAAATAATATTCTGATACCTGAACAGTACGGATTTCGAAAAAATAGTACAACTTCTTTGGCTTGTTTTGACCTCGTTAAATACGTCACTGAATGTGTTGATAATAAAATCCCAACGGCCACCCTGTTTCTCGATATGTCAAAGGCATTTGATTTCGTAAATCACAAAAAGCTGCTAAACAAAATGGAGAAGTATGGCATACGGGGTAAAGCACTTGACTGGTTGAAAAGCTATCTTGTGAATAGAAGGCAATGTGTAGTAGTCTCAGATAGCGATGGTAGCCAAAAACACCCAGTATTAAAGACGTACGCGTCTGATTACAGATATAATTTTAATGGTGTTCCCCAGGGAAGCATTCTTGGTCCGCTTCTCTTTTTGCTGTACATAAACGACCTTCCAAGCATCTCAAATGATAAATACGTTTTGTTCGCCGATGATACTACAGTGATCGTTAGAGCTGAGGAGGGAATATCTCTCGAGGATAAAGTAAAATCAACGTTAGCGGAGTTACATAATTGGCTGTCTAATAATAATCTGAAGATAAATTTATCCAAGACTAAAATTATCCAGTTCAACACACATAAGGCTAAAACGATTCCACTAACTATTACATCGATGAATGAAGAGATTGAAGTCGTTAATATGACATGTTTTTTAGGTATAAGAATTGATAGTTTATTAAATTGGAAAGCACACGTTAAATTTGTTTGTGATAAAATAAACCGCTTTGTATTTGCGTTAAGACGACTAAGACAAATTGTCTCACAGAAGGCAGCTATCACTGCGTACTATGGATATGTTTTCTCAACTATTACTTATGGCCTTATAATCTGGGGTAACTCGGTTGATGTCGACGATGCAATTAAAGCACAAAAAAAATGCATTCGGGCCATTTGTGATACACGAACCAGGGAAAGCTGTAGACCACTTTTTAAGTCGTTACGTATATTGCCTCTAACCTGTATGTACATCAAAGAGATATGTATATTTGTCAAGCTAAATCCTTGTTTATTCAGAGTGCAGATATATCACTCAAACCGACAAAGGCAAAATCAAAAGCACAAACTTGTTACACCATTTTGTCGTCTTGCATACAGTAAAAAAAATGTGTATTCCATGTGCATACGGGTCTTTAACAAGTTGCCATCTGAGTTTAAAGAACTGCAAATATCTATTTTTAAGAAAAGGGTAACAAACTGGTTGCTACAAAACTGCTTCTATAATCTGAATGAATATTTTAATTATAATGAAAATGAAAATTGTTAAAGCAGTACGTACCATTGTAATGACATTGTTTAGATAATTTGATTTGTTAAGGTTTGACTTTTTTATGAATAATTACTTCACATTATAGCTATTATTATTTTTGACATTTTTTAGAAATTTTGACATTTTTTTAGAATTATTACTTTTGTTATTTTTTATTATTCTTGAATTTCTTATTATTTATTATTCTTGATTTAATTATTAAGAACTAGTGATTTGACATTAAGTTTTGTTTGTTGTTTCTTTTTTATGTGACAATTAATATGTAAATCAATCAAATCGAATGAAATTTTAAGTTTGCATGCTAAGTTAAGCAGAATGTATTGGACATTTAATATCTAATCTTACCACCATATATACTGTAATACTACATTCTTGCAAATAAATGAATTATGAATTATGAATTATTGTTAGAAGTAACATGATATTTTTATCGATGCTTATCAAATTCGTCAAAGGGTTGATTTTTCAACAGCCAGATAACCTGTTATTTAAAATAAAACAGCGAATTTTGTATGAGTTATTCGACAGATTCATCTTATCCAACCATTAGAAAATCGGCCCTAAGTTTACACAAATTAATAGTGCATTATGATACTGAGAGTCTTTTTAACAGACTTTAAAAAAAAGAAGCAGGTTCTCAATTCGTCGGGATCCTTTTTTACAATAAATGTTGTTATTGCTTTCCATTGCCATAATGTCACAGCGATGACGTATTGTGCCAGGGTTCTAAGGGCACAGATTTAAAATTGGTTGACAATATATCATTATGTCATGATAAAGACAGCGACAACCAAATAAGGTGATTTCTTGCCGGCGTGTATAATGCAATGCCTAGAAGTCCTAACCTAGGACACATGGGCAAGTTCAAGAGGTCAATTGAGTTGCATTGTGGGGTTATCGTGGCTTTTAACATGACAACAATGGGTCCACTAGACAATGTATCAGTCAACATTGGATGTTTGTAGCGTGTCTATCTTTAATAAACTGAAGGAAATTACTTGCAAACTTTGTATACCATTTGTTCAAGTAGCAAACCGTCGTACTATTTGATGATTTGACGGCCGGATAGCCTAGTGGTTAGTGACCCTAACTATGAAGCTTGAGGTACCGGGTTCGATTCCCGGGAGGGGCAAATGTTTTTATGGTGAATACGAATGTTTGTGCCCGAGTCGTGGATGTTATATGTATTTATGTATATATTTATCTATATAAGTATGTATACCCGTTGACTAGTACCCATAACACAAGCAGCTTCAGTTGCTTACTTTGGGACTAGGTCAATTGGTGTTAATTGTCCCAAGATATTTATTTATTTACTTGATCCGGATGATGCCTCATATAGAGGCGTAACGTGCGTAGATCGCGTTTAGTGGTGATGGTTGGTGGTTGGGTCTGTGTGGTATATGTTATTGCGTGTGGAAGCGGAAAGGGGAGGGTTTTTGCATGAAAAAAAAATATCGCACAGACGCATCTGCCTTGCACGTGCACAGCACTGGTTTCACGGAGTAGCAAGGTAATTTGTTCCATTTTGTTGATATGGACCTCCGCAACGGGACACCAGTATCTATTAATTGTTTATCTTTAACTTTCGTTATCTCTATCAGTTCCTAGCTGCCCTCATTATCTTCCTGCCGTTTGGATTACAAACGACAATACTCTTTGGAAATACTATACTTACTCGAAGATCATGTACTTACCATAAGGTGAGACAAATATTGAGAAATCTTACGAAAATCTAAAGCAGAGTTTTACAATCTGTTGGTCGCGACTCCAAAGGGGTTCCGAAGCTTTGCTAAGGGGGTTGCGATCGCAAAAAATTGATCGCCAGAGCAGAGTGCGCCCGCCCGCTTGCCGCATTGCTACGGTCATAGAGTGTCGCCAGAGTTTTTTCACTAGAGGGGTCGCCAATTCAAAAAGATTGCAAACGCTGCCTAAAGTACCTCATTACCCTGTGTCCTTGTAATCATATCGTATAACAAGCGTCCATACCATACCTAATGTTCAGCAATCTCACGGCAACAATGGTCTCACATAACTTAGCATAACCAAGCAAGCCATTAAGTTTTCAATAAGGCGGGCCACATATTCCGGAGCTCCCATTATAACTGATGCGGGTAGGGACCGGTAGGTATTAACTTATCACCCTGTATCTGCATATCTTAAACATTTATGTCGGGGACGGATTCGAAACTGATTTTATGGGGTGTTAGGTTACGTTAGTGTTAGTTTAGTGTGAGTTTTATGAAAGACAATTCTACAAACTGGAACAAGTTAGCTTGCTACTCCGCGAAACCATCTGAGCGTGCGCGTGGTTTCTCGGAATAGCAAGGTAATTGATTCCAGTTTGTTGATATAGACCTCCGCAAAGTAACGCCTGAATCTATTAATTATTTGACGATAGTTCTAGTTTTAATGAGTGCAGCTATCTTGCACGTCCACGGAACTGGTTTCGCGGAGTAACAAAGTAATTTGTTTCAGTTTGTTGCTATGGACCTCCGCAAAGTAACGCCTGAATCTATTAATTACCACCCATGACGTTTATATACGAGAATACACAATCTCTCTGTTCTTTTTTTAATTGTCAGTTAAGTCGTCTTCAACTCTACAAATCAGAAAGGCTAGCATCATTTTGTCGTTAGTCGCTCAGTACGTCTCTTTCTTCCCGGTCTAGTTAGACTAAGACGTCTTGAGCATCAAAGCGAGTCGGTGTGTCATGCTAACCATACGGAGCAAACTTGACATTTCACAAACTCATGCAACTGTCATTGGCGTTAAATATACATTATCCAAAACTCCAAAACTACCCCCAGTCCGTGCCTGAAACCCCCCTAACTCGGACACCGGTGGGGCACATATCTCAGCCGGGGATGCAAGAAATGCCCACACCCCAATATGTAGATTTGTACCTCCTTACTGGTCATTATTCTAGTGTGAATGAGAACTCTTGATACTTTGAAGAGAGAGGAATAAGTTTGGTGGATTTACTTAAGTATAATTAGTTTTTATGTAGCTACGATGACTTGAATTAAAATATATGTATTCACAAATAAATATTTAAATTTTTCTTTTTTCTTTTTTTTCGTAGTCATTTCTCCGTCTACCGTCTAAGTGGTTATTATTTTCAACAAACTCCGATCTCTTTATTATGGTTTTTCAAGGGATCACAAGACCTGACTGATGTCTTACGGAATGTTGTTTTGTCTAGGCAATAATAATAAAAAGAAAATTAAAAATGTTGGTGATATTTAATTACAAATTCAGACCGAGTAAAAAGAAATTGTAATTCTTTTTTTGGGACGGTTGTCACTTTCACAATTTTTTTTATTCTGTGACTTATACTATAAAACGCACCCAGTCAAAACTCAACATAAAAGTTATGATATTCTCATACAAATTAGCATCAATGCCGACAAGATGACGTACTACAACATAGCCGTTAAATCTAGATGCTGGGCCGTTTCGGGTCGAGCTGCTAAGGATTTTCTAACCGAGATATCCTCATGAATAATGTAGAAAAAATTCAAAAACACAAATTAGAATTTTTGTAAGCTGTTTCCACTGTAGTACTCCATGAAATCACCACAATTTCCCTATTGCTTGTTTTAAAGTTAATGTTAAACTCCCGTCTTTTAAAGTATCAAGTCCGTTGGTCCACTGGCGACCGCGGTAGGTACCTACCCAATCAGCACGTAGCAGAGAACGTTTTGTCTGCCCGGGCAGTGCCGTGTGACGCTGCCTTATGCTACATCTTATAACAGCTAGTGCTAAATGAACAGCAACCGCCAGTATACTCCTATCTAATCAAGATACTTTTAGTAATTGAAGTTTTTTACTCGTTCCATATTCTGAAACATAAGTTTAGGTAAATCGTACAATACAATACGAGTACAATAACTATTTATTTATCACCACAAAGCAGCATGAAAAGGTGCAATTTAGAATCAATCACTCAATTTATCATATTGTTTTACTGAAAGTTTAGCCAAATTCTTCTTATTCTTTAATTTTGTACAAAAAATTCTAAACTCTAAACTGAATTCATTAGATCATTAATAACTTGTTACGAAAACCGAACGTCTTCTAACTTTCGAACTAAAATAATAAAAAGGGTCTGACATAATAATAGTATTCTATTATTATGTTAAATATTAATGTTACGTGTGTATATGTAATAAATTGGAAATGAGTATTTCAGTTTTTCAATTTCGTCTCTGATATCCTATAATGGCTGTCAGAAGTAAAATAACAGTAAAATTGAATACTCGTAATTATTATTGACCCATTTCTGATCTAATTATTGTTCAGATAAGTTGTTCAATGCTTAATATTGATAAGTTAAAACGGTTTTTGTTAACATAGAACTCGCTCCTTCATAGCACTGTTGCAGACGTGCCTTGCCGGCATATGGCTCGAATATCCTTCATTGCGGGCGACATGTTTCGATTGAGACAACCCTTTTAGCACGGGAGCTACCGAAAATATTAGATATCAATACTTTCAATACCTGACAAAATCAGAATCACTTTTCGGAGGAACATATCATATTATTTTTGCGCCAACTGCCTTAATATAATTATTAGCTGTAAATACTGAATTTTTGCCTCTGAATCATTTTGAAGTCAAGCTATGACTGTCATATTAACAAATTAGAACAAACAATCTTTGCACCACGAGCATTTGCGTGTAATTGAACAGCTTAAATTCGATGCAATTTCGATTAATAACCCGAAAGTTATTGTAACAAAAAAATTGTAACGAGATGCAGCAATTTATTACGCTACATTCGAATGCGGACGAATGCCAGTGGAACGGATTTGATTTAAATTATTATTACAGACAATACATAATTATGTGTTTCAAGATCAAGAAAATTTATTACTTGGGTTAATTGGATTACCTCCCTAACGATTACATGCATACTAGTTTATTTCTTGATAATATAGTAAGTAAAAGAACAAAAAGGCCTATATAGATTTAAAACGACACCTCTTTCTGACTGCATTCGAATACTAACATTTAGATTTTTTTACTGGAAAATTATATTTTTTAGCTACAAATGCGATAGCCGTTTACAAATCAACATTTAAGTCATACATGAATACCAAAAACAGCACAATCGTTTTTTTTCGTACAGCCTAATTTCTACACCGCGTCTAGATTGCAACGACCATAAACGTTACCTCTTCTACTCTCTCGCATTCCACATTCAAAAACAACAGAATAATCACACCGACTCCCGGTCTATCCCGTCTCAAGACGTTACGAGGGTTGTCCAAAGCAGACTCCAATAATATAATAATACACTGCGATTGTCGTATGTGTGTCTAAGGGAATTATTAATGCTGCTCTACACCCGACGGCTTTATTTAAATACGGTCCGCAATATTAGTTTCTGGTGTTTTGATTAGGACTCAAATTGGCTCCGAGTCTCACATTTGGTAGTAATTGGGGAAGTGGGATTTGATTTGTTGTTGTGCAGAGGGAAATGTTGATAAGTTTACTTGTGTATATAGAAGTTTTGAAGCAATTCCATTCTGGCGGCAATCGGGTAAAAAAGATCAATGAAGTTTATGATTTATTAGACTTAAATGAATATTGAGGCACACGATAGGCGCCAGGCGTTTTCAAGAACATCACTGTTACTGATTGACGTAAATACGAAGGTATGGCAGGAATTACAAAATGACTAAAATTTATTTAAAATTAAACTTTGTTTAATAACAACCTATATTTCGAAAAAGGTTGTCTATTTTACTTTGCTTATTTTTTTTATAAAGTAGCCTTATATCCCAGTCAGTAATTGATATAAACCCCACGGGAATCGGTGCAGCCGTTTTTAGGCATAAATGTTCTAAAAGTCTGTTTTCAGTTTTATACTTCCCACTGCGGTTTGTAGAATATTTTATTTTGACAACATCCATGTCAAAACAATAAAAAAGTAAAAATAAATAAAAGGTATTTATACCTTGGAAGCATCACGTTAAATTACTATTTCCCTAATTGGCAGCCCTAAACTATCGCACTAGGAGCTGGACAATGAAATATACGCTCATTAGCCCGTCTCGTGATTAATTGGGCTTCTTAGCAGAAGGGCGCGTCGCTACTGACAGCGGGCAGTAAACGCTACCTAGCCTCATCGCGTAGCCTTAGGTTAGGTTATTAAAAAACATCATGGAATGTAGTCCCCTTATTCGTAAATGCTTAGTAAACTTAAATAATTTAACACACGCATCCCCTTGATCTGTCATTGTCATGTTTGCCTTCAAAATCAAAGAAACAAAACATATTATGTTAGTTGAAAAGCGCTGGTAATTTTTATGAATGTAAAAATTATAAAAAAAATCGGAGAATTAGCATAAAGCGTCATGTTCATTGTAGGATTCTGTAGTCGTTACTATTTTAATGAACGATAAAAACTATTTTCTCAGGCTTTGTGCTATAATTCTTGAGATATAATAGGGACTAAATGCTTACGCCTACTGAAAATCATAGAAAGTAGCACGAAAGAAGCCATGTAAGTTGTGATAGTTTTCTTTTTAACAAGAGTCATGAATTGCCCAGTGACAGTTAGTCTTTGGTGATTAAAATACATCAAAGTTTATTATATTCTACGAGTTAAGAAAAAAAATGATGCATCAATATAGTCTACTCGTGATCACGACCGTTGCAATACGGCCGAAACATTTATCTAGCTAACAAATTAACAAAAAAATTATCGCATTGAAGTCCCAATTGACGTTACAAATGAATGTATGTATATTTTTTGTGTTTTTGCTTGGTTCCAGTAGGGTAACAGGCGAGTCAACTCGCTGTATCTCGCACCCCACATAAAGCTTGTCGGCTCTTAACGTAGCCATTCTATTGTTTATGCGCGAGATATAATATGTTTTGTCGGTAGCATAGCTCGATAGTGTGGCATTTACGTGCCAGATAAGGCGCGGCGGTGAATGGGTCTGTGTGGAATTATCTTCTGTGAGCTATTAAAACTATAACAATGATGGTCTGGTTAAATGGCTTAGGTAAAATGTAAGTAAACTCAGCACTAACAGTTGCTTAAAACTTTAGACTTTATTTCATCAACATTCTAATTATTTCTCAATAGCACAAAGCTACATATGACAGATTTCTTGATTGACAGATACCGCACGGCCTCAATTGTACCTAGCACATAACATAACATACATACATTGGTTACATAGTGATGTTATGATACACGTAAAAGTAGTGTACTATTTATTCCCCAACAAACTCGTTTGCAGATTGGTCATCAACAAAGAAACAATAAAAAACTTAGACATGAAATCTGGAACATAATATTATAAGAAATGTGAACCTCTAATGAATTAAAAATACATATATCCATTGAAGGGGTTTAAAAGAGAGGAAGAGTTAGTATAAAATCTACGCGGAGAAACCAAAGTATAGTCATATCAAAGGAATATATGAAAACTATAAACAATATAGGACCGTGGTGTTAATTATCGAATACAGATGTTGTCCAATTGGTCCCGGATTAATTCTAACGAGGGTTGCATTAATAATCACCTATACGGGCTGATTTGTGGTGCAAGTCATGAACTACAGGTTATCTTATCTTGTTTTATATTTATCTTTCTTTGGAGTCTTCTTCAGCCTGGTTCCAACCTACGCTGAGTGTAGGCCTTTTGCGGTGTACGCCATTTTCCCAATTTAAAGCCTTCAGCATCCAACTTTTTCCTGCAATCTTCACCAGGTCGTTGAAATTCGTGTTTTAAATAATGTCTAGATTAATTGGAAGAGATTTCTTGATGAGACAAAGTTCGTTTTTGTACTCGTGTGTTTTTAATATCCGTCTTAAATGTGTTTTTAGATGGTGAGATGGGACTTTATTTGCATCGAAATGAGTTTTTTACAGTTTTCGTCGTACAACAAGCGTTAATTATTTTGCCGCGCGTGTTTTTGAATTTACTTGTAATCCATGTGGCCACGTTTCGTATTCTCACAATTCGTAATAAATAAAAGAGTGCCATCATTGATTCTTTGATAGACAAACCAGTCTTAATTGTAATTTTATAGTATTGTGTTGCCTAGGGTAAATAAGTACCTATATAAGTGCCCTCACGAAAAGAATTTGAAGATAGTCCACCATTGAGTCTAACAGTGAGGGGGGTGAATTTAATATGAAATCCAAAATCTCTGCAGACAAAGTCGCAGGTAAAAGCTAATGACTAACAAACGTAGTTACTTTGTTTCTTTACTTAATAGTTATATTAGAAGTGTTAAGCAGCAGTGCTTGCCATATTCTGTTCCAGCGCAGAAACAAGCCCAGAGCAAGACAGCCGGTGAAATTATTGGCACCCGAGGTATTACATCTTAACCCTCTAGGTTGGCACCGCGTCTGCGATCTCGTTGGTGTCGCGGGTATTTATGGGTGGTGGGGATCACTTACCATCAGGTGACCCACTTGCTCGTTTTATAAAAAAGTAACTCTTAAATAGTACAAAATCGCTGCCGCTCAACACTCGCTCCACCCATTGAGCGCATTATACACGTATCAACCGCACCAGATCAGGCGACGATCGGCTCCCAATAAACAGGGCACACACGACCCAATCTGGGGTTAAGCTCGCAAATATTGGCTCGGGTAGTGTGATTTGTGTACGTGAGGAATGGATTGTTTGGACAAATTGGAAGGTTTTGTTCATGATGGCGGAAAAATAATGACGGAACCTGCTGTCCTAACGTGACAGGTTAGACCTGGCCAGCTTTAGTTTATACCTCTCTGTGTCTCTGTCTAACTAGATTTTTTTTTATGATATAGGAAGGGAAACAAGCAAGTGGGTCACCTGATGGTAAGTGATCACCACCGCCCACAACACCAAAGAGATTGCAGACGCGTTGCCAACCCAGAGGGCTAAGATGGTATACCTCTTGTGCCAGTAATTGCACCGGCTGTCTTGCTCTCCACGTCGGAACAAAACAGTGCAAGTACTGGTGCTTAGCGGCAGGATTAACGAGCAAGATGGTGGTAGCTATCCGGACGGACCTTGCACAAGGTCCTACCACCCGCTACCACTAGTGTCATAAGAAAGGGCCGCAGATAGAAATGAACTAAACTTGGGCACTGTGAATACTGTAGTTTTTGGATGGAACAAGGATGTCTGAGATTTCAGTGTACCTAACGAATCTTCATGACACGCCGTAACTTGCTACGCACCTCAGTCCGTCTCTCTCCTACAAGGATATTTAGAAAGAGACGCTCTGAGTGATGAACCTTTTCGATACGCCCGTAAACTTGCTACGTAATTGAATGCATCTCTATGTAACTAACCCAATAGGAGATTTGTCGACAGAGATCGTTTTTAGGGTTCCGTACCTCAAAAGGAAAAACGGAACCCTTATAGGATCACTTGGTTGTCCGTCTGTCTGTATGACTGTCAAGAAGATTTTTCTCAAGAACGCGTGGAGGTATTGAGTTAAAATTAATATCAAATACTCGAGTTTGCAGTCCTTTAAAGCCGTGAAAAAATCAAACTTCTAAGTCAACGGAATCAAAAGATACGGCCGTTTATGCGCATGTTTCAAACATCCGCAAGGCAATCAAAAACCTATGGGGTACTTCCCTTTAACCTAGAACTGTGAAATTTGTCAAGAACCAAGGTCTTAAAGAACAAATAAAACAATAAATCTGAAAACGGTAAATTTGTAGTTAATACAAAAAACATTTTTTTGGTCTTACAAAGCAAAAATGCAACACTAAATGTTGTTGATGACGGAACCCTCGGTGCGCGAGTCCGACTCGCACTTGGCCGGTGTTTTGGTTTACGGGTACGATGCTTCTTTGGTTTATTACGTGATACTTTACTACCTTTTATCTAAAAACAGCAATGTACTTCGCTTAATTTCATTAACCATAGTGTTTCCGATGACAATAAAATTGAAGTCATTTCTTGAAAAATTGAAATGTACCCAATAACTCCTTTTACTTTACAAAAATAATTATACATAATTTATTAAATGTTCACCTCACACAATACGCAGCCATACTATTAGAGTCATTTGGGGATGGTAAGGGCATGCTCAAGAAACTTTCTTGAATTTTGTACTTATCAATGTCTATACCTAATATAAACATAGCTAAAAGGTTCCATATTTCTACCCGAATAATTAGTGAGACATCTGGACCATATCGTCCCTCCATTACATTAGTGATATGCAGATATATGGAAATATGCCGACAATTTGCCAAGTGACCTTCGACCGACCCAACTAAAGCCAACTTTGTATGAGCCGGAATATAGATGTAGGGTTGATTAATAATACGGCGGTTGGGACTTTGTGTTAGAAGATATTTAACTTACATGAGTGGGTGGGATTTAATCATTTTCAGAATTATTGACATGCGGGTGGAAGGAGCTTCCGCAAGGTTCGTCCGGATCGCTACAGCCATCTTGCTCGCTAATTTAGCCGCTAAGCAGCGGTGCTTGCACTGTTGTGGTCCGGCGTGGAGAGCAAGACAGCCGGTGAAATTGTTGGCACAAGAGGTATTCCATCTCAGTCGTCTAGTTTGGCAACGCATCTGCAATCTCTATGGTGTTGCGGGTGTCTATAGGCGGTGGTGATCACTTATCATCAAGTACCCACTTGCTTGTTTACCTTCCTATTTCATAAAAAAAGGCCTATCCGGATCGCTACAACCATCTTGCTCGCTAATCCAGACGCATAGCAGTGGTGCCTGTACTATGTTCCAGCCTGGAGAGTAAGACAGCCGGTGAAATTACTGGCACAAGAGGTATTCCATCTAAGCCCCCTGGGTTGGCAACGCATCTGCAATCTCTTTGGTATTGCGGGTGTCTATAGGCGGTGGTGATCACTTACCATCAGGTAACCCACTTGATTGTTTGCCTTCCTATTAAAAAAAAAGACAGCCGGTGAAATTACTGGAACAAGAGGTATTTTATCTTAGTCGTCTGGTTTGGCAAGGTATCTGCAGTCTCATTGGTGATCACTTGCCATTAGATGACGCATTTATTCGTTCGCCTTTCCTTTTTAGCGTTAATCACTTCCTATTAGATCCGTATTCTAGGTTTTGCTCTCGTTTTAATTAAATGATTCTCTACTAAATATGACAAAGGAACTTCGTATAAGTATTTGTCGCATATCTTGTTGCATACCCGACATCCTATTGCAAAATCTTCTAAACTTTGTCCGTTTCCCGTTACTAACCTACGCCATATAATTACATATATTATCAACATTTCAATACATCAGAATATTATTCCGTTCGTTGCCTCCTCGTCGCTTAGTAACGGATGTGGAACGCTTATGTATAAATGTCATACATACATTTACGTAGCATTTGAATTTCAATTCGTTTCTTTGTCAAACATGTTTTCATCTAAATTTTATATTTTCGCTGGACATTGGGTGTTAGGTTTGCTGTTAACAGATGTAGTAATTATAGAAACATTTCGCTCTTGTTTTATTCAAATTTATTCTAATATATCACTTATCTCTACATATAGTGTTAATAAAGATGAAAGTTACGACGTGGTCTTAAAATGAACGACGAAGTTTTTTTTTATGAATCAAACGTGTGCTAACTCAGGGCACCGATACTGAAGTGATGTAGCAAAATATTTTTGCGGAAAAAAATTATATCAATATTACTGTCAAGATCAAAATGTCGGGGCTACTACAGAACTTTTTTACAATAAATTTTATAGTGACATTTCATTGTGAATATCTTCATCATAATTATCGATTACTCATTGTAACAATGTTCAACGGCGGCGTAGAATTTAGTTGTGCCAGGTAAAGGTACCCACGGAAGACCAGCGTCGTGGTACACAGCCGCGCCTCGACATATGCTGAGTGGGTACCCTTTCGGTGTGCAAGTTCTAAGTTCATCCTGTGTAGTACATCTTAGCACCGAATAAACTGTTTTCTTTCTTTCTTTCGTTCTAGTTTGTCTTTTAAAACGAGTCTTTATGAAAATATGAACTACATATACTTTTCATCCAAGTAACAAAGATATGGTTATATCACAGCAAAAAAACTAAGCTGATAATCAGCCTTTGGGGTATAAAAAAGATATCATTACATGACATCCTACTTATAAGGAAAGAAATACAATCCTAAATCAAAATATCAACCCCAAAAATCACAATGAAAACTGTTAAGCTTGCTCCAGGCGCGTAACAGATCTATATTGGCACAGTGATGGGCTGATACTCGATATATCGACTGTTCGATCAGATAGTGCCGTCCCGCCGGCGATCGGTATCCGAATTAATATCGATATGGGTAACTCGTTATGTGGGGTGCGGATGAAAGAAAGGGGTGGCGTGGTTAGAATATTATTCGATATTAAAGATTTTTATTTGGAAACTCCTTTCAAAATGCAACATTATAATTGGATCTGGAAAAGCACTTTTTTAGTTTGTTAATGTATTTTTTTTATTTTAGATGGTTTCAAAGTCAAAGTCAAAGTCAAAGTCAAAATATTTTATTCAGATTAGGCTTACAGGTAGCACTTATGAATGTCAAAAAATTTACCACCGGTTCGGAAAAACCTCTGATGAGAAGATACCGGCAAGAAACACAACGAGGTGTAATTTTTTAAATAAATCAAAATTACAGTGTTATTTTACATCTCAAATATTCAAAATTTTTACAATTTAACAATTTAACACAGCAGGTGTACAGTCAAGGAATTTAATTCCCTACCCATTTCGTTGAAATGTCGTCTGACATTCGCAATGCATTAAGGTCGATATGTCAAACTAACGTCTTGCTCTATAGCTCTTATTGTGACAGTTTGCTATATGCTATTGAACCTTAGGTGGGTTGGAAATTTAATTCCTTGACTGTACAATCTTTGGAGCCAGGGATCGTTTCTTAATATAGTTCGAGCATTAAGAAATGGCTTCGCAGGAGTGACTTTTTTTTCTATGCTGAATTTTACGGGATAAAAAGTAAGTATTCATTGTTTTAATTCAGGACATGATCCATCTATCTGCCAAATTTTATCAAAATCCGTCCAGCCGTTAATACATGATTGAGTAACAAACATCCAAATATCACTAATTTCTTATTTATAATATAACTAGGATTGGATATTACCTATGTTAGTGTTACTTAATAAATTTACCAGATTGAGGTTACATATACTGGTATTTAAAATTGTGAATCACAGGTTTCAAAATAGCGCTAGCCATGGTAAAAATCTTAGTTAGCTTACATACTCGTACATCGATTTCCATCAGTGCTTATACTACTAATCTATTAATAGTAGTGTAGTAGTAGTATTTGCTTTCTGTATACATATTTGTATGTGTCGTTATGTAGATACAGTCAAGGAAATTGAAACACGTAGGTACCACCGTAGAACCTAGTCGAAGAGACATACGCATGACATTTGTATGACATAGCCTGATTTTAACGCGTCGCGTCATTGCGATAGGGTTCTAAGGTGGTACGTGAATATATTTCCCCTACTGTACATTGGGTGAATCCATGATACAAAGAGCTTTTATTTGGGATGCCGTTTACATATTTTGATTGCAGTTATGCAAAAGTATGAGGTAATCCAACTATTTAACAAAAACAGAAATGTACAAACTAAGGAGGGACGTATTTTAAATGTTTTAACTCAGTCCATTGTATAATTTCAGAACTCAACTAAATTCATTTGTAATAATTTAAAACAAAAATGTCGACTCTACTGTTTTCCCAATTCGTTCCGTATGAGATTATTGTTAGATTCAATTTCCGCGACAAAGTATCGACACGCTCGACTAATGTGTATTAAATGTGTGTTGGTTTGTCTGTTTCCCTTCGTAACTGATAGCGGTTTCACTTAATAAACGACGAGAGTGGAGAAGGAACTTTTGCTTGGTGAAATTCTCAATCGTGTAACAGTTTTGTTTCATTGGGTTCAGGTTCAGTTATGTACAATGCCATTTTTTAAGGTTTACCTCTAAACATAGTGGACCCTAAATTAAAATTAGGTGCTTTCTTTTCACTAAGATAATTTTTAATTATTATTTGAAGACTGGTTATTTGCTAATATGAAATTCACTCTTGTTTTTAATACGTAACAGTAAAGCAGGTAAGTTATCAATCCAAATAATTACCCCGTTATTTATTTATCTATTTAAACTTGATTGCATAAAAAACATAATTTACAAAAGGCAGACTTAATGCCTTAAAGCGTTCTCTGATGACATGGAATAATGTGAACTTTTAGCGAAACGGTGGGTATTTCAACACCTGGTTTGTGAACCCACAACGATGACACACTAGTGGGCCAGAGAGTAATTTGATGTTTACTTGTGGATCCTCCGCTTCGTTAAAGTGTCTTAAGAAGATATAACACAATATATGTATAACTAGTTAAAGCGGTTTTTTTGTCACGTCTTGATTAATAATATAAATGTATGTCGGTATATCATGCTTTAACCAGTCTTGGACATCTAGTTGAATTTCAAATATAGGTCTACCTCTACTGCATATCTAACTTCAGCCGCCCAACTTCAGGGGGTATTTGATACAGACAGACAAACTTCTGATCTGGCACGCGGCACATCTCACGTATTCGATCGCACTGCATTACAGCTCCAATACGACATATGATTGAGTTTATGTAAATTATATAGAGAGGATAATGCCTCCAACGTGTTTTCAATTTAAAATGTAAGCTTTATTCAGCGGTGATAAGATTCATGCATGCTTTTTCTAAATTGGACTTTTTAATGCTTTCATATAGCAATACAGACTAGGCTTTTGGTAATTTTCTAATTACACAGTCGTGTAGCAATTATACTATCATTTGTCTTGCTCGAAAAATACGGGCAGTTCAGGTGTTTTTTTATTAGAGCCACCTTAGAATACTATAGACCACTTTTCGATAGTATTACAAAGGGATAAAGTTCATAAGTGGTTAAGCTATTACTTGATCAATAACTTAAAAAACCTCTTAAAGATGTAGGTAATAAAAATAACTCAGGCAGATTTATCTAAATCATTACAAGGTCCAAATAAGCATAGTGAAGTTTTCGTCCAGCATAATTTCAGCTTAATAATGTCAAAGCATATTTGAATTTAGCAATTTGATTAAATTTAATTTAAGTAGGTTGTATCATCACCTCTATAGAGTTCGACATGAAAGTACGGTGTGGTCAAATCAAATAGGCTTGTGTTCAGCGATGAACAATTTGAAGACGTTTGTGCCGAGGCTTTGTATGTTTGTCTGTCCGTCTTGCAGTCTCGTGCCTCCATCTTGCTTTGGAAATTGAGATATTCGTTCACTATGTTCGTATTCGTATCTGTAGTTCAATAAAGACTACTAGTAATATGACTGTTTAAGAGCGATTATTTCACGAACTATTGTAACTATTGTATTGTTTCAGTTGACGTCAAATAAATTAAAATTAGATGCAATTATTTAAAAATACCGACTGTTTCTTTAGAAAACGCGCATAATTATGATTCCCGAATTTTTAAAAAAGTGGCTCTATATAATTTCTTTAACCGATTACATAAAAACATGTTTTTGTCTTTTGTTTAATAAGAATAAAGCTTCTGAAAGAATTAAACTAAATAAAGCGTTGTCCACCATTTTTGATGATTTGACGCATACTCATTTTACTTTCCATTTAAGTTAGTTAAGTTGTTTAAGTTTTTTAACTCATTGCTAACTTTTTCTGACCGAATGTGTGTGTCAAAAATGTCAGTCAGTAAACATATTATTCTCCAATTATTAATACACATTATTACTATGACTGAGCAAACTTAGTCTAATACACACTCTTCAATCGACTACTATCTGCACACCCTACTGAAACTTGTACAAGCTTAGGTATGTTAAATGTTGCAATAAATAAATACTGAATACTTCAACGGTTGCTTGACGAATGACAATTTTTTTCGAAGTTCTTAACCCTTATATACGGCGCTATGGAAATCTCGATAGGCATTCAGGATTAGTTCCTAATTTCAACAGCGACATCTTTTGGACTTTTTAACAAACATTCAAAACTATGTACTTAGAAGATTTACCTAAACACCGTTGAACACACTTCCAGTTCACACGGATCGGTACCACTATGCTATTCCGATAATCAGCCTTCCATAATTTATATGAACAAATCTTCAATAATAAACCAGCAAAGTCCTCTCGATTACCTATCTACGATTTCTCACACACTGTCGCTCGCCCATTTGTTTAAATTGCATTAGCATGTGCATGCTTAAGGCTTGTGAAAGCGTATTTATTCGAAGCTATTGAAAGCTAGTGCGATAAAATATGGACCTATCAATATAGGTTTTTTATTGGCTTAATTTTTTAAGTTACTTTATACAGATATTTAAACGTCAAACGAGACTTTAACGCGATAGAATCATTGTTGATTTATCTCGACGTTCTGACAGTGTTGCAACAGCCGTTGTCACGAATAGAATGTAGTGTGTTAAAGTCCCGTTTGAATTTATGAATATGTGTGAAAACACGAAATTTAAAAATAATTTGATACAGGATGTAAAGGAACTGATTTTTGGCAACATGTTTGATATTTGTTACACATGCTGAGTTTTGATGGTATAGCATTGCCATCAGCACAATTATAAAAAAAACGAAGAAAATGATTATGTGAGACCTAGCTAGATCAACTTTTCACTTTCGATAGATATTGTTTGAGCTATTGCGCGATTGCATATATCCTTGGTCCATGGGGTCCTAGGGCTCTGAGCCTCTTCAGACAACTTTCCAAGAGGCTCGTCATAGGTGACCGAAGATCTGGCAGATTTCTCGGACAAAGAATAAGTACAGTCATACAGAAACGGAATGCTATCAGCGTCTTCGGTACCATGCCTAAGGGGCCTAATTTTTTCGATATTTTTAAGTTATCATTTTTGATGTAAATGTGTATGTTTTAATTTAAGGACATTTTCACTTTTCATTTGTTACTTAGTTTTTTCTTGTAATTTTAAAACCAGTCGAATTGAGAACCTCCCCCTATTTGAACTTGTTTAACAATATTAGAATAAGATAATTGCTTAACCTCGTAAGGCCCACGTCAAATTTCGTTCTATGCATTTTGAACCATATCGTTTGAGACAGTGAGTTCGACGTCAGTTTGACATTTGTCCTATATTTAGGACTTGGGGTCTT
This sequence comes from Ditula angustiorana, assembly GCA_963691745.1. NCBI lineage: Eukaryota > Metazoa > Arthropoda > Insecta > Lepidoptera > Tortricidae > Ditula > Ditula angustiorana. The sequence continues at coordinate 11,031,401 of OY829485.1, forward strand.
ACGAGGTTAATGTAAACATAATACTGGACGCCAGCCTTTACCAATTGTGAAGCAGTGACATAGCCGTGCGTGGGCGCCTGTGATGTGTGCGCGGATTGCATTGCACTGCATTGCAACACGTTGCAATATCGAACGCGTGCCTGCATCGTTTATAATGGCCATTATTATTACCGGCTTTTAATGGAGAATTAATTTTTCACTTTTTATACAATTTATTTCTTTATACAATTGGTAGTCGGCGACGGGGCAGGCCGAGACTAAGATGGCGGGATGATCTGGACGCATTTTTAAATGACTGGGCAGAGATTGCCAAAGATAGAAGGAACTGGAAATCCGAGGGAGAGGCCTCAGCAGTGGGACACGATTGCAGGCTAGCATTATATCATTATATACAATTTCAGTCAAAAAAGGAGAAAAGGTGTCGGGGTAAATGCTGTATACTAATGACTCACTAGGTAGATCCTTTGGCTTTCTCATTAAAAAAAAAGCTCAAATTGTGATACTATTAGTTTTTCAACTGTAATTATTAATGGCGATTTTTTATCGAGTTTGATGTTCGAATAAAAAAAATATCCAAATACATACATACAAACTCTCTTACAGCACACAGTAAGAGAGTTGTATAATCTTCTTTATCCAGGTCTGTCTGTCGTCATACCTTCGTCCGTCGTCTTCGTCCGATTTTGATACGGTTTTCGCTGTCATTTCAACATTTTTTAAAGAAAGGTTTTTATGTATATTAACATCCTTATTGTACCAGAGAGAAGCTGAAGCGGTTCAAAGACAAAGTCTTCTCAAGTTCAAACAATGACCTATGAAGATACAGAAAATTTGCTTGTTGTGTTAAAGTAATTAATAGTTGTATTTAATTATAAGATTTTATACATTGTTAATTTTAGTTATTTAAATTTAAAAAACCAAAATGTTTACTGATGCGCCACCAGTATGGAATGTGTATTTATAAGATTTTGTATGATTTTGTTAGCTCTTCTAGCCTGAAACACAGGATCTCCTAGTTCAGGCAAACGTGTTACATAGATTGTAAGTAAGTTTCTGTATTAATTATGTTTTCATGTAATTTAAAGTTTTTATGAATAAATTATCTTCATCTTATCTTATCTTCTCTTTTTCTCCCTATCTTTATTCAGATTATGCTTACAGGAAGCATTTATGAATGTCATGAAAACCTCCGATGAGATACCAGCAAGAAACTCAGCGAGGTGTAATTTTTTAAATAAAAAAATTACAATGTTATTTTTACATCTTAAATATTTCAAAACTTAACACAGGATGTGTACACTATTTGGAGCCAGGGATCGCCTCAAACCTCTAGTGCCACTGACTTTGAAGCCACAAATCTCTAAACCTAAGGTTTACCAAGTTAACCGTGGTTTAACTGGCTGTAACTGTCACAGAACCATTTGCGAAGTGACGTTAAACGTTAACTACACGACGCACCGTGTCGCACCATTTACGGGATTACCTATTCAAATTGCCGGATTTATTGGTTTAGCGGTAACATGGGAAATTAAGGGATAATTATGTGTGTTGTGTTGTCATGAAATTGTTATCATATCATATCATTTATTGTAAGAAAACTGGTACAATGGGTAAAATAGACAAACATTTTCTGATATTGATCATAAGCCTTTTTAATTCCAGAAATGTTAGTAATTTCATGCAAAACCAATAAAGGCATGGTGATATAAAATTACAATTAGTTGAATTTTAGCTTTTAAAACTACTTCAATAAATTAACTTAATCAAGGTTCTAAATCAATCACATCCGTACAGTATAGTTGAAACAGAGTTCCAGGGCTTTTAATTTAATTTCAGGCAGTCGCAGCTCATTCGCATTAATAAGCAAATTATAATTGTCTTATTAGCAGCGTTGGTTAAATGTAGATGCCATGTCATTAAATGTACATATTATGAGGCCAGAAGCTGGTCTATTACAGGCCAGTCTTTAATAAACAATCCAAACATCTATACCAATAAAACAAGGTCGTAACTGATTGACAGATAGCGCACAAACTAAATTACTGAAGACAGAATCATAAAATCTTGGGGTTATTAAGGTGTATTCTGAAAGGATTTTTGAAAATTTTACCATTAAAAGGGTTAAAAGATGGTTGAAAATTAATATGTATTTCAAAATCTACACGGATATTATCGTATTTAGGCTAATTCCTGTTTTTGAGTCGTTTTCGGGCATATGTTTATGAGCAGACAAAGATGAGTCTTGGTACTAAGTAAGAAATAACAAACTAGTTAAATTCTTTTATTTCACAACGATCATTACTAAATTCTACCAGTGCGAATTCACCAACGCCCACTCGTTGAATACACAACGTTAGTATGACGTAGGTGCATGTAATGTCTAATTTATGACACACATCTGCGCTAATGTGACAGTCGCAATTTACTGTAAATTGCTTGCAAGGATATGAAATATGCTTATAGTCGAGGAATTCAAGCAACTCGCAAGTAAATTACAAGCAAAGCTGGCCAAAGTCACAGAATTAGGGTTTATTTAGGTGCGCTATGAGAGCAGAAATAAGTGAATTTCTTGTGCGAGTTATGAGATAGAAATAAACTTCTTTTATAGTGTAATAGCTGTAATAGTAATGATGCCGATGGGGTCGAAAAGTTCTCGAATGGCGGCCGCGTATTGGCAAGCGCAGCGTAGGACGACCAGCCACAAGATGGTCCCATGACCTCATACAGGTGGCAGGAAGGCGCTGGTTGCATGCTGCTTCCAACCGGTCACTTTGGATATCCATGGAGGAGGCCTATGTTCAACAGTGGACTTCTTGTGGCTGAGATGATGATGATGATGATGATGATGACTAATTTTAAAAATAATTGGAAATACGTAAGATAAGTTCGTGAAGGTGTTTGAATTTTTGTACTTAATGGTAACTGCAAGAGATCTCTTAAAGGAATAAGTTCGGTTTTGTAAATCATTGTATCTTTATTGTCGTTTGTGTTTTTTGTACAAATTAATTTAAAGTTTTTTATAAAGCAATGACGATATATGTCGGTTATAGGTTCTTTTAATGTCTTTCGCTTGCCAACCATAATTTATTAACGCTACTGATTCCGAATAATTTTCCACCATGTTGATTCCTGTCAAAGATCTTTGTTGGCTGATTTTTAGCGTTTGTTTAACCGCTTAGAAAAATATCATTAACGGTCGGCGAATCAAAAGAAGTAAGAAGCGGAGGGAAGGGGGATCAACTTTTGTAAAAAAATGCTTAAGGTCAAGGACCGTCATCTACGAGTATTGTGATAAAACAATAGTGTCATTTTCAGTCATTTTACCTACATTTTACTAATAAACCACCACCACATAAGCTACACGATCTACGCGCGTTTCGCCTTTATACGATGATCTACGGGATCTTATACGGGATCTACGGGATCTTATTCTCTTTATACGGGATCTTAAATAGTATGACCGTTCGCTACTTGAACGAATAGGATGTCCATAGGTATCGATCGTACTAATCAAGATCCCGTCGATGCCTCGTATAGAAGCGAAACACGCGTAGATCGTGAAGTTAGTGTATATAGTGGTGGTTTTTAGTTTTGTCTGCGTGATTTAAGTTTTTTAATTTAGCTATTATTTGGCCACTAATTTTTAACATAAAACTATTACCGTGAGACTAGGACATATTAATAAAAACGGATTACTCACGTATTTTAAGTTTCCGACATGTTTCGGACCAGTCCGTGGTCCTTAATCATGAGCCCCCACGTGTCGTATTACACACATGTAACATTACACACACATTATTGTATTTCAAATTACATGTCGGGCATTTCTCGACTAAAAATCCGCGAGTGATCCGTTTTTATTAATATGGCCACTAATTATTTTGTCGAATTTTTACACAGCAACTGTTGCTACCTACGAAAGATTTCTAACCTAATTTTCGTGATTATGTTTCAGTGAGCTGGCAACACACGGTAGTAGCGATTCGTCTCGCTATGCGCGTGGGCAATTAAGTCGTGTGCGCCTGTCTCGAGTGTTTATACTTGGTACAGTCGGTCACAAAACTATGGTAGGTTTTCCAAGTTAAACTCCCAAAAAAACAGTAACTTGGCAGTAATTGTTATTGATACTGAATTAATTAAAAGAAACTCTATTCCTAAAGAAAATTCATATGTGTGCAAGGCCTTCACCGTCATGTCTTATATTAAATCACACTTTCAGAAACTGCACTAGAATTGCTATCTTATATCAACCGTTACCAAATTCAATACGAATACTAAATATTTAAATACTACAAAGGACTTTATTCGGAACATTAAAGTGAAAATAGAAAATATCTAAGTACATCGTAACCTTTATAGATTTCTTTTATTGAGCTAGTTAATAAGAAACACACTAAGTTATCCGGTATCGAGAAAATTCGTTTCAGATATTTTTGAACACCTTGCCCGCTCTGTTATAATTTGATGGCGACTGTACCAAACAGATTGGCCATATTAAGCGAGCGACGCACGCGCAGCGGCGCGTAGCCGATTGTCCCATTACGCGTACAGTTAGCGCCGCCCACTCGATCGCGGATTTATAATCGACCTTGCTTAATTATTGCCGCCATAATTGACGGTAGATACAACTTAATTGACACTGAAAATTAAAAGAGCGAAAGTCAAGCTGCTGAGTTTCTTGTGGCGCTACTCAGCAGAATCTTCCATTTTCCGAAGCGCTGGTAGAATGTTAATGAGTGTAAAACTGCCTATGTTGCCTACTTGAAAAATACATTTTTAATTTGCATTTTCGTTATGGGATTTTTTCACAAACTTATCTCGTGTTCCTATATTCAATCAGCATATTGTTTTACCTACCAGTCATCAGATTTTGACAAATTTCCCATACAAAATATGTCAAAATTTAACAGTTTGTAGAAAAACCGTGAACCGATCTTATGATTTCTTTCTATTGCTGATGGGTTCTCGCTTGACCACAGTCACACCTGATGGAAAATGTTGACGAGGCCGAAGGTTGGACGCGACTACCCAGAAAAAAAGCCTATTTAGTTGTGTTTAGAAAGTGTCCAGATCGTATCTGTCTGCAAATACAGAGACAGGGAGATCGTTCCATTCTCTGGAAGTGCGTATCAAGAAAGATGAAACGAAACGCTTCGTACGACAAGGAGGGAAGTCAATCCTATAGGGATGGAACGACTCCGTGCGTCTAGTAGACCGGTGGTAAAAAGTTGATGGAGGCACTAAATCATGTAGCCCCATGGCAAACTCCCCAAAATAAATCCTAAAATAGCGGCAAAATTGCATAACGTGCGACACTAAGTATTAAAAAAAAATCGAATTGAGAACTCCTTTTTGGAATCGATTAAAAAGGCTTTGCAACGACCTTTTTAAAGTTGCCCCTGCAGTTCTAAGTCAGTCCGATTCCCCATATTCTTGGCTTTCAACCATTTTTCAGGGATTAATACTTTTAAGCGTTATTGACACTGACCTATAAATAATGGACTTCTAGTCAGCGTTTAAAAAATGGCCGCATCAGGTATTTAGTGTGACACTGTACATCCATGCATTATAATATCATTGGTCATGATGATCATTAATCAATGAGAAACTTCTTAAATTTGATATCATTCCCTTGCTTTGTCTCAGAAAAATACCAGAAACCTTCAGTAACAAGAAACTAGCGTCGCTAAAAACAAAGATGCTGCAAATTCCACGGATGCATGTCTGGGAGAGAGCTTTGTTTTGTGGACCTTTTTCAGCTACCGCCCTTCTCCCGAAGATTTGTAGCGTCAGCAGAGAAAGGTCAACAATAGAATCGTTGGAATAAAAACAGCAAGTCGGTGACTATTTGAATTTAACAGCATTTATAAATTTAATTATTTAAGTATTTTAATTTTGAATTTTAGTTATAATGTTAGTTCGTTGTCGTTTTGATTTTATTTTTACAGAATTGTATTTAGGGATGAAAATTACATGTAAAATTTTCTTTTTTGTTTTAACGATTAATTATTATAATATTATAAATGTTTTAGCCTTCATTGTGATACATTACAATCTTTAGAAACTAGAGTGAGAAATCTGAAATTGTTATATTTTTGTTTCTTTTTTGACAAAATTGGCGTTGGAACTTTAAGTAAGTACGTCTCAATACAGTTAAGGAAACTAAAGTTTTGTCACTTTTGCAACCGCAAATAACCGCATTCATCAAACCTTTAAATTTCTTGTCTGTACAAAACAAATATGCCATATCTACTAAGCTACTAAAAATAATTCAGCCACAGTAAAAATGAGCACTAAATCTTAATCCAATGAAAAGATGTCATAAAATTCGAATCTTTTTTTAATATTTCAACAATTTCCCCAGCCCGTATTAGGTCCGCAACCAGAGTTGAGACCCATAGCAATTTTTCATTTTTTCGCAGTTTTGAGTTATGAATTTTTAATGAGATCGCAAGAGATTAAGAGTCAGAAAGTCATTTCCCGGTAAAGGAGAGGAGGGAAAAAAGGATTGCTTCAGTCGTATCGCTTGTTAGAGTGAGGCCAGGAAAAACGCGAGACAGCATAGACAAATCTAAAAATATAATTAAACACTCGCTTTTTGTATTTTTATGTCAACAATCATCGGAATCTCGGTGTTTTTTTGTTGTTTTGGTAATATTTTTACTGTAGTAATACATTGAGGGTTGAAGAACTGGAGACCTGATACAATTTCCCTCTAATATAGACACCAGTATCTGCCGCACTAGTCTTTCGTATCGCCCTTCGTATGCCTGAACTGAATTAGTTTTATTAAATGTATTTTTCAACTTTTGTTTTGTTTATGTAATTTTCAATAAAGAGTTTTTTTTTGTTATAATGTATACTTTGTGATGGAGAAATCAATAATCGATTTTATATTTTTCGAGTAGGAATGGGGCTGGATGTGGATAGTTAGGTTTTTACGCTGATTTTTCATTGCACTCATGACTATTGATTGATTTATGGAATAGGATTTCACTTTTGAGTATAATTTAAGTGCATTTAGTATATGAATACTGTATTTATAACTAGTGAACATTATATGCATTCCATTGTTTTTGCTGTACTCTTGTCTTTGTCTGTCTCTAATACTCCTTTCATCCGCTCAAAGGGATTTCTGCCTTTGTACATCACTGTTTCTATTTCTGTCATTTAAATTATATCTTAGTCGAATAACTACATACACTGTCGTGAAGCGACAGTAAAAAAAACTCAACGATCAGCACGGCGAGGTGCTTGAGGACTTGTAAGATGGGATGAGTTGGAGATTAGGTAGGTTTACGGATATTTATGAAGACGGAGTAAACCAAACAGTGCCAACAAGGCTTTAGAGGCCAAAGGTTATCGAAGAGTCCCAGGGCAGTGCGTCCGGTGACTAGGCCTTATGATATATGTTATTGATCTCACAATAACTTTCGCAATCCGCTGGTTCTCTGCCCCCATCGCCCAACTCACAGCTCGAGGGCAATCCAAACGTTTCGGTTCGGCTTGTGTACCGCTTAACCAAATTTTTGTTTCTCGTATTATTTTAGTGCTCGCTACGTTGTCGGATGCCGTGTGCGACGGCAGTAATTGCACTTTTGTTTTTTTTTGTACAAAATAATGAGGTAAATGATGGGTTTGTACCGTTTGCATCCAATGTACACTGAATTCTAGCTGTTTAAGAATTTTTTTGCGAGTATTCGTTGTTATACAGTGTATGCCAAGCGGTGGTAACATTGTCCACCCATAGCCATAGTTTTTTATGTTAAAATGCTATGCAATGACAACACAAAGAAAAATAAGGGTAATGACAGCACTCGAACCTACGACATCAGCATTCCGTGACATGCGTTTGCCAGTTTCGCCACATTATCACTACCATACCCTGCAAATTTTTCAATGTGCTTCGTCTGTACGGTCAATACATTACATTATATGAGAAAAAATGGAATATAATACAAATTTATAACACCCAGACTCAGGTACAAACATTCATATGAATAATACAAACATTTGCCCCACCCAGGAATCGAGCCCGGAACCTCTAGCTTCACAGGGTCACTAACCGCTAAGGCTATCCGGTCGTCTAAATAGCTATAACGTACTAAAAATCATGAATATAGGTTAAGGTTTAGAGGGTGGAAAACGTTACCGCCGCTTGTATGATGAACGCATTTTACCTGCCTACGCCAAAGCCGAAAGGGTTATGTTTTTAGACTTTGTGAACAATCCTTTTTACTGCGAAACCCCGCTGTAGCGCACGCCCTGTACGCCCTTTACAAAAACTTAACTGGAGTAGGGTTTTTTTCATGAAATAGTGTTGGCAATACAGCCAACATTAATAGTGTAATAAGCACTTTAATATCTATGGCATTTTTTAGTCTGTGCATTTTTCTGTATCTGTGAAAACTCTCTGTATGGTGTTGTGGTGTGTGCTTCTAATAAAAAACTTGAAGATAATGAACCGGCTTATCAATTAAAATACAGTCCACTAGAAAACTAATAAATAACCTGGGACACGCGCCTACAAATAGGAAGGCAGACAAGCAACTGGGTCACCTGATAGTGAGTGATCACCACCTCCTATAAACACCCGCAACACCAAAAATATGGAAATACAACAACAACAACAACAAATATTCTTTATTGTACACCACATAAATATACAAAGCAAACAAATTAACAAATTAGAAAGGTAGACAATATTCGGTCTTATCGCTTAAGAGCGATCTCTTCCAGACAACCGGATTAACAATAAACAATAACAGATTAAAGTAGGTGGTGCAATAAACAAAACCGGAAACAACACGTACTACCAGTAATACCTCTTGTGCCAGTAATTGCACCGGCTGTCTTGCTCTCCACGCCGGAACACAATAGTGCAAGCACTGATGCTTAGCGGCAGGATTAGCGAGCAAGATGGTGGTAGCGATCCGGACGGACCTTGCACAAGGTCCTACCACCGCATACATGCAGCGTGCGCCACAGTGGGGTCTCGGCCTAAGACTAATTCACATTTAGTTAGTAAGTAATATATCTGCTATGAATACACGTGGCAGCGTAGGCGCGTGCTCCACACCTCAGTATGGAGATTAGGCTGATCCCGTTCATAAATCAGGGTTTACCATGTGTCGGCGCCTGGCTTAATTTGTTTGTTTACGTGTTTACGGTTTGGTCGAGCTTGAATGTTTACCTGAATTTCTAAGTTTTGGCTGGAGACTGCAGGTGCATTTAGCGGCTAATTCGTAATTATTGCGGGTGGCAGGACCTCAAGCTCCGTCCGGATAGCTACCACCATCTTGCACGTTAATCCTCAGCAGTGCTTGCACTGTTGTGTTCCGGCGTAGAGAGCAAGACAGCCGGTGTAATTACTGGCACAAGAGGTATTCCATCTTAGCCCTCTGGGTTGGCAACGCATCTGCAATCTCCTTGGTGTTGCGGGTGTCTATAGGCGGTGGTGATCACTTACCATCAGGTGATACACCTGCTTGTTTGCCTTCCTATCTAATAAAAAAAAACGAATCTGGATTCGGTTATGCAAGTTTAATCTCACAGTCGAGATTATATTTAGACTATGGCTGGATGACTGCTGGACGATTGGATCTTGTAACACCTGGTTCTAACCCTTGCATTACAGATAAATATTTATTCTGATTGTGATTCTGATCTCGGTTCACAGATCTATCCGTTACGTTAATTAATGACAGATTTTAACGAAATATAGTGATGAGATTTTTTTTAATGAAATTGTAAGATAAACAACCAACCTGATGGGTTACCTGATGGTAAATGATCACCACCGCCTATAGACACCCGCAACACCAAGAAGATTGCAGATGCGCTTCCAACCCAGAGAGCTAAGATGGTATACCTCTTGTGCCAGTAATTACACAGGCTGTCTAGCTCTCCACGCCGGAACACAACAGTGCAAGCACGGCTGCTTAGCGGCAGGATTAGCGAGCGAGATGGTGGTAGCGATCCGGACGGACCTTTCACAAGGTCCTACCACCCACAAATTAGTACAAAGGCGACTTACCCTTTCAAGAATACCCCATACTTTTTAAATAGAAGTAGAGTATTGCCATTTTGCGTGTTAAGTATGAGCAAAGGTAACGCAGCAGACATTGTCCGCTCCCGTATGGAGGTTGGAGGCACAAGTGTCGTGGAAGAACGAGTGCCTGCCCGGACCATCCGTCATCCAAGGAAAGCATAGAGAGGATGTTCTCTAAATAACAGGTGGTTAAATGTATAATTCTTAATAATAAATAAATGGTTATAAACACAAGCTTATGATGTAAAGTTGTCGTTTTCAGTCAGTTTCTATTATTGGGTAATATAGGTTTATAATTAAGTAAGTAGTACCGTAAGCCAGTGAGTGAATAAGAAAAAAGTAGTTTGCTGCTCCGCTAAAACTGTATTTGCCACTATATTTATTTGTTTTCGTGAAACAACAAAGTAATTGGTTCTAATTTCTTATCACAAATTCAAGTTTAATATCGTTCCTATATTTAAGCAAAGGATGGTTTTTTGCTACCAACCGTCACCTTTTGACAAATGTCCCATAGAAAATATGCCAAAATTTTACTTTAAGTAAAACGATTCGTCTTTAGAACGGGCCGTAAATTTATTATTTTACAATACATTACATAATAATATATAGTAATCACGGTTATTTTAACAACAATTTTATTGTAAGGATTTTTCCAAACGCATCTCATTTTTTACAGATTTAGTTGTCAAATCAAATAAGATTACAGTAATAAGAAAACTATGTTGCAGTTGCTGTTGTTGTAGTTGCTTTAGGGTCCATGTGTGTACTGGGTTATGATAAGAAGATCTTTGTAAATACCATGGTTGCAAGAGATAAATATGAAATATGTTGTAAATTATACAATAACTACCGGTATGTACATACGTTAACTTTTTTTTTTAAATAACTTTATCAATTGTTTCTCACACTTGAAAGTGTTCCTATGTGTATATCTATACATTAAACTGTATCCGTCCTATATTGTTATAATGTATTTGTAGCATTCATTGCAACTATTATTCATATAGATTTAAGTCTTTATTTTAATGTTTTTTTACTTTCATTCGAGGGCAAGCTTCACAATGACAGATAGAGAAATGAGACATGTTAACTAACATAGGTCTACGCAGCGTTTGTGAATAAGACTGTAAATCTGTATCCTCTCTGTTAAACTTAATGCTTACTAAACGCGATTAAAAACTACCAATCTAGTTTGTAAAATTTTTCATGTAAGTGAAGTGTGTTTCTTATAGGAAATAAATATCTTTAAACCGAAATATGTCAATATCTTCTCCAGAAAACCCTTATTAAGTATATTAAAGTCGTATCCTCACTAAACTAACGTGGCACACACTCGACGCGCACGCGAGCGTTTCATGATGCGCTGAAAGCGTGTGGAGGCGCCCTAATGAATCATCCAGGCGCATACAATTATAATGATAACTTACCACGCTTGCCTGTTTTTTATTGATGACCCAAGGTAACAATGAGGCTGCCTTTCCACCAAAGATGTGCGAGGATGCGTAGCGAGGGATGTGTTTGTAAGAACCAATAGAATCTGTCGCTAACAAATTAAACAGCGTGAATTTGCAAGGACTCTTATTCAACTCATCTCAACTACTGACATACATCAATTATAAAAGAATATCTTCAAAAATATTAAAAAAAAAAGAATCAAAAAGAATAATTTATCTGCCAGCGTTGCCGACAGAATCGCTTCATCTACCTCGCCTCGGTCAGCACAGCTCTGGTGGAAACGGCTCATTGGTTCTTTCCAAACACATCCCTCGCTACGCATCCTCGCACGTCTCTGGTGGAAACGCAGCCTGATGGTAGAAAGAATGAGCTAAGCGAAATACGCATCTTGTTCATTATTTTTAAGCACCAAAGTCTTGCTGCAAGTAAAAATAACTAATATTCTGATCTACGAGTATACTAGAAGTCGTGGTAACTGAACGGTTTGACCTAGTTTACCCCCTTATTCATAAACGCTTCGTAAACGTTTGTAAGTCAAATTTTTTTGTCTTTTTATGTCATTGTGACGTTTGCCCTCAAATGAAAGGGACATAACATTTGTTAGCTTAAAAATATTGTTATTTTTTTATGAATAAGAGAGTTAGACTATATTGTACCCAGCGTTCTCCATACAAACGCCGATAACGTTTGCCACCCTCTAAACCTTCTAAAGCATTTTGAAAGAATCATAATTATTATGAGAGTTATAATTACAGAAAAAAAGGTTGACTTTTAATCTTCAGAAGACAAAAAAAATCACCTAAAATCAGCTTTAAGCTTGTAGCCAAAGTTTATGTCTTCTAATTAACTTGGTTAATATGTTTATTAGAGTATTTAGTAACGACTTTTGTTCTAAAAAAGTATTGCTCTCAATATAAATTCAATTTACTTTTTTTCGAAAGCTTTTAGGTAACAAAATAAGAACTGATTTTTTGTATACAATGTGTGTTTAAAAGCTCGTTCTTATTACACAAACGGAACGAATTACAAACCGTTCTAAATCACAAATTGCTACTTTTAAAAGACTACACATCGTTAGCAATGAATTATTAACTCGCAAAATGCGCATGCAGTTTGTAGCCTATCATCAAACTAAAGACTACCTACGCGACCAATTTAAATATACCCCCAGTATTACACATGCAGTATGACCAACTACCTTTATATTGATGTATAGCGAGACCTAGTTAAATTTGCCGTATTGTATTCCATTCGCGGTCACACCCTTGCATTTCAAATTAACATTAGAAACTTGAATTTCGAACGTCTGCGGCGACGACCCCTGTCTAGTCGGATCACGTGACGAATATGGAACGTCTATGCTGCCAGTCATTTCTTTAGAACATGCTTATTTTGCTTGTTAGTTTTAAAATTAGAAAAAGTTGCCAGTAATTTCATGACAGCTTGCTATTCGTTGAATATTTTTTGGGTTTTGGTCAAATTAGTAAATTTTATACATATATTTAGTTAAAAAATGAATTGTACCAAAGCAAAATTGTATAGCAACGGAATTCATGGAGGGCCTGCTTCTTATAGTTTCTTAGAAATAGTCAGTATAGTTTATTTTCACTCTTAGCCAATAGTGAACATTTTATGGAAATTGTAGCATAAAATATAGAAAAATATTACTGTTTAACATTGTAGTGCAAATTAATTTTCAAACGTCTTGATGTCAATCAAATGTTAAATCTGAAAATTTTAGTTAAGGTTATAACGTAACGAGAACTAGATGACTTAAATAAAAATAACGTTATTTTAGATCAAATTTCGAATGTAGGACAAACAAGAGATGGCCTTAGAGATGTTTATGAGTAGCGAAACTTTTCTATGTACGTCGATACCTGCTGTTTCAATTTTCGAACACGATTCGAATGGAATAATATCGCGATCTCAATCGAGTAACGCCCGTGACCTTTAATGGCCAGTAACATTTGAGGTTATCGTGTATTTAATAGAAATATGACAACAATAGTTAGATTATTGCACAAGTCGGAAAGTGACCTATTACAAAGCGGAGTGTTGGTTTAGAGGTAAAATGACATCAATCGATTTTGCATGCTTTTGTTAACTAAAAATTAGAATAAAATAAAAATATTAGCCGAAGTAAGCCGCATGCTTCTACATGGCTGATTCTAGCAGACGAATGCAAAACAAAACTGAGTATGTTAATTTGTTTTTTTAACACGAGCTCCAGTTTAAAAGTTAACAGTTCTTATCAAAGGTCCCTGGACTCGTCATACTTTAAAAATCGATAAAGCAACTCCGGTCAATTAAAGCAAAAACCGTTTCAAGCTAGACTAATATTATTTTCCGGTCGGTTTTTCAAACCTATCTTTACTTATGTATAATGAGTTGTTGCACATACATAACTATCTTCCCTGATAAATCATAAACTAAAAATTGTTTACTAATACATACCTAAATTATTAAACACAAAAATAGCATTATCGTGATTAAAAATTTGTCGTAAAAGATTTCAATCAAATTACTGAAGCCGAGTGTTCCCTTCGTGCGATCAATGCTATCGAATCGCTTAGACTCGATTGTAATTTGTTTTCAATAATTGAATCTGTGCAAGCGACGCTGGCTGGTACAACTTTATCTAAAAGCCGTGTAGGATTGCACATCGTGTGTGGCTTAGCAACTTTTTTTTCTTTTTTTATACAATATAAGAAGGCCAACGGTAAGTGATCACCACCGCCCATAGACCCGCAACATCAAAGGGATTGCAGATGCGTTGGCAGCCCAGAGGGCTAAGGTGGAATACCTCTTGGGCCAGTAATTTCACCGGCTGTCTTGCTCTCCACGTAGGAATACAATAGTGCAAGCACTGCTGCGTAGCGGCAGGATTAGCGATCAAGATGGTGGTAGCGATCCGGACGGACCTTGCACGAAGCCCTACTACCCGTAAACGTTTTTAAACTAAATTTTCAACCTCTGTGGATATTTTTTTCACGATTGCTGACACTGGGTTCATCATCATCATCATCATCTCAGCCACAAGAAGTCCACTGTTGGACATAGGCCTCCTTCATGGATTTCCAAAGTGGCCGGTTGGAAGCAGCATGCAACCAGCGCCTTCCTGCCACCTGTATGAGGTCATCGGACCATCTTGCATTCTGGGTTCGCGGAGTAGCAAAGTAATTGATTCCATTAATAGCAATATGGACTTCGGCTAAGTAACGCCTGAATCTATTAATTATCCACGTGGATAATGTTTTTAAATTCTTCATCATTTACACTAGTTTTTTGTACAATAAAGAATTAACATAAATACATACATACAAACAAACACCTAGCATAAACCCCCTTGATAAGCCGTAACTCGCTACGTGTTTCAGTGCGTCTCTCTCTTACTGGACTACTTAAAAAGAGACGGACTGAGTTACGTAGCACGTTACGGTCGTGCCTAAAAGGCTTATACTAAGTGCCCAGCAACTCGGTTCATCGAGACAGTATCAAGTTGGACCCTTTTTTGGTGCTGTTTCTTTGTAATTTTTATGTTACCGTTTTTTTTTTATTTTCACAGTTTTTTTTTAATTTTTATTAAAGTCTTGTATGCATTTGTAAACTTGGGCAAGCTTAAAATAATTCTACGCTTTAGCGTACTATACGCCCTTAATAAAACTCCTGTTTTAACAGGAGTTTTATTAAGGGCGTATAGTAATCCTCTTTACTCACTCCCTATACCAACGAGTGAGTAATATGTGTCTTTGAATCGACTCGACACTTCATCAACTGCATGTCGTTCATTAGGGATGTAGGTGACAAGCATGATTTGATTACTGCAACCCTCATTAAATCAGACCTGATTGCAATCATGCCCGATCGCTATAATGAGTTATTTTAGCATGTACTTTAGCAGACAGCTTGAAAGTTGCAATTTTTCTTAATTATTACACTACTTCATATATTTTTGGCTCATAATGTCACCGAGCTCAAAACGCCATTTTTTTTGAAATAGTAGTAGCTCGAACCGTAGTGATATTTTTTTAAAGCATGCCCAGTATGATTTAATTTGAAACAATATCGGTTCACCGTAACAACAGGTCGTGGTTCTGAGATTTTTTAGGCAAAGATTAGAATTGTCTAGATAATATTAAGTCATTGAACTTTACTTTATTTTTAAATATTTTGAATTGTTTGTCAATGAGCTTTTGATAGTACCTTCAATTATTCCTAATATTAATTGACGTGTGAAATGTGACATGTATGTGTCTTGAATTAAAGAATGGAAGCTGTTCTAGACTGCTGGCGTTGTCAAATAATAAATGTAAAAAAAAAAATCGTAACAAATAAACTCCACATAGCCATTTTCCAGATAGAGGTAATAACTGTCTTCGCGCTTTTTAAACCCATAGTGCAGTTTCAAGGAAGCTCACAAAAAAATTTACTCTCGAATATGAAAAATCTAGGAAACGAAATAAAGGGAAAGCAGAGGGAAAACAAAAACAATTCACTGAGTGCATACATTGTGACACACGTAACCTCCGCACAAAACCTCTATTGTGACGTGAATGGGGCGCTTTATTCATTGTGAGGGAACGAATTTTTTTAAGAACACATTTTTTCCTTTTTTAAAAATGTGCTCCTTCTGGGTTACATCGTGCGAATGTTTTAAGTGTATTGCTGGCATGTGTTTTGTCTTTTTAATTTGAACAAATGCGTTTTGTTTCTGCTCGGTATTTCAGTTGTATTGGTTTTTAATACTACTAAAATACCGTACAGACATTAATAAAAGCTTTCTTGTTTTTGAATGTAGACATAATACACTGAAACAAATAAAACCGTTTTAATGATTATGTTGCATATTTAGAGTAGTTTGTATATTTAATCTGTTTAAACAAGCTACAATACATACAAGAAAACATATTTTGTTTCGAAATGGCATGCGTTTCGATATTGCATAATATTAAATCACACGAGATTTATTTTCAAACGTTTTAATAATGTTTACCGAATCAATGTTGATCAATGATAATTGTTTGACTTTCTTATTTATATTATTAGACGATTCAATGCACGTTACATTACTGTCAGCGTAAAAAAAAGTTTCTGTTTTGACGTCAAGTTAAGTGGGTGTCGGCACGCAAGATGGGCTACCCTTGGTTTGTTGCTTGGTCTATTTGACTTTTAAGTCAACGACAAAATACAACAAACTGGAACAAATTACCTTGCTACTCCGGGAAACCAGTGCCGGGCTCGTGCAAAATAGCTGCGTCTGTGCGACACATATATGTTCATGCAAAAACCCACCCTCCTCCACTTCCACACGAAACAACATATATCACACAGACTCAACTACACACCACCACCACTAAACACTAAAACTACACGATCGACGCGCCTTTCGCCACTATACGAGGCATCATCAAGATCGACCCGTACGACCGTTCGCTACTTGAACGAATGGCGTACAATAAAAAAATATGGCGCGTTTGTATATCCAAGTAACGGATCGTTTTGCATACTAAGACTTTAAAAATGACAAAGTTGACTGTTTTTCCGAGAGAGATGTATCTCGCATTAGCCGAGAATCGGCTCGCAGCCGTCATATTTTAACTGATTTCCCATAGAACATGCGTCAAAATTTTACTGTTGGTAAGTAAATGATCCGTTGTTTGAATATTGGAACGCGGCATAAGTTTTTTGATGTGGTGTGACGAACATTAGAATTTTTATTATTTTAATATTTCTGGTGTAGCATCGAAATGAACCCCTCTACAGATATGCCTCAGACAGGTCGACAGAATTACATGGGATAAATTTCTCGAATGAAACTTATTATGTACATATTTAAAACTAAAGTCGTCCCTACTTTTGTTTGAAAAGAAATCTCACTTTTAATTTTCCTCTCCTGAAATATTCATAAAAGGTATGAAAACAAAAATGTTTGACATCCAAATACAAACCAGAAACTACAAAAACCTTAATAAAATATATTTTATTAATTTAAATCGCACCAGGTCACAACGATTCCTACCGTATCAGAAACACACCGACCATAAAGTAAGGGCGTGGCCACAGTCTCCATTACTGTTAACTAATATTGACAGCATTGCTTATACTGACAACTCACGTCAATCTGCGCCTTATTAGTTGATTATAGAAAAAGGTTCGGCTCGCGATAGCACAACAAATGAAAAGCAACTGCATGGTCTCTGCAGATGTTATATGTATTTAGAACCAAAGACTTGTTGTAAACTACTCAAAAAAATACCGGCCACTCGACTTTTTTCAGTAGAAAATAGTATTTTATGCAACTGTTGCATAATGAGAGGTCTTAAAACAAGAGTGTGGTTTTATGAAACGAGCGTCAGCGAGTTTCATAATAGGATCACACGAGTGTTTTAAGACCTAATTATGTACAGTTGCATACATTACTTTATCTACACACATATCATAAGTACGCAATGATGGGTTCAGAAGCCATAGGGCAATGACCTGCATTGCTACTATCTACTAGTGCTAGGTACCTATTAAATATCTATAGACTGTACACATTAAAATAATGTAATAAAAAATTAATTTGAACAAATATAGAAACAAATTAGAAAAATTCTCTTAATAATATTGGTTATAATAATGCTGGTCATTGCCTACGGTTTCTGAACGCATTATAGAGCATTTATGATATATGTGTAGATAAAATAAAAAAATATTACTATGTATGTGATTTAACATATTTTTATAGAACAGTTTTATAAAACCGTACTTTCAAAACATGCAATGGTAGAAACACCTACTTAATTCCAGTTTACCGAGTAAAGTCATGTGTGCCCTATTTTGTTTCAAGTAGTTTAATTGTCAACGTACACCTTGTATAATCTATTTCGCGAAATTGTGAACTGTCGATAAATTGTGAACTATACCATACCGCTTACCATATGACGTATTAATTTTAAAGTAAGTTGACTTAGCTTCGCTTCGTGGAGCTTCTATTTTTCACTCTGACGCAAAATGTTACTAACAAATATACCTACCCTAACTTCTTAAATTGTTACGTGTAACCATGCTACAGTACACAATTTATCGACAGTTCTCAATCTCGCTAGATGGATTATAAACTAATACGTTCACGTCATGGTGACATAAACACTGTGGCACGATGCCCAAAAAATGTAGACGAAAGATTCGATTTGGAGTGGACTGTATTTACGAGGGTTGATTTCTTACACAGGTTTTCAGGTTTAGGGATTTATGAAATAATTTAACAATGTCAAGATAGGATTGCGGTCGTGCTCACCTGGGTCTCTAAAGTGGCAGCGCTCCGAGCAGCTCCTTGGGGCGGATTCCAGAGCTGGGCCCAGGGTAGGTTCGTTCCTTAACGGGTAAACTTTACAGGCCAACTTCTTTTACAGCCCGAGCGCCATCTTGTGGTTGAATTTAACTTTAACGTATGTATTTACGAAGGTCAAAACACCTTGCGTTGAGACTTTACGTGGCGACAGATTCAATAGTGCTACTACACCGACTGCTCTTGTCTAGACGGCGGTCCGAAACGGAGTTTTTTAACTGCCAGGACTATGCAAAAATGTCTTATTTAACAGTTCGATTGTTGCCAGATTAAATTATTTAAAACTGACGACACGATTGAACAAACACTATACAAAAAATATGACACACTGAGTTAGAACTTTTTTAACTTCTAACCGGATACTAGGATAGCAGATTTTTAAAACAGAGCCAAGATCGAGACTGAACGGGCACTTGAGACAACGGGCGCCCTCACGAGCGGCTTGAGTGGTCAGAGGCTCTTGGCTTTTTGCATAGGTAATTATTATTTATGGTACGTCCGTCTTTGTTAAGACTCGCAGGAAAGAGTTTTTTTTTTATATGAAAAGGTCGAATCACCGCCGCGCATAGGAACCTTAAGAGATACGCTGATATGTTTTCTATATGCTTATTATGTTTGCGGGTGGTAGGACCTTGTGGAAGGTCCGTCCAGATCGCTACCACCATCTTGCTCGCTAATCCTGCCGCTAAGGGGCCGTTCAAGAATTACGTAAGCAGATTTACTACAATTATTTACTCCCCCTTCCCCATTGTCAGCAAAAGTAATCAAAGCTCTTACCCCCCCCCCCCATGTTTACGTAAACATTGGTATATGCATTTTTCTTTTAATGTATTGTTTTTTTATTGATTCATGAGCAGGAGATATATTAATTCTAAAAATAAGAAAATTAAAAAGTGCATCTGCAATCTCTTTGGTGTTGCGGGTGTCTATAGGCGGTGGTGATAACTTACCATCAGGTGACCCATTTACCTGTTTGCCTTCCTATTTCATAAAAAAAAACATGTTGCCCGTGTTAAGTAAGATAACTGGGGCTTCGTCACTCAGCTCAGTTTTTAATTTAGTTCTATCATTTTTTTTTATATAATTTGAGGAACGTTGAACTCAGAACCCTCTATAGCCACTAGGCAGGCAGTGGCTATAGAGGGACATGAGTTCAATCCCCAGCTGGCGGCATATACCAAGTTGTTTTAACTTATATAGGTCACCTAAGTACAGAAAAACAAGTTAATGGTCAAAGCGTACCCTGAATCTAGAAATGAAGATAAGGTCGAGGAGACTGGATGAATCTAATCTTTTTTATTTGCTATGCGTAAATGTCCATACTAGCCGTTGTGCGTTCACAAAATGATAATAAATTCACTAATCTGTTTTGTAACTTTATTCAATAAAAATCAACAAATCTGTTATTGCAGCAATTGTCCCTTTTTCGTGTTAGAGCGTGTTCATTGTAGTGTGCTGATCGGCCGATCGTCGTTTATCAACGAAATGACCGAATCATGTGAAAATACCACAAGGTATCAGACGTCGGATATAGCTAGCTATCGGTATCCTGTACCAATTTCGTATGTATTACTCTACTGAACATTAGTGCAAATACTGTGTGTTTCTTGAAAACCTAATGTGAACAAAAATAGCCCTCTGGGTTGGCAGTGCATCTGCAATACCCTTGGTGTTTCGGGTTCAGGTAACCCATTAGCTCATTTTCCTCCTTATTTTATAAACAAACAACTTTAGCGTTCAAGTAGTTTTAAAATATCTGGTTTAGATCAAAACGAAGTCTTATAATAGCTCCACCCAAAACAACTCATCCCCTCATCCCGTTCCTATATTAGGAACATAAAATTTCAAGGCTCAAGATAAAAATACTTCAGGTTTTTTCCAGTACTCCGCAGTTCCTTAAGCAAGCAAATGCGGATAAGATGGTCGGCGGCGGAAGGATTGGAGTGAGCGAGTTCAACCTGTGATTCACTTGCTATTTTATATTTTAGAATACTTGGCTATAGTTATATTATGGTGGACTTACAAAATAAATGGGTAGTAGTGACATGATGTATCTAATTTGATCGAATAATTTTTCGCCGTAGAAATGATTGTCAGAAAGTTGTACATACAACTATCTTTAATTGTACCAGCCAGGAATAATTGCACCAGCTGTCTTGCTCTTTACGCCAGAACACCACATTGCAAGCGCTGTTAGCGACAGAATTAGCTAGCAAGATGGTGGTAGCGATCCAGACGGACCTTGCACAAGGTCCTACCACCCTGTCAAGTGACAGTCTTTATAAAGAAGTGCATAAACATAAAATGTAGATATCGAATCGAGTTTATATTCTGTCTTCGTTCCCAGTGACTTCGTTTCCATCTGTGTCGATATTTCTTCCTAAGTAACTGGCTAACCCCACCCCTGTGAGCGTAGGGATTGATTAATCGATATTTCAAAAAGTTTACTTAAGAAAAATAATGATTTAAAAGTAAAATCGTGTTTTGATTTCAGTGGCGCCCAAAATGGGACTACGATTTGAGACAATTTTATTGCGACCATTGCGGTGGACATTGTTTTCAGAAACATCAACAACAATTAATTGTCTCATCCCATCTCAAAAATTAAGTAGGAAAAAATCAGGAGTTTTTTCTTTAATGGCCGAGAACTCCTTTTTTCAAAGCAATGTCATCTGATATTGCTTTGAACATCTGATATTGCTTTGAAAATCAGTTCAAAATTTAACAAAACCTTAAATTAAAAATGATACAATTTTGATCGTGTACCTTTATCGGCATTCATTCAGTGTATTCCTAATGTCAAAAATGTATTGTTTACATCTTAAACAACTGATATGGCTTACTGCGCGTGTTTTTCATAATATAGATAAAATTAACTTTTTTCTTGTTTTTAATTCTCATAGAAACTTGTGTCATAAGATCAATCATTATGACATTATTTGAACAAAAAATCCTCACTTTTGATTCAAGATGGCTGACGCTAATACATTCCAACCTGGGCATAATGCACATGAAAACTTTTTCTATTCCTAAAAGCCTTACTTATGTTCCTCAATTGGCCTATAAATGATGTCTTATAATTTATTCGATATAATTTTATCGATATTTCGTAATCCTTACCGCATTTACAGAGAAAACCGACGTTGCAGTAAAAACCAAATGTATTTAAAGACTTCTCGAGTACGTAGTTATCTTGGCTGCATGAAAAGTTACATCGGTTAATATTTTCTACATAATTTTATTACCACCATTACCATACATTTAAAAAAGTTTAAAACTGAAGGCGTGGGTGATGAGATGCGTTACGAAAGCAAAACTAAGGAGCATAATATTTTAAGGTTACCGTGAAATTTTAGACCATAAGGAGATTGTATCTCTTTCGTAAAGTTGTCTGGAAGAGATCGCTGCTTAGTGATAAGACCGCCTGTTGAATCCCATCTAAATTTTCCCTGTGTGTGTTCTTTTATTTTGTTTACTTGTGTGAATCAATAAAGAGTATTTGTAAATCATTGTCTTTAAAAGAAGGGGAACAGTATTTTGATAAACGCGTATATGTCCCAGAATCATGCTAAAACTCATCATTTTTCTGTCAAGAAGAGTTACATTTAAAAGGCGGGACCTGCGGGGGTTGTGGTAACTGAATATGGTGCGTGGCGTTAAGTGACCCATCTGTATGAACTACTTAGTTTTTGTGGCGTTGTGTAAGTAACGTAGACTATTTAACACATTTGCGTGCAGAATACATCTATAAACGTCATAACAATGAAATTTCAACTCTGCTTGGCGCTGTGCATGCACATTAACTATATCATGCACGTTTACATTTACATTCAATTATCTATCACCTCTAGTCTTGTTATACTCTACTTTAAAATTAT
Organism: Ditula angustiorana; assembly: GCA_963691745.1. Taxonomy (NCBI): domain Eukaryota; kingdom Metazoa; phylum Arthropoda; class Insecta; order Lepidoptera; family Tortricidae; genus Ditula; species Ditula angustiorana. Next base: position 11,054,121 of record OY829485.1, read on the forward strand.
CTAAATATCTTGGCACAACGCGCACGCACATTTTGACTAATTCGTAAGTTAATATCCAAATTCACTTGCGCATAAAAGTCTATAATGTCTATATCACGTTAACACAAACCAAGCCAAGCCAAACGAAATCACTCTGGAACCCTTACTGCAAATTATGCGCCAAATTTTCCCCATTATTTGTATGCAGAATGCAGTTAGAGATAATGGGAAGGAAATTGTTAGCTCACTGGATTTCGCGGATTTTTGGGCGCATTGTCTTTACGCATGTGTGTTTGGGTGAGTCGTTAATTTTGAGGAAGTGAGATTCAAGTATTGCGGCTAACGAGAGGACGCCATAGGCATCAAAGAGCCACGCCAATGTTTTTGAATGAATTACGTATTTTTTTAATTTAATGGCTTGGCAAAATGGGTCACGTGATGGGAAGCAATGGCCACTGCTCCTACCCTGGAGCTTGTATCACAAAATTACTATATTTGTCATGTTTTTGTATGAAAACTTTGAAATAGCAGAACAGGCCTACAATAACAGAAGAAGAGTTCAAATTATCATTAGTTTTATAACTAACTATCTTTGCCGTACTCCAATACGCCATCGGATCGGACAGCTTTAGTAATTGAAGAAGTAAACACTAGACTATACGCACTCATATTTGTAAAACAAACATTCATCCCCAAAGGGTCTCTTAGTATTAAGTCATCAAAATACAATGTGCTCCTGCCCCTCTTGATTTGGCGAACTTCTTCGGTTCTGCCATGGTTACTATCATCAGACCACTCCAAATTCTTTTCTAATGTCAAGGCAGGAGCATCAATGTCCATACATTGCTTTACCCTTCAGGGTTCCATGTTTTGATGTACTTATAAATAAATAAATATTATGGGACAATTAACACCAATTGCACTAGAGTCAAACTAAACAACATAATCTGCTTGTACTATGAGTACTAAGTATACAGCGGATATACATACTAACAAAGATAAATATACTTAAGTACATATGTATGACATCCAAGACTCGGTTAAACCTTTATAATTTACTAGCTTCTGCCCACGGCTTCGCCCGCGTGGCCTACAGAAAACAAATGACATCTAAATGCGAAAACCCCGAAACATCGTTATTTATTTATGATGAGTAGCTGCAATTCTAATTTTCAAGTTTATTTTTATTATTATTATTATAAGCTGACGCCTGTTTCCCTTTGGGGTAGGCAGAGACCACAGAACGTCATTTGGCCTGGTCTTGGCATATTCCCTCGCTCCCTCCACACACATTCCTCTCTTCATGCATGCTCGGCGGTTCTGTGTACTTCTGGTTTGACCTGTCTTCAGGACATCACAAATTTGTCAGTCACATCACCTTCATAAATTTGCTAACATAATTGCCTTTCATCTATTCGTTCAACATGCCCAAACCAACGTTACATTCGTTTCCCTATTCTAGTCACTACATCTTTTTTTAGACCTCACCTCTCTCTTATAACACCATTTCTCACTCTCTCAGTCAGCTTGATCACACTCATACTACGCAGAGAACAACGCATCTCCACGGCATTTATTCTACTCCTATGCTTCTTCTCGCAAACCCAGCTTTCATTTCCATACATCAACGTGGAAACTAACACAGCATCGTGAACAGCCGAACGTCGTAAAAGGCACGTTTGGCTGTTCACGTTGCTGGATGCGACATTCTGGCTACTCACAAAAGCACGCAGAGCTCCCAATTTCCCGCTTTCACTCTCTTTTCAATGTCTTCATCGTGCTTTCCATCCCTAGTAAACATACTACCTAGTACACAAATTCTTTCACTTGTTCAACTCTTTCATTACCAATCTTTATTACACATTCAGAAACCTCTTCATTCTTCTCTTACACCATTACTTTCGTTTTCGTAACATTAACTGTCATCCCTTAAAGTCTTCCAAGTTTATATCTTCGAAAAAGCCTCCATACCTACATACAAAGTTTTAACCCCGTTTCTCTCGTTTTAATTGCGAAAATCCAAATACCCTTAAACACGGCGGTATTCATTTATGCTCAATAGTTCTAATTTTCAAGTTTCTACCTTCAAAAAACGCCGATACCTCCATACAAAGTTTCCCCTCCCCGTGTTACCCCTTCAAATTAAAAATCTAAAATCTCTGAAATATCTCATTATTTATTTATAACTATCTCCTGCCCGCGGCTTCGCCCGCGTGGCCTACAGAAAACAAATGTCTTTTTTTTAGAATCAAAAACTTATAAATGCTCTCACTCCCTCTCATATTCTCACCGTCCGTTTTGCCCCCTTCCAATGTAAAAATCCAAATACCCTAAAACAAACAATCATTTTGAAGTTCTTATTTTTGAATAAACCGATACCTCCCCTCCATACAAAGTTTCACCCCCGTTTCCAACCCCTAAAATTCGATAGTCATAAAACCCTGAAACACATAATTATTTATTTATGATAAGTATCTAAAATTCAAAATTTCAAGCTCCTATTAAAAACCCGATACCTGTATCCATACAAACTTTTACTCCCCGTTTCCCCCTACAAATTTGAAAATCCAAAAACCCTGTGACGCGTCATTATTTATTTATGATAAGTAGCTGTATTTCAAAATTACTCTTATTAAATAATTAGCTCTTATTAAAAAGAATCAATATGTCCTTACAAACTTTCACCCCCGCTTCTCCCCCTTTAAATGTAAAAATGCAAAAATCCTGAAATACGTTATTATACTTATAAGCTATTTATGATCAGTAGTTCTAATTCAAATTGTCATGTTTATAACTTCAATCAACAAAGACTTTCATACAAATTTCAACCCCCACCCCCCATTTTCCCCCTAAAGGTAAAAAATACCAAAAATGGTTTTTTAGCGGATGCCTACGTTATAAAATAAACCTATTTACCAAATTTCAGCTTTCTTGATTCAGTAGTTTCGGTTGGACGATGATCGCAAATCAGTCAGGACATGTTTGCACGTGGCAGACAGACAGACAGACGGATAGACGGGTGGCAATAGAGGTTTAGTAATAACACGTTACCACGCACGTTATTTTGACTTCAATACAAAAAAATTGTGAACGAACAACTCAAATACAAAATTTTATCCCCCTTTTTCCCCTTAAGGATTGTAATTCCAATAACACTCGATATACACGTTGTGTTATAAGCCTAAATAATAAATGTAGTGATTTTTGCTGTGAAAATGTAGGCCTTTCCATACACAAATTTATCCCCCTTTTCACCCCTTCAGGGGTGGAATTATCAAAAACACTGAGACCCGTATAAATTAATTTTTTTACGTAAGCCTAACAACAAAATTTCAAGATCCTAACTTCAAAACTAACGGACTTTCATACAAACTTCCATCCCCTAATTTACCCCCTTGGGGGTGGAATTTCCAAAAATCCTTTCTTAGTGGATGCCTACACTATATAAGGTATCTATGTGCAAAATTTCAAGTCTCTAGGTCCAGCGGTTTGGGCTGTGCGCTGATATATCAGTCAGTCAGTCAGTCAGTCAGTCAGTCAGTCAGTCAGTCAGGACTTTGAATTTTATATATATAGATAAACAATCGCACATAAAAAACTTCAGTAAAATTGCGTGTACGTTTAAATTACGCTCAGAATTTATTAAACAGGTTTTTCAGCTGATATTGTAGCTTCTGTCCAATGAGCCATTTAATAAAAGCTAGCTAGCCTATTTGCTAAATACCATTTGCATCAAATTCAAGTAATGTTTCGATGACTTTTTTACCTACTTATTCAATTCGCGACTTTCAAATACTTCACATTTTATCTCTCGTCCCGGGGCGAGTGGGGAGAAAGGGGCCGCAATTAAAATTATAATTTTTGGCAAACATTTCCGCCCCTCGCCGTGTATCTGTATCTTTGACGTGTCCCGCCGGCGATTCGGGCACGGGCACAGTGAGAAAAAGTGGTCGATTTCAAGTAAGTTTATTGTTAAAAATAGCATTTTTGATACATATTTTTTTGTTGATGGTACTTTTGTGATAGTGTAATATGACATTGTACCTACATACACATACTAATATCAAGGAAATGTGGTGGCAGGAGGTGGTTTCAATTTGGCTTGCAAGATTTAAACAAAACAATATACGAACCACATAGAAGTCCAACCACACAGTCCTTGATGTTATTACGTATTTATTTATCTTTCTATACATTTCTTCCAAGATATTAATTAGATTATATTATTATGATACCCCAATGTTGGAAAATGTATCTTCAAACGATCGCTTCTGTATTCAAAATAATTGACGTTCTGCTCTCAGTGTGCCACATCACGGAACTTGACTCCCAAAAATAAGTATCTCCTAGATTTGGCGTTTCAAATGTCATTGTGCTGTCGCCCTCGCGTTTAAATATTCATTTTAACTCTTTAATTACACTATGTGCATATGATCGTTTCATTCTTTTTGGCAGAAACGGAATTTTTAAGTTCTGCCGCAGTCTAGACGGTTTCAAGGGTCCGGATGGATGATAGAAAATGCTACAATGAATTAAGTTAAAATTAAAATCTCTTTTTTTGAGATTTAAACGCAATTCTTTTAGGTTAATTTTTGGAAGTGGACAACACAAAAACAGTAAGTACCTAGTCCAACAACTTTGACAGGTTAAACAAGAAACTATTCTAATTTCTTGTTTGTGTCCCATTGATAACAGATATAACTATGATTAACAGACACAATTATGATATGGATTCCAATACAAAACTCCTAACCCATATTCTAATTTTAAATAGCAAGTTGAGGAAAAATATACAATTTTGTCTTATAAGAAAACTAAACAAATTAGCTCTCAATTGCAACTTACCACCACCCTTTACTTCAGGGGTTATTTCTCTTGGCAAACTTAGAATTAGAGCCCCGTCTTGTTCTAGCGCTAGCCTGAGAGAGCAAGATAGAGCGGTGACTCGTCGTCGATCTCAACGCTGATGTGCTAAGAAAATAACGGTGCTGGAGGTAAGTATACTTGGCTAACAGTTTACACGCAATCAGTTTACTACGCCACTTTGCCCGCTTCTCCTCACACGGGCTGGAGTCATTTAAGAATCTACAAAGACAGTTCATGTAATAATACCATAAAATATCTGAGTTTAATATTTACTTTCTTATTCATCCAACTCACGTTAAAGTCGAATTTCATGACTATTACAAAGAAAAAACATAATATCAGTAACTAGCTTAAATTTTGTAAGCGTTTATGAATACGAGTTTATAAGTGGTCAGTTAGCTTCCAATAAATGAGGATCATTATAATGTTAACATTTCAATGAAAGGAACAAAATATATTTTAGTTAAAAGTGGTTAGTATTTTTTTATGAATTAGGGTGATAGTATTTAAACTGTGGTGCCGATTGTCTCCATTACGTATAGCATGAAACAATCACATATATTTTCATTAAATGTGCAACGCAAACTTAGCGTATTACCAACCTTCGAAACCACCCGAATCGTAAAGTACAAATATTTTCTAATTGTTTTCAAGAGAACTTACATAAGTCAAAGATACTTTAGTAAGTACCATAAATATATAAATATTTGCGGGTGGTAGGATCTTCTGCAAGGTCCGTCCGGATCGCTACCACAATCTTGCTCGCTAATTCTGCCGCTAAGCAGCAGTGCTTGCACTGTTGTGTACCGGCGTGGAAAGCAAGACAGGCGGTGTAATTACTGGCACAAGAGGTATTCCATCTTAGCCCTCTGGGTTGGCTACGCATCTGCAATCTCTTTGGTGTTGTGGATGTCTACTGGCGGTGGTGATCACTTACCATCAGGTACCACTTGCTTGTTTGCCTTCCTATTTCATAAAAAAAGTACATACATGTACAGTAAGAAATAGTATTTTATGCAACTGCTATATAATGAGAGGCCTTAAAACACGAGTGTGGTTTTATGAAACGAGCGTGAGCGAGTTTCATAATAGGATCACACGAGTGTTTTAAGGCCTAATTATATACAGTTGCATACATTACTTTATCTACACACATATCATAACTGCAAAAAACCGTAACAGCAAAAAACCAACAAACAAGTAATGCGGCAATTCGATCTATCCGTCAAGACGAACGTTTTTTTAAAATCATAGACAAAAGAATGAAGTCCCTATTGTCATGTCACTCGAGATCAAATATCGTGCGTTTAAATTAAAAAATCATACTGAATTGACGTTTCGTATCGATAACTGTTTTAATATCTGTGGATACTAGAATAGAGACCAACTTGAATTTTGACAGCTGTTCCAAATTTAAATTCATAACGTCACGAGATATCGGTAATGTAATCACCAATAAACACAGACTACTAAGAGATACTACCCAATAAAGAACAGATTTACCTACTACCACAGACAAGAAAATTCTTAAAATAACATTGGTTGTAATAATGCTGGTCATTTTCTATGGTTTTTGAACGCGTTATTGAGAAATTATGATATGTGTGTAGATAAAGTAAATAAATTATCCCTTCACAGAAAAAAACAGTTTTGTTACACATAACCAAAGTTTTATTACCTATTATAGAAAAAAAGTGACTACCGAACTATTTGTTACACCTTACCTAACTCTTGATTTGTAAATAATTCATCAAAAGTTTATCAGTAGCAAATAGTTTTGCTAATTTTAACGAACTTTAATTTTAACCTCTATCACGAGTAAATAAAGTACTCCCTTTCATATTCAACTGTTCCCTTTTTTTTCAGTATTATTTTACACCTTCACACTAACTATCTTAGTGACCCTGCAATTGCTTGCTGCATATTTTTAATATTTTATATGTAACCAGTTCACCGCTCCGTTTCGCCCGCGTTCCCTCGCGTTCATTGAATTCAGTTAGTTGTAGTGCAGACAAGAGAAAATTAGATATGCTTCATGTATTCAATGTTTTAACATGTTAAAAAGTAACTTTTCGTGTGTAGTTAGCTGGTTTTTGTGTTAAAAAGTGGGAATTTGAAAATTCCTCGCTTTAAAATATTCGTATTTCTAATAAATAAAACTATAATAAGTAATATATCGTTCCATGCCGTTGAGCCTTACTTTACTCTTGATAAACAAACAAACTCGCAGATAGATAGATTCCTTGAGGTTATAACAATACAATACAATAACCACAAAACAGCATAAAAAGGTACAATTTACAGAAAATACGTAAGCTAACATAACATGACCAAATCAATACAAAACAATTTTTTTTTCAATATCCATGTAATAACAGACAATATAACATTTTGTTTCTTGGTGGTTTTCAATATTTATAATTATATTTATCTACACACATATCATTAAGGCTAAATAACGCGTTAAAAAACCCGCTGACGCTCGTTTCATAAAATCACACTCGTGTTTTAAGGCCTCTCATTATATAGCAGTTGCATAAAATACTATTATATCTCACATTCTTCTTATATTATGTGAAGCTTTGGTGTAATATCCGTATTTTAATTTATGAAAATCACAGTTTAGACAATGTTTTCTTTGAATAGTTCAAACTAGGCCAGGCTCCTTTATATGTGGATTGGACTTGACCAAACCATATTTGAACCCAAATTGGAAAGATATCTGCGAATCAAGTTCTGATATTAAACCATCTTCAAATTTCAATTCTCAAGACCTAACTTGTATTTGAATCTTATGCAATTTCTTTGAGTATCTCTTATTAAAACGTTTACTTTCATTCAATAAATCGCATTCGACGCAATACCGACATAAAATATCTCCATAAAATCCGTCAGCAACCAAACAAAGTTACCTAGTCCGTGATTACTTTTCCTGCACTCCAGTCTCCAGGCTCTGTTTATTGCTTTCGCTCCACTGGCTATTCTTTTATCGGGCTCTTTGTAACATGTCGGTTGTGTACAGTCACATTAATGGAAAGAAGTATGATATTAGTATCTACTACAACGTCATAAATGAACATGAATATTTGTGAATCCTAAATTTCACTTATCTTTACTGACTTTGAGAGAAAACTAATGAGTACGCAAATATGTACTTTATTAATAAGTTCGTTTAGTAAGATATTGAAATGATCCTCCGAACCAATTAATATCCGGTTGGAAGGACCAGTAGTTGTTTTGTAAAAGTAGCGTTAGTTGTAAAAATAATTTAAGGCCCTTTCTATTTAGGACGCGATTCCCGTTACTTTCCTCAAATTCAACCATTAAACACGTAATTTAATAAATTTTCTCACCGACAATATTTCGGCCTATAAAAGCTTATAACAGCTCATAAAGGACGGTTCACACGTAAACAAAAATCCATTATTATTCATCTACGCCTGACGCGGCGCAGTCAATGTCTATCTTATTTCTTTTATAATTATTCACGTCGCCTCCTTGCCACCCCTTTACCCCCTCGGGTGCGATAGAGAGAAACGTCTTCGGTTTTTGCGGCGTTTGTTTCAAGTTTTTTAGGGGGTAAACCCTTTCCTGAACATGACAGGAATTGGATCATTAAGCAGGGCTAAGCTTAACTGGCACCCTCGGTGCGTAATACACGCTTTTTAATGGTGTGCGTAAGATTTTTAATGTAGGCATTTTCTTAAATTTCATAATTATTTAAATAGGATATAGTAATTATTCGTTTAGTAACTCTTCTATTTAAACTAAGTTATCTTTGTATAAATTCAGCATTCCTTTGTTAAAAATGTCAGCTCATCAATCCATCCTTTCACACGCTTACGACTTTTTAACAATCAAACCAATGCAACAAAACTCAAAAAACCTTAGCGCTGAAGTAAAATTTCATATTTATTCATTCTATTTCCACTCCAGTTCTATTAACAACCCTCGCAACTCAAATACTAAGCCGATGAAAAAACGAACACAAATTACTTCCCACAACCATAAATGCATCGGAAAACGGATCCGAAGCAAAAAGAACTGGAAACCGCATTCAGTCGATGTGAACCAGACCTAATCAATTCAAATCGGGGAAACGAGGCAAAAAGGAACACACACTGCTTATGAAATTATACCGCGGAATATGCTCGAAAAAGTAGAGGAATAATTCTTTTTTTCCGTCTGTCTGAGACGTAAATGGGTTAGAAAATTGAATGAGCGTGTGCCGAGTCGAGTTGTTTGGTTAAGCGTTCAGCGTGTGCGGAGAGGTTTGTTTTGGAATACATCTGGCTGCTTTTGTTGGATCATCGCTGTTGACTGTTTCGTTTTAAGTTGTTTAACTTATTTTGCATTGTCTAGTGACTCAACTTTACATGAATTAAGACGCTTTGTTTGCATCACATTTTCATATCTACTTTATTCTCTTACAATTCTCAAACTCGGTACCCTTTTTTGAATATACATTCAGCTGTTTTATTTAACATTTGGTACAGTATAAGACCGAAATCATTCAACAAGTCGCCCACCTAACTTCTGAGTGCTGGTCTATTAACTCGCAATTTCCCTCCAACTTTAGATATTTTAAATTCAACCCTTTTTCCGCTACTTTCGCGTAATCGACAGTTACAATGTTCTCAAAACTTGCTTTAATATTTCATAAGAGAAAAGCCGTGTGGGTTGACGTGACTCTTAAAACTGAATAGCTACTCGATAAAATGCTTGAGATATTTCGCATTTCATTTTACAATGAAAGGACATAAAAATGGAAACACAAAGCGCCCGTCTATGGTGAACCATAATACCCGTATCTTGCCACTAACGAGGTCTGTGTCAAAGATTTCCTTCACATGTGTTCGCGACTAATGAAAAGAGTCGGATCTGCCAAAGCAGACGTACCGATAGGAAAATTAAAACGTCTAGACGACTTCGACGTTTTGTTATACGACTTTGAGACTTTCTTGCCGTGTCTCCCCCTGTATTTTTAATGTTCAAAATTAAAAAAAATTGTAACCCAATTTTGATGAAAAACGATGTCGTAATTAAATGAATTAGTCAAAGGATGGAACCGCATGGTCAGAATAAAGCAAAAAGGCGACCATTCAAGACGTACTCTTCATTAGCGACAAGAAAAGTGATGTCATTCGTGACACAGCAGTGGGAGGGTGCGCGCCCCCCGGCGGCTGCTGAGCGACTGACTTCGGCTGCCCCTCCCGTCTTCGAGGCACCCATTCCTCGGGAGGGGGTGGACGGCTTTCTCTTTCATTTTTCCTTCGCTCCTCGGCTCATCCAGTTACATCGTTCTTATGTTTTATTTTTAATTAAAGCGTACGCAAGTCGGCGGCGTATCTTCCCCCCCAAGAAGGCGGGCGGTGGGTACATACGCTGGGGGTGTTGATGATTTTTCAATGGGGAGAAAGAGTTCCCTCATTTTCTTAAGAGAAAATTGCGTTTTGTTTTCGAGTAGTCGAAGTCTGTCGTAATCGCTTTTGTTTCGTAGAAGTTCCCGCTCCCGGCGCATGTGAACGTTATACCGTAAATTGTGTACTTTAAAGTTCCAGACGAATTTGCGGAGACGTCGAGATAGTTAAGGTGTTATGTATTGAAAAGTTTTTTGGCAAGTAAAGTTGGTCTATGGAGTAGGTGGGAAGGCTTCGAGTGGGCTCATTCAATTCAGTTAGGCAGCTCTTATTGACTCGCAATTCATGGACTAGTTGACTATTGTAATTAGTAATGATTATTAATTACCTTTAGACAAAGTTCAATTTCTATTATTTTCTATTCTATTTTTTTGTTAGTGTTAATGTGGCGAAACTGGCAAACGTTTGGCACGGATGCTGAGGTTGCTAGTTTGAGTCCTGCCATTACCCTAAGTTTTCTTTGTGTTGTCTGTATATAGCATTTAAATTTAATATAAACTATCATTCAATGCTTATAAATTTGAGAAAATAATCTAGTGCTGCAAGAAATACAACATTTAAAAAAAAAATTATAGTTCAATTCGCTATGTAACCTAAATAGCCTCTTTTACTACAGCCGAGCTGATTTTTCGTCAATGTTAAACAAATTTTCCGATAAAATAATAATAAATAAACTGTTACTAGGTCAAAATATGTCGGTGATTAGAACAATGGAAACGTATTAGTGTACTGGAAAATGTTTAAAACCTCTTCAATTTCTATAAAGGACAAATTACACTGATTGACCTAGTCTCAAGCAACGCTTGCGTTATGGCTACAAGGCACTGATATATATACTCATCTAGTTAAATACTTATATACAGCTACGAAGATTTATCATACCACTGTTTGCCATTGTCGGTATTCAAACCGAAACCTTTTCCTTCGTTACTAGCGCCAGTACTACCCAGTTAGTAACATTATTTTATTTGTACTTACAAAATGTATACGCTGTCTGTCGAATCATATATTAAAAAATCTGATTACAAGATTTCAGAACAGCCTTCCAAATATGAAGACTTGCTTAATATTTTTTTTACGCACAAACATAAAAACAGATCCCTTGATTACACTCATTTGCACCCACACACTCGCAACACATTATCCTGGGCTCAAAAGTTAATGTGATGAAAAACAAAAAGGGCCAAGAAAGGGTGCGTTAAGTTCCACCGAAAAACGGGAATTTGTAAGAAGCTCCCCCCTTCCCCCCTAGGGGGAACTGCCCCCTCGTGTGCGAAAATAAATTGCCAAGAATAATAATTATAATGAAAGCGAAAGAACGTATAAATTAGTGGGGACGCGAGACTTAAAACTGACTGGTTATGTGTGCGTGTGTCTTACGTATCTTCGGTAGATGTGTGTGTGTAGCGCTGGTACGATACGAAGGCTGATGTAAAGTTTTTTTAAAACGAATTAAAGATAATACGAAACGTTATGAATTTATTCGATTTTCTTTTTAATCAAATCAAAATTTATTTTTATAATATAATAGACAAGGGATTCAAAAATTGTCAAAGGATTATTGTACGTCTATAGAAAAATATTATCACAAAAGCCCTATATAAAAGATGGAATGACTACACCAAAATAGTAGCCAATGAAATATTTTCTTCATTAGCTTTCAATCATGGCATGATGAAACAAGTTAATTTTTTCCCGCGGTCATGTTAGGCTCATACTACTGCAAGCTAATCACTAATCAACAGCTTTTAAAATAAGTCATCATGATTTCAACCTAAACTGAAATTGAATCCAAGATCAAAAAAGCAAAGGTGTACAGATAACATGAATGTTATGATCAGATCGGGAGCAACATCTTGAAGAGTGAAGAGTTGTCACCTGATAAATATGTACGACAAGACAGATCATCCGACCACATCAGGCATCAGACAATGTATTATCTGCCATTAGCATAACTGGACGCTGTTAAGCAATACTGTGTCAACCCACAAAAAGTCAAAAAATGAGATAATAATGCAAACACATTCTAAAGGAGATTACCAACAATTTAAAAATGTGTTATGTCATTTGAATCATTCAACTACGAAAATATGTAAAGAAAACTCTTAACACATTAATACTATCCGGCATACGACATTTTGCAATAGTGATTCGTGTTCCTTGACATCTATATCTACTCGCATAAGCGAAATCTGTCTAAAGAAATAAGAACTCATGAGACTTGACACATTATTGATAAATTCGATTAATTCAGTGTTCGCTCATCCTAGGGAGTGTTAACAACGTGTCCTTATTTTTACACTAAAATAAAATAGTTAGTGACTGAAGTTGCAACTACGTTTGTGTGAAATGTTATTGAAAGTGTAACCGGATATACTAGTATTCGAGGTAAGCGCAAATAATACATATTATAACACTTTTTAGATCAATATCCAGTTGGAGATTATATTGCCGGTAATATTCATAAAAATCATTAAATTTGCGAAATTAAATTAGCCAGCCAGTTTAAGTACATTTTCTTTGCAGGAAATAGCAAAAATTAATAATTTCTTACCTTTATTTTATTCGATTAAATCAAGTGTTTCAGTTGACATATTATTGCAAAACAAAGAATTTCTTATTACGATTCCTATGGTATAGTTTTATACAGCTTGACACATTATTACAAAATATTATTCAAGTGTCGTTAATTTGAACTTTTGACGTTACGGTTATTTTAAATACCTTAACACATTTTTGCAAAACGTAAACCACCACCAAAATCCAGAGCCCACATCCTTGTGAGTCCTGTGAAACCAAAGAGAAATATTTCAGGGATTCCCCTACTACCCAATAAAAATATCTCAGGGCTTCCAACCCAAGAAGTTTTTTCCCAACGACAGTATTTTGATACCAACAATTGTATTTTGTTATAAGATTTTTTTTTCTTTTCTGATTGTTGTTAAACATTATTTTAATCCTTCTTCTTCTTGTAGTGCCTCTCCAACTAGTGAAGGTTGGCAGTCAACTCTGCGTATTTCCTACGGTCTTTTGCGAGGTTGAAAAGCTCGGCGACACTTGAGATTCCGGTCCATTCCCGAATATTGCGCAGCCACGATTTCTTTCTCCGGCCCACCGCTCTTTTGCCTGCCACATTGCCCATCATTATAAGTTGCAGGAGCTCATATCTGGGGTGCCTAAGAACGTGACCCAATTAGGCAACTTTCCGTCCTTTGATGGTCTGCATTAATTGGCGTTTCCTTCCAGCACGGCAAAGCACGTCAACGTTGGTCACCCGATGTATCCAGCTAATGGCCAACATGCGTCCTATAGGCCCACATTTCAAAAGCTTCTATACGTTTCCGGAGTTGCTCTTTGATAGTCCAGGCCTCACATCCGTATAAAAGTATAGGTCATACGTAGCATTGCAGCAGACGAGTGCGCAAAGACATCCCAAGACTGCAGAGGACCTTTTTCATATTACTGAAGGCACTGCGGGCACATTATGGGTTTTTATTTCGAGGTCACTGTCCCAATTCTCATTAACCCATGTGCCAAGATATTTATATATACGCACCCGTTCCAGCTCCCTGCACGTCACCGAAATCACAGGATTCACGCCCACTTTCTTGGTGACAACCATGATTTTCGTCTTAGAGACGTTCATACGGAGGCCCGCTTTCAGACTGCATTCATTGACCCGGTCAACAATCCGCTGCAATTCCGCCTCCGTGTATGCAATGAAAACAGTGTCATCGGCATATCTGAGGTTGTTAATGACACGCCCGTTCACGTTGACGCCACAGTCAAGACCTTCCAACGCCTCAGCAACAATCGCCTCTGAGTACAAGTTAAAGAGTGTTGGTGAGAGCACGCAACCCTACCGAACCCCCCTCCTTATCTCTATTTCATCGGTTTCCTCACCATCCACTCGCACAGTCGCTCTCTGGTTCCAGTACAGATTCTGAATGATACGTATGTCTTTTCCATCCAACCCGATGTCGTTTAACAATGCAATAAGACTGTCGTGAAGCACTCGATCAAACGCTTTTTCGTAATCGACGAAACAAAGGAAAACATCTTGTTGCATGTGTTTGCATTTTCGGACCAGAACCTGTACCGCAAACAAAGCTTCTCTCGTTCCTACGCCGGCTCTAAATCCAAATTGGCTGTCTCCGAGTTGCTCGTCACATCTACCTCTTATACGGGCGTGAATAATGTCAAGAAACAGTTTTAACACTTGGCTCATAATGCTGATTGTTCTAAATTCCTCGCACTTCTTCGCATTCTTCTTCTTCGGTTGTGTGATAAAGGTAGACCATAACCAATCGTCTGGAATTTGGCCGTTAGCATTAGCGAGTTTCATAATAGGATCACACGAGTGTTTTAAGACCTAATTATGTACAGTTGCATACATTTCTTTATCTACACACATATCATAAGTACTCTATGATGGGTTCAGAAGCCATAGGGGAAGCCCTAGGGCAATGACCTGCATGGCTACTATCTACTAGTGCTATGTACCTATTAAATATCTATAGACTGTACACATTAAAATAATGTATTAAAAATGAATTTGAACAAATATAGAAACAAATTAGAAAAAATCTCATAATAATATTGGTTGTTATAATGCTGGTCATTGCCTACGGTTTCTGAACGCATTATAGAGCATTTATGATATATGTGTAGATAAAAACAATTATCTACATTAAACACGATTTTTATTCATGACACGTTTCTAATTCTATTGTATTCATATGTATATTTTGTAATACTGTGTTAAGTTACCTAACGCAGAGCAATTTTATAAAGAATGAACTACTTGAAATATTGCAATATTATGTTATGAGACTTAAAACATTTATTCGAACTAAATGGCTTATTGAGCGTTTTGTCATAACAAAATAGTATTATTTTGCGAAATACAAAACATTTTTCAGTATAGTTTACTTAAAAAAGTTATCTTATCGTAATTTACTAACGTATTCATTAAAAAAATATATATATTTCAGCTTTTCTTTAACGCAATCATAAAAAGTTAAAAAATATTTTCAACACAGTATATCTCGAAATGGCGAACATGAGGGTTGACACAGTATTGTTTAACAGCGTCCAACTAGCCTCCTGACCTAGATGCTAGTGTTCGTGGTCTGACCATAACTTTGATCAGTGGCCCGTTTCACTAAGCTACAAGTTACAATTTTACAAGTCTAAACCTGCAACATTGATCAATAGTGACCATTGGCAATGGGCATAATGACCAATGTTGCCGGTTTAGATTTGTAAAATTGTAACTTGTAGCTTCGTGAAACGGGCCACAGATCACGTAATCTGTAAACCCCGACTTTTGATCTTTTTTTATATTAACCCTAACACCTAATTATATCTAGACGGAGCTAAAAATCTAATGAATTTAAATTATTCCTACGTGTCAGAACGTTAAGCTGGCATGGCCGATTGAGCCCGCTCTCCCCTCATTACGCAGATATTATGGACAACTAATGGACATTCCCGCTCGCCCCGCTCATGATTTTCCACCGTTGACGGGTAAAATTGACACTAAAATTTGCGTGGTTAGCAATTAATTTGGATATTTTTGAAGATTTAATATTGCGCAAAGCGGGAGGGTTGTTAGAAGGTGGTTTAAAGTGTAGTTAGAACACTTCAAACTTTGAATGTTTATGAAACGAGTTATGTTTGGTAACAGAGGAGAATGTAAGTGCTTAAGATTTTGGTCACCATAAACAAGTAGGATGATGTATTAGTGCCTTAATCATACTAGAAACTTTTATAGTTTAATTAATACGTTCAGGCGGTACTTTCCAGAGGTCCATATCAACAAACTAGAGCAAACCGTCTTGTTACTCCGCGAAACCAGTGCGGAGTGCCAGTGGTTTGTTCTCGTTTGCTTTATAGTTTTGCGTTTTGACACTCATCTGTCTGTATGCCACAGTAACTTTATCTCATAATCTGTCAAAAGTTACAAAGATGAAAGATGTATACGATGTATAAGATGTATAAGATGTCCAGGGAGGCTACATTTTTACTTTTTTTTCTGTTATTACCATCAACAACAGAATAAACCATTGTCTTTCTTTCTTTCTTTCAAAATAGAAAAAAACCTTATTTTATTTTATTTTTTAATGGAATCCACCTTAGAACCGTCTCACATTAACATAGGTACTTAATAGGCAGAGTAGTAAGAGACTTCTTACGATTTGATTTATAACGTCAGTCTGACATAGTTCCACTGTGGGTCAGGAATCCATTTTGTTGATTATACACATTTTTAAAACCAATAATGGATAAGGAAAAACTGAATAAGATATAATTAGGGCATAAGAAAAAGAGAATAATTTATTTAATCGACTGAAAAAACCGAAAAGGCCTCATAAATAACCTTTACTCAGTCGTTCAATTAGCGAACAAATTTTGCTCGTCAAAAACCTAATTGTCAAATGAAATATATTTTCAACTTGGCATTCAAAATCGACAAAATGGGATTTTTTTATGAAATAGGAAGGCAAACAAGCAAGTGGGTCACCTGATGGTTAGTGATCAACAAAGAAAGTGGAAATGCGTTGCCAAACCAGAGGGCTAAGATGGAATAGCTCTTGTGCCAGTAATTGCTCCCCACGTAGGAACACAACAGTGCAAGCACTGCTGCTTAGCGGCAGGATTAGCGAGCAAGATGGTGATATCGATCCGGACGGACCTTGCACAAGGTCCTACCACCCGCAAAAAGGAATTAATACTTTTTCATATATTTTAGGTAGCACTTTTCAAAAAGTAAAATAAATCACAAGCATACATTTTGCTTTACATCACTATATTTTTGGTTCCATAATATAGGTCAGCTATAATGAAAGTTATGTGTGATAATATAAAAATGTTTGCTCGTACAACATTGCCTACGTATGTAATCTAAACGACACCAACGATTTCAATGTATTATTCAGCCTAAAGTAAAGAAAAAGTTATAAAAAACCATTCCCAATCAAAAACAGTCATACATAACGCACGCACAAAAAAATCGAAGTACATATTTCTTGCACGATCGGCGAGATGCGAAAAAGGGGGAACGCGAAAAAAAAACTAATTAAAAAAGCAATCAAGGTTTCTTGACGGCGCTCACGTTCGCCCATATCGTCTTACCCCCACTTCCTGGGGTGGCGAGTCACCCCTGTCCACCCAACACCCTTTGAGAGGAGGTTGGGGCCGAGCGGTACTAGATTTACGTAACACGTTTAAAGTGTGTTTTGATGAAGTAATCATCCCATTTCCCTGGACTGCGTTTAAGAATTTTGCGGCCGGCCTTACTGAGACGTTCTCCCCTTTTTTTAAGTCCAACTCTTTAATCTGGATTCCTTAACGAGTTGCCATGTAATTTCAGTAATTCCCGAGAATTCCAGAGATTCCCCGGGAATGTATAGAGATTGTGCGGTGATTTGCGCCTGATTTGATTACGTTTGGAAAACGGCTGGAACTTGAGTAGCTGTCTACGTTTATAGCACTATTAGGGGTTGTATTCACTACACTTATAATGTCAGGCACGAATTTACTTGGCTCTATTTGATATCTTACTTTTTTTACAGTAGCAGAATTTTGAGACTTGGTCTATTTTTGACATCAAATGTTTTTTAAGGCATTATGGGTTCTATTCACTACACTATCAACCACGACAAGAAGCGTGTTTTAAAATAAATTGAATTGAATTAATAAATTTATTGTCTCTAACTTAAATCTAGTCATTTACTTTTTTAAAACTTCCTGTATTATCAATTGATGATACGTAGTATTAGAAGTGTTCATGCCAAATTTCAGGTTTTTAAATCAATATATTCAGGTGGCGCATTTGATTTGAATTTTAGAAAATAATAAATTTTCGACTACGACTTACAATACTAAAAGAATGAATACATTATATGATATAGACACTATAAAAAGATATACAAAACACCACAAAAACACATTTTAATATCCTCAATCGGACGTTCTTGCTTATGGTAAAGTCACCAGCTGATGTGACTGAATAGAACAAAAAGATCTCTCTTAACAATATCGTGTGTAGATGAGACCTCTTTGGTTTGGTAAGGACCACGGACCAGTCCTCAGTTCATGCGAGATACGTTTCACGTGCGAGATACGTTAAAAAAATTACAGATTTTAAAGGGATTTGACAGTTGCTTTCGTGCGAGATAGATCTTGCCTGATCCGAGTATCGCCTCGCTAGTCCGAAACATGTCGAACGATAACTCGGCTTTAAATATGTACGTAAGTGATCCATTTACTTCAATATGTTTGAATCTCACGATAGTTTTATGTTAATTGTGAATAATACAAATCTGCTATTAGAAGATTTGTTTACAGAAACTAGCTAGAATAGCATACTAAGTAGAGTTTGTCGCTTATGTATCCATTCCCTACACTCATGTTAGGGTAAAAAGGAGCATGCTTTACGTCCGCGACAAAAGCTATCGTGATTCTTAAAATAAACACATTTTTAATCACAACTCGCAAAAAACAAAAGAAAATAACAAGAATCGATTCAGTTTTTACTTCGCATATAATAAAATACATTCACTAATAAAGTAATTGAAATTCTTCGTGTCCTTAGAATCGTTTTGTCCTAGATAAGTGGGCAAGGCATGATTTTCCAACCCCTGGTGAGGGAAAAGGGATGTTACCGTGTTGGGTTAGAGTTGGCTTTTGTCGGAGCAGGAAGTCGGTTTATTAAAATACTGTGGCCGTACAGGTACAGCGGTAGAAATAAAAACGAGCCAAAGCAGTTACTTTTATGAGGGCGCGAATAAGATGTTTCGGACTCCGTCTAAGGAATGAGAGAGAAGACGCGGCGCGCAGAGGACGAAGGAACGGCCGGGCGGTTGGATAGCGGGTTTTAAAACGCTCGAAGATTTATGGATTCCATGTTTAAGGTGAGATGAAAGGAAATGTAAGATAAAATGAAATGTAAAATGAAATGAAGTTAAATATAAAATGAAATGAAATGAAATATTTGAAATTGAATAAAAAATATAAATTGAAATGACATGAAATGAAATAATGTATTTGTTTAAATATGCTAAACATTATAAATGTATAGTGGGCAGTGTGATTTTGCTGAACTCGTCTAGATGCCAGTAGCGCATGACAGGGCGTCAAGTCTATCTCTAAAGGGTGGCTTTGCCTAGCAGTGAAAGTCCTTCAGCTGAAATAATGATGGTGATGATTAAAATCTATTTATGCCTCACTCTGCTTGAATTTTTTATTTGCCATTAGTAAGGTTGACGATTGTTATAAATTAATAAGAGTTAGAATTGTTGCAGTTAAGTGGCAGTGTTTATTTATTTCTCCCTGTCGCCCACCCTCTGTAAATATTCCAACGTGCTTAGTAACATTACCCCAATTTATCAAGGCCGAGTAAAAACTTGTTTGACATTGATTAAAGCTTTTGAACTTTTACTTTGATATTTATTTACATTCATTTATTGTGCGTCATGTTAGTACAGATTTTAAGTACCTAAAAATTTAATATCTATACCGTAACAGGGACCATGTTTACATATTAGATTTATGTTAAATTCTGAATTTAAAAAAAATGCTTTTTTTTTAATCCGCTCACTGGTCGCGTTTTTCGCGCCCAATGAGCGCGGTGCCTTCAAAAATAATAAAATGCCGCTCCACAGTCGTAACAAGCGTCGTTGGAACAAAGCGGGGCGCGCGCTCAAATAATTTGTATCAATTTGTAAAAATGCACCCGGCGCCCCCCGGGGGTGTAATAATTACTAACAGCTCGTTTATATGCTCGCAAGGAATTACTTATGTACATAGGCCATACATTGAGGTACAAGTACCGCAAACCGTGGCAACTTTACCTAAAACGCACGTTTCAGGCAAAGTTGACGCGCAGTTGCTATCAACTTTGCCATACCAAAAATGTCAGAGCTCTTATATCTAAATCATTGCTTAGGCGTATGAGGGGAGATGGTTTATAAAAAATCAGTCAAGAGTGAGCGGACTGGCTACCGTAATAAGGGTTTATACTACCAGACAATATAGTTACGTTGTCATTGTGCAAAACTCTATATTTTTTTATTTAGGTACTGTAGAATATAGTTATTTAGAAAACAAGTGAAATATAAATAACTAAACCTAATAAAAAATACAAAAACTTAATCATTGTGCATGGATTTACCAAAAAGAAAATATTTTTATGTTCAATTAAGTGCGAACCAAATTCACACCTGGCCGAACACTAATATGTGTTTGTCAAGTAATTTCTGTACTTACTAAGTGATCATTCGTAACTATATAAAAGTTGCCGAAGTTCATTTTAAGAGACAGCGTTCCAACTAGCCAGCAAGTATTTCTTGATTTCCTTAAATTTAATGTAGTTGTTTAATAACTACAGTGACCCGCTTCGGCTTCGCATGTATTGTACTCACATAAAAAACTTCTGTAAAAAAACGCCTAAATTATTTATTTATTTAAACTTTATTGCACAATACAAACTATAATGTACAAATGGCGGACTTAATGCCATAAGTCATTCTTAACTAGTCAACCATCAAGCTAAACAGAAGACAAAACGGTGCAGGATCGTGAATAAATAAAAAACAAAAATGACACAAATCAGCCGGAATATTTTTTTAAATTATAGTGAAAACCCTATCAAAACCTGTTGCGTGAAAGAAGGAGTAGGTGACCCAAATATGAGAAAAGACAGGAACGGGTAGCGACTTTATTTTATATTATGTAAACATAAAGAAAATAAAGATAAAAAGGAGAAGAAGATTATGTTTTGTAGTCAAAAGTTTATGTAAAAAAATTTAAAAACGAAAATAAACTTGGCCAGTTTTTGCTATTTGTTGTTTTAGTTTAGAGCATTAGTTAACGCTTTCGTCGATTACCAATTTTACGATAAAGGAAAAACAAAGAAAAAGTCGTTTTTTCATGGTAGTACATATTTCATTTATTTAAGTAATCACCACAATTTCATTGAAAAAGATTATTTTTGTAAAGATCTGTGGGCCGAGCAAAATTGGAGTAAAAATTAAAATGAAATTAACGTCAGACTGCATTTGTGTTTAACTTTTTTTATCACCACAATAAAATCTATTCTGTGAAAATTTCAATCGATTACCTATAAACAGTTCCTCTTTCCGGAGTAGTTTGAGAAAGTACTGGCTTGACTCTTCCTCTTAATGGTTATTGAATGTCCTCTGACTTATGTATATGTATTTCATATATAGTTTATGTATATTTATATCTAAGTATATTATTATAAGTATGAATATTTTATGTATAATATGACATGAAGTTAAGTAGGTTTTTGCTTAGTTTACTTTTTCTTTATTTTTTCTGTGTGTCTACTCTAGATCTTGGGTCCTGTCAATCGCTCGAAGGTTAACAGGAAGAGATCTTTTAAAGGTATAACTTCGGCTATGTACATCTGTTTTGACCTGTTATCTGTTATTTTATGTGTTTAGTACAATATAGAGTCATACATACATACATACAGTTCCATATACATTGCATGTCAGAAACCGGGTCCTGTTGCCATATGGAACCCTAAAAACTAATTTTATATTAATTGGAGTTCTCATTGATAAAAGTATCGCAATCGACTTCAAAGTAAACAAAACGCATAAGATCACTATCGCGGTAATACCACTCCACGCCAACGATAATGCATGGCAAAATAATGACAGGTAACTACTTGAAAGAATCATGATACTAGAAAACAATGTATGTCATTACTCAAACCACTTCCGAAACTAAAAAAAATATTAGAGCTTGCCCTTGTTTTCATTACTTTCTTTTTGAGGATGCATAATTTTATCGATAGTTTTTTTTATGGAACTCGTAATGTTATCGATAGTTTTTTTATGGAATTAGGAGGAAGAAGGACCAGCGGGTTACCTGATGGGAAGAGATCCGCTTATGCGAACCAGTGATCCCAAGACAATGCTGATCTCTGTCAAAATCTGGGAATGTAAGTATTCGGATTTTATGGACATTGAAAGTTTTGCAAATTTGGATAATTTCCGTCGAAACATTAGTATTCACAAATGGATTTTGGTATGGTAATGATATGGAGATACGTTCAAGTTTCGGTTAATTTATAAATGGCTAAGGCGGGTGGACTCAAGATCGTAAGTACCGATCCCCGGCGGTTGACATATAGGTACCAATGAGTTATTCTAACTATATGAAAACTATCTAAATACTTTAGTACTTAAATAATTTTCTTACTCTTATAAACATCTCGTGGAAATCTGTAAGTGTATGTGTAACGTACGGACGTCAGACGGTAGACGCTGCGATGTAACTGCTTGACTTGCCAAATACAAGATCATAGTCAAAGCGTTCCCCGAATTATGCAACGAGAAAAACCGCTAGAGGAATGAATTAGTTCGATGAATGAGTTACTAAAAGTCAAAAATATTTCTTTTTTTAAAATATTAGGTATCGATATCGATAAACTAAAAAAGACATCTCGTTCCGACTCTAGCTAGAATTATAGTGAAATTTGTTACACACACGCTACCTCAGCTTGTATGTTCGATGTTACTGATAAGATTCTGACCTCTGATAACACTCACACGGTAGTATGCTAATTCGATATAAAGTTTATCGATAAGCCCACGTTACTGGTTTAGAAGGCACGACAACTCTTGGATTTGACTGGTAGGTACAGCGGCATTATTCGTGCAAGATTCACCTACAACTATCAAAGTTGTTTGACATCTGTCTTTTTTAACGTATCTCGAATGTGAGATAAATTTCGGATAAACCGGGAATTGGATACAAAAAGGAATTGGATATAGTTCTGGGCTCGGTATACTCTTAATAATAACTTTCATTGATAATAAAAAAATTAGATCTTTGGGACATCTATTAGTCTAGTCCCAAACTAAGCAATGCTTGAACAGTTAGCCTCAGAAGTAGCTAAACACTTAAAAAAAACCTTTGTCTTGGTAACGAACGAAATGAGAGTTGCTCGAATTTGTTACATTACTGACAGCCACAAAGTACTAAAATGTTCAGCAATTTCTGAAGCTGACCATACTATAGATAATACTTACTTATTTAGATAAATATTTGTTTAATCACACATAAACATCCACGAATGAGATACCATATTGCTCGCTAATCCTGCCGCTAAGCAGCAGTGCTTGCACTGTTGTGTTCCGGCGTGGAGAGCAAGACAGCCGGTGCAATTACTGGCACAAGAGATATTCCATCTCAGGCCTCAATCTCTTTGGTGTTGCGGGTGCCTATAGGCGGTGGTGATCACTTACCATCGGGTGACCCACTTGCTTGTTTACCTTCCTATTTCATAAAAAAAAAATATCACGCAAATGCTTGCCAAAAGGAGATGTATAAAGGTGAACTTATCAGTTCCAAAATTTATAATTTTTTTGGGCACATAACCTTAAAAACAAACCTTTTGTCACTATCAACCTGCCATTAAACCCTTACTAAATCTAAAGCCTTAAAACCGATCTCTAAAAAACCGTTCCCAGAATAGTAAATACTAAAATACTTAATCGGTAATCGGTGTAGTGCGATTACAGTAAATTGGTCCGTGGGGCACGGTCGTGTCACGCGCGAATATCAAGCAGGCTTGTGCAATACCACTTACTAACGGCGGCCAATGCGTGATGTGACCTGTATTGGAGAGGTAAGTCTCAAATAAAATAAAGAAAACGTTTTAATTATGAACAGCAAGCTTTAACACGCGATCTCGTTCGCGTAGACTTTGGTTAGCATATTAAATACAACCCTTTTAATGACTTGCTTTTTGGTGGATTTTTCAAAAATCCTTTCTTAGGGCACTTTAACACCCCCTTTACAATACATTTCCAAATAAAAAAAAATCTGTCTTCAGCGGTGTACTCTTCGCGTTGTTTGTTATTCATATAAAAAAATCATATAAACCATAATTTTTATAATGGATAATATGAAATTTCAACAAAACTTCCCAATTAATTAATGACGAAAATCCTTTTATACCTGATTTTCTTAACCGGATTCAAAGAAGTCTGTATTAACATGTTTAAAAATATTTTGTCCGTGTAATAATGATTTGAATTTGGTGGTTAACTTCTTCAATGGCCCACTTTAGTACATTTTTAACCCGGAGACTAAATTGACGTTTCATCATAATTACATCCCATCTTAAAAATAGTCGTATTCAGTCTCCTGGTAAGAAAATAGACTTTAGTTAGTCCATATTTTTTCGACCTCCCAAAACGTTTATTGTTAATTTTACTGAAATTGCACATGACATAGTCATGAATCACAAACGAAAATATTAGGTATTCACTCAACGGATACTTTTTGATAAAATAAAGTTACACTATTTTGCCACAGTGCGTGCGATACAGTAGGTTTTGACCAATCTGTCGTAAACTTACTATACCTAGAAAATTTGCATAATTCTTCAATCATTTTTTGAATTCAGACGAACTTGGACCAAAAATTAAACAATTAAGTTGGTTTTGCACTCCTCTTTCATTACATCTCATTGCATTAACCGATGAAAATGCAGAGTAGAGTAGTGTAGATGTAGATAATAAATAATAATAATCTGGATAGCTAGCACGACACACCACGACTCCCTTTCATGCTCAATGCGTTTCTTTCTAATTAGCTCAGTAGAAGAGAGACGTACTGAGTGACAAGCTAGGAAAAGACCACGCCGTGCTAGCTGTTCTGATTGCAATCAAAATTTTGTGTCCATTTATTGTCAATTATAGTTTGGCTACTTTTAAAGGTTAGAGATGTTACTGAACTTTGACTGACATGATTATAAGACATAATTAATTTCACTTGCCATAGCAAGTAAAAACCGAACCAATTACCGAAGCAATACCGAAGTAATTGGTTGATATTCAAATTCCACAAAGTAACGCCTGAATCTATTAATATCCACTTAATTTAACAATCAAACAACAGTCAGTTGTGTTAGATTACGAATTTTATCTGTTAGAAATATTTTTAATCTATTTTAGTATGAATATTTTTTTCGATCTTTTTACTACAGCTTCTCAGTGTAATTAAAAATGTATTATAAAAATATATTAACAATTACAAAGACTGAAAATTTCAAACAGTAGACGAGTATTTTTTCCAATTTATAGACGAGTAGGTACCCGAGTAAATCTACATATGAAGACCTATTACCACTATTTACTACGGGTAAGTAATTACAGTCACCTTTGCATTTTATAATGAAAAACACAGAATGACATAAAAAATTAAGCCTGGATTGAAACAAAAAGCAATATTAATCATAATTTAAGAACTAGCATTGAAATGATATAAACTAACCAAATCTCAACCCCTGTTATAAAAGTTCACGTCACTGAACTCTCACATCTTTCTACCATCCCATGTAAATGCGGATGTGGAATAGCAAACCACGTTTCATCCCACCTATCCCACCGCACTGAGTTCAAACACCCTAATGATTGTTTGTTTTAAACTTTTTGCTCCATGAAGATGTTACCTTCACGTTGTTACCTGTGTCAAAGGTTGATAAATATGCAATATCCCCAGATCGGAGCTAGATCGATCGAGCGTGTATTACTAAACCAACCAATAAAGGCCCTTACCGCTCCGCTCTTCTTGGTACTGACGGGTCTCCGCGGGGAGGTTAGCTGCTGATTGCTGGCTCTACTTATTCTGGACATATTGATGGTATTGTTAGAAAATTATAGATGGCGCCTTAGGAGATGGTCCGATGTTTACATTCCGGGCTGATGCTAGATCTGAGGTTGTTTAGGAGTTCAAAGGTCGTCGAGGGATTATATGTTCTCGTTTGCTGTACTATAATTGATTCTGTTCGGCGATCTTGTTGGTTATGTTCGACGTGATATGTATTGAGTTATTATGTGAAAAATACTGGGTTTTTATGTTAAATAAGTAATTGGTTTTTTAATTTGATGCTGGCTGGTCATATCGTGGATTCAAATGCAGGCTCGCAGCTCCGAGTTTTGCGAAATTAGGGCGCAAAATTTCGCCTACGATTTACCATTTTTGACGGAGGACAACATGGAAAAACCTCTACATATAGATCTAAGAAGCTATTTATTAGCTTGAAGCTTATAATCCACACTGGGCTTTTGTGAGAACTAAAAGCCTAGCCTTTCATTTTTAGAGGAAGCCTATGTCCAGCTGTAGAGCGTATATATTATAGGATTTAGATGATGATGAAACATAATCTCCGTTCAAATTATTCTCATTCCAAAGACCAGTGAATCCCTATTTAACATGGGATTTAGTAAACCATAATGACGTCTATTTCACATTCTCGAGTAACGCATGTAAATTTGTTATCTCGGCTAAGTACACCATTAAGGCCGACTCCAATAAATAAAATATGCTTATCTTGAGCGAAATTAACTGCAGGAACATATTTTAACAAGTAACGTATTGTGGTTGCGGTAATACACAGGCTTAGGGCAGTTCCTCACTTAAGGGAAATGATTAAACTGGTGAATTAAAGACAAACTGCAACAAATTACCTTGCTTCCGCGAAACCAGTCCAGTTTGTTGATATGAACATCAGGAAAGTAACCCCAGAATCTATTAATTATTTGATGAGCCAAAGAGTTAATGTCAGGAATAGTTTTTTTTTTTTGTAAATTATTTTGTAGTCTATCGGTAGAGTTTATTTGTAGCGTTCTTCTGATGACTGCTAGGTATAGGTAAGCCTTGACGCCGAGGTACAATATAAACAGGAGTCATTTACTTATAGTGTGAACGTTAAAAAAAATCATCAATATACACAGTAGTCTCAAGCCCAATGGTTGTAGTATTTCGTTTTCAAATGGTCAAACATGCCTGCCCCTTGCTCACTTGTCGGTCGGTGCGTCTGTATTCTACTGATTTATTTAGAAAGAGATGCACGGGCGACGAAGCGAGTTGCATTGTGCAGTGCTAGCTATGAGATGACTGTCACGGTTGCCTGGAAAATATCACGTTTCAGCGATTTCCATTAGTCACTTTGAAGTTATTTTATTTTTGTGCGGTGTTTAGTAAAAAGTGTAGAAATAGAGGTAGTTTGCCTTGTTTTGTCTTGTCTTGTCTTGTCTTGTCTCCTATTCCGTTACGACTTCTCCGTCCAGGGAGTACAGCAATTACAGCATCACGGTCCGGCCGTTCTTGATACGCGGAGCTCTCGTGATTTAGAGCAAGCTTGAGATCATCTATTTGCATGACGCTTTCGGAGTTGATGGTTCTCGTGGGTGGCAGTAATTATTGAACATTAGGTAGCCCAAGTACTAGTTTTCCTTCTCTTTCCACATCTAAATCATCTCCGACATGTCTATTGTCTCCGTCCAGTGAGCACAGCCCTTAGCGCATCCCGGTCCGGCCGATCTTGATACGCGGAGCTCTCGTGATTTAGAGCAATGCTCAAGGAATGGACGTCTATTTGCACGACGGGCTAGCATCGTGATCGGGGCGTTTGAGGAGCGTAATGCTAGGGGAATTATCGGTAATAACTGCCTTGTGATGTTGACAAGGTGAAACTGTGTATGTGTAAAATAACACACGTGGTTGAGTAACTAAAGTTGCGGGTAGAAAACTACCGTGAGATTTGGACATATTGAAATAAACCGATCACTCTTGTGGCCCGTCAATGACACATGTCATGACATATGTTAGGTCTTGAGAATTCATAAATAGGTTCCGAAATGTCTAGTTACTAATATCAAGTATATTTAATAGGTAAATACTTTATTCTACATAAAATATGCTCACAACATTACAGGTAGAATAAACTAGTACAAAGCCAAACTTAAGCATATAAGTAATTTCTTCCTACTAACTCAGGTAAAAGAAATTCTTCATATCTCTCACTCGCTGATGTAACATAGTCATAGTTCTCTTCCAAAGATCTCCACAGCACCCCGTCCTGTGCATCTTTCATCCAGCGGGTTCCCGCATTGTCACCAGGGCGATGGTCCACCTTGTGACGGATTTTCCGACGCTGCATCTTCTGGTAAAACTCCTAACCTTTAGTTTCATTTCTGTTTATTTAGATTTTTTTATATATATAAAATGGAAGGCAAACAAGCAAGTGGGTCACCTGATGGTAAGTGACCACCACTGCCTATCACTACAGGTATCTGCAACACCAAGGAGATTGCAAATGCACTGCCAACCTAGAGGGCTAAGATGGAATACCTCTTGTGCCAGTAATTACACCGGCTGTCTTGCTCTCCACGCCGGAACACAAAAGTGCATGCACTGCTGCTTAGCGGCAGGATTAGCGAGCAAGATGGTGGTAGCGATCCGGACGGAACTTGCACAAGGTCCTACCACCCGCAAAATCAATGTTTTTATTTTTACTATGTACGAATAGATGCTCTCTGTTAATTATTGTTATTGGCAAATCTTTTGCCATTGTTCTGTACAAGTGCTATAAAAGTGGTTTAGCATCGGTCATAACACTAAACGGCCTGCAAATGTGCACAGCCGTTGTGAAATTCATGCTCCTCGATCTGACATTGAGCCACTTAACAGGGTTAGTTCTTTAAGTGATTCTTATTCATAGTTTTAAATTTAAGGAATGAGTTTTTGAAATGCATTTTTCCCAAAGCAAAGCCCATCTAACAATTTTCTTTTCTTACTATTATTATTTTTGGGCAAAAACGGATTATTTGGTAGACTTACTATTAGATTGTTTTTCTATTTGATTGGTATGGTTACTGTTTTCCTGCCTTATTAAAAAGCTACCAATTCTACGAATTTTTTGTTTGGCCACGTTGAACGTTTTGGTTGAATTGTTTCAAAATTAAAACAATTGAAATTAAATTTACTTAATTTGAATCAAATAAGATTTGTATGTAATAAATAATGATGTGTTAATTATGTTTTTATCATTGGTAATTTTTTTTACACATGAACAATTTTAGAATAGACTTTCGCACTTATATGTCGTAGTAAAACAGCTGTCGCTGATAAATCGCTTGCATGCGACTTAGCGGTAGTATAGATCGTATGTTTGGTACTGATCCAATGTACTTGAGCACGATCTTCAACTAAATATCACCCTATGAATCAGCTGCCAGTTTCAGTGTGCAATTCGAACATTTGATCATTAAATTGGTTCATAATGGAATTTATAATAAAAACACCCGTTGAATTCCTTGCTTGCACTATGAATGTGGTGCAAAAAACACAATGTGTCGGTTCCCGCGATGCGCAGTCCGTCAAAATGGCCGCGGTATAGTGGAACTGCAACAAAATGGCTTAAATTTGGTATCGAGTTAGAAGAAAAACCGATAAAATTCGTTTTTATCATTTTTATTTATTTATTTGTTTAATGGGGATTTTTGTTTAATCTTTGAAAGGGGATTGTTTAAAATAGAGTGCGAGGGTGCTGCTTTGTATTAGCAGCCATGATCTTCTTCAAATCGATGAGCCAATGAAGTAAGCAAGTCAGTTAAAAAAGTAAAAAACAAAAAAATATAATTATAGTAGCTTATGTTCGAGAATTTGTACGACTGTACGTGTTTGGATTACATACTAACTTCATTCTCTTTCCAAAAACCGACCAAAAACCGTCTTTTAATAGACCTCTACCCCCCTTTAGTAACACATGGCCCAATTTTCATCATTCCATCTGCAGCTGTTTAAACCGTGCGTTGTTTGTCAGTCTGTTTGTACCGAAACTCTTTTACATGCATAGATGTAATAGAATTTTATATGCATAGATATAATAGGAGATTACTTTAATTTAACTTGGGGCCAATTTAATTCGACTGCGCTTTATAGAACGTCCGACGTACGGCGCTCCGGTAACGACTCGAAGCGCCACGATTTTGCGTGAATTAGAACAACAATAAATAAATTAACTGCCCTCGTGCGGTCGTGGCGCTTTTGTTCGCCTTTTAACGTGAAACCAGACTTTTGACAAGCTTTAGTAGACAATGAGAAGACAGAGACAAATACTCTCTATTGAAAACCGCACAGAAAATAGTTTATTAAAATTCAACTTAAAAATAACTACCATGGTAAACAATTAGCCGTCTTATACGAGAAGTAACAAAATAAGCAGATGGTGGTCTTTCTTCTTCATTTCTGTAACTTTGTATGTTATAAGTTCTAAAATATTTTTTTTTATCTATTTCTTTGGATTTAAATATATTTTTGGTGGTAATTTACAATAATTTGTCAGGCTTATTCCATTTGCTGCGTAATGCGTGTTTCCTATTGGATGGCCATTATAACCACTCTATAGCTAGCTGTTCTAATCTTAATTATGTGTATTTGTAAATTGTATTATTATATTTTTATGGGTTTATATGTCTTTCCCATTCACGAGACAAAAGTGCCCCGGACCTTTGGGAGGCGTGCGCGGAGCCGAAGCCAACACGTAGAGACCCTTTAGACAATTTAATGAAATGTGATGAGTACACCGGGCGGATGCTGTCCCTGCCCGCATCATAGGGACACGAGCAGAGTCAACCCCCGCCAGGCGTATAGACTATTGTGGAAAGATGGGACCTAAACCGTACAAGACTATAGGGGGAAAACGATGGACTAATGACTGGGCTATTGCGTGAGACATCCGGACGTCTGCCAAATAAAAATGTCTCAAATGAAAGTGATCTTGGCAGACGGTGACTCGCCCTCCGCTAGATGGGCCCCCTTTAAAAGCGACATATAAAATGGCTCACAGGCAACACCGGTGCGGAGGGCTAAGGGTAGAGAGGTGTCACTGGACTTTAAACTTATCACCAACTCGCCACTTATGTTTCCACATCTACCCTCGAGCATACAGCTCTCGCGACTCCACTCTGACCGGCCGGCTAAGGCAAGCCGGAGGTGGGGACCTGTCCCTCGTCAGGCTTCACTCCTCCCGGCCGCGGGGCAAGGGAGAGGTGAGGGACAGGGGGCTTCCCCGGGAGCACTCGGGCACGCGGGGTCGCTACTCCCCAACAGCTCGCCACAAGCTGCCCTGCGTTAAATTATTATTATTATTGTGTATATTTATTTGAAATCTTAGGTTAAGTTTTTACAATATTTCTGTAAAAAGTAATAAAACAATATTAATAAAAAATATACAAACATTATAAAAACCTATTATTATTACTTACGTTTATTTATCTAATATCGAAGGGTAGATTTTAACAATATTTTCATTAAAAGTAATAAAACACCGAAATGTTTGGAAATGAAGCGCACTGGTTCAAGGTTGTTGACAAAAGCCCATTTAATCATAGTAATACATCAATTAATCAAACAGTAAAAGTTGAAAAAATCTGTAATCAAGTATAAAAAGTAAAACAAAAAGATCATAAAAATCTAACCTAGAGCACCCTAGAGTGCCGAGCAGGGCAGGGCAGGGCTCAAGCTACCGGTGGTTAGGGCAGCAGAGTGAGGAATCTTCTGACTATTCGTGACGTGTCAACCTTTTGAATCTGACCCTTAATCCAACCTTCTATTAGGTACCTATTTATTATTATAGTATGTATGCCTTTCCCATTCACGGGACAATAGTGTCCCGGACCTTTGGGAGGCGTGCGCGTGCCAAAGCCAACACCTAGAGGTCCTTCAGACACTTTAAACAATTTAATGAAATGTGATGGGTATACCAGGCGGATGCTGTCCCTATCCGCATCATAGGAACACGAGCTGAAGCCAGCCAGGCGTAAAGACTATTGTGTAAAGATGGGACCTAAACCGTACATTAATTTCTTGGGTGTATTATTTTAATCAATGACTATGTCTTGGATAGGGATTTTGAAAATGATCCCGACTTGTAATGGCGATCCCTGGCTACAAATATTGTACACCTACTGTGTAAAATTATCAAATTTGTAAATATTTAAGATGTAAAAATAACATTGTAATTTTAAGTTATTTAAAAAATTACCTCGTTGAGTTTCTTGATGGTATCTTCTTATCAGACGTTTTTTCCGAACCGGTGGTTTTATGACATTCATAAATACTTACTGTAAGCCTAATCTAAATAAAGATATTTTGACTTTGGTTTTGACTTCGACTAACCACTGGGCGTACTATTATTTTGTGTCTAGAATACCTTTACGTAAGTTTTAAAATAAAAGGTCATTAACCGCAAACACACGGCCTATCGGTTCAGGCACTTGAAGGATCGCAGCCCAGTTAACCTCGAATTAAGTAATTTGTACACTTAACTACAGTTTGGAGATTCTTACTTACATCGTTTAAGTTGTTTGTTGAGTTAAGCTGGGCATAGAAGTGGCTTTTAGCTAAGCATACGTACAGTCAGCGTCAAAATAACCGGTCAGATCTTTGATTTTTTCACGGCTCTAAGGGACTGCAGACTTAAGTATTTGATATTAATTTCAATTCAATACCTCCACGCGTTCTTGAGAAAAATGGTCTTGACAGACAAACAGACAGACAGACGGACAACAAAGTGATACTATAAGGGTTCCGTTTTTCCTTTTGAGGTACGGAACCCTAAAAAATGGATTTTGATATGGTTTTTACTGTCATTTAGTTATTAGTTTAGTTTGTTTTTTCAGTCAATATAAAGTTACATTATAAATTGCATTGCATGTCAAATTACACGAACTTATAATGAGATCGTCAAAATTATATATTTATGTAAGTACAACATGGACGTCTACCCGTTCAATGCCGGAGCAGGTTGCTAATAAATTAATAAAAGCCATGTCTACGATTTTCTTAAGCCGCTACAAGTGAATTTGGCAAGATGGATGGTTGGAGTTAGGCTCAAGAGCTTTAATTACTTGTTCAGGTGCCAATCGCCCATTACCTTAGGTCTTTAGGGCTACTAATATTATTAGTAGTTTTGCTGTCAAAGCTTAATAGTCATAGGAGTTTTTTTAAGGCACCACTATACTGATTCTCTAGTCGAAAATGATAGAGTCGTAGTAGAGGCGGATAGCGACGTTGTTTTATACTATAAGTATCTTTTTTACCGTGATCTTTACATCTTCAAATTCTTCTTCTTCTTTTCTTCTTCATCTCAAGCGATAAGACCGCTTTTTGGATACCTATACTTAAGATTTATCTGCAATTCTGTGAAATTGTTAATGTGGTTCTTTCCCCTTATTCATAAAAAAATAACAATCTTTTTAAGCTAACAAACGTTTTGTCCCTTTCATTTGAGGGCAAACGTACAATGACAGATAAAGACATAAAACATATTAACCAACGAACGTTTACGAAGCGTTTATGAATAAGGGGTAACCCCCTTATCTTTACTGTTAGACGGAAAACTACTGATTGAGGACATCACTAATATTGGGACATTGGTGACATCCATATTGTATTTTGACGTATGTATCGCACCCTTAGAATTAAAGCGACTCAATTCTTCATATGATATTTCCCAAAATTAAACCCAATGTCTTTTTATTAAGGTGATATTTTGGGGCGTGTATTATTCAGAAATGGGTCACTTTAATTCTAAGCGTGCGGTATATTGTCGGCAATCGTGAGTTCGTTGTTATTGTGATATCGATGTTATTAATTTGATTAGAATTGATATTAATATATTTAAAGGACTTTTGGTTTTTATTATTACATAGCATAAAGTAAAGTCACTATCTGTTAATGTCTTTCCTAAATCCTTGTAGCGTATGTTTGTCTGCCTTCTCTTTGTAAACCACGCAACGGATTTTGATAGGGTTTTAACTGTCATTTTGATATTTTTTTAAGGAAGGATGTATATTACATCCCGATTGTAGCCGTGCGAAGCCAGAGCAGATTGCTAGTATAGTATAAAACAAATTCGCTACCCGTTCCTGTCTGTCCTCATATTTTTTTTAATACAAAATAAGAAGGCTAACAAGCAAGTGGGTCACCTGATGGTAAGTGATCACCACCGTCTATAGACACCTGCAACAACAAATAGAGTGCAGATGCGTTGCCAACCCAGAGGGCTAAGATGGAATACCTCTTGTGCCAGTAATTACACTGGCTGTCTTGCTCTCCACGCCGGAACACAACAGTGCAAGCTCGATCTTCGACCGCTTACTTCTTCTAAACCACGCAAACAGATTTTGATAAAGTTTTCACTGCTATTTAGACATTTTTTAAGAAAGGTTAAGAACACTTACCTTTAAGTATTGGACTTCAAGTCAGCGTTAAAAAAATTGCCGCATCAGAAGTCCAAAAGTGCAACCAATCGACGCTCGCGCTGTCAGTCTGTGGAACCAACGGCGCTGCTGTCAATACTATTATAAAAAAAAAACCTATTTGCAACGAAACTTAATAAATTATTATTTTATGCAGTTAGACGTAAAGTTGTAAACCCAATGACTATAAATGGTATACTAATAATTTGCATTTGTAACATTGGCGTCAACTGTATTCTTATGTCGGTCCGTTTTTCTGCTGTAATTTATTATGACACTGTAGATCCATGTATTATAATATCATTAGTTATTACACTGAAAAAAAAGGACAACCTAGTTTGGTTACTCGTGATTTTGGTTAATGATAATCAAACTTCATTTAAATTAACAAAACTATTTGCTAATAAACATTTAATGATCTATTTACAAATCAAGAGTTAGGTAAGGTGTAACAAATAGTTCGGTAGTCACTTTTTTTGTGTAATAGGTAAACAAAACTTTGGTTATGTCAAACAAAACTATTTTTTCAGTGTATGTACACATCCAAATTGTATTCGTGCGAAACCGGGCGGGTGGTTAATTTATTATATCATCATCATCATCATAATCAGCCCATGTTTGTCCACTGCTGGACGTAGGCCTCTCCCAAGGCGTGCCATTGAGCCCGATCCTCGGCTCCTTTCATCCAAGTGCTGCCAGCCACCCTGCGTATATCGTCGCTCCATCTCGCCGGAGGTCCTACACTACGTGTGCCCAGACGCGGTCTCCACTCAAGAACACGCTTAGTCCAGCGGTTATCGGTTCTACGGCGTATGTGACCGGCCCACTGCCACTTCAGCTTGCTAATCCTTTGAGCGATGTCGGTGACCTTTGTTCTCTGCCGGATCACTTCGTTGCGAGTTTATTATATACAACTACTGAATACCCATCCAAAATTTATATAACTGAGCCAAATATACCGACGGGAGCCTGCATTAGTTACGAAAGCAGTGCGTAAAATAAATTTGCATATAAAATTAATTCCAAGTCCTGGATAGAGGAGAGGGTTTGTTCCACTTGGTTCCTTTAGAGTTTGTCTATGATGTCTTAAAATTTTATTAAATAGCAATATAATTTTTGTTCTTATTTTTTTTATATATGGTTTAAATAAGGTTGATAAATCGTCAGTGACTGTATTGGGGTTAGTAGTTCCTTGGAAGCAGGAATCATTGATAATATTCTAGCAGTAGACACGCGTGCGTTTTGCCGTAAAAAAACAAATTTAATTATGTAATATATAATATCATCACTAATAGTAAAATTTTAATTTTGTGCTATATTATGAATTATAAGCATAATCATCAACGTTGAAACTTAGGCAGAAGCAGTTTTACTTAGATTTTTTCTAACGTAGCTTTCACATAAATAAGTAATCATAAATTGTATCTACGTAATTAAAACCCGCCTTATAAGTAAAACTAATTAATACAATGGCGAATTTGTCACCGCAATGGATCTCTTCCAGCTAGCTCTATTTCAGTGTTGCAATCCTTAATGCTAAGGTAACCACAGTTTTTTTTTTACCAGTCGAAAACGAAAAGAAAACAGGTAAGTCAAATATACGTGTATAAGTAATATCCCAATTTGCTATTAGTCATCACAAAATTTCACGAAAACACAACGTTAAATATTTCAAGTTACGATTAGCGTCCATAACGTTACCGCCCATGCTAAATTTTTTTCCAAAGTGCGATTCTATATAAATAATATCAAGTCATGCATTGAGGTTAAAAATAATCTTAAACAATCAAGAAAAGACAAAATAAATTCTCTTTATTGAACACCAAATAGAAGAAATAACTGAAAAAGTTAACAATTACTGAAATAAACTACTGGCAGATGAGGTATTCCATCTGTAGCCCTCAGGGTTGGCAACGCGTCTGCAATCTCCTTGGTGTTGCTGGTGTCTATGGGCGGTGGTGATCACTTACCATTAGGTGACCCACTTGCTCATTTTTTCGCTCTCTGCAACTATGGGCGGTGGTGACAACCATTTGGTATCAGAGACGTATCATGTGTCATGTATGGACTATAACTGCGTCATAAATTAAACTAAAATATCGCTAAAGTCCCAATCGGAGGAAACCGTCAGCTAGTTCTGCAATGTATATAATGTTGTAAATGTACGCTATGTATAGCCGCTGGTCAGTTGGAATTTAATATTGCCCCATACACAAACGTCTGTGAGATACAAATGTATTCATCCTGTTGGTGCCTCTGTCAGATACAGGGTGAGTTCTATTGTGGAACTATAAAATAATTATTGTTATTTATTATCATGCCATTTTTTAATGTCTATATTTTTCTTTATTTTATAATTGTCAATTAGTATGAAAACACATTTGAGATGTTGAAACAAAACAATTAGAATGGTAACGAATTTAACTCCTAACGTTTCGAGCCTTTTTCAGATGTTATGTTTACAGGCAAACTAAATATAAACCATCTTAATTTTTGGTTTAGTTCAATGTCTACAAGTCGTGAAAACATAATAAATTATTACATTTGAGATGTGTTTTATTTTTAGTTTTGTTTTTGTCCAAATACCTACCCTTTACGCAAAATTATTCCCTGTATCACTAAACATAACATTTAACCTAACCTAACATTTACTAAAGAACTGTTAAATTATGACGGCCTGATTTATTGAATCACTATAGCCTAATTCAACCCTTATTTACCATAACCCATTTGAGGTAACCTTTAGCAAAACGTAATTATATCATTCTTATTGCGTTTGAAATCTAAAAGAAGTTAAATCAAACGCAAGCACAGTACAGGATCACGGAAAGTGGAAGGTAAGGACTAGGAAGGCGACTCAAGTAAAAGGGGCAAAGTCTAGTTAGAATAAGTTTTTTTTTTGTTAAAAAAATATTTTAATACAAGCACGATATATTATTATTGCATTTTCATCGAATTTATCACTCCATACACATACTAAATTTAGAAACAATTTGACCATGGGTTGTGAGCCAAAATTGACTTGCAAGAAACGGAGGACATATTAGTTTCATGCGAACATTGCAAGTTAAATAACAACGTATAAGAAAGAGCAGAGGTACGTTTATTTTAATTAGCCTTTAACGATAACTTTAATGACGTCAAATCTAAACACCCTGTACCCCACCTAGTTATGCCAACGGCCAAGAAATTTCTTGACGGTCAAAATATCTTAGTTATGACCACTCCTGTCCGGCGCAAGGCTTACGTTTGCCAAGTTTCCCCCACCTCTCCCCTAAGGCCTTACCTCCCCAACCTCCCCGTTTATTAATAAATCTATCTGTGTATTTGGAGGAGTTAAGGATTTAAATGGGGTTAGTTATAACACGTGAAGAGGCATAATTGGAGTTATAAGGTGGTTCCGACTGGCCCTGTCTTCCCTACCTGCATTTGGCTAACTGCAGGTGTAACTTTAGATTATAGTCTAGTTAAAAATGGGGAGTTATCTTACTCAAAGTAAGATAAAGGAAAAGAAATGTCATGAGATGTGTCTTTTTACTTTTTATTTTTCTTAATAGTTCGTATTATTTTCTTTTTATTTTAACAAATTTTATTTTCGGCAATTTTTATAACAATATTCTCTTAAAATCGAACATACAATAAAAATATTGACAATGTAAATTTTACACGTCATAAAGGACATTTTGTGGTAAGTACACTGTA
The DNA here is from genome assembly GCA_963691745.1 of Ditula angustiorana. Classification (NCBI taxonomy): domain Eukaryota; kingdom Metazoa; phylum Arthropoda; class Insecta; order Lepidoptera; family Tortricidae; genus Ditula; species Ditula angustiorana. The sequence continues at coordinate 11,092,186 of OY829485.1, forward strand.
TATACTGTAGAATTAGACATTTTTGCTCTATCGAATTATACTAAACAGAAAAAAAACGTACAGGCGAGAGCATTTCTATGGAGAAAAGAACAGCTTTTCTCTTTAAAATAATTTTAAAAAGTAAGTTAGTTTTATCACTGAAGTAAATACGTAGTTTTTTAAATTGCAACTCTTCTCAGCGGCGACGTAATTAAGCAATTATAAACAAAGACTGCTAAAAATTAAACCGCTGTAAAAAAGTTGTGAGTATTTTTAGTACTTAATTAAACATTTACTTTTCTATTTTACTTTAAATGCATCTTAACTATTTTTTTCATCTCGTGCGATCTTATTACAATTTTATATACATCCAATTAAGTATTAAAATGTGTCCATTAAATATTTTTTTGTGTATGAACATTTACTTTCGTAACAACCTGTATAATTTAAAACGTCACAAACAGTTAAGTACTTCTTGATTGTCACTTTTCCGCAAAAAGTCCTTGATGACTTTAAAAAGGTCAGTAGATGTCACTTTTAATTCGTACAACGTAATACAATTCCCCAAAAATTAAGTTAAAGTTACTTTTAAATGAGGTTTGTATTCTGCTAAAACTTCTTTATGATGAACGAACCACATTTTATGTTCTTAGGTAAAGTTTAACAAAGTAGGTAATTAATTATTAAGACGAATACGTTTTCGATAATGAAGTTACTGATAAGTTATTGACAATTAGTTGACCTAATACCGATGTTGTTCAGTCCAAATCGTTCGATTCGTGAGTTATGGTCTTGAGTTCACACAAATATCCCATAGAAAAACGGATGTCCAGATTGTCCAGTTATCCCAAATTTGCGGATAGCAAGGTCCGTCCGGATCGCCGCCACCATTTTGTTCGCTGAACCTTTCGCTAAGCAGCAGTGCTTGCACTGTTGTGTTCCGGCGTGGACAGCAAGACAGCCGGTGCAAATACTGGCACAAGAGGTATTTCATCTTAGCCCTCTGGGTTGGCAACGCATCTGTAATCCCTTTGGTGTCCCGGGTGTCTATGGGCGGTGGTGATCATTTACCATCAGGTGACCCACTTGCTCGTTTGCCTTTACTATGTTGTTAAAAAAAATGTCAAGAAACTTTTGATTTTTTTTTCCCATTTAAACCTAATTTGGACTATAACGACCATTTTAAAAATTAAAACGCCCGTAAATCCACCCAACGGCCAGTATACTTCAATACTGGTTTTCAAAGTGCAACAGCGTCGAGCTCGACGCTGGGGCAGCGCTTTGTCTTGCTCTAGCGCGCTAGCACGAGTGAACGAGACAGGGAGCAGCCTCGACGTCGAGTCCGACGCTGATGCGGTTAGAGAATAACTTTTGCACAACTTTTTTTTTAACATAAAATAGGAAGGCAAACAAGCAAGTGGGTCATCAGTGGCCCGTTTCACTAAGCTACAAGTTACAGTTTTACAAGTCTAAACCGGCAACATTGGTCAATAATGCCCAATGGCAATGGGCGTAATGATCAATGTTTAGACTTGTAAAATTGTAACTTTAAGCTTCGTGAAACGGGCCACAGATGGTAAGTGATCACCGCCGACTATAGACACCCGTAACACCAAGAAGACATCAGTGATAATAACAGTGCATCTTTCTACATCAAGCATGAGTCTTGAGTCTACATTGCTAAAATTAAATTGCTCAAATTGAATTCGAAGTCAAACTATTGTCCGTCGGGTGGTCAGACGTCTTCCCCTTATGATAATTGGGTGGGATGTATGCGAGTGTATGTGTGATAATTGTGCCAATGTGTGAGAAATTGAATTAGTAATATTCGCAAACGCATTTAAAGGGTGGTTGAAATCTTACCTCCCTATTTATAAACGTTTACTAAAGCTGCTTTAGTTAACATAATATATGTATCTGTCACTTACGGTTGACTTTTAAAGAAAGCAATAAAACTTGTTTTAGCTAAAAGAGGGTTGTAAACTTTTACAATGAAGGAGGTTATTTTTAACCTCCGACGGTACGCAAAGAGATGTTATTAATGCTGTGATGTTATAACTACCGGCGACGCATAAATGCGTTTTAAATTCTTTCATCCAATGCCACTGTCACTATTTTGCTGTCATTTATCCACGCATGTGCGTTTAAGGGAGTGAATGCCTTAAAAAGGGTTTTAAAACGTATTTTGGTAGTGATGGAAAATATATTCTTACATTTTTACCCGACTGCCGCCAGAGCGGGTTGTTCTCATTTCACTTTATGCCATGATACTTAATGTACTATTTAAAATGGAAAGGAATACCGGACCAAAAAGTTTCCTTAAACACTTTACACTTAAGAGTTTTCAAACGCCCTAAATATGGTGCCATTGTATTTTTTCTATATTATTAAATATTATTAGAAATACACGCGGCATTAAAGAAATACTTTGAATACTAATTAATTGACTCATACGTCACTTTAAAACAAATTTTTATTACTCAGCGACTTCTCGCCTTTGGCGGAGTAGCAGGGTGATTTGTTCTACTTCCAGGACTTAAAATAATAAAAATATGCTATAAAACAGCCCAATTGTTTAATCGTCTTATGCCATTGACATAAGAAAGGCTAATATGAATTATTTAAGAAATTTTGAATTATTTAGCACCAGCTCTACAAACTATTTAATATTGGATTGTCAACCGCCCGTTACAGGTGTAATTTGTTGCCAAGCAATGGTTTACAAATTCAAAATATTCTATTGCCGGCACCCATAGGGTCAGAACCACTCGTAAATTCCGGGCATCTTCAAATTCAACTATTTCCAACTATTGGTCAAGCCAAGATTATGGGTACACTAGAAGCGACGACTTAATCCTTTCATTTAAGTATTTTTTATGAGAATGTTTTTTTATAACACCCTGTATTTTGCATTTGTAGGTTTGGGGGCTTGTATCACAAAGCTTACAAATGCTACAATTTAACATATTTGTTGTAAAAGAGTAAAATATGAAAAGTAAATTAAAAATCAAAACCCAACCGCATAAAAAGTGAATAAAACTGAAAAGAAAGAAACAAGTCCAGTAGCCATGAATTCTGTTAAGTAATATTGAATAACTACACCATTGCAATAGTTTCATGAACTTTTGAGTTCGAATTAAGTGAGAACCAACCGACTTTAAATCGTTATAAATATAAATGGTAATTCAAAATGAAAAATGAAAAGAGAATTTTAAAGATGATTTTCAAATATCTATTCAGTGATATCTCACTCAGCATAGATAGTCAACTTTCATTTTCTTTCATCATTTGTTTTTCGCGACAGCCAGACGCCATATTGAATTTTGATGACTGTCATGTCTTTAGTGACACTCGTAAGATTAAGACATTTTTTCGTTGAGTTTCTGCACGTCTATTTTTTTTTTTATGAAATAGGAAGGCAAACAAACAAGTGGATCACCTGATGGTAAGTGATCACCACCGCCTATAGACATCCGCAACACCAAAGATGGAATACCTCTTGTGCCAGTAATTACACCGGCTGTCTTGCTCTCCACGCCAGAACACAACAGTGCAAGCTCTACTGCTTAGCGGCAGGATTAGCGAGCAAGATGGTGGTAGCGATCCAGGCGGACCTTGCGCAAGGTCCTACCACCCGCGAAATCTATATTTTCTATTTGGATGGTGAACTATTCCAGTAGCTTTACATCCTCGGGTCAACTATGTCTTGCCCGTACCGTTATTATTGCGCCTCTGTCAACGGAATATGAAATGTATTGGAACCCGGGATGAGCCGGGCTCCTTGACGGCCCTCCCCCCTTGACCTCGGGTGGTCAGTTCGGGTGGATTAATTAGGAATAAACAGGTAAATGGGTTTTTGGTTATTGTTTTATTTTGAACTATCTGCGGGCAGCGACTTTGTCCGGATCATACGAACGGAAAGGCTGCAGTTGTTCAAAATTGAGAAAAGTACTTTAATTACTCAAGAGTTGATTTTTGAAAACCCTGTGAACAAACCATTTATTACACAAACTATATTTACAAATTTTCTTGTGTCTAGCTTCAAAATTATGGAACTTTCATAGAAACTCTCCCCTCCCCCTTAATCCTCTCAATGATGGAATTTCCAAAAATTATGTATATTAAATCTTAATCTTAATTGTATCCGCGCAAGGCCGGGGCGGGTTCCTAGTATGTATATAAATAACATCGAAAATATAGCCGTAGCTTAGCTCACCTTACCCAAAAGTCTCAAATTTCAAAAAACCCGAAAATAATATAACCAACTTCAACTAAATTTCAAATCACATAATTTAGGTCACTCGAGACCTCATTAGATTAAAAAATTTACACTTTCCGTGACACCCTGTATGTTTAAAATAATTTTCCGCATAATTTTCAGTAGCGACGTTCTTCACGTTGGTCGCAAGGCGTCTTCAGGACGCGGTACCCCGAGGTGCGGGTGCCAAGATTTAAGGCACAGCCTCCTCTTGCAGAGCTACGACTGAACAGACAGACAGACAGATCAGTGGGGAGGCAATTAATTGTTACGTTAAATCATAGAACTGTATATTTAATTAATAAACATACATAAATATTTTCAGAAACTTGGTAGCTCAGTGTGTGATGGTTTTGCTTGATTTATGTTATTGGTATCAATTTAGATGTGAGTGGAATAACTTAATTAACGTGGTAATAATATTATTCGCTTGAATTAGTCCCGTTTTAAAATCTTATTCACAGACCTTCTAAAATTTCAATATTTTATTCATAAACTTTCTTCGTTTATAACCCGCGTCATGTACAAAAGAACCTTCCATAAAAAAAAATCTAGAAATTACAGTGAAAACCGAATCAAAATCCATTGCGTGCTTTAGACGGAGTAAACGACCGAAGATATAAGAAAATACAGAAACTGATAACAACTTTATTTATACTATGTAAAGATAAAGAAATTAAACAGTGTAAGTGTAGTCATTGTAAATCTAAAAATGAATTTAATTTCTTCCTCTGATAACTAAACTGCCGCCTCTACACGTAACTAACTCTCTCAACTGGACACTCAACTTACCCATTTCAAATTGGAAAACACTACCCCACGACTTATCCTTGTACAAACCTTACCTCCACCGTCCTACTTGCTATTTGACTTGCCCGAGCTATGTACTTGCACTGTTACTTGGTACAGATTCAATTTGAAAGAGAATCGCGGAACTAATTGTGAGCAAAATCCAATGCTTAGAAGCTCTGCTGGCTATCAGCAAACATCTACATACAAGGTGACAAATGAAGAGTTAAGAACTTGCTTACCTTAACACTTAAAGTTTCTTCCCTATTAGTACTTGTAGTACTAATTATCTGAATAACCAATATTGCCACTGGTGTTTCGTAGTACCTTCAGTAATTTATTATTTGAATAGCCAATAACGCCGTTGGTGTTTCGTATAACAACCAATCAGCGTACGCTATTGACACAGAGTGCAAGGCGACTGTGCAAACCTTCGGCACTGTTGTCCAATATCCTACCTGGGTTAAAATCACTATTAGGTTCCAGAATTTATTTCCTATGGATGATAATTAAGATTCTATAGTCCCGTATTTTTTGGCCAAGTCTAGATCCGCATGTGCACTACCTGGGATAGTTTCGGCTTATTCAAAGAAAATATAAATTGTACGAGCATGTACCAAAGTCGTTAACTTTCACTATGGAAGAGTCAATTTTTTAATTTCATAGAATTTTTGACTCGCCTACTAAATGGACTTTATCCCGACACAGTTTCTCTTATAAATTGAACAGAATAGAACAAAATAAATGCATTTCGGGCTTTATTGGTGATAATATGATATCTTAAAGACTAACATAAATATTTATTACCTATACTTAATTAATAAATTATTTACTAGCACGTGAAGTCTGTAACGTGAGCACTTTCGCGGTGTCAGTTAACCGGCCGCGGAACCGCCGGAATGTGACATCATTCGGCCAAAACTCTTCTAGCGTCCAGGCCGACAGCTGGTCGGTCGGAACTCTCACCACGAATGAATTAAAATTCACGACATGGCGGGACTCTAACCACTCCAAGTGAGCTTGGTCTTAACTCGCACATATTCCAAGATTTTTGGTGTTGTTAGACGCAGATGGTTTGGTCCGGTCAGGGCGGTGCAGCACTGGTTGCAACATGCAGGCTTCTTCTTCCTTTCCACCTTATAAACCAAATAAGATAAATGAATATAGTCTTTTTAGCAATGAATCTAATAATTCCGCCATGTTCTTCTCCTCAGACCACACGTTCTAACTGGATTGGCTTAACTTAATGTATTTATATGCGGTCAAAGCTAATTTTCGGACGATTACTGCGGGCAGCCAGCCTCGTGTAGGTGGAAGGCTTGGGTCAACAATTGTAGTGTAAATAAACCTGAATAGACCTATTTACAATTAGAAACATCAACACAGTGGTACTATATTAAAGACGTCGAGCGGAAAGTACTCACGTCAGCAAAAGACAAATCTAAAGGTTATTGTTTGATTCTTAGCCATAAAATAGAGACAGTCTTCTCATCTGCAATCTGCATAGAAATTTAAACTCTTTTTTTGAAAGAGAAAGTTTTTTTTTTCAGGTTTCAAAATTACTTAATCGAAAGGTGATGATCATGAAACTAGAATTTAAAAAGTAGCGAAATGTAAACTTATGACAGCTGTAAGGACTCTTAAATCAAGGTTTTCCTCGTTCCTGTTTAACTTTAACTAAGTACTTGGAATCTATGTTCTAAACAGTTAAATGACTCGTCGACTCAATTACTCGAGAAGTGAAAAACGCGTCTAATGCGTCAAGCTACATTCAGAAAGTCTTCTGAATCCTTGAAGTTCTCTGCGAAGAGTTGTTGACACAGTGTCTAGCATGGCATTTCATTGCGTCCTATTTTTGCGTAACTTCATGTAAGAAGGACGCACTGAGTGACAAATTATAGTAACAATACAAGTTTCGACATCGGCAAATTAAATCAAATTAAGTGAAGTACATTGCTACCTTTACCCAGAAGGTCAAGTATCAATAATGGTCCAATAGCAATGTACATAAATCAAAATCGATATTTTTCGACTAAAGCTAAGTGGAAAACTTGAAGTAATCGTACTAGTCTTACAAGTTACTCTGAACGTCAAAACTTTACTTCGAACGCATGTCCTGACCCCATTGGCCACCCCTTTCAGACAGTGAAAAATGCGTGGAGTTGGCCAACTAAAACGCAGCTAATTTCGGCCTACCTTATCTCTGTGTAAGTTCGACATCGACTGTCATTTGTCTTCGTCAATGCCCGGTGATCATTTATGCTACAGCACACCCTACCCTTTCGAGGGGACATACGGGTCGCTGTCAGTTCGAACAAGACTTTTTGTCCGGTGCAGAGAACTGTCACCACTGACAGCTAGCGTCATTACAAAGCTTATAGCGCCCTACGCGTACAATACAAAAATGCGTTTAGAATGCTGATGGGGCTGCCGAGCAGATGCAGTGCCTCGGGCAGGCGATCATGCGCAAGAAGATAGCCTCACTGTTAGGCAGAGTAAGAGTAAGTCTCAAGAGCATTCTAAAAGCAATAGCGGGCAGATTCGATTGTCCAATCCTTGCTTTTTGGGTTGAACAGATTAAGGGTGTAGCCCAATTGGTAATATAAATAAAAACCTCTGTTTAATTATAAGACTTACTAATTTAGATTTAAGTCAATTGTTACTAACACTACGGATCATAGGTCTGAAAAAAAGAACTTATTTATGATTATTATTATTACAACGTGTCCCTTTCTATCTGGACTAGGAGATGCACAAATTAACTGGCGAGAAAATAGCAAACAACTAACTGCGCTATCTCATTTTGTTTGATTAAGTGATTTGCTGACAAATTAATTTTGTTTAGAATTTAAAAATATTATAAGTTACAAGTTTAATTCCTAAAAGAAACTAATTTTTATTTTCATAAGGCAGTATTAGTAGTAGTTGCAGAATTTATGTGACATTCAAAGGCCAAAGGCAAAGGGAAAATACTTAGAATTGTAAGTTAATCCTATGATTATTTGTTTTGTTATCCTCTCCAATGTTAATTTAATAGTGAAATGACACAATGTAAACTAAATTATTATAGGCGATACAGAATTCCAATCAAACTCATTGTAGTAGTAAAATTCTGATTTCATTGGCTTCGAAGAAAATTAAAAAATAAAAACACCGTGTGCTGTTCAAGATACTGAAGCTGTTAGTTTACGAACAGACTCGACGACATATGCGCCCGTACATCACAACCACAAACATTCCTGCCGCGTCACCTTTATTCTTAGGGCTCTAGAAGTGTATTTCCCGTGACATATGTGGTGGAGCCATGACTTTAACTTTCTGAAGGAAATTGGAAAGGCTCATTTAAAGGGTGCACAATGATATTGCGTTTCGGTAAGTTGTTACGTTTGTTCTTTTTATTGTGGTGTGAGAATGTATGTTGTGGCCGTCTTAACATTGTTTCAAGGCATTTGAAAATACTTAGGCAAAAAGTATTGTGGAGGGTTAGAGAAGTAGAAATGGATAAACAGACCTAAATATAATCTCTTGTTGGTGGAGCAATTGCTCTTCCTCTATTCAATAGATTCGAGCGTTACTTTGTGAAGATATTGTATAAAAAAATGTTACTCCACAAAAATAAACAAGTAAGTATAGTTATTTGTACTTATTTGTTTTTCTATCTTAGTCTTTACGTGACCCAAAAGAAGTCAAGGTTTAATGAAACGGTGCCTTTTCCACTGACAAAGTTTACACTTAGCCCTGAAGCTCTGATTAAAGGGAAAGTCAGTGTTCACAGGAACATTAGTATCTCATTACCATCATCTCTGTACTACACTACCTTAGTAGCACTACGGTACGGTACGGTACGGTACGGTAGCTTTTTGGTTGCGATATACTAGTGGTTTCCGAAGATTCCCGAGCGATCCCGATCTCGCCCGAACCCACCCATAATTAGTTTACGAACGTTATTTGCATACGTCCACTAGTGAACGTTTGTTTTTCAAATTCGGGACGCCCGAATGCTTTAGAACTTTGCCGAACAACATAGAGTAAATATACAGAAAGGGTCTCACAAGATTGACCGTTCAGTTATATGTTAAACACTATGTAAAACCGAATCAGTTATATATAAATAAGTACATGTATATATGAAATTCCTCTCAAAGAGCATCCACCTGGCTTTGGTGGGAAGGCTTTCTGCTGCACGCCTTGTGTATAACGCGCTGCGGGTTTAAGAAAATCTTTAATTTTCTGAAACGCTTGTAGACTTGGACATGTAATTGTAATTGCAATCCCAGAGATATTTACTATCCCAGAGACTCTCTTCAGAACCATCAGAGCAGAGGGGACAAGGCATGCAGCAGCACTTTGGCCTGGAGGAGGCTCAAACAGCAAAGCGGAGCCATCCATAGCGACTCAAGGTATAGTGGGCTTCCAAAGTCGCGGCACGTTGAGGAGGAGTCAGGGCAGAAACTGTACAGAGTTATTGGTACTCTTGTACAGTTCCCAGTACCCTTTAGTAGCTTTTGCTTTTGGGGTTTTGAGTGGCAGTCACCGCTTAGACACCAGTCCTGAGAGGAAGAGAACCCAAGTGGCCAGTCCACCTAGTCGCAAGGCTAGCGTAAACGCTAGACGACTCGTAATCCGAACAGAGACTCAGCTGGCTGACCTCAACAGCAATGAGCTCTATTTCGAGGTATCGGCTTGTCTAGCTCTGTGTTAGCATGAGTGAACGAGACAGAGCGATACAACGGTGTATTCGACACTGAAGAGATTAGAAATTAAAGGGACTGATGGTTGCGGTTGACAAAATGTGGAACGACCCTTCTACCCTGCTTATTTAGTCTATGGTGAACAATAACTTGGTCAAGATGTTTCGAGCCGTTAATTTAGTTTGCTTTGATGAGGGTCTGACCTTTTAAGGAATCCTTCAGGTACGGTCAGCAGATCTGGCACAAATATTGGTTCTGTATTGTTGGCGAAGCGTTGATAAGGTAGGTAAGTAATTATTATACGTAGATATACCAACTAGTTATTTGTTTTGTTGTTTGTCTGTTAGTGAGCCTCGGCTTTCCACGCGTAAACTAAGTAGAAAAAACCGGGCAAGACCATTTCGGGCCATGCTTAATAATGGGTTCTGTACCCGTTACAAAATGAGGTCAATGTCAATTTAATTAAGAAATAAAACAAATTAATTTGACCGGCAGTTTATAACCTCGTATTTCATAATATTTCTCAAAGATACTATGAAAATACAAATATTTCTGCGTAGACCCCGTATTTTAAAAGGTAATGAAGCCATATGCCCCGTGCTTATTTTCTTTTGAAATTTGCATGTCGTCTCGTACTATAAAAACAGTTCAGGCGTTGAAATAAACAGTTAATATAAAAAAGGGGAGGAGGGAGGCAAGTAGCTTGAACGTTCATCTTTCCCACAAGCCTTAATAATTCGTAAATTCGCTGTAATAATAATAACGAACAGTAAAAATCTATTTATAGACTATTACAAAATACAATGAGCTAAGGATAGCTTTATAAATTTTTCTGATTTAAAAAAAAAATAGTTTGCATTTGCCATTGAAAACTTGCTGGTAAGATTTGAGAAAGTTATGGGTATATTTTTTTTATAAAACATAGGAAGGCAAACAAGCAAGTGGGTCACCTGATGGCAAGTAATCACCACTTGCCATAGACACCCGCAACACCAAGGAGGTTGCAGATGCGTTGCCAACCTAGAGGGCTAAGATGAAATACCTCTTGTGCCAGTAATGTCACCGGAAGTAATGTGCTCTCCACGCCGGAACACAACAGTGCAAGCACTGCTGCTTAGCGACAGGATTAGCGAGCAAGAGTAGCAATGCACTTGCACAAGGTCCTTCCACCCGCAATTGTGAGCAGGCAACCGTGCTCCTAGCACGAATCTTCTCGATACACGTTAACTCGCTACGTAACTCAGTGCGTTTCTCTCTCATTGGGCTAGTTAAAAAGAGATGCACTGAGTTACGTAGCGAGTTAACGCGTATCGAGAAGATTCGTGCTAAGAGCACAAATATTTCTGTCTTTTTCTATCATATCACTGCGTTCTGCGCGCTGCCCGAAGCTTGGAAAGCGTATTGCTTAAATCTTTCAACGCCACATTAAGTGCAAAAGACGTCATTCACACGCCTTGCTTTTTTTAGTAAGTAACGAAGTTGAACCTTGTGCAAACGAGCAAGTTCACAAATAAACATTGTAAATGCCCACTTTAATACAAAATCCTGACATTTAAATACAATTACGTCCCACTATTCACTGATACCCTAATAAACAATGTAAACAACAAACAGAAATAGAGAAGTCTAATTTCTTTTGACGCCAATCCTTGCCCTCCAGCCATTTTCTCCATACAATCCGTTGCCATGGCAACGTTAAATAAAACGGCACACAATTATAAATTCCACGTCACTGGACCGAGGAACAATGAAGTTAATCCATCAGGTCTTGTCCCCGGGCGTGGGCACAGATAAGACAAGGGCCCGTATCCCGGGCCACCCCGACGTCTTGGGTCGACACCACCCTGTAGATTAGGGGACACAGATGGGACACTTTAAAACGGTTGCGTTTAGGTTGCGTGTAGCTATATAACGATTATCCCCAGAGAAACTAATAAAAAAATTCCACCATTTTCGGTACTCTTACTCATTGTCTGTCCTTAATATGTATAATGGTCGTCTTATCCACTTAAAGGTTATCTGGAAGAAATCTCTTAAATGGAAAGAAAGAAATATCTTCCTTTGTGTCAATTATTACTGTGTCTCTCTTTGACATTTGTTTTCGAGTTTATGTTTTGTTGTATAAGATATTTTTATAAAAATAGAAAGCCAAAGCAAATAGGAGCAAGTGACCACGTGATGGTAAGTAATCATCACCACCGCCTATAGACACCCGCAACACCAAGGAGATTGCAGAAAAGTTGCCATCCTCGATCATTAATTTTCTTTTTTCTTTAAAGCTCCTAAGGGCATCAAAAACACCAAAAACTTTCAACATCAACTACGATAGATTATGTAATTATAATAAAATGTATTTGTATTAAAAACCGGCAATGGATCAGTGATTTTCATGGGGTCACTTTCATAGTTCTCATAGGCGATGGTGATTACTTGTCACCAGTTGACTTGCATGCTCGTCTCTTCCTGTTTTCATTAAAAAACCTGTGTTCCTCTCAGAGGCATTCACCTCGTATGTACAAACCCGTCACCTTTAATTGATTAATCTCAACCCTGATGTCCATTCCGTCGTCCACCCTTCTCAGGACTGCCACCTGGGCCTGCCGTATGAATATTAATTCGACCATATCTTGACCAGGGGGGGAAGGGGGTTGGCGTATGGATCTACTTGGGCTATTATAATTGTCTTTCTTTAAGGTTTACTAGCTGTTGCCTTCGACTTCTGCGAATAGTTCTCTAATCGGTATGCCACGAGAGCTCATTTTTACGGAATAAGAAGTAGGTATCCTATGGGTGAAGATAGGGTATAAGCTAACTCCGTTCTAAATTTTATCCGAATCCGTCTGTTTTCGCGTGAAGAAGTAACGAAAATTTACGCTTTATAATAGTGTGATAACGATCTTAAGCACCCCTTGAAAAACGATATAAGACCACGGTATTACAAATAGATAAATTAGTTTTTATATTTATTGTACGTTTATTACTAAGCCACTTTTCAAGTTCAGTTGGAGATAGGGTTGTCTGATCCAAGTCGGATTCGGCGCTTCCAATGCAGCATCTTTACCACAAAAAAAATAACGTTTTCTTGATGTGTATGTGGTTTTGTCTATGACGTCTGTCATTCAATAAATAGCTTTCCTGAAAACGAACGTGTTTCTATTCCGAGGATAACGAATCAGTATTCCCATTACTTCCATGTCTATCAACTGGCGACGATGAGCATCGAGCTTAGGTACCCTTCGTTTGCCGGCAATCTTTCCCTGAATGATGACAATACTAACTTAAAACTCCTACTTTACATGACATGGAGTTCTATTACTGTAACGGTTTCACCAAAATCAATATTAATAAAGGCGTCACAACGCCCGTCCTTAATCAGAACCGATATAACAACCCCAATATATTACAAAACATTCAAAATCAAACTTCAACGGACAATAGCCGTTCTAAATTCGAAATATATGTCGTCGTTCCATCCAGTTCCGGCCGAGTTTGAGTCCGTCCAAGTTGGACTTCCGCCGGATGCGGCGCGGCAACATGGCGGCGGAAGAATTAAGTGACGATAGTTATTCAAATGTGATCGGTAAAGTAAGGGTTGATAAGTTGACCTAGTTGAGGTTCTGTTTGGCATGCGATATTTGGAGGTCTCTATTGACCCCATAGTATGACCCATTTGGATAAAAAAATCTAGCTTTTCTATGGAAAAGGGAGACCTGAGTCAGCTCACCTGACGGAAAGAGAACTATAGGAACCAGCAACCCTAACAATCACTGTCCGATTGCATCCATGCAAATTAGCTAACCACTACTTCACGCCGTCATACTGTGACATTGTGGTACACTATTGGTCAAGCTCAAAAGTATATGAACATGACTCTAGACGTAGGATGATTTCATTTAAGCAGGTTTATACTGAAACGGATCGGATGTCAATTTACATCCTTTTTACCCAACTACGGCAAAGCCAAAAGGAAGGGTTATGTTTTTAGCAGCCTATGTATGTATGTTTGTATTTATTGTTGAATCTTGCTTTCGTTCGTGTCGTCATGTCCACTAGTTTTGAGTTTAGTGTTAAAAATCTCAAGGGTTCCACTGACAATCAGCGTTGTTTACCAAGGCAACATACTCAGTGGGACCCTTTATGATGTTATTTAACACAATGTATGTAATATTTGTACCCTTTCTGTGATATGTGTGTCTTTTGTTGAATGGGTTTATAAATGTTTTCCCTTACTTTCTTCTTCTTTCATATACAAAACAACAAAAACAATGAAAACTAGTCGCCACTGCTCCTCCGTAAAATGGAATTACTAATCGGTTGAATGATAAAAAGTTATACATTTTGTACTGAAAACAATCCTGAATTCAACACCAATTTATCTCTCCGGAAATGGAATAGTCATCTAAGGTCTAAACTAATAAATCTCCGACACACAGCCTTCGAGTCCAGATAATGTATTTCTGTTCGGACGCTACACTTACTTTGGCAATTTGCGGGAACCTTTGTGCCCTTAAGATATCTCGTCAGGCTATTGTGGGTGTTGTGTCATTTGACGAGCTGAGGCGGTGTGACAATGGACATTTTGGTGTGACAAAGCATGTGGTCAACCTCTTATTGCAGGAATCATGATGGGCTTAAATATAATATCTTTGAATCTTCAGTTACAGCACGATTTCTTATAGTTTAGATCTCAACATTACTCGTATTTTTTTTATTGTATCAAATTACCTTACTACTTCTCGAAATCAATGTCATGTATTCAAGTGCAAAATTGGTGCGCCTATGCGCATATATTTTTTATGCAAAAACCCACCTCTTTCACATGAAACAACAATTATCACACATCACTATACACTAAAATCTGTACGATCTACTATACAGGGTTAAGACCCTACTTCTCGGTTCATGCGAGATGCATCTCACGTGTGAGATATGTCAAAAAATGACAGATTTCAAAGGGATTTGACAGTTGTTCGTGTGAGATGAATCTCGCATAAGCGGAGGATTGGTCTGAGGTGTATGTTTTCTGTCAGTAGTAATAGAAGCTTTTTATGTTTACACATAAGTAAGTATGTGTGTATATTTTGGAATATTATTCGTGATTAAATTAGAAGCAATGAAATTTATTTCCCTACCCATTTATCACACCGTGATGAAACCCAGGGGGTTGTATCATCTCTCCATCAGCCCTCAAACCGAGTTATCATTCCGTTACGTGATATATCCCCGTCTTCAGGAAGGGCTAAGGGCTGCCCATTTACAAATCACAAACACTGACCACCCGCCCCATCCTTTAATGAAACCCTGGCCCTACCTCTGAAATATGGCCTGGATTTAAACGTTTAATTGTCTTGCTGACTTAAAAGTTGGGGCGTTCGATTTGCGGCCGTGTTATGTTGGAAGTTTATGTATCTATAACGCATACACACTCACGTACGCGTAATAATTACATATATGTAAGTGTATATATGTAGATGTAATAACAGGCACAAGACGTATTCCATCTTAGCCCTCTAGGTTGGCAACGCATCTGCAATCTCTTTGGTGTTGCGGATGTCTATAGGCGGTGGTGATCACTTACCATCAGGTGACCCACTTGCTTGTTTTCCTTCCTATTTCATAAAAAATATATATGTACAATAGCACATTTATTAACGTCATAAAATTAAACAGTGTTTTTAATTATTTGTTCATGATTTTGATAGTGTGCTTGGCCCTTTTTTATGTACGCTCAGGGAAGAAATACCCCAGAGACCATCATAACTCAGGATTAGCGATCTGAAAAATATTTGCAAAAAAAATGATATTCAACAATTACTCGTACCTACTCGAACTTTATTATTAAATCAAAATTGGTATCCCGACGATAAATTGTTGTTTAAAAAAACGTACGGCGTATTATATTACGTGCATGTATTTGGTTCTGTTAGCTGTTTAATTATTTGGTATGTGCAATAAAAAGGCTGAATTAATGTTTTTTAGCTGTCAGCTGTCAAGAAAACTTACCAAACAACGGAGTTTTTATATACCTTCCTCTTTTATATACCTACTATGGATAGAATATAAATTAAAATAAACAGAATCAACATACCCCATAGTAACACAAAATATGGCACTATAATTAAAACAAAAAATACGAACACTATTTACTTTTACAAAATGTAAACTAGTAGGTAAGTACAATAGTTGTAGCCCGTGTCACCGAAGGCTGCAACGCATTATTATAGTCATGGTACATTAAAACTTTAGTCCACCTAAAACACCATCGAAAAACTAACTCAAAACGTAAAACACCCAAGTAACCCGAGCCTCACACGTTCTGCTCGTGCGCAGGATTCACATTAAATATATGTTTTACCACCTTATAAAGATTGCGTCCGAGATTTGCGCCCGGGGCATGCCGCACGAAGCACCTCGTATCGCAGTACGACAGTTCTTATGGTCCTAGACTGGGAGGTGGTACTTGAAAAGCATGTACGAATTTGATGATGAATTTTTGTCTTTTTTACTGGGTATCATTCATAGTTTTTATGAGCTTGTAAAGTTAAATAAATAGTAAATATTAAAAAGTTTGTCATTTATAAATTTATATTCAAGAATATGAAAAAAAAATGCGTACTCGAATTGCACACATATCATCAAATTTTATAACCCTAGTAACTTATGAAGGTTCAACCATAATTTGTTTCCTCGAAATCGGTTACGACATCTGAACATGTGACACTCCTCAGAATAAACAAAAAAAAATTGTAAAGATCTGCTTTTCAGTGTATGAGATAGCTTTTGTGGAGTTTTTAACTAATCAAGAACCATTTTCAAAACTGACGTAGTATAGATAACGCAACGAGAGTTGAGGTCACACACACTGCTGCATGTCATAATGTGTACAGTCAAGGTCATAAATATGTATACGCTTGTTATCTTACTCCATTGCATTAGGGTGATAAACTGTTTACATATTTTTGCCCTTGACTGTACCGGAGATTTTAGTTCGTTTTTTTTTGTATGGCGCCGTGTAGTTCTGTAATCGTTCAAGGTCAACTTTCGTTGCGTTACTATACCTACTATGACCGACACGCTAAAATATTTAGTAAAAATTTTAGCACTTAATATTGATGGCCAGCTCCCGGGCCACGCTTCACATGCGCTTGCACATGTGTGCCGTGTGATGGGTGCCGTGACTCCGAAGAATGTTTATTGGAGCCGGTGTTTTGAGGGACGGCACAATTCTGACATGATAGCCAGGGCTACCATTACAGAAAGTAGACAAAATGTATTTTACATAGAATAGCAAGTCACGAGCCAGGGGCTCACCTGATGGTAAGTGATCACTATTGTCCGTACACACTCGGAACACTAAAGAGATTGTAGATATGTTATCATCCCAGATAAGCAATTTTCTCTTATCTTTATCTCATTATGCTAATTGACTATCTCTCTCTCGCAAATTTAAGACTTTTTGTCTTGTCGGTGTAGTGCTTTCCAAGCTTCCCTATCGACCGCCAGCTCTTTGACTTCTCTGTCTTCTCTGTACGACACGACACAAACCTTCTCCTTCACTTGATCCATATAACTTCTAGGTCTGCCCCTTCCTCTCTTTCCTTCTATCCTTCCTTCTACAATATTTGCAATTAAATTATCGTATCGTACAAGGTGCCCGATCATTCTTCCCCTCCTGTTTTCCAGTGTGCTCAATAATGTTCGTTTTTCTTCCACTCTCCTTAAAACCGCCTTATTCGTTATTCTTCCTGTCCAACTTACCCACTGACCTATAAGTAATGGACTTCTAATCAGCGTATAAAATATGGCCGCATCAGAAGTCGAACAAAAGTACAACAAATCGACAATCGCTCGCACTGTCAGTCTGTCGGACTGTCGGCGCTGCTGTCAGTATTATTATTTTGTAAAAAAACCTATTTGCAACGAAACTTACTAAATTATTATTTTATGTAGTTTTACGTAAAGTGGTAAATCCAATGACTATAAATGGTAAACTTAATAATTTGCATTTGTAACATTGGCGTCAACCTGTATTCTCATGTCGGACCGTGTTTCTGCTGTCATTTAGTATGACACTGTACATCCATGTATTATAATATGATCGAACTTACCAGATGTTGTTAATTGGGTATGCTGGCAAATTAATAATGCATACATTTAAAAAAGTTCCGTGACTGACTGAATGACAGACAAGAAAGACATGCACATCCCAAACCACGGAAGATTGAAACTTGGAATTTAAAAGTTGTGTTGATGTAGAGGTGCACATACAAAAGATTTTGGGATTGCCACTATTAGAGGAGTCAAAAAGGGGGGAGGAGGAGTTGAAAATAGATAGTTGGAAATCCAAAAGCGGCAAAGTCTCAGGCAGAAGCCAGTAAAATTATAAATATATTTTATTAGAATACCAGAGCATTTCACAAACTGGTACCGGCCCTTTGATAGATACACCCTCGTCCAGCTTTAACACTTTAAAGCGAGCTACACACAATCAGATATTTGTTTTAAATTATGGTAATAAAATGTCGGTGCGAGTCACGACGCGTGCGCAGGATGAGCGAGTTGGATCTCGGGGATACCGGATCGGGGTTACAATTATTAACCAGTTCTCGTTACACGGTTACCGGGGAGTGGTGTATTTTTATGATTTTTTGACTTTGTTTAGAATTTATTTATTTATTTTTATTTTAATAGAAAACCATATAGTAACAAAAAGCTACCGTAAGACTCGTACATATTAATAAAACCGATCACTCCGCGGGGGCTCATGACTCATGATTAAGGACCACGGACTGGTCCGAAAGATGTCGGGCATTTCTCGCCGTATAAATCTAATCATGTGTTAACAAATTGAGGTTTACTGAGCGTTTATGGATAACTTATTGCACGCATTGCAGGTTTGAATACTTGTCACAGCCTAAAACTTTAAGGAACCAGAGATTTAACTAATGGGAGATTACAACGCAGTGTGTAGATATCGCACTAGGCTGTGTAGAGATGACGCATAGTTTGTGCGGTCGGAGCGGGAAATGCACAGTGCGATAAGCCGATCCGAGAGGACTTTGTGATGTCTACTGTCCGCGCGTCTCCGCTGGTGCTAGCTTTGTATGGATAAGGCACTTATTATAATTATAGATTTTCACATTGAAAAAAAAACCAACTTCATCCCCTAATTTAGTACCCTTAGTGGTAAAATATTTTCTCCAAATTGAAATGGGACTGACCTTGAGTACAACCAACTGAATTAAAAAAAAAATCATTGAAATCGGTTCACAATTGACGGAAACACACAAAAAAATAAAATTCAATCGAATTGAGAACCTCCTCCTTTTTTTGAAGTTGGTTGAAAAAAGTATTATAATAACTAGCTAACTAGTTAAGCTAGCTTCGTTCGCATAGATTTAGATATACATATTTAGTTCCGTCGCCTTTTAAACCCCATTAATAGTAAAATTTCCAAAAATCCTTTCTTAATGCAGCTCTCCGTTTACTTAGGAACACATGTTCCCAATTTCAGGTTTATATCTTCAGTAGATTACGCTTTACGCTATTTATCTGTCAGTCAGTCAGCTACGGAACTCTTTTATATGTATAGATTAAGGCTGATGGTCATTCTCCCGATAGTCGTCTCAGAAAACGGCCACATAGCGATGAGTCTCAACCAAAATCTGGAGACACTCTCGCGAAACGGTTGAATCACGGGTAAAATTCTATGTACCGGCAAGAATATATGGACACGCCGTATCACGCTACGTAACTCAGTGCGTTTCTCTCCTACCTATTGGGCTAATTAGAAAGAAACGTACTCTGAGCTAATGATGGTACAGTCAAGGAATTTGCAACCCACCTAAGGTTCAATATCATATAGCAAACTGTCACCATAAGAGCTAACTTGAGCAAGACGTTAGTTAGACATATCGACCTTAATGCATTGCGAATGTCAGAAGACATTTCAACGAAATGGGTAGGGAATTAAATTATTTGACCATACATCGTAAAGATTCCTGCCAAGTGCTCTGAAAGCGGTACATCCGATCACGACGGGAATAGTCAGTAGATTCCAGTGCATCTAGCACAAATCTTCTCAATACGCGTCAACTCGCTGCATAACTCAGTGCGTCTCGCTCCTACTGAGCTAGTTAGAATAAGACGCACTAAGTTACGCAGCGAATTTTCGTGTGTCGAGAAGATTCGGGTTAGATGTACAGCCTTAATCATCGGTATCCTGAGCCTCACGTGATTAATGGACGGCCCCTAATCAGGTTTGTCTTATCCACGCTAGTCCAACATCCACCTACAAGCAAATGAGAACAAGCTAGAGCCGCATTGTGCACAGATTTAGAGCGGCAGACATCTCCAAACTAACTCGAGGCACGTATTAATATATTCTATCGATAATTCGCTAGACGATGTATCGATTGTAGATTATCGAGTTGTTAAATTGTTGCCGGCTTGGTGATGTGGAGTGAAGTGTTGGATCGGATTTGTACTCGTATCGATGGAAGTTTGAGGGGATTTGTGGACATGCTTCTTTATGGGTGAGGAATGGAAGAAATAAGTGAAAAATATTTGGGAAAAAATATTGCTACAAATCTAATTCTCGACGTTTAGAACCCTTTTTTAATCTTATGTTCAGGGGCAGATATAAGATTATTGAAATTAGTCTATGACAGACATGTATAAATCTATGTATATAAAATCCAAAGTCCTGACTAACTGACTGAGATATCAACGCACAGCCCAAACCGCTGGACCTAGAGGCTTAAAATTTTGTACATAGATACCATAATATACAGTGCAGGCATCCACTAAGAAAGGATTTTTGGAAATTCCACCCCTAAGGGGGTAAAATAGGGGATAAACGTTTGTATAAAATTCCCGTCAGTTTTAAAGTTAGGATCTTAAAATTTCGTGCTTAGGCTGATTATTAAATATTAATTGATACCTGTCTCAGCATTTTTGATAATTCGACCCCCGAAGTGTTTGAAATGGGGGATGAAGTTATGCATGGAAAGTCCTTCATTTTCAAAGTAAAAATCACAAATTTTCTTATTTACACTTGTGGTTGAAAACTAACACACTAACTAATTTCATGTTTTTCCCACTCACAGGATGCCGTTATAATAATGCTTAAATTAAAAAAAAACTGTCATAGCCATTCTAGCGAATGCGTCCAAAAAGTCAAAAATAGATTAACCCATTTGAAGCCTTATTAAGGCCCGGGTTTAGGTTTAATTAGGCTTAATGGTTAATTAACCCCGCGTTAACCCATAGCGTTAACCCTTTAGCATTAACCTTAGCTATTTATATATTAATTAAAGCAAGAGATACGTGGCAATAGAATGGCAACAAAACGCAAAGGTCTCTGTAAAGTTTTTTTTTAAATTTATAGACTGCAGTTAATTAGATTACAGCAAGATTGCGGTTACAAATTTATTTTATCAGATTTTTTTTTCTTTAGTACCTAGTAGAGGGTAAAGGAGTAAGTGGGAGCGGGTGGTATGGTAAATCACTACCATCCATGGTCATCGGCAACATCGGAGGAAACACAGACACTTTGCCATCTTTTAGGAGATGAAAAGGGATGGGGTGCCTCAGAAGTAGCTAAACACTTAAGAACCTTGTCGCAGTAACGTATAAAATGAAAGTTGCTCGACATTGTCTCATTACTGAGAACGACAAAGTACTAAATGTTCTGTTACTTCTGAGGCTGAACATACAATCTCAATAGCCAAATGAAACAGAACACTGGATTAATTATCGCGTTAGTAGAGATGACGTCGCAATCGAGATATGTCAAAAAAAGAGCTGTCAGATCACTTTGAAATCTGTAATTTTTGATATAATATTACTAATGCAAGATGAATTTCGATGACGCCAGAATCGGGGACTGGAGGTAATTGCCGCCATTTTTTGTATATATTTTTTGCGGGTGGTAGGACCTTGTGCAAGGTCCATCCGGAGCGCTACCACCATCTTGCTCGCTAATCTTGCTGCTAAGCAGCAGTGCTTGCAGTGTTGTGTTCCGGCGTGGAGAGCAAGACAACCGGTGTAATTACTGGCACAAGAGATATTCCATCTTAGCCCACTGGGTTGGCAACGCATCTGCTCTCTCTTTGTTGTTGCAGGTGTCTATAAGCGGTGGTGATCACTTACCATCAGGTGACCCACTTGCTTGTTTCCCTTCCTATTTCATAAAAAAACTGGTTTTTTTGCGAACCCCTTTTTTGTGTCAAGGTGAAAATGCATTTACGCATCGTTTCCTGTCCAGGGAGACAGGGGTATCGAGATTTCCCAACCTAAATTCAAACCTTATGAATTTTAACTTAACGTTCAATTTCGCTTACACAAAAAAAGCAGCACCATGCAATAAAAAACCAGCAAAATCGCTATCCCGTTGAATAACACCGTCCTTTCCAAATCAATACAAAGTAAGAGCTGAGTAACTTTCTTTAAATTTCGCATAAGATTACAAAGTTACGCGTGCAGTTGGCTTCCAACTCTTTGGTCGCACTTAGTTTTACATGTTGGTACTAATAGCGGAAAAGTTAAGTTGGTATTTCTAAATCGGTCATCGTGTGGGGGCTGTGTGCGTTATAAATCAGAGCGTGTATAAGTTGCAGACAGTTCTGGTTTTATGAGTTTTGTTGAAGTGACGAAAGTTAGTCAGTTCGGAGAAAGTTTTCGTACAAAGGACATGGAAATGTTGAGTTCGCGAATGGGTTTAGTTTTGCACCCGATTCGATTATTAATATACCGTCGATGGAGTAATTGGAATACCTCTTTTAAATCCTATTTTATTATTCGTGGACTATGCTAAATTGATGTTTAGAGTTCACGTATGGGTACGTACTACGTGAACCATTTCTTAAAATTTTTACCCCCCCCCCCCCCCTGTGACCTCCCATAGTAAATGCTAAGACCCCTTTCCCCTCTACTTCTCACGTAGTAAGTAGTTCATAAATACGGGTTTAAATCAGTTTTTGCCAACATACAGTTTAAAAAAAAAGTAATTTGGCTCCTATTTTTCTTTATTAATACGGCGCTTGTCGTGTGACCCCAAAAGTGCGTGCGCACCTATAATTACAGTTTTTTCCAAAAAAACTTTTCTCTTTTATTTATCAATGACGGCAACATAGGACTGAATTCAAAGTGTTTGACTAAAGAACCAATCTTTACCCGAGCTTAGGCCACGCCCATCAAATGACATTAATTATTACACACACACGCACGGCGACACACATCAAAGTGCTGTCTGTGTGTAGAAGTTTACATTCACTTATTTGTTTACCGCCTCCTTGGCCCAGTGGTGGTCAGTTATCTAGATTATCTATATCTATACAAAACATTTGTTGGTTAATTTAAATAAATTCCTTAGCTGCCAGTTTGATGTCATTATTGTGCTTAAAATAAATCTTGTTTTAATCAATACATTACCTATACAAGCAGTTATGCAAAAACCTTGAACTATTTTGTAGATCCTTTACAATTTCTAGATTCCTTTAGCTCAAACAAATAAAAAAACAGCTTTATGCAGCAGCGCAATGAAATGACGTTTTAAAGTTTTTTTTTCAGCCAAAACAATCCTAATCAGAACAGTTCCATACTCAAAATCTAAAACGATTTAAATTTAGAACTCCAACCACAACAACAAAAATGTAAACGAAAAAAAGAAGCTCCAATTAAAGAGGTCACAGATCACTCGGGGCATGATACTGGCCGAATGCAAATCCGCTACCGAGCTACGCAAGGCCCGTTAGTACAGGGCTGGTGAACTCGCCTCCTTTGCCGCAACATAAATTTAAAAAAAAAACATTTGAATGTGGTAACGAGCTATGCTGATACGGGAAGCTGCATATTGATTTTATCTGTGGAGTAGTTTAAAAGAAAACTCTGAATGTGTAGGATATTGAGAAGTATACATATTTAATAATTCATTATAATGTTAGGTTTTTTAATAATTTTTGTTTAATTTTAAAATTACTGATCTGTTTTTTTTTATATTTATTGAAGACTAGAACGAAAATTTAAATCGCAGCTCGAAAATTTAAGCTATTTCACATTTTAGTCATAATTTAATTTCTTCTATCCCACTGGCCGCCATTTATTAACAAAAAAATAATGATCCACTGATAGTGCAATTATAACAGACTATCAGACTATATACTTTCAAACAACTTCAGAAAAAGGAAGAGGTTTTCATCCGTTAGTTTTTTTTTTTCAGTAAAAATGATATAATTACTATGAACGTTTCGTATCCCACTGTTGAGCTAAGGCTTTTTCCAACTCGTCCGCGGCTTTGGACTTTTTTTTAGCAATTAAGTCTAAACAAGTAATTTTTTATCTTTTTTTTGACATTTAAATTTTATTAATTTTATCATTCTAGTTGGTTAAATAATACAAATCGTTTGAAAATTTTAATTAAGAGATTAATTCACTAGTCTTACCACCATTTTTATTTAATCGTGTTTTGAAAATAATAACGATCTTCGTACTATCAACAAGTCGCTATACAAATGTATCTATCACAATAAAAATAAACAGACTTTGAAACAATTAGGTTTTAATTACCTACGCTAATTTCCAGACCATTGGCTATTATCAGCCCCTTAAATACCCATAACTTTGACTTATTACATATCACCGTGGTATTATTTAAATAATCCTTAAATACTCTTAACCGATAAAAAACAACTTTATTTGTTCAATTTAAAAATTGAAAACCCCTGCCCGATCAACTAAGCGCTTGTAAAAACGTAATTATACACACGAATGCGCATGATTCACGTAATTTTTGAATATCGAACAACGCCGCGCTAAAATCGACCCAGCAACCAGTTTTGTACAAACGAAAACCAACCGTCGAACCAAGTTCAAAGATTTTAAATTTCGAACAAGAGAACCCGAGCACAACGAATTTTAAAATTGGATCTAGCATAATTCAGAGCGTGTTCAAAATTGACGATTGAAATTCTGTTTTGCTCGTTGGTTTTAAAGTTGTTTGTTGTTTAGTGAGGTAATGGTTAAAGATGATGGCTAAGTAGTGATGTGCAGATGCCGTGGGAACGCTAGGTTTCGGAAATTCTAAATTCAAACGAGAAGAACGAAGGCGATCGGTCTCGAGATATCTCTAGGTGTTTGCTCTGGTAGTAAAATATTATGTAGTTCAGACTTAAGAAATACAATAGGGTGAAGCAATTTTGTTTGAACGTGATTGAAGGCATGATACCTCATGAATTTTTATTACGGTTTTGTTTGGTGACCTGGAAGGTTTTTTGTGTTCTGTGGCATAAATTAATAAGTAAGCTCGTCTTAATGTTCACAGCTCATATTGAGACTTTGATAGCTATTTATTTTAGTAATGTACTTTTATCTACACACATATCATAAAGGCTAAATAACGCGTTCAAAAACCCTAGGAAATGACCAGCATTATTACAACCAATGTTATTATAAGAATTTTCTTGTCTGTGGTAGTAGGTAAATCTGTTCTTTATTGGTCATCACATTACCGATATCTTGTGACGGCTCGTGACGTTATGAATTTAAAGGAGAATGGGCATTTTTGTATGGGCGCTGTCCCAACCCTTGTATACAATAGTGAGTAGTATGGACGTGTAGTACTCGGTGTAAGGATCATCATAGGCTATGTTTCGAAGACCAGGTGTCTGCAGCATTAATCATTGTTTTGTATGAAAAAAAAAAAAAAACACCAAATTAGACCTATGCTCACATTACGTTTTTTACTTCTAGTG
Organism: Ditula angustiorana; assembly: GCA_963691745.1. NCBI lineage: Eukaryota > Metazoa > Arthropoda > Insecta > Lepidoptera > Tortricidae > Ditula > Ditula angustiorana. The sequence goes on from OY829485.1 coordinate 11,117,655, forward strand.
GCCTCAGTAATGCGTGGTTAAAATCTTTCGGCTATATCTCGAAAATGATTTTACAGATACTTTTCATACAACTGCTAGTACAAAGTGAGGTATAAAATGGGCTGTAGCTTTTTCCCTGCAAACATCTCGGTTTTGCTGTCATATAAAAAAATTAAGCTCTTATTGAGAGCTTTCTAATAAGATATAGCACAACTGTATACAGCACTTGGGACAATTTGCCCATTCTCCTTTGGAACAGCTGTCAAAATTAAAGTTGGTCTCTATTCTAGTATCCACAGATATTAAAACAATTATCGATACGAAACGTCAACTCAGTATGTTTTTTTTAATTTAAACGCACGACATTTGATCTCGAGTGACATGAAAATAGCGACTTCAGTCGTTCGTCTATGGTTTAAAAAAACATTCGTCTTGACGGATAGATCGAATCACAGAGTACCTTTTTAATATACATGGCCGCCATTAGTTGTCATACGTTTGTTGGTTTTTTGCTGTTACGGTTTTTTGCAGTTATGATATGTGTGTAGATAAAGTAATGTATGCAACTGTATATAATTAGGCCTTAAAACACTCGTGTGATCCTATTATGAAACTCGCTGACGCTCGTTTCATAAAACCACACTCGTGTTTTAAGGCCTCTCATTATATAGCAGTTGCATAAAATACTATTCTTGATAAGTTGTATTTTATTGATGAAGCCGCTATAGTTTTATGGTTTTACTTGCAGCTTCTTAAGTCGCGAGTTCAGTATTTAATTATTTTTATTTTGCCCTGAAATTTTAGTTATTATTATTATTTAATTATTATGTACTGGCGACCTGCCCCGGCTTTGCACAGGTACTAATACGATGTATTTAATAAATAAAAACCATCCGTAAAAAATCTCTAAATGACAGTGACAACTGTATTACGTTGCGCGGTTCACGAGGAGTAAGTGGCCGAAGATATAAAGACAGATAGGAACGGATAGCGACTTAACGAGTACTTAGTATGTAGTGAAAAGGTAAAAATATGGTAAAACTAATAATAATGTTGGGTGCCTATAGGCGGTGGTCACTTACCATCAGGTGAGCCACTTGCTAGTTTGCCTACCTATTTCATGAAAAATACAATTTTTGGACAGAATCGGATAGCGACGTTTCATACTATGTGAAGAAAAAAATATATAAACGCTAGTAGTTGCAGGCGCAATTTAACTTAGTAAGAACTTGATAAATTTGGTTTGCTAATAAAAAGAGGTCAATTACACTCATACCTGCCTACAACGTATCTTAAGATCAATCCCGTGATCTCAATCACGATGATCGTTAATCCTTTCGATAATCGATTTGCACGCACGCGACCCCACAACATTACTCTTTCCGTTAATCAACAACAAGTTATTCAAAATTGAACTTAATCGTTCACTACATAAGGTACCAAGGTGATTTTGCGGGTAATTTGGCAAAGACGCGTAAGCGTTCGGACGCGACGACCACATCCTGTCCTTTGTCCGATTTGAATCGAGAATTCGATCGAGAATCGATACTTTTTGTGGAACGACGTGTCTTTCGATGCGTGTGTTTTTTAAGGACTCGCTACTTAGCTACTTGTTTATTGTTTTTTAAGGAAGACTTAACCCCTTATTCATAAACGTTTCGTAAACGTTTGTTAGTTAACATGTTTTATGTCTTTATCTGTCATTGTGAAGTTTACCCTCAAATGAAAGGGACAAAACATTTGTTAGCTTAAAAATGTTGTTATTTTGTTACCTTTTTTACAGCGAATTGTTCTCGTTAAGATTGTTTACTTTATAGGTACAATATGATTGTACTGCACCACAAACACTTTCTGTAAAAAAATACGGTGAAAACCTTATCAAAATCTGTTGCGTGGTTTTAAAGAGCTAGTAACCAAAAATATATGAGGCTAGCTTTTGCCCGTGACTTCGTTCGCGTAGACTTGTTTAATTGAATCAAGCAAACATGCACCGAACATGCAAACTGCAATATTTCTTGGACAAATTAATGAGAATTAATTGCTTTGCTGCTTATGACGTCACGGCGGCGTATAACTCACTTATCACTATCCCGTGGGAACTATGCATTTTAACGAGATAAAAGTATCCTATGTGTTAATCCAGGTTATAAACTATGTGTGTGCCAAATTTCATCCAAATCCATTCAGTGGTTTTTACGTGAAAGAGTAACAAACATCCATCCTTACTTACAAACTTTCGCGTTTATAATAATTAGTAGGAAGTAGGATAGACAGCAATGGTTAGCAATTTACTATATACTAACTATATGTATAGTGGTAGTGACAGTGATAGTATTAGCTTTTGTTTAAGCTACTCTAAGTTAGTATAGCAATTATCGCCTCTTATCAGCTAGTATAAAGCTCTTACAGCGCCCTTGTGCTACTTGGGCCGTTACACTAAGAAAACTTTCGCGGGAAAACCTTGTGCGAAGTCTGATGGATAGCTACCACCATCTTGCTCGTAAATCCTGCCACTAAGCAGCAGTGCTTGCCCTGTTGTGTTCCAGCGTGGAGAGCAAGACAGCCGATGCAATTACTGGCACAAGCGGTATTCTATCTTAGCCCTTTAGGTTGACAACGCATCTGCAATCTCGTCGGTGTTGCGAGCCACTGTGGAGACCCGCGTGCTTGTTTGCCTTCCTATTTCATATTTTAAAAAAGGCAGATTTAAACCCTATCTGTCACACAAAGGCAAAGTAGATATAAGGAGGAATGACTTGAGATATTTAGTTAACATCAAAAGCGGGCTGTTATCACAAAATCTGTAACAAGCCCACTATTGAGCCGTCAACAAATCAAAATATCATTATCAAGGCATTGTTCTACAGTTTATTATCAAAACAATATACAGTAACTCAATTCGAAAAGGCTGAAACTCCACATTGAATTGTCGCGTCTTGTAATTGTGTAGTCCGTTTTAAGATTAAAATAAAGGCGAGTTCACTATGATCTGTCAGTCTACCTGTGGTAGTTATCCAGAGTTATTATATTAGATTTGTTTTTGAGATACTATGATAATTGGCTGGGTTATGTTGTATCGATTAATAAACAGTTTGAGATGAGCAGGGCGTTTGTGTAGTTGATTGGGTTTTGACATGATCTTTAGGAACAGTTAAGTATCCGCTTAGGTATTACGGTAAACGATTTGTAGATCACTGTTGTATTGTCTTATATTATACTTAGGTAATTTTGAATCGTCTGAGTCTCTGTTAGTTTATTACGATGAAACCACAGCATCAATTTTGATGAAATCTGGTAAATATATATAGCTGTTATATTGAGGATACACTACTGCTCTTTATAGTTTTTTTAACGACTAGGTAGCCTAGTGGTTAATGACCCTAAGAAGGAAGCTAGAGGTTCCGGGTTCGATTCCCGGCGGGGGCAAATGTTTTCAAATGCAAAATCAAGCTTTTGTGTATTAATAGTATAAATTTTCATGAAATAAATAATAATAAATGGTTGATAAAGGCTATTTATATATTTTAAAGTAGCACGTCAGCAAAAAAAATCTATCAAGATTTCATTGTTTCTATAATTTTTCATCCTAAAAACGGGATGTGACTTTTATGTAATTTGGCCATGACATACTATGCAAATTAAGGATTGATTAAGTCTGATTTTCTCCCAAGAAAAGGATAAGTCCCTGGGGATAATAATAAATGAAATCTAGGCTTCCGAAATCATGAGCCACAGTGAATTTTGATGAAGAAGGTCGTTTGAATATCGAGGATGAGCACTGGGTACTTTTACCCGCTTGCCGCCAGAAGAGTTATGGTTTTCGAGTATGTATGTATTTTATAGGATCTGTAAAAAGTGTGCCACCGTATGAGTGTGACCGTCCGTTAGTTTATAAGCTATCTAGTAATAATTTGTGAACTGTATCATATGATTACAATATAAAACATTCATTTTAGATAGTTTGAACGTGGGAAGTTAGGGTAAGTTTCTTACTTGTTGTTCCTCAGAGCGAAAAATAGGAACCCCGCTGTCAACTTTCTTATTTTTTTTTATACAACATAGGAAGGCAAACAAGCAAGTGGAGCACCTGATGGTAAGTGATCACCACCGCCTATAGACACCTGCAACAACAAAGAGAGTGCAGATGCGTTGCCAACCCAGAGGGCTAAGCTGTTATACAACTTACAAGTCATATTGTAAGTAGTATGATACAGTTCACAATTTATCGACAGTTCACAATCTCGCAGGATAGTTTATGAACTAATGGTGTTCACAATGGCAAGGTGACAATGCAACGGAACTTAGTACTTGTTATAACGACACTGGATTCATCTACTCGCTTGCATATGTATGTTAGTCTATAAGGTATTTATTGTATGGGTCTTGTTACCTGAAATAAAGATTTAATAATAATAATAATAATAAGTACACACCGGCGCCTGTTCTCGAAAATGGTCGTGCTACGCTCTATTGGGATCGATCTGTTATCACGGACAGGACTATTGCGGCCAATAAGCCTGATATCGTGCTAACAGATCGATCACAACGCCGAGCAGTGCTGGTCGACATCACCATCCCGCATGACGAGAACCTCGTGAAGGCCGAGAAGGACAAACTCAGCAAGTACCTTGACTTGGCTCACGAGGTAACCGCTATGTGGGATGTTGACTCGACAATCATTGTTCCGATAGTCGTCTCAGTGAACGGTCTTATAGCGAAGAGTCTCGACCAACACCTCAAGAGACTCTCGCTAGAAGGCTGGATCAAGGGTCAGATACAAAAGGCGGTACTCCTGGACACGGCACGAATAGTCAGGAGATTCCTCACTCTGCGGCCCTAACCACCGGTAGCTTGAGCCCTGCCCCGCTGCCGGCGGCACTCTAGGTTAGGTTTTTATAATGTTGGTATATTTTGTATTGATATTGTTTTATTACTTTTTATAGAAATATTGTAAAAACCCAACCTAAGATTATAAATAAATATACATAAATAATAATAATAATACCTATACGCCTGGCGGGGGCTGACTCTGCTCGTGTCCCTATGATGCGGGCAGGGACAGCATCCGCCCGGTGTACTCATCACATTTCATTAAATTGTCTAAAGGGCCTCTAAGTGTTGGCTTCGGCTCCGTGCACGCCTCCCAAAGGTCCGGGGCACTATTGTCCCGTGAATGGGAAAGACATACAAAATAATAACTTTACCATCCGAGTAAAGGGGTCATGGGTCAACTTGTCATCGGTCATTGCCAAGGGACAATTCACAATCACTGTCTAAGCATCAATTTAAAAAAAAAAGATTTAAAATTGGAATGACGAAGAACGTCAATGTTGTATAATAATATTTGTAGAATCATTTTAAACAGTACAAGGTGATATCAGGAGTAACTAGATACTTAAACATATATTTTAATCGTCACTACTCAAATAAACTTGAGTGGAGCAAAAACAAAACTAAATCAACTAACTAACCGTTCATTTTGTGCATGGTAGCGCCATCTCTTATCGAGTAGCGGAACTTTTCACTACGCGTTTGAGTTTTAAGTTGCTGCGTTAGTTTTTTTATCACAGCCGATATTTAACATTGACAAAGTGTTCACGAAAAATGATTTTGTTAAATATTTAGTGATAATTCATGAGTTATGATGTCTATTTTTCTTTCCCTATTTTTATGATGATAAGGCATCACTATAGACATGATGTATAGTCGACCAAGAAATTGCTTGACCACTTTTCGACCGTATTGCAAAGGGATAAAGTTCAAAAGTGGTCAAGCAATTACTTGGTCGATTATAAATATTGCTGTAACAAAGTTTTAACAAGTAAAAAAAAACGAGTCTCTTGCGGCGCTTCTTCTCAACCACTGACCGTGGTATAAGTAATGGACTTCCAGCCAGCGTTTAAAATATGGCCGCATCAAAAGTCGAACAAAAGTACAACAATTTGACAATCGCTCGCGCTGTCAGTCTGTCGGACCGACGGCGCTGCTGTCAATACTATTATGTTGTAAAAAAAACCTATTTGCAACGAAACTTACTAAACTATTATTTTATGTTGTTAGACGTAAAGTTGTAAATCCAATGACTATAAATGATAAACTAATAATTTCCATTTGTAACATTTGCGTCAACCTGTATTCTTATATCGGTCCGTTTTTCTGCTGTCATTTAGTAGGACACTGTACATCCATGCATTAAAATATTTAATATTAATCTTAAAATATATAATACTTTTACAATTTAATTAAGTTCTTATGTCTAGAAAGGCAAGTGTTATTATATTATAACATTGTAAAAGTAATGATAGAGACTCGTGCAAAATGTGGGTGACAGACAAAGTCAGGCGTGCAACATTGTGTTAATTCGCGTGCTCTAAATACCTCCTTAAGTACGAGTCGACGCCTGATATGAACGATACTTAAACATTATACTTACTAACTACAGGATGATTTAAAAACAACAAATCTTTTTTTAATTTAATGAACGAAAATTCGAACAACGAAGAGCTTCACGTTTATCTGTATAATTTAGGAGCATACCGTAAAGTAGCATGTCGTGTTATTATTGAGATCGCCCAAAAATTTGGAATAGCCGCTGTCCGAATGTTACTCTGTCGGTCTGTCTGTCTATTACGTCCTCACGCCTAAATCGCTGAACCAATTCTGATGAACTTTGGTATTTTTGAGAATAACATAGCTAACTTTTTATCCCGAAAAGATAAAACATTCTTATGGGATAGCGGTAAACGAATTCTACGCGGACGCAGTCGCGAGCAACAGCTAGGTTATTAAAAAAAATGCTTTTATACTAACACCACCAGCCCAACTTAAACTTTCGTATTCGTACACTCGGTGAACATAACGGCCGAAAGTTACGACCTGTATCAACAAATAATATTAAAAAAAAGCTATTGCCAAGAAGAATCAGAAGAACCATACATAAAAAACAATGTTGTGCCTGACCAATAATAACTGTACTGTTTAAGTTATTAAGTTTTATACATCTGACATTCAATTATAGCTTCATTTATACTTCGCAGAAGCTATACACAATTGAAAAATATTATAAATTAGCAAAAATACTATTCATTATTATATTATTTAGTATTTATTACACTACGAGCAAAGTACCAACTCGTATTTTTCAATAAAAACGAAATAATATATACAATCTCTCATGAATAACGTAAACAGAACGTATGAGCGAAAACGCGAGTATTTATTTGCGTTGCGGAATGAATTTAGAACACCCCGTAGATTCGGTGTTTTCTTAGCATTAACGTGAGGCAGCTATTCGAAATCTGGCGACACGTGATAGGGTTGCCTCACAAATTAATATTTTATTAAGAATATATTCATTTCGTAGTTTTTGCGATGGCAATTTATTTATATCCTTACTACCCTTCACTATCTGATTAAATATACGATATATTTAATCAGATAGTGAAGGGTACTACCACTAAACAGAATAAAAAGCTGCAAAATCCAATGGTGATACATTGGTTTTTTAAAGTATGTAACAAAACAGTCTTAAAATAGTCTTCAAAAAGGTTTTTAAGTGTCGTTTATTTACCGATTTGATTTATTGACTGTAAAAAGTTATTATATCCAACTTACGATACTTAACGATTATGAGTTCTAGACTAATTAGTACCTTAAAACAATGCAGCCCATTTTAATTTATTTTTTCCAAACTTTTGACTGTACATACATTCAATGACATTAAAGTTCTATGTACCATGAAAAAAATTTAATAAAATAACAATAATAAAAAACACTTTTTAAAATTTTATGTGAGAAAGTGATAGAAAACGTGGTTTATCATTTTTAATTTTATTTAATGTTTGTCAAAGTTTATTAATTTAATAACTTGAAGGAGGCAGCCCTGCAGCTTGCGCCGCCCCACACCACAGCTACAGTATGTCATAATTTTTGCTCCCCGAATGTTCTCGAACAAAAGGCTTCCTAATGAACGTATCGCGTCCTGAAAGCGTTATTAACCATTGTTGGAGTTCGGAAGGGGTTTCCTTTATCTCTTATTTTAAAGATAAAATTATTTTTGGGAGTAATTTTGGAAACTTATTAACGGCATAGTACCTAATTATTTACTGAAAGCATATTTTTTCATGATTCTGGTGACAATGGTAAAAATGACAATTTAAGGATTTACATGGAAAATATGTCTACCCCGTCTAAAAGGTTTAAAAATCAACGACCCTTTTTTTATACAAAACTACTTGACAGGTGACATGTGACAACGACAATTTGGCATAAGTAGTTAAGTGGCTACTTCGAAGAGTTTTTGTATTGCAGGACTTCAACAGTTGATACGTAATTTTAACCGAGTTGTCGTTGTCAGCTGACATATGTTAGTGTGATGGAATTGAGACCTGAAAGGTTATCTATGTCCAACAGCAGCATAACATGTACAGGATGAATTTTTATTGTAAGACCTTTTGGCCAGCCGTGGCAAATTGTTTAAAATCCCAAAGAAGGAACTTAAAAAAATACTTGCTACGTGCGCGTGATACTTCTAGCGCTAGAAGCGTTGATGAGCCATAAATAAAAACCAATAATTTCAAAACTCACAAGCCCAATTAAAAAAAAATATAACACCACAATCTTATTAAACCAGCCCCAAGCATCTCAAGTAGCGTATATTTAAACACGAGGAAAGTGTTATCATTCTCCCTCCCGTCTCCTTTCTTTTCGCGGATTCTATACAAAAGTTTGAGTAAGAGTAATACACGGCGTACGTCTTGAGATTAGGGTGGCCATGGGATTGAAATTTAAGATAGTTAACGGTTCAGGATAGGCTTCATATCATCGAATAATCGTACATACCGATCAAGTTGGATTACCGGTAAGTTACCGACCTGTGGAAGACAAAAACGGTTAATTTATAAACGTATCACACGCAGAGATCTCGCCAAAGTAATTTAGTTAAATTTTTTGATGTATGGATTTATGTTAGTCTATGGGCCCATTACAGCTTAACAGTAAACAATTTTATTTATAATTATTATATGGCGTTTAAAAATAACCGGTTATTACGCTATTTAAATTACAAAACTAATGCACCAATAATGTAGTCATTACACATTTTATGCTACGTTATAGCCTCATGCGAGCGAAATTGTAGACTGTTTCACGCATTTTTTTGTTCCCTCTCTAAAATATTTTTCCTTGGTTGTCAATCTTTTGCTCGTTTTAGAGGACGTCGCGTGAAAGTGAATAAAAATAAACAAATGGACTAATAAAAGGACTACACAATTACAGACTAATACCTTTTATTCCTATATAAAATTTTCTCTACATATATATTTATATCATAGGCAAAAAACGTTTTCTACCCCTTGTATCTTTTTATAATGTTTGATTTTGCCAAGAAAGTGAAAATAATATCTACTTAAGGACTTTTAACCTCAGACCGTACATATCATACTCAGGACCCCCAATTCTCCGATCACGCGAGATGCATCTCACGTGTGAGATAAGTCAAAAAATTATAGACTTTAAAGGGATTTGACTGTTGTTTTCGTGCTAGATAGATCTCGCATGATCCCAGAATTGCCCTAATGATCTCTTTAAATTGAAAACTTAAAAAGTATTCAATAAAACACATTGCATGGCCACCCTCTTCGCATAAGAAGCCAATTGTTCCCGAGATTGGTTTAAGCCTCCGCATGTGATCTTAATTAATGAAACGAATGACTAAGCTTATTCCGTTAATTTATTCCGTGAGTTTCGTTAATTTATTTACAGCGAATAAAAGCACCCTGTATACAATGTGTGAATAATTGTGTGGGTTCTGTAATTAAGCGTTTATATGGGGCGGATTGAATTTGAATTTGGCATCTGCTTGGAATTTTCGGCCATATTGTTTTGGTAACTTTTTAAAAGTTTCATATTGGTGCCATAGAAGTACTGGCTGTTCTTTTTTTCGGGTTTTAGTCGGTTACCAGTTGAGGTATTTAATATTTCAAACATCTATGTATGCAGTTATTTTTATTTATAAATTACGAGTTTTTTATGAAATAGGAAGGCAAATAAGCAAGTGGGTCGACGGATGGTAAGTGATCACCGCCTATTGACACCCGCAACAACAAGGAGATTGCAGACGCATTGCCAACCCAGAGAACTAAGATGGAGTACCTCTTGTGCCAGTAATTGTACCAGCTGTATTGCTCTCCACGCCGGAACACAATAATGCATGCACTGCTGATTACCGGCAGAATTAGCGAGCAAGATTATTTCTTAGGGTAAAATTTGCTTTCTTCATAATTTCGGATACTTTCTCTCTAGGATATCGACAGTGCAAATCTCAATTGTCGTATAGGACAAATCAAACTGTAGTTTTATGTACTCGTAACTTCTAAAATAAAAACAGCTAACCCAAGCAAGATAACCCTAATACATAGTCAAATTTAATTATCCCCTACAAAATCTACGTCTTCGCAGCATTCCAATTTCACTATTCCACATTTTTTAAATAAAATTCTCAGCTAAAGTTCCGTGACAGACGAACAGATAGAGGCTTCATTGAACATTAATGTTCCCTAGTTGCCGTATGAATATTTCAAATGTGCCCGATGCTCGATAATGTGAAGAAATATTTGCAAAGTACCGTCAGCAGGCGAGTCATGTATTATCCCTTAGATTTAGTTTGTATGCCATTCGTTCAAGTGGCTAATGGTCGAACTATTTGATCCGGATGATGCCTCATATAGAGGCGAAACACGCGTAGATAAAGTGTATAGTGGTGTTGGTTTACAGCTGAGTCTGTGTGATTTATGTTGTTTCATGTGGAAGCGGAGGAGGGCGGGTTTTTGCATGAAAAATATAGCGAACAGATGCAGCTATCTTGCACGTACGCGGTACTGGTTTTGCGGAGTAGCAAGGTAATTTGTTTCAGTTTGTAAATTTAGTTGGTTTTCATATTTGTATACTTAAAAAAATTGGCCAAGTGCCAGTTAAACTCGCGCACCGAGGGTTCTGTATGATGTAATAATATTTTTGTAACTTTTTTAAATAAATAATATGGATCTCTGCAAAGTAAAAACATTAAATTGGTTTAACAACTGTATGTGCTAATTATAAAAATGTGTCATACCCTAAAAAAAAAATATAAGCACCGATCATTGCTCTAACGAAAACGTAAACTGAAGCCAAGGACAAACTTAACGGTGCCGTTGGAAAACTGTTGTCCCCGTACATTGACATAGCTAGCGGTCAGTTTACCAAATACAATTGTAAGTTTGTAATCGCAAAAAAAAATGTTTTTTCATGTTCTGTGACTACTAAGTTACGGTCGTCGGAGATTTTCCTCTATGTGTGCTGTAGAGTCAACGAGAAGTACCATGAAGTTTTTGATTCCCTTTCGAAGGTATGAAGTTTGCGCCATAAAACGGCCGTATTTTTTGATTGCGTTGACCTCGAAGTTTGATTTTTTCACAGCTCCAAGGAACTACAGACCTAAGTATTTAATATAAATTTCGGCCTGATACCTCTACGCGTTAAAGAAAAAGGTCCTGGCAGACAGACAGACGGACAACGAAGTCTTCCCTTTACTTTTTGAGGCACGGAACCGTAAAAAAAGCTTAGCATGTGAATGATAACTTTCGTATTAAATTTAAAATGCTATATAATGAATGACAACACAAAGAAAAATTAGGGTAATGGCAGGATACGAACCTGCAACATCAGCATTCCGTGCCTTTCGTATTCCAGTTTCCGCCACATTACCGCTGCCATACCCTGCGAATTTTTCGATGTGTTTCGTCTTTACGGTCATTACATTATTGATATTTTTTTCTTTGGGTAAACTACCCTCGGTGTCATCTATGAGAAACTTAATCAAGTTATCTCATTCAACTTGGTCATTTATGAATGCCCGTTAGCTGACGAGAGATGACGCGATTTGTTGTTAAATGCCATTACCCTAATTTTTCTGTGTTGTCATTCATTAAATAGCATTTTAAATTTAATTTGAATGTAAAAAAAATACAAAAAGAAAAATCGAAAATTTAGAAATAAATAATTTCGATTACAATAATGATAACTTTCGTATTTGATTTGGCGTTAAAAAGCTGTATGTATGTAAATTTAATTGTTTTTTTTTCGTTTTTTTTGCCATCAGTACCAAGCCCCGAAGGCAGTCGATAAGAACTGCACACATTAGTTCAGATGTTCTGGAAGGTCAGCAAAGCAAGCGTAATCAAATTGCTATGGCATTCATGTATTCAGAGTAATATGTGATGGAGATTGGCATGGAAATAAAGATTCAGAGAGGAACAGTTCAACGTTTTCATTTTTCTTGAGAAATTATGACTTTAGAGAATGAAAGGAGATTTATTTAACCTTTTTAACGCTATATATGGATATATCAATCGCATTGGGTTCAATACTGACGACGGATATATCCGTCAAAGCATAGAATAGTTCCTAAGTCCATTTTTTTTTTACAGAAAGGCGAAGAAGGCGGGTTGTAGGATCTTGTGCATGGTCCGTCCGGATAGCTACCACCATCTTGCTTGTTAATCCTGGCACTAAGCAGTAGTGCTTGCACTTTTATGTTCCGGCGTAATATAATAGGTATTCCATCTTAGCCCACTGGGTTGGCAACGCATCTGCAATCTCCTTGGTGTTGTGGGTGTCTACAGGCGGCGGTGATCACTTACCATCAGGTGGCCCACTTGTTTGCTTGCCTTCTATAGTGATAGATATTTTGAGAAAACCTACATAAAAAAAATGAATTTATGACCATTAGGTTTAGGTTTAAAAGTTTTTAGTTGTAATTTTAATTTTTTAAGTTCAGGGCCACACTGAAAATTAGCGCTGACTGGGGTTCCCTTTAAGCTTCAACAGTGTAATTTTCTACCTTTATTTTTTCTGTTTCTTAATCATTGCTGAATAAATATTTCCCTTTTTTATTTTATTGGAATTGAATTTTTACACACTTCCTGTGGTCGGAAGAATGTACCGCACATAAAAACATTCCGTAATAAATATTCAAATGACAGTAAGAACAGTCTCAAAATCCGTTGCACGGTTAAGAAAGAGTAAGCGATTAATAGATTCAGGCGTTACTTTGCGAAGGACCATAAGATAAGATAAGATAAGATAAGATAATTTATTCATAAAAACTTTAAATTACATGAAAACATAATTAATACAGAAACTTACTTACAATCTATGTAACACGTTTGCCTGACCTAGGAGATCCTGTGTTTCAGGCTACCATACCATATCAACAAACTGAAACAAATTACCTTGCTACTCCGCGAAACCAGTGCCGTGCTCGTACAAGTTAGCTGCGTCTGTGCGACATTTATATCGTACAGAGGCGAAACGCTCGTCGATCGTGTTGTTTATTGTTTAGTGGTGGTGGTGTGTAGTTGAGTCTGTGTGATATGTTGTTTCGTGTGGAAGCGGAGGAGGGTGGGTTTTTGCATGAATATGTCGCACAGACGCAGCTGTTTTGCACGAGCACGGCACTGGTTTCGCGGAGTAGCAAGGTAATTTGTTCCAGTTTGTTAAGAATAAGCGGCCGATGATATGAGTACAGATAAAGAAGGAAGATGTTAAGTTCAGTATTAGTAGCCCTTAAGGCTTTAGCCTAGAACCTTAGGCTCTTTAGGCTTTAGAACCTTTAGGTTCTGGCAGAATATCAGCGTTGCGAAGCAATTCGTGGCATTTTTATGTATGTTAGTTTGTAAGGTAATCTATGGGCCTTGTTGCCTGAAAATAAAAGATTTCATTCATTTCATTCATTCATTATGCTGAGCCAGCTTCCTTATTCGTGTTCACGCTCTTTAAGTTTTAAGTAATTTTTTATTTATCGTGCTAAAATGTGACCGAATAAATATATTTTCTTTCTTTTTTCTTTGAAAGATAAAGATTTTTTGAATTATCCACACAAAACAGTATAAAACCAAAACACATGCTAAGTTCCAGTTAAAAAACAATTACCTGCGCCCATTCAGACTCAATTCACCCCCCCCCCCTCACCCCCCCTCCTCACCCCCGCTAGGAAACCTGTCATTTGCTCGCATTATGTTTTATCCTCATACAGCATGTCTCGAGATTTATTGGATTTGCTCGGTCTGAGGAATCGGCTGCGGTTTTTTCTAGGGTTCCGTAGCTGGTACGAAAGAAAAAACCTTAATTCTCACAAAAAATTCATTGTATTTGGTTTGTTGTTTAAACACACAGACACGCATTGGCAATTGCGGAAAGATACTGGAGAACCAGGAGTGCGATTTTTGAATCTGGCCTTGAAAATGGCCGTTTTTCATAGAGATTCGGCCGTTTTGGTAAGCTTTAGTCACCTGGTGAGATTCAAAAATTGCATTTGAATCTCACCGGGTAACTAAAGCTCACCAAAATAGCCGTTTTTCATAGAGATTCCACCATTTTGGTGAGCTCTAGTCACCTGGTGAGATTCAAAAATTGCACCCCAGTAGTGGTTAGTGACCCTGACAACGAAACTAGAGGTTACGGGTTCAAGAGGCAAATAAGAACGCCATATTTTTCACAACATGGTGTCTTATCAAAATACAATCCACATTTTACCCGACTTCAAAAAAAGAGGAGGAATTTCTCAATTTGACAGAATTTTTTTTTTAGTTAAAATGGCTTGGAAATCACACTAAATTAACGACTTGGGTACATACGTGCAATTTTGTTTTTTTTAGGCCAAAATTAAGCCAGACACAGTGCATGAGGATGTATAGCTCAACAAAAACTGGAAGACTATCAATAAATAGTATAAAATAAAGTCGCTATTGGTTCCTGTCTGTCCCAAATCCTTATAATGTATGTTTGGCCGCCTTCCCCTTCTAAACTACGTAACGGGATTTTGATGCGGTTTTCAATGTCATTTAGCGATTTTTTTACGGAAGGTTTTTACGGAAGCGTGCCACTAGTAATATATAGAATTATACATAACTAATGTATACAGGACAGACATTTGCACATCTAATTCTGACTTAGACCATCATTGTATAGTCGACCAAGAAATTGCTTGACCACTTTTCGACCGTATTACAAAGGGGTAAGGTCCAAAAGTGGTCAAGCAATTACTCGGTGAACTATACTTTTAAGTACAGGGTACAAAACATTAGGTGCACAGTTGGATCATTGAGAATTTTATTTGCACGGAACCCTTGGCTGACTTCGATTTTGTACTTGACCACTTTCCACTGGAAATCGTTGATATGAAGGAAATCAGCATGAAGGCAAATTGATTTTTGAACCGTTAAGTACTAGTCTAGTCTTCTTATCAAATTAGTGTTTGATTTTTCAGATAGAACCTGAAGATGTTATACTTACCTCCTGTTTTAATAAATAACAACTTACGATTAGCCCCGTATTTTACAACTGGAGGTTAATGACCCTTAGTATGAAGCTAGAGGTTCCGGGTTCGATTCCCGGAGGGGCAAATTTTGTATGATGAAAATGATTTTTTGTACCTGAGTCTTGGATGTTATATGTATCCATATGTATACGTTCATATCCGTTGTCTAGTAGGTACGGTCGGTCTCAGAAATAACTAAATATTTTAGTACCTTGTCGCTGTCAGTCATGTGACAAATTCGAGCAACTCTCATTTCATACGTTACTACGACAAGGTTCTTAAGTGTTTAGTTGCTTCTGAGGCCGACTGTACTTATATGTTAGCACAAGCTTAGCTTAGTTTGAGACTAGGTTAATTGGTGTGAATTATATCCCACCAAAAACATAAATGTAAAAAAGGAGAGCCAAGTTCAATACAAAAACTATGCTTGGCTGTGGGCTTAGCCGCAAAAAGAATGGAGATGTAAATGAGTGCCAAGTTCTATGCAAAATCCAAATATGTATTTATATGAACAAAATAACATTATGAACAAGTATTAAACTCTATTTCTTTGCTTTATTGGACACCTATAACAATTGCTGTTATTTAAAAATGTGAGA
The DNA here is from genome assembly GCA_963691745.1 of Ditula angustiorana. NCBI lineage: Eukaryota > Metazoa > Arthropoda > Insecta > Lepidoptera > Tortricidae > Ditula > Ditula angustiorana. The sequence continues at coordinate 11,133,588 of OY829485.1, forward strand.
TCTTAAAGTAAGTTAGATTCGACTTGGCCAGTTTTCATTACATCAGTCATTTTATTAAGTTATTCAACGTATATATATATTTTTTTTAATTCTGATAATGGTTCCAGACATTGTGAAAAAACTTGCACTAAAGGTGCAGTTCCCTTCTAAACAAAATACTGTCCTAACAGTAGGTACTGCATGTCGAAAACGAAAATTTCAAAACTTCGTCAAATCACATCCAAAGTGTTCATTCAAGAGGCGACTACATGTCGCCCTCACGTTTTCTATTAAACACAAACAACGTTAACTCTTAGAGCTACGTGACTCCTATTGCGGTGGAGTAACGCGTAAAATGTAATGGCTGAGATGCAATTAAATTATTAAGACGTGTAAGATAACCTCATTCGAACAAAATTACAGTCGACATCTGCGGTCGGTGGGAAACGTATTCTGGGAAGTTTTTGTATATTTATTTGTTGTGAGCTTTTACCCCGGCTTCGCCCGCATTGTGACGGGACCGAGACATCTGCTGCGTCCTGCTGTTCCAACGACGCAGCTTTACGTGTCCCGGCTGCATTACTCTACGAAGGTTGAGGCGATCGTAGAGTATATACGAGTGAAGACCAGTTTTACCCTGAGGGTCGAGCGGTTTGAGTCCCGCCACAACGTTTATTTTACGTCCTTTGTGGTGCGGGTGCCGACCGATCATCTGTCGACCTTCATGAAGCAGGAATTCTGGCCGAATGGAGTCGCTTTTCGTCGTTTTTGCGGACGATTGCTGGACACCCCGAAACTAGGTCACACGTCGCCGAAGTAACGTGCTAATTTTAATGTTTTAATGTTTTTGTTTTATAAATATGTATGTTAGTCTTTAAGGTATTTTTTCTATGGGCCTATGCAGCCTGAAATAAATAGTTCTATTCTATTGTACTGTTTTCTATGTATTTTACAGGATAACAAGTATCCTATGTTTTAATCTTGGACATGATCTGTCTCCCAAATTTTATCTTAACCTTTTAATAAGTGATTGGGGTACAAACATCCAATCATTACTTTCGCATTTATAATGTCAGTGGGATAGAAGGATTTTACAAAATCTGGAACGCAAACGAGTCATTGCGTATTAAAGACTCTTCTTTTAAGCGAGTCCTTAAACACATGTAGGTATAAGTTCTTTTTGGGTGGTAGGATCTTGTGCCAGGTCCAACCAGATAGCTACCACCATCTTTCTCGCTAATCCACTGCTTAGCAGCAGTGCTTACACTGTTGTGCTCTCCACGTCGGCACACAACAGTGCAAGCACTGCTGCTTAGCGGCAGGATTCGTGAGCAAGACGGTGGTAGCGGTCCGGACGAACCTTGCACAAGGCCGTATCATACCAGCTGCAAAAATGTAACACATTTTTATTATTTAAATGCTATGTAATGACAACCAAAAGAAAAATCTGGGGTAATGGTAAGACTTGAACCTGCAACCTCAGCATTCCGTACCGTGTGTTTCTTCTCTGTGTTGTCAGTAAATAGCATTTAAATTTAATAATTTGAATGTTTGACATTAAAAAGAAATCGAAAGAAATTTCGGTACCTAATAAAATTTACATTTGACCAGAATACGGAGTTGCATCTTTCAGCTCAACACAGGGAAAAAATTAATAAGCACACAGAATATTAACACCGTTGAACAAATGAGACGGCGGTCGTGTGAGATTGCACGTCTGTCTGTCTGTCGCAAATTACCGCCGCAACTTACAGGAGCTGGGTACTAGTGGAGTTACTAATGTTACATTTAAGAAGGATTTTTATGGAATAGGGAAGTAAACGAGCTGGCGTGTCACTTGATGGGGAGCCATCACCACCGCCCGTGGGAAGCAGCGACCGCAAGTTTCGCTATGGATGAACTCCAGCAAAGTGCTTGGATATTTTTTCATTACAAAGTAATTAGCTTCCTAAGTAACCCCAGATAATATCAGATTTCTGGTCGCCTCATTAAATTTAAAAAGATAAAAACATCTTATGACAGCTAGGATGGTGTAAATACTGACTACCCTTTAGTCTATTACTTACCTATTAAAAAAAAAACAATGACAGATATGCCCAAGAAGTTTATAATCTCTGGAGATTTTTGGTAACTTTGCAATGCAAAATTAGCCCAAAACAAGGCAAAAATTGGTGGCAAAAACGGATCTAGCCTTAGAGACAAGGCGTCGCGTAGTCGAAGTTCACCATAACCTCTCTATCCGCCCGTAGGCCATGTTAGGGCTACTACAAGAAATTTAAAGAAAAATTGTTTTAAAAATTTCCACACATATTTATAACGTTAACGCGACAATATAATTGTTAATGTACCTCGACGTTTCGGCCATGTTTCAACGGCCGCGGTCACAAGTAGATAAAACGTCGAGATAAATTAACAATTAACGTTATAAATTTAAAGACATATTTATATTTGACGTCTCCACATCTTCCTACGTCCGCGGCAGACTTCTGTAATTGCGAACTCGGTTGACTTTAACGTATTCTTTCCTCACATTTCCTGCAATTTGCCGTGGGGGTGAAATAGTTGAACAATTATGGTCACATTAATCCCAGATTTGTAATGAATTTCATACAAATCCTTTGTTTAATCTTGTTTAGCGAGAAGCTACGTGGTGGGTCCATGTTTTCATGTTTTTTTTAATAAAATAAATAGGCAAACAAGCAAGTGGGTCTCCAGATGTTAGGCCATATAAGCTCTTTTACATCTCTGAATCTACTAGCGCTTCGGAGAATGGAACATTCTGCTGAGAAGAAACGCCGCAAGAAACACACCAATAAATAGCACAGGAATCTTTAAGCATATTGAACGATTAATAGATTCAGGCGTTATTTGCGGAGGTCCATTTCAACAAACATGGTTTCGCGGAGTAGCATGGTAATTTGTTCCAGTTTGTTGCATATTGGACGAACTGGCACTAGTTAAGATTGACCAGGAGACGTATAGGGTCCCCAGTGGCCCGTTTCACGAAGCTATAAGTTACAATTTTACAAGTCTAAACCGGCAACATTGATCATTATGCCCATTGCCATTGGTCATAATTGGCCTATGTTGCCGGTTTAGACTTGTAAAATTGTAACTTGTAGCTTAGTGAAAAGGGCCACAGATCAAAGAAATTAGATCGGTATGTATATGATTTATTGTAGGTATGTAGGTATGCATACAGTGCAAAGGTCCGTAATGTAGTTTAATAATTATGTCTCCAAATTGCCCAAACAGGTAACCTACACGCAATTCCTTCCAATCTCATCGCATTTACCCAAAGTAATGCATTCATAAGTATATTTTAATGAAGTTTTATATCGTATTGTCTTATATTTCACATGGCTCGGCAAATGGTGTTTTGATGTGTGACATTGAGATCAGTTGGATAAAATTAACGTGAACAATTGTCTTCCAAATTACGATGGAGGAACACTTTGGTTTTAGTGCACTTTTGTGTTTTTTTTCCAAGTTTTTTTTTTTCTTGGTAAATGTACCTACTTATTTTTTTCATCAACGAGTACGTATGTTTTAATTTGGTTTACACTGGTGATTGGTAGGTTGGTCTATCTGTTTCATACATAATTGAACTTACTCTATAGAGTAAAATGATGAATCGAGTATGGAGCAATAGAGTATTGAATATGCTCAATACTTTATTGCTTTTCCACAATCTATAACTGCTTTGCCAATGTAACTAACATTAGGTATTCTAACTATCGACACGCTATAAGACATATTTTGTTTAATAAATTACAATAGTGACTCAAAAGATGTCAATTATATCTATCGGTAAAAATATAGCCAAGTGCGAATCGCATCTATTACTTTTTGTAGTTACACATAGTAATGTAAGTAGTAGATACTATTATCTATTCTGTGGTAGTAGCTAATTGATTGAAAAACGTGAAACCGGCCATCTCGGACCTCTGTTCCCACTCCATACATGACCAATGAAAATAAAAAAAAATATATACTGAAAAATGTATTTTTCTAGTGTGCCATATTAAGCTCTTCTTTTACATGTCTGAGTCTACCAGCTCTTCTGATAATGGAAGGTTCTGCTGCGAAGAAACTCGCAGCTTATCCTCACTTTCTTATCTTTTTAAAACAAAATAACAACAATACTTACACATAAGTTTTTTACATTACCTACGGATTAAGAGCTTCATACACACAATTAAATTCCTTTGCAAGTGTATATATAGGTTTTCTAACCAAATTTGTTTCGCCGCTAATGGTTTCAAATCAAATTAAGCACATACATTTCGTAAAACTCAAAGGTTTGTGGTCGGTTTTAAACCCAATTTCTTGAAAGCGGTAGTTCAAACCGTTTAGTTGCATTTGATGAGGCGAGGTGAAAACCTTCGTGTGGTCGCCTCGCGGTCAGCGCGCGTTCACCGCTCGCAGAATACTAACTTAGCATCGTTAAAAGTCAAAGTCAAAATCGAAGTCAAAATAATTTTTTTTTCAACGATATACAAAAAACATCTTATCAAGTAAGAACAGTGAGCGAAAATCGCGAGCGATTTATCTGTCACTGTTGAATTAACTTATTGCCACACCTAAAATAGGTAAGTACATAAGACACATGTTCATGTGTTCACAAAAAACATGTATTAAACAAAACAAAACAATAATAAAACATAGGACGTGGACAACATTACTAAAATCAAGGTGACAAACGGCTCAGGCTAGGCTCAGCATATGCTGCAGCAGATTTTCAGGTTACAACTGCCCCACAGTGTGCCAGTTTGTCTGAACTATGCAGCTGGGTAGAGCAAGACGACTACACAGGAGAATGACGATTTTGTCTCTACTTGTTTCATTGGTTCTGGGCATGAAATATCACCAAATTATTGTGGTCAAACCATTCAAATTAAGTCGACTCGCATTTTTTGTTGAAATATTGGACGAATTTAAGTATAAAATGATATTAAATTTCAGTTCAGGTCAGGTTGGGCATTATTTTTAAATTATTTAAAACAGATACATCTACCGGCAACAGGATGAACTACTAGCATGCGATAAGAATGACGGAACGGTACTCACTACCTAGTCTTCTAAAATCGTCTTGCTTTAAGATCGTGGTTATGGCCAGATATAACAGATGTCGCTGTAACGAAGTTTTCTCAATAAGCTTAAATTGAATTTTATGCGTAGTTCCATGAAGGCAATGTGTTATGTACAGTCTACAAAAACCTTGTCTTACACCGGATCATTTAGAAAACCTTTTAATAAAGTACAATAAGCTTTAATTCAACTTGTTTCATTCGTTTCGTAATTTATTATGTACTTATTTCTGTCTACGTTTGCCTGTGCAATCAATCAAGCCTTGCAGGCATATTTTGAGCCATTACAATGATCGGCTTGCCGTGAAATTTTAAACGTGCAGAGCAAGTGTTGAGATCTAACGACAATGCATTAACAAAGTACCTACCTACCGTCCTAAAAAAAACTTAATATATATAATTATTAGAAAACTAGTGAAATATGAATAACTTAACCTTATTAAAAATACAAAAACTTAATTATATGTACAAACATCTCTCAAGTCTGTCCCCTGCGGTAAAGTTCCCATAAGGCTGGCTGCATTTCCACGTTGGATCGCAATGCCAATGCGTTGGCCAAGAAATGCACCAGCCCTTACTAAACTTATAAACGTTCTAGGTAAGTATTTACATACATTATTCTTCTCATTCATAAAAAATGCAACTCTATTTTATGTTCTTTTCATTCGAGGGCAAAAGTACCAAACAAAAACATGTATGGGCATGTTAACTAAAATGAGGTTAGTGAGCGTTTAAGAATAAGCAAGTACGAGTAGGCACCTACTAAACATCTTATGTATTTAAACAAGTTTGAAAAGCCGAACCAGTAGTGAACCGGCGCTAGAGATGCATCACTGAAGTGGATATAGGCTGGGCATGTAGGCCTTATGCCTTGTGAGAGGTGGGCCCCCAGAGTCACCTAGTAGAGTCATTCAACGGGGCACTAGGGGCCTGAACCACTAAACTTAGAAGTGCTGCATTGTGTTACATTTTTGTTTGAAAAAACTCTACAATCATGTCAAATTGTAGCACTTTTTTTTTGGTACAGGGGACAGAACGTGAGACTAGAGCCTGAACTATGGACGGATGACATCACCCACACAATAAAAAAAACTAGATGCAATTTTCCAAAGTTGTTGGAAGCGACGCGAAAAGGCCTGCCAGCAGTGGATTGTCAATATCCGAGACAAAGAAAAACCTTAGTAACATACACACTAAGGTAGTATTTACTTCATGATCTTCTCTAACCTTCACCGTATCGACCTTCGGGTTTTCACACATATCGTCAATTTCGACATTATCAATAAAAGGTACCTATCCCTGATTCACTGCGATAACAGATAACAAAGCTTTCATCATAATGGGGCAGCTACCGCATACGTGCTAATCTCGAGTGCTTCACAAAAATGATATTTCTCTTCAGTAAGAGTCATAAAAAGCTTCGCAATAGTGCTTTTTGTTTGAGCTTCATATTTCCTTTAAGTGCTTATCTTGATTTTGTTTTATAGTCGTAACTGCTCACTTAGAGTGAGTTGTAATTGATTTTCACATCAAATTAAGTTTGTGAATTCTACATGTTGAAATTGTTTACACTAAAAATGATTTGTTTTATTGGTTCTTGATAATGTTCTGTAGCAGTTACAATAACACGTACGAAAGGATGCTGGATTATGACGAGATATTGGCTAAAACTAACTGGAGTAATGATTATCTCTTTGACGTAAGTAATAACTTTTTTCAATATTCTAATGTCGAGTCTGTAGCCACCTACAATATTGACGCTTTAATTGCCGTCATTGCCAGTAACAACTTGTTGACTGTATTTTGAATGGATGATAGATATTGAATCAATTTTTTTAGTCAAACCAGGTAAGTCTCCCGGCAAAGCTTTGGCGTATGTCAAATGTGGATACTTAATGTCTTCAAAAGTCTGGTAACAATTGTTGCCAGCAGTGACGGCGGTTAAACCGCCTGAATATTCACCCAACTGCAGCCAACCAATTTGAATTCTGGGCCACTTTAAAACTTCGTCGCATTGAGTAACCGCTGTATTCATTATGACATGTATTATGAGAAGTTATAATGGCATTTGCTGTTGAAAGGTTACACAGTGGCGTGGATTTACGAGTAGATTGGTTGACTGTACGGTTTACCATAAGTTAAAACTTGTATGCTAGTACGTAACTCCAGTCTTTAGGGTGCATATCATAATATCAAAATTGTGCGTAGTAACGAGGAAAAAACCACCAAGACCATTCCTTTATATTCCTATCTTCGCTCAGTATAGCTTTAATGGAAATGGATTTAGTGGAGCGAGGTTTTTTAACTGACAAATACACTAGGGTAAATAGGGTAAATAGGGTAAAACATGCGCCAGAGGAATCAGAATTTCTCATCTGCACGCGGTTTCACATCTTTGCCACACATCCTCGCATCGCTCAGTTTCTTCGCAAATCTTAGTTGAAACGTTCACATCGTTTCATAGCTTCGTCACGCAAGTTCGCAACGCTCCGCTACCTCGCACAGTTTAATTGGGTACTCAGCCATAATCTACGTTTTTACAGATAGACACGTCTCAATATCCCTTCCCGAATACACTATGGCACGTCAAATCGACACAAGAAGTGGCATTAAAGACAACTGCCATGCTTCTAGTTGGAGTTACCGGAATTTTCCTGAACGGCGTAATTTTGCTGACCCTCCTGAAAAACAAATGGCTGTGGACAGCAAGCAATTACCTGATTGGTAACATGGCTCTCACTGATTTGCTGACGCTGCTCTTTTGCCCGTGGTTCATGCTGGTCAGAGATTTCTATCAGAATTTCGTGCTGAAGAATTTTGGCTGCCGTTTTGAAGGGTTTTTGCAAGGTTTGTATTTTTTTTAATATAATGAGTAGTTAGGTAGGCTGCGTTTTTACCGGAGATGTGCGAAGATGCGTAGCGAGGGATGTGTTTGTGAAGAATCAATGAGCCGTTATCACCTAAGCTGTGCTGACCGAGGCGAGGTAAATGAAGCGATTCTGTTGGTTCTTCCAAATACATCCCTCGCTACGCATCCTCGCACATTTCTGGTGGAAAAGCAGCCATAAAAAGGTAAGTATTATTCATAGTATCATAGTTAGCACTCTTATTCCGAGTGCTAGTGCTAATTTTAGTACTGTTTTGTTTAATTAAATAGGGGGAAAATGAACATGCAGTTCGCCTGTTAGGAAGCTATCACCGCCGCCTATAGAAACCAGCAAGATTTATTCTACAAATTTAAACCCACCTATTACATGGTATCCCTGCCGCTCTATAACAATTGTGACTGACATTATGTAAATATAACGTATCCCTCAGGTCAGCTTATAGTGCCTAGAAAGTAGTGTCTTAAAAACAAATACACTGAAAGGTAACTTAAAATGAAATCTGTCGTTAGTTGAATTCGTCCTATTTAAAATTTGAATTTGAATTTAATATTATTATTATTATTTTTTTTTTTATTGAATTTCTTTATATTTATTTTCTTTTTCAAGCAACGATGCTTCTCACTGCCGTGGGAGCTGTGATGTTGGTATCCTACGATAGATTGGCCGCAGCAGCCCTGCCATCAGATGCGAGAGTCACGAAATCTGCAGCTCCGAAGCTGATCTTTGCTTGCTGGTTTGTGGCCATAGGTCTGTCACTGCCATGGATTATTAGGAGGGAGTACATGGTAAGTACCGCCCGGAAGTTGGTATAGTTGCAGGCAAACAACTTGAGCATAAATCGAGTAGAAGGGGTATGTTTGAGCATACACATTTGTACTAGAAAGGGCTACTGCGCAGTTAAGGTCAGTGCTCAAGATCTTTGCCGGACTGTAGGCCTCCTACAAGGTGACCGACGATCTGGTGAGGATTGTGGAAACCGATGGACGTGAAGTTCCTTGGGGAAGGCCTATGCATGCCAGGGGGTCTTCCCGCTGACAATATAATGGTGATGATGACGTGTTTAAGTTATAGATGCACTATATTCGTTGTTTTGGAGTACAAATCATATTTGTCTGTTTCTTTGGCACGCTCAAAAGCTTAAAAGGATTGAGATGTCATTGTAATAAAAAAATTAAAACGGGTTACATTGCGTATATTATATAAAATCTACTTCCCGACGTTTCAAGCCCTTTTCAAGTCACATGTTCGCAGGCTGGCCAAAATAGTTATAAATACAAACCGTGACAGACGGACGAACGGTTAGCAGTGGCTTAATAGGGTCGCGTTGGCACTCTTTGTGTTCGGAACCCGAAAAATACGTATGGAGGAGAAAACTGTCACTTACATTACGTCTTTATTAGTTTGCCTATTTTCTTATTGAGCTCAATTGTTATTTTTATTTTTGTTAATTGTTACTTTTGTATTAATTTAAGGACAGTGCAAACATGTTATCTCTGATATAAAATCACGAGATAAAGTGAAATGTCATTACATTTAATTAAGTTTGTTGTCGTGTATGAATTTTTCATTTTAGTTAAATATCATGAATTATATTCAAACAACTCGAATACCTCATGATAAAATTTCTAATTTGCCACTGGATGTGCACTAAGTGAACTGTAATCACTATACAAGACAAATCCATGCAACAAATGGGAAGTGCCCTATCATTTTTCAGTTTAAATTAATTTGTGGTTAGAAAAGTCAGGTTAGAAAAACTAAGCACTTGTAAGTATAAAATTTTTAATTTAAAAATTAAAAATTCATCTTTTCTTTCAGGAACGCCAATGGCTAGACCACGTTGAGATGTTTTGCGTAGAAGACGTCACTGTCCTCGGTATCTACTGGCACTTCACCATCACTATGCTAGTTTGGATCCCGCTGGGCGTCATGGTTTTAACAGTGAGTACTATTATTCGCTGGTCATGTTCGGGCCAGAGTAAAAGATCAGTGACAACGATAACAACAAATACTTTGTATTGATTCACACTAGTAAGCAAAACTTAACTAACTAAAACTAACTAACTTAGTAAAACGTTATTTAATTTTTAAGTTGGAGGTTTTTAATCTCTTTAGTCAGTAAGTAGATCAAACTCATTCATTCTGACAAACGCTTAAATAAAGCCAAAGCTGGAGTAACGCCTGAATCTATTAATATTTGCATATCCATTGTCCAGTACGGCGCCATAATGTGGAAGTTGGAATGGAGTGCCAGAGAGCTGTCATCACGAGGCAACGGGCAGACCATCGCCAGGGCCAGGAGACGAGCCCTGAGGATCACATCCTGCGTGCTGCTGGCTGCCGTGGTCTGCAGAGTGCCCTACACGGTCATGATTTATTGGAGGAACAACAACAACATGGCGATCAATTCGGTGAGAAAATCATCCTTTATAAACATAGGAGTAATTACAACACAACTTGGAACCTAACACCAGATGATGTGAATTTTTTGATGTTTTAAATTAATGATCATCGAAATCTTGCTTTTAAGGAATTTACTAGGCTAAATAAAACATCGTTAGAAAATTCGGTTACAGTGAACTAAAGTATACATTACTGAATTAGTTTTATCTACGCAAAATTACTAATTGCATCAAGATAGCTAGAACCAAAAGCCACGCCTCATTGGTGATCTATTTAGAGACAAGCTTGATGTATTCATGCAATTTCAAAACTTGTATGAATGTAAATTATTTACCGTATAATAAACGTAAATTATGAAAAGAGATACAGCAAACATAGTAACTTACTCAATTTGCTCTCTCTTCTTAATACTTAGCTCTAGGTTTGTTTATGTTCAGGTTGATGGCAGTTTCGCCATCATCTGGTTCGTCGCCAACTTCCTCATGTACTTCAACAGTGCCATCAACCCCCTGATCTACGGGTTCACTAACCTCAGGTTCCGCAGAGCCATGGACAGGACTCCCGGGATAGCTTGCTGTCGGTTTGGAACTTGGTGCTGCGCTTGTACCATGGTAAGCAGTAGTTATGGTCAGTTGTGTTTTTGTAAGCTTTGCGCCCTTGGTGAATTAGGAATGATCCATATCACAAGGATCCTATTTAATAAACGTGACGTCCTACAAGCTGACATAGTTGTCACATTTTAGAAAGGAAAATTATACATTTGTGTCGAATTGGAGCACCTGTAACGTTTATTAAACAGGAACCAGATATCCATAAACAACCATAACTTCCAGTCAAACACTAAAGACCCAGCGGTTATAGAACTTAAAATTCCAGGAATGAAGTAAATGGTAGGATTTACTATAAAATTGTGTGCATCTTTATCTCAATACGATATGACTTCGTAATTTCGTATAATTAATTATGCATTTTGTTTTCAAACAGTTTAAAAGGAAACTACCTCCACCAGAAGACAAAAATTCAGAAAAGATCTACGTAATAGAAAGCTCTCCGAAACCTAACAAAAAACTGGCTAAAGCGATTAAAAATGTCCTTCGTATTAACAAGGATACCCTGGAACTAAGCCTACCTAAGGTCGACGAAGGAACAACAAAGCCTACTAAAGTAACACCGATAAAAACAGAACATATTTGATGGGTTGATAATGTTGCTGCACTAAAATCTGTAAAAGGAAGATTGCAGACGTTATTGTTAATCTTTGGCAAAACATGTTAAATTCGCCGATTCTATATCATACTGAAAGCTATAAACTTGACTTTGAATATAATGCTAATGTATTTGACAGTTTAACATGTTTAGCCGACGTAATGTCAAATGTTACTAAACGAGATTCTTTATATTATTAGTAGAATAGTTTCCTTTCTAACAAAGAACTATTGTATTTTAGAATACTAAAAGAAATATGCTTACCTAATGAAAATAGCTAACTTACTTGAAGCTGTCAATTGCGATCTTTTGGTTCATTAAGAGTATCATAAAACTACGCAGTTGTAGGTAACTTGTGCTAGTTAAACGCAAATTAAACTCGAAATCAAATTTGTTTAAGAAGTATTTATTATATTGTAATGATACCTAGATTAAAGTTTAGGAGAGTAAATAGCCACTGAAAACAATACGAGTATATTTTATTTTAATAATATTTCTATACAATGTCTTTTATAATAAATCAAATTGAGCATTAGGAGAAGCTGTTTCAATTTCACTCCTGCCCTGTACTTATACTTAATCAATTGATATACACTCTGTTCCATCATCTGTGACCTCTAACTGAGCGCTGAGCTCCTCAATCTTGGCTTCCAAAGCATCCCTCATATGAGGTTCTACTCGTAGAATGTTGGTTGCTTCTTGTAGAAGAACCATGCTCTCCATTAGATGGTCCTGAGGATCAGATAATCAGATAAGGTCAGATAAGGATTGACTGTCAGACAACTTTGTTAAGGTTTGAGGAAGGATTGTCGCCACATTTTTGTTTAACGAATTTTCATTTGGCCTTATCATGACAGGTTTAGTTTATCCCTCCCTGAGTCCCGAAGGGTATTTTTTTTTATAGTTCTGATTTCTCTGGCGCGTATTTTAGCATGTGTACCCAATACTTACTGAACATAATGTGTATAAATCTGACATAAACACGCCAAGAAAATCAATATTTAAGATATTTTGCTACATTATACGCTTAAATATGCTCCAGGGGAATCAGAATTTCGAATAATTACCCAGAGACAAACTCAGATAAACTTAACTTGGCAATTAATTTAGGGCTACTAAACAGACTAATTAAATAAAGCTATGGATTGCAAAACTAATCCAACATTTAATTTTCATCAACTACTGGAATACTGCTGGTCACAACTCAACAAAGTTTGTAAAACAGTTTTAGCGGATAATTAAACTATGAAACATAAAAAGCCATAGCATTAAAAACGTATTATTTACTTTAACTACTGAAGCCAAATCACGTGCTGTAATAGTAGTAAAACGCACAATTTAATTTCAGAATGTTAAAAATCTGGAAACGTACATAGTTTACGTTTAATTGCATCTGGCTTAACTCCAAAAAATATTAAATCTACACTTTTAGAAGACAATTCATAAGGATCATCTTTCAATGAGAACCATGGTTTTGAATTAAATGGTAGCCAAATTGAAAGTGATTAATTATTATGACCTTCATAACATAAGGATCAATAGGATTCGATCTTTAATCGCCACTTAACGCAACGATGTAATTTATATCTTGAACGTATAAAATCGATTGACAGGTCTCATGCTAAGTTGCACCTTTTTGATTTGCATTGGATTGGCATCAACTTTACATTTACCTATAACTTTGTGTGATTAAATACAAACAAACATCAAATCTTGAAAAAGGTAAAATAAGTAACTTTAAAGTCCTTTTTGTAATAAAGAATCACCGTGGATTCAATGTACAAGTAAAGATTAACGATCACAATCTGTTACCGTTGTGTATATGTTTACGTTACCTGCGCACCAGCTTTAGTTAACTTCTCAGCTTCGTACTCCCTCTTGGTTTGGATCGTCATGGCTGCCTGGAGGTCCAAGAGTAGTGTGCCACGGAACCGCGACCATCCTGGTTCAATCTTGTCTGCTACTTCCAGCAACTCGTTGCAAAGATCTATCTTACGTTGCAGCAGATGGTCTGGTAGTTCTTAAAATGGGAAAGAAGATATAAGAAAACTGAATAATGGAGGGAGAGCTTAGTTAAATATTTGATGAATTTTAAGCAAAAAATCAAAGTTTGAAACATAATTTAAAGTAGGTTTAGAAATCGTCGGTGAACACCAAAGTCTGTCACATGGACACTACGATACTTTATTTGGCATTTCAGCTAATGGTGTGAATTATTTAGTGTAAATATTATCATACCTATTTGAAATAACTACGATATTCACTTTAAGTAAACTGCCCTTGCTACTCCGCGAAACCATTACATGGTACTTTGCAAAGTAACGCCTGAATCTAATAATTACTTTAAGTTTTCTGAACTTCCGGTTATACCCTCTACACTAAGCGCTATAGAAGGTGTGCAGTTGCTGTATAGAATCGATCGTCCTTATACGGCTACTATAACTAAATGCTTTACTAACTAACTTTTTTTTTCTGGAATAAACAGTTTAGTTTTTAGACAACTTTTATACCGCTTGTGTGTTACTCGTGTAGCTTATTTACCTGATAATATGTAGTCTTTCTGGTTGCCATAAATCTGAGTCAAAGCCAACTTCGCTTGTATTACTAAATGATTTGTAGGATGAAGCGTCTGACTGTACTTCTGAATAAACTCTTCAAATTCTTTAGGACTGGATTTGTTCAGTTTACTTAGATCTTGTTTCAATGCATTGTTTCCCCAAAACATTTGCTTACTCAAAATAAAATGCTCACACTTTTCACATCGCCAAGTTGCCGACTCGTCTAAAGGATTTGTGGATAGCAACATAGCTCCCTTTGTTAAGCTATGTTCGCTGCCCGGACCATTACATAGGGAACAGTAAATGTTTCCCAAATTAGTACCCAGCTCGGTCGGATCTTTACATCTGTCACAATCACAATCAAAACATTTATTTATTTTTAAATGTCTCCGCCTATCTAAGGTACCCCAGAGTGATTGCGTGTACGTTGCAGTTATAAGTTCACCTTTTGCAATTGGCACAGTTGCAATCAGAGCCATATTAAAATCATCGCCCAGATATATGTGACGCGTGTTCGGCTTACAACTGTGGTTCATCATTGACGCTGTGACATAAATAGCCCGTAACCTTTTCGATCCGTCAGGAGATCTCACGTCGAATGCGTTTGTATCAAAAATGGAAGCCACTTTCAAAATGGTATCCTCGTCAAAGTCCATTCCAAGGACTTGTATAATAAACGTCGTCAGATTAGCTTTCAAAATTGTATACAAGGGAGTCCCTATTCTATCGTCTATATGCGATTCCAGATTGCAAATGTTTTCGTATTGCTGTGGATTTGACTGTTTCATCAGTAAAACTCTTAGCGGCGCAATCACACAATAAGCAGCCTCACTTTTATTCGGCTGTTCATACTTAATAGTGCACTTGTATTTCATATCAGTCATAATTTTGCACTCGGCTCTATGTATCTCAGCCTTCTCACATTTCTGGCCACACATCGGCCAACAGCAAACAGAACACTTATAGAAATCATACTTGTCCCCGATCTTCATTGGTTCAAGCTTCTGTCCGCATGATAAGCAATGTGCCGGCGAGGACATCTTCGGTCCAATTACAGCCGGTTTCTCTTTCATAATCATTTCACCTTGTTGTATGTCTCTTGTTGCGACCATGTGTCTTCCAAACGTGTCAGAGAACTGTACCTTGAAAGCACAGCACTTAAACTTGTGACCTTCCCTCCATCCTAGTTTTTGGTGTGCTCTGGTGCAGTAGTAGACAAGTTTGCAGCCTCCGCAGGTCTGATTGGCAGGCTTTTGGCAGACCTCACACGTGGGTATCTCACGTTTGTGCTCCATGGTTCTGCTCAAATTTTTAGAGCGACACGGCCGTCTCGTTTGAGCTCTAACACAATACTCGTTTTAAATAGATATACATAATTAACACTGGTCGAGTATTGGGACATGCGCCAACAAAATGAACCATTAAACGTTGTTATCTTTGATAGATCGTCATGCATTGTTTAAAGAGTTTGGTTAATGAATTACTATTTCGTAAGTATTTGATTCTTAGCAATTGCTATTGTATATGTGAATCATCAAATCAAGCCTAATAATCAGTCAGTTTATTTCGTTACCTATTACTCTTTGTGCACTACCCACTACTATCTCTGCCTTGCCTAAAGGTTGACTGGTACAGAATGCCTTAAGGCATTAAGTCCGCCTTTTGTACATTTTATTGTTAATTTTGTGCAATAAAGATTAAATAAATAAATAATAAAACTACTAAAGGTCCATTCGTATCAAACCTGAGCTATCAATTAGATAAGCTATATTGAGTTTCTATTTACGTTAGTGACCTGTAAATATTTTGAATTAACATTGGACCTAGTAACCAGATAAAAGAAATCAAAACAAGTGAGATAGTAGCAAAATAATCCTGATCAGAAGGGTAATAATTTTAAAAGTACCAATCCGAAATAAACTCTTTAATCAAATGAAAGTTAGACATACTAATAGAATGTAGTGTTGAAATCACCTATCAGCTTTACCATCGCTAAATTTATAGACGCAGCTATGAATGAAGCTAAAATAATAACTGGAAATATTTTACTAAATATGATTAGAAAGTAAGTTTTCTTAAATGTGGATCAGTGTAACTTTTAAGAAAATATATTTGTAAGCTTTTAAACTAAGTTTTTTTAAAGAACATATATTTAGGACACCACATTAAGAAGAAAAAAAAACTACAGTAAAATCTTATTCTAAACTTAAAGATAAAAAATTTGTCCCAAATCGCCGCCAATAGGGAGGGTGCCCAGAAGGCTGGCAGCATAGCCACGTTGGATGGCAATGCTGATTCTTTGGGCAAAGTATTGCCCAGCCTTCTGGTCACGGGAGGCCTCTATAAGGCGCGGCGATAAGTCTTTGTTCATCTTGTACAATAAAAACGACACTTTATCTCTAAGCTTTATCTTTGATGTTGACATCGTGAAGACAGATAGAGAGACACAAAATTTCAGCGTCTTCATTCATACGATATTTATGAATGACGACTTGTTTATTATATCGTCCATAAGTAATTCCAGAGTACAGTCAACTAAACTGAATTCTAGTCAACTGCATATTTTCTTAATGACTTTTCGTACCAATTCTTTTTTTCTTTACTATAACTACACAGTATTAAGTCTCTATCCGTTTCAGTATGGACTCATATCTTCGGCCGCTTACTCATTCTAAACTCCACAAGTTATTTTGAAACGGTTTTTATTGTTATTTAGAGATTTTTTACGAAAATTTCTTATGTAGTTATAGTAGACCAAATAATTGCTTGACCTCTTTTGTACCTTATCCAGGGGTGTAACTAGGGTGGGGCAGGCATGGCATGTGCCCTGGGCGCCAAATAAGGGGGGGCGCAAAAAACGAAATTTACTAACTACCTATTTAAAAAAAATACAATCCAAATTCGCATACATGGCCAAATAAGTCTTTTGAGGATCATTTAATGCTTAATGTACATACAATTCCAGATCCAGATCAAATATTATATTACATTTCAAAATTAGAAAAATAGTAAAAAAATGTGTAGGTATCTGTTTTTAAAATAATTTACAAAGGACAGGGAAAGGGACGCAGTTTGGATGCGAGCCCTGGGCGCCATTTTACGTCGCTACACCCCTGACCTTATCTCTTTGTAACGGTTGAAAATTGGTCAAGGAATTTCTTGATCGGCTGTATATTACATCCTAATTCCTAATTGTACCAGTGTGAAGCCTAGGCAGGTCGCTAGTGCAATGTTTACTCACTGTGACAAAGTTCTGTGGCGGTCTAGAATCCAGCTTGGTTGACAGTTACCAATCCGATAAATGACATGACGCGTGGATGACATGAAGGGTCACTTCTATTAAGGCTCCAATCATTATGCTTATGTACAGTCGGCCTCAGAAGTAGCAAAACACTTAAGAACTTTGTCGTTGTAACGTATGCAATGAAAGTTGCTCGAATATGTCACAATACTGACAGCGACAAGGTACTAAAATGTTCACTTACTTCTGAGACTGACCGTACTATCGACCAAATGGTACCATGACCCACCATGCAAATATCGCTTAGTATTAAAGTGACCCATTCCTGAATAATACACGTCCCAAAATATCACCTTAATTAAAAGACATAGGGTTTAATTTTGGGAAATATCAAATTCAGAATTGAGTCACTTTAATCTAAGCGTGCGAATGTCAAAGTGACGTTTAGGCCAAATAGTAAGAAGATATTTTGTATCTTATTTAAATTATTTCTAGCCCACCTTGCTACTCCGCGAAAGCAATTTTAAACACCTTGTAAAAGCTTTTTATTAGTTCCGCTGAGTAGCAAAATTGTATTCCAATCTACACTAATATAATAATAATAATGGACAATATGGTCTGAAATAAATGCATTTTTTCTATAATAAAGAAGTACACTTCGTTTGTTTGTTTGTATGTAGGGGTAGTATCTGGAACCACTAAACCGATTTCAAAAATTCCTTTACCATTAGAAAGCTACACTATCCCTGACGGACATAGGCTACTAATTCCACGCGAATGAAGTCGCGCGCGTCCGCTAGTTTGTTTATATGTATGTACCTCAGCTAAGTTAATACCTGAATCTTTTAATTTTCTACTAGATAAAATATCATATCTCAAAAACAATAAATGCTTGACGTTGTGAGTTCGCTAACGGTCACAAGGTTGCGAGAAATCAACTTTGTCACAACTCCCCTCTGTCACAAACCTCTACGGTCACGGCTCGGTTTCTCATTTCAAATAATGTCTAAGGTCAAGGTAAAGGTCATAACTATATTCATGACATGAAATCTATATACTAATAAACGTTTAATATAAATCAGAAACAGAGAAAAGCGTAAACTTCCCATTTTAAATCCATCTTCATGGTACATCCATTCACCGAATATTATATAACGAAATTCTTTCTGCCCGCCCGTAGAATATGAGTTGTATGTAGTCTACTAGAGACCGGCGCGTGCGCCGCCGCTTCCCATGAAAAAATCATTTTGTGGAAAACTGGAGAACATTGTGCCGTGTTCTAAATTTGAAATCGGGTCAGTGCTTTTGGAAGTAAGTTGATATTGGAATAACAAAATAAATATATATAACCAACAAAATGCGTGGATTAGGTACAATGTCATTAGCGAAAAATACATAGTGTGAAATTAATTTCGTTCATGATTTTAAAGCAAAATTTAAAATAAATTGTAATTAATAGACGGAAGTTAATTGCAGTATAAAAGACCTCTGAAAATGTAACTATGTATTTTTGTGAGATTTTTACGGGCATGTTACTGATCGTTTTAAAAAAAGTATTTTTTTCTTACTTTTTAATTCGAGGCTTAGAACAGAACTTTTCTGCCGCCCTGGCATGAAAGTAAAAAATCATTTCCAAATTAATAAAAAAACTTACCCTAAAATATTATTCGAGTTCAGAAAGTGAAAATTTAATTTTTAATTCTTATACCTTTGAACGGGTATGACATGAACAAGTGCTTAAATGTAAGTGGAATCGATTTCATATAAAATCTAAGTATGTCACGGATTGGTAGCAAATGTTGTCTTTGCCTAATATGTTCTCGAATAGTTCAATGCGCAATATCCACTTTCTTAAGAGAAAAATGTGAGCGTTTTTAAAAAAACCGGCCAAGTGCGAGTCGGACTCGCGCACCGAGGGTTCCGTCATCAACAACATCTAGGGTCGCATTTTTGCTTTGTAAGACCAAATAAATGTTTTTTTGTGTGCATTAACTACAAATTTACGGTTTTCGGATTTATTGTTTTATTTGTGCTGTGAGACCTTGCTTCTTGTCAAATTTCATAGTTCTAGGTCAACGGGAAGTAATCCATAGGTTTTTGAGTGTCTTGCGAATGTATGAAACATGCGGAATAAACGGCCGTACCTATCTTTTGATACATGAAGAGATCCTATAAGGGTTTCGCTTATGGCGAAATTCCAAACTAAGCAAAGCTTGTACTATGGGTACTAGACAACGGATTTACATAAATCCTTTCCTAGGGGACAAACATTAACATTCATCATGCGAAAATTTGCCCCTTACGGAACTCTTAGATTCGTGATCAGGACTGCTAACCACTCTCCGGTCGTCAAAAGAAAATAAGTTATTAAAGAGAGATCGTTAAATTTTATTAATTAATATTGGATCCAAAATAAATAATAGACTAGACTAGGTAATAAAACTCAATTACTAGTTTTATTTTATTTAAAAATTTCTCTCAAGCCGATTTTTCTGGACAGGGTGCCAAAAGGCTGGCGGCGTTATCTCTTTGAATGGCAATGCCAATAGGTACCACAGAATAAATAATAGTACTAACACACAGAAACTTCTCTTTTCGACCACCATTAAACGAATTCCAACTTTTTGATCAGGCACAAAAAGTTCGTATTACTTCATAAACATTCGCCAGGCGGCATGCGTCAAAAGGAAGGCGCCGCCCGCGCTCGCCTTCCACCCGCAATGCCCTGGCGCACCGCTAGGGTTGGGCTGCTTACTATAATTACTGTCACAACGCGCGACACAGAGTGAGCGGGTGCGGGCGCGGGAAGCCGGCAACCTACTGCGATTAACCTATGCCATAGGTGATGCGGCGAGCGCACCTACAGTGCGGAGTGGAACCCCCCTGCCAATACGTTGAGCAAGGAACGCGCCTGTTTCAGAACTCAAAACTTTTTTTTATACAACATAGGAAGGCAAACGAACGAGTGGGTCACCTGGTGGTAAGTGATCACCACCGCCCCCATAGACACCCGCAAGACCAAAAATATTGCAGATGCCTTGCCAACCCAGAGGGCTAAGATGGAATACCTGTTGTGCCAGTAACCATCGGCTGTCTTACTCTCCACGCCGGAACACGACAGTGCAAGCATGCTGCTTGCTGGATTAGCGAACAAGAAGGTGAAAGCGATCCGGACGGACCGTGCACAAGGTCCTACCACCCGCAAAATATATTTGTTATTGGTAACGATAAAACACGGTATCTATAGATAACGGGTGTCCGAAACGTGACTTTATTTTGGCAAAACACTGTAGTATTATTATCGTGGTGCAGATATTTGTCGAAATATAAGGTTATTTTTTATGAGATTAATCTTAAATTGGTATGATAGGAATAATATTATTTTTGTACGGTCGTCGTCAAATATATAGGTTTACACTTTTTTACCTTATTGTATGGTAGAAGTGGTCACTAGAAAATACTTAGTAGGAGTAGAAGTTAGTAGTTTTCTTCATTTTACAGTCGCCGTGAAAGACAGACGCTTTTTAGGGTTCTGCAGTCGACAAGGAACCGTGAAGAAGAAAAAATAAAAAATCCGTGAAATGATAAAATCTGATGTATTTGAAAGAGTCGGATTGACAGCATCGTTTTATACCAGAAAAAACTTTATTTAAGCATCTATTAAGTATGTATCGTATTTTATATATAAACAACACTATTTCCCGGCACTCAGCGCGCTCGCACGTAGATTTAATAGAGCCGTTTAAAAATGATGTAGAACATTTATTTTTGGAGCCGGCGTAAATTTGTGAAAGACCAAAATAGACGCCTAGATTCCAGCTGTTATTACGCGAAATGTTGGTAAAATTCTTCGGTAGAGTGTTCGAATTCTTAAAAATCTTTTGAAATACTTAAAATTGTTGGAAACTGCCAAAAACTTTTAAGGTTATTGTACAACTTAGGCTGCGACTTGCGGCTGTAACCTAAAACGCAACCAACGTGCATTAAATCTGTTTTGTTAAGTGTAAATGAAGCCATTTTGTATGATCCTTACATAATCCATGTAGCCTTATTTTGAAATTTTGAACCCTTCGCCCCCTTTAGCAAAGAAAACTTTTTTTAATTTTCAATGATTTTGGGTAGGTAACCAATGTTAATAGTGCTCCAAAGTAAGGTAATAAGCCCACCTGGGGTGCAATTTTTGAATTTCACCAGGTGACTAAAGCCCACAAAATGGCCGGATCACTATGAAAAACGACGATTTTGGTCAGCTTTAGTCACCCGGTGAGATACAAAAATCGCCATCCTGTAAAATTTGCTTCAAATCGGGTACGAAACAAAAGCACGAGGTAATAATAAAAAATACATTACCAGGCTACAAAGGCTTGTAAATAAATTCAATTAAAAAGTTAACGTACTATCACATACATAAATAAAAACTCAATCTATTTCGGTGCTCACCACCAGCAAGGTGCCCCGAACCGCTGGAACACGACACCCTTCGGCCAGAACTAACAATCTTAAAGAGTCTCTGTCCCGGTTAAATAAAATCTCTTTACATTCTTTTGACTTTTGTCTGATCACATAATAACATTTGATGCTGATCGCTTATATAATAATAGATAGAATATTCAATATCTGGAAACTAGCCAATAAATATAACCCTTGTTTTAAAATAGATTGGTTGGTATCAATAAACAATGACATTGGCACAGTAATATAAGCCATTGAACTGGATTCATTTTCATATGATTTTCATCAATGATATTATTATAATGCATGAATGTACAGTGTCATACTAAATGACAGCAGAAAACGGCCCGATATGAGAATACAGGTTGACGCCAATGTCACAGATGAAAATTATTAGTTCACCATTTACAGTAATTGGATTTAAAATTTTACGTCTAACTGCATAAAATATAATTTATTAAGTTTCTTTGCAAATGGGTTTTCTTACAATATAATAGTATTGACAGCAGCGCCGTCCGTCCGACAGACTGACAGCGCGAGCGATTGTCGATTTATTGCACTTTTTGTTCAACTTTTCAGGCCATTTTTTAAACGCTGACTAGAAGTCCATTATTTATAGGTCAATGATTTTCATCGTCAATTTCAGATCCTGATTAAATCTGGGATGGACTGAAATATTCAGTTGGTAAAATTTACTGAAAACATTTCCTATAAAAATCTCTCATTTGGTAGCGAAAAACGGCTTCAAAATCCGTTGCGTGGTTTAGAAGGAGAAGGCCGCCGAACATACAGCATAAGGATTTAGGACTTACAGGAACGGAGAGCGAACTTTATAGTATAAAGATAAAGAAAACAATATCGTAGAGTTCTAAGTTCCAACTCTTACCAAGCTCTCTAGATGAAAAAGTATGTAAACAGCATGCTTAAAGAAAACCAATGATAAGAATGAGACCTCATTAAATGGCCTCCTATGTTTAATCTATCCCTGCGTCTCTGTCTGACTGGTGTCATAAAAAAGGGACGCACATGGACATAAACTAAACTTGGTCATTTTAGAGCATGGTGATCAACTATAGAATAAAACGGCAAGTCCCTTCCCATTTCGTAGACTTAATACTGAAATTAGGACTGACTGACTGACTCTTAGTTTTTTTATTTGATTTACTGGTAACAGCTATACTACAGATTATGATAATACTATTCTACTTAGTAGCTAGGGGCAGAGGGGTTCCACTCCGCACTGTAGGTACGCTCGACCGCCTTGCCTATGGCATAGGCAAATCACAGTAGGCTGTCGGCTTGCCACGCGCTCGCTCGCTCGCCTCCGCTGTGCTAATGCCGCGCAACCCTAGCGTGTCGCCGGGAGTAGCGGGGAGAAGGCGGGCGCGAGCGGCGCATTCCTTTTGACTCGCGCCGCCTGGCCTGGCGCATGGTGTATTCTGAAGTAATACGAACTTTTTGGACGTGTGAATAAAGTTGGAATTCGTTTAATCGCGGTCGTAAAAGAGAAGTTTTTTTTTTGTACGTTATTTATTCTGTGCTAGGGGCAACTGCTCTAGTTGTGGATACCTGTGGACACTCTCTATATCTTAGTGCTCTACTCACTCAACGTCCGAGCACTCCCCATGTTTCTCTATTCCCTGTCTTCAGAAGGGCAACGAGAAGGCAGGAAATAGAGCAGCACATATAAATTAACATAGAAACATATTTTTACGGCTGGTAAGAACCTTGTGCACAGTCCGCCGCTAATCCTGCCGCTATGCAGTGCTTGCACTGTTGTGTTCCGGCGTATAGAGAGCAAGACAGCCGGTGTAATTCCTGGCACAAGAGGTATTCCATCTTAGCCCTCTGGGTTGGCAACGCATCTGCAATCTCTTTGGTGTTGCACGTGACATAGGCGGTGGTTATCACTTACCATGAGGTGACCCACTTGCTTGTTTGACTTCCTAGTTTATAAAAAAAAAGATTACCTCAAAGATGATAGAATATAGCTTTAAGATTTAGTGTTCACGGGTGCAGCAGTCCTCAGGGAGAGTAGTTGCCCCTATACTTAAGTATAGTAATGAAAAAATACTCCGCCAATGTAATTCAAGATCAACGCCTTGACACAGTGCGCACGCGCCAACTCGCAGCGATATATCACGCGCTTTTCAAGCGTAACGTATTTGTTGCGATAGGTCGCAATTTGTTCACACCAGGTGGCAGTGTGTAGACTTATGATCAATGGATGTCATTGGTCGTCATCTATAGTGACAGGGCCATACTGTAGCCAGTTGCTGATTGTAGTATGAACGGGCTGGCTCGACCGCGGTAGTACGACATTCTTATAGAGTACAGTATAAACAGTCGGTAAAAAAAGTTTTAGGGTTCCGTACCTCAAAACGAAATACATAGGCTGTTAAAAACGTAACCCTTCCTTTTGGCTTTGCCGTAGTCGGGTAAAAAGGCCTTCCGTCCGTCTTGATGTATTTCATACACTTACACCTTTAGGGTAAATACTTTCCTTTGACCTAGCACTATAAAATTTGGCAAAATTCAAAGTCCCACGGCAAAAATAAAGTAAATAATCCGAAAACGAAGTCATATCATTAATATAATATGTATATAAATATATTTTTTTGCTATTACGAACCTTTTTTTGCACTTGGTATGTAAGGGGACAGCAGTTATCCGTTACAAAGTTAGGTTTGCCTCTCAATTCAGTTTATCTCTTCGTTAGAGCAATGTCCGGTGCTTAATAAGTTGGTACGGAACCCTTGGTCCGCGCGACCAACTCGCACTTGTAACGGACGACTAATACCAGGGGGGTTCCACTCCGCACTGTAGATGCGCTCGCCGCATCACCTATGGCATAGGTTAATCGCAGTAGGTTGCTGGCTTGCCGCGCGCGCTCCCGCTCACTCTGTGTCGCGCGTTGTGATAGTATTATAGTAACAGCCCAACCCTAGCGGTGCGCCAGGGCATTGCGGGTGGAAGGCGGGCGCGGGCGGCGCATTGCTTTTGACACATGCCGCCTGGCGAATGTTTATGAAGTAATACGAACTTTTTGTGCCTGATTATAAAGTTGGAATTAGTTTAATGGTGGTCGAAAAAGAGAAGTTTCTGTACGTTAGTACTATTATTTATTCTGTGCTAATACGCCCGGAGGAATAATGTCTTCTTGACAATTTTGGATTTTGCATCTTTCTCTTCATTAATTTCTTCTAATTCTATTGTCAAATTGTAGTACGGTCAGCTTCACTATGACAGGGTTCTTAAGTGTTAAGCTGCTTTTGAAGCTGACTGTATTTCCAAAATTTCTAATAGCATTAGGTTTTTTTGATATTATAGTAGGAAATACAAGTTTGCTTATTTTGGGACTAGGTTATTGGTATTATAATTGTCAGAAGATAATAAGGTATTTACTTATGTTAGTATCTACTGACTAACTTGCTTGTATTTTTATTTATTTCAGTTTAAATGTTTTGGATTTCAGGAAAATGGGATTCGAAACGGGTGTCAATGATGTCTATGAGGTGAGTAAGGGGTAACTTATGATGATTAAAAAAAACGTTCATATCTATTTATCTAATTAATTAAAAAAAGTAGAAATGAAACAAAAAAGCAATTCTGTAATTTTGGCCATCTTTGGTGCGTTAACAAACGCGCCCTCTGTTAACAGACACAAGAACTTTTATGTGCACGAGCCTGCAAGCGATTCAACTTATCATTCACAAGAACACAACTGCACGGCTTGATGATTAGGCTTATAACCAACAGAGGTCGCTCTAGTATACGCAATGTGAATATTTTATTCCACAATAGATGGCGCTAGTAGTTCAAAAAGAAAGTGAAAAAGTTTTTCTATTCTTACTCCGAATACTGACACTTCGAAAGACAATTTAATTCGAACTATCGATAGAAGTGTAATCATGTTACGGTTGATCGAAGGACGAAACGTCTGCTACGAACATGTATGTATTTTTTTAAATTTGTTTCTATCTAAATACTAGAATGAATTAGTACCCATTTTACTGAATTGACAAAGCAAAAAGATTACATAAACAAGTTTCTTTTGTTGTGATAAAACCTACATTTTGTAAAGGATACGTTAGATTTACTCCCAAGGATTAACACGTTTCTTTGAAGTAACTCTGTTTAGAGATTTACCGCGTAAGTTTTCAGTTACACATTCTTTTTTGCGATTTATATTAATTATTATAATAGAAGAGGAGAATTTTATATGGGATCAAGACTGATTTTCTTCTAGCCAATACTTACCTAGAACTAGTCTAGAACGATTTTCTAATACCATTAAGTTATGTATTTAAAAAATTTGGGTTTAACCTCTGACGTTATTTTAACTGTTAAGTCTTGAAAACCGTTAACCTAACTTAACCAGCTCAGTTAATGGATGACATTTTGTTCTAACTTCTTAATTTTATTGATACACTTCACAGATGTCGTCTTTATCTATCATTGCGACGTTTGCCTTAGAATGAAAAGAACAAAATATATAGATAGCTACCACCATCTTCCTCGCTAATCCTGCCGCTAAGCAGCAGTGCTTGCACTGTTGTTTTCCGGCGTGGAGAGCAAGATAGCCGATGTAATTACTGGCACTGGTATTCCATCCTAGCCCTCTAGGTTGGCAACGCATCTGCAATCTCTTTGATGTTGCGGGTGTCCAAAGGTGGTGGTGTACACTTACCATCATGTGACCCACTTGCTTGTTTGCCACCTATTTTATAAAAAAAAATGTACATGGCCGCAACTCAACTCGGCATTTTCGGGTTGAAACGACAGCCGTGTTAAAGAATTTTCACTATTTGGTTAAGTGTGATACATAAAAACGTCTGCTTGTTACGCTTGCCGCCATGTACCGAAACTCAGTGTGGCAATGTTTCTATACCTTACGGCGTGTCTAGTGTATACATTGTATAATCTTTGACTGTTACTAATCAACATAACAACTATTTATTTATGTGGGAATGGTAGTAACACTGAATGAACGACTGACGTAAACGACCGAATGACTGGATGAGATTTTATGAACGAATGTGTATGACGGAGTGACTGGGAGTGCGTTTGGTGATTCGTTAGCTGCAAGTTGTGTTTTTTGTATTTCCGTATTTTATTTTAATTAAACTCTTTTAATTTCGTTTAAAAGTTGGTTTTTCCTTCACACGATCCCACATTTATATTTAGACGACCGGATAGCCCAGTGGTTAGTGACCCTGACTAGAAGGCTTGAGGTTCCGGGTTCGATTCCCGGGAGGGGCAAACGTTTGTTTTTTGAATACTTATGTTTGTACCCGAGTCTTGGATGTTATATTTATTTAAGTATATATTTATCTATCTAAGTATGTATATCCGTTGTCCAGTACCCATAACACAAGCAGCTTGAGTGGCTTCCTTTGGGACTAGGTCAATTGGTAATTGTCCCAAAAATATTTATTTTTATTTATTTCATTTTAACTATACAGCTTAAAATATAACGAAGACTGTTGTGTTATGAACGGGGAACATAAAATTGTATTATCTACACATATATCATAAATGCTCTATAATGCGTTCAGAAACCGTTGGCAATGACCAGCATTATAACAACCAATACTATTATGAGATTTTTTCTAATTTGTTTCTATATTTGTTTCAATTTCTTTTTTTTTAATGTGTACAGTCTAGAGATATTTAATAGGTACCCAGCATTAGTAGCTAGTAGCAATGCAGGTCATTGCCCTATGGCTTCTGAACCCATCATAGATTACTTATGATGTGTATGTAGATAAAGTAATGTATGCAACTGTACATAATTAGGTCTTAAAACACTCGTGTGATCCTATTATGAAACTCGCTGACGCTCGTTTCATAAAACCACACTCGTGTTTTGAGACCCGTCATTATGCAACAGTTGCATAAAATACTATTTTTATTTCAGGCTCGTACTTCTGAAGAGTTGGGCCGGTACCTTATCGCGGCCCGGGACCTAGCTCCAGGGGATTTGGTCTTGACTGAGAGACCCCTGGTCTTTGGGCCCAAGGCCACCCTAGACCCTGAGGCGACGGTCCCATGCGTGGGGTGCTACAAGCCAGTCCTTACTGACGCTGGAGAGCGCTGTGCCAAGTGAGTATATTATGTGTTATGGATTTTGTCATGCAAAATCTTGTTTTGGTTATGCATTAATGATCTAAGAACCTGCCTAGGGTTAGTGAGCCTGACTACAAAGCTAGAGGTTCCGGGTTCGATTCCCGTGAGGGGTAAATGTTCCTATGATGAATACAAATGTTTGAATAGTCGACCAAGTAATTGCTTGACCACTTTTGAACCTTATCCCTTTGTAATACGGTCGAAAAGTGGTCAAGCAATTTCTTGGTCGACTATACTTACCTGTGTCTTGGATGTTACAAGTATTAAAGTAAGTATGTCATTATCTATTTCTGTATAAGTATTTATATCCGTTCGTATAACAAGCAACACAACAAACAAGAACAACAAGCTAAAACGAGCTTTACATAATTTGGGATTACAGTTTGCTTAATCACCAAGTCTAAATTGACCCAAGATATTAATTTATTTATTTTAGCAAGGGCTGTGGTCATCCGTTGTTTTCTTTAACTTCCAACGCAACGTAAAGAGAGTTATTAGCGTATTACAATTGAATAAAAAATATAATATGAAAAATATACGGAAGGAAATGACTTTATTGAAGTGGCGTAGGTCGGGTGTCAGCCGCCCGGGGCGAAAGAAAATTTTGTCGCTCTCTTATTTAGGTAATTCCATTTAAAAGACAATTTATAATGTACAGTAATTCTAAAGGAGTTCTCGGCAACTTTGTATAAAATAATATTATTATAATAATAATATTAATATATACTATTATAATAATATTATTTTATACAAAGTTGCCGAGAACTTCTTTAGAATTACTGTACATTATAAATTGTCTTTTAAATGGAATTACCTAAATATATGTGTATGTAAATTATTCATTGTACAAAAACAAAAATGACAAAAAGAGATACAGTGATGTACAATGGCGAACTTATCCCTTTAAGGGGTTTGGATGAAATCGTTATAATTTTTTAGGTTTTGACCTATTCAAAATAAACATATTTTGAAATAGCATGTAAGACTCTAAAGTGCATCGGAACCCAAATTTTTTTAATATGGATTTTCTTGGGACAAATAGAAAAATTATAAAATCCAGATAGATACATTTTGTCAAGTCTGTAGGCCAAAAAGGGCCAAAAGGGGTAGGCAGAGCTTTTGAACTAAAGTAAGATCGACAAAATGTGATGGGCAGTGACAGAAAATTTCCATCCAAAATCCAAATGTCGTCTATTGCTTCAGAATCGAGTTCTATCTCGAATCCATTATTAGCAAACTTTTCCTTATTACCGAAACCAACAAACTAAGGACCTTGATATCCGTATTACATCCCCAGAAGGTTTCCAATATTGAATGCGGTAACTTAGTTTGTAAGGTTTGCACAACAAATAACAGAAAACGAACTTTATTACGTATTTGAGATCATAGAAACGGGAGTATGCCAAGACGGCGTGACGTCACTGTGGAGGGCACTCAACATTATAAGTACTTTGTTTATTTGTAACATGAAAAATGATGTTTCTTGGTAAGTCTATTTATAACGTTAACGGGATTTTAACGATAGAATAATTGTTAATTTATCTCAACGTTTCGGCCATGGCGTATAAATATGTGTGAAAACCGCGAAAGTTTAAGATAATTTTCTTGGTAAGTCTTTTGCAAAAGTGCTCTTTTTAAATAAATAAGAGCTGCTAGCAAATGTGTGACACATAAATCATATTATTAAACGGATCACCCACGTATTTTTAAGTCGACAAGAAAAGACAAGACAAATACTCTTTATTGAAAACCAAACGGAAAATAGTTAACAAACATCAATTAAAAAACAATTTACAAAGTAAACAATTGACGGTCTTATCGCTTAAAAGCAATCCCTTCCAGACAACCATTTAGCATGGGAGACACGAAACAAGTGAGTGATCTGTTTTTTTTAATATGTCCGAGTCTCACGGTAGTTTTACATATAATAAATCATGTTATTTTGAGTTTAATCTATTCGAAAAATGATATTTACATATTTTAAATGTAGCACTTTTGCAAAAAAAGAATTACCAAGATTGTTGTGACATGTCTCATCTTAAAAAAAAAATTGTGTTCTGGAGCCATTGGGTAGATGACACATTAAATCAAGTGACATGAAAGTGTAAAAATTTTTTTTTTATAGAATAGGTGGCAAACAAGCAAGTGGGTCACCTGATGGTAAATGTACACCAACGCCTATAGACACCCGCAACATCGAAGAGATTGCAGACGCGTTGCCAACCCAGAGGGCTAAGATGGAATACCTCTTGTGCCAGTAATCACACCGGTTGTCTTGCTCTCCACGCCGGAACGCAACAGTGCAAGCACTGCTACGGCAGGATTAGCGAGCAATATGGTTGTAGTGATCCGGACAGACCTTGCACAAAGCCCTAGGTACCACTCACAGAACTTATCATTTTAAAGTAATATGCAAAAAAGATTTTTGAAATGCTCTACCAAGGGTTAGCTGTACTTGTGGATACTCTCAATCTTAGAGCTATACTCCCTCATTGTCCGAGCAATTCTCATGTTTCTCTGTTCCCTGCATTCAGAATAGAATAGAATAGAATAGAATAGTGATTTATTTCCTCGAATATGGTACATGGAGAGAAAATGGTACAGGAAGTTTAGATCAGCATATCCTGCCAGATTAGGCGTAGAAATATTAACAGATGAACAAAGAACAAAATATGAAATTACAAATTAAAATTGTCAAATTAGTTGCTACGTATACAAACAAAAATGGATTAAATTACTAAAAATTAAACTCAATGAAATTATTAATTATTACACATCAAAATGTCATTAAAAAAAATATATTAAAAGAAAAGAATATTATCTAGTCATCCTGCGGTCATTATTTAACTATTGAAATATTCATTTACTGAGTAAAAACATTTGTCCAGAAGCCAAGTAGTCAATTTATTTATAAATAATTTAGATGGGCAATCTTTAATGTGGTTAGGAACATGATTATAAATTTTAATAGCCATACAGAAAGCATTTTTTCTGTAAATATTGAGCGTGGCACGTGGCAAATAAAGTTTATTCTTATGTCTAGTTGCCCTGGGGAAAACTTGGCCATGTGTATCAAAATATTCTGGGTGATCTCTAACAAACAAAGACATTTGCTTGATATACATGCAAGGCAGAGGTAAAATTCTAGTGGCTTTGAATAAGGGTCTGCATGGTTCCAAGAAATGTTTATTACATACCGCCCTAAGACATCTCTTTTGCGCCAGAAAAGCTTTGTTGACATCCACAGAGTTGCCCCACAATAAAAGCCCGTAACTCAGTATAGATGACACATAGCCATGGTACGCGGTTAGAGCTACGTCTCTGGATGAGGTGCTGCTCAATCTCCTCAAAGCAAATGTAAACTTATGTAGTCTATCGCATATGTCAGAAATCTGATTCTTCCAGTTGCAAAATTTATCAATATGTAGACCGAGAAATTTAGTCGTTTCGACTTCTTCAATTCTTTCATTATTACAAGCTATATTAAGGCTAATGTCAGCACTTTTACAGGTTTTAAACTGCATGAGATATGTTTTATTTACATTAATTTTCAATTTATTTTCATTTAACCAGTCAATAATATCAGCTAGCGCGTCGTTAATGTCTTTATTAAAATTATCTAAATTATGTGCCTTAACTATTAATGTAGTATCGTCAGCAAACATTATGCATTTGTGTCCAATTTGAAGTGTCAGGTCATTAATGTAAAGCAAGAAAAGTAAAGGGCCCAGAATACTTCCCTGGGGGACTCCACAATGATTGTGTTTAAATTCAGATCGTTTAGTCGCCATATGCCCATTTTCTATTTGCTGTACTTCAGTGCACTGTTGCCTATTGTACAAGTAGCTTTTAAGCCAGCTGTAGGCATTGCCTCTAATACCGTACCTTTCCAATTTTTGCAACAGTATAGAGTGGTTGACGAAGTCAAAAGCTTTACTTAGGTCTAGAAAAACTGCTGCAACAGGAATTTTATTGTTGATAGATTCAGTAATTACTTTAATGAGGTCAAAACAAGCTAAAGTTGTCGAACCCCCCTTTCGAAAACCATACTGGTTGGAATTTAAAATTGAACCGGAATTCAAAAAGGACAAAACCCGGTCATACATAGCTTTTTCAAAAGTCTTAGAAATTATTGGTATGAGAGCAATGGGTCGATAATTGTTTATACAAGACTTGTCTCCTTTCTTAAATATGGGCTTAATTATCGTAAATTTCAAGCTGTCCGGGAAGCAACCTTCTTCGAAGGATAAGTTTATAATATGTGCAAGTGGTTTGGCAATACATTGAGCGCAAACCTTTATCACTTTGGTGCTAACACCATCAATACCCGTTGCATTGCTATTTTTCAATGATAAAATAATTTTAAATATGTCATTTTCATGAAATGGGTTCAAAAATATAGTTCTATCATGAAATGGGATTCTACTCTGGTTGTCTCTCAGGTTATTATTAGAAGACATGTTTGGTACATCTATAAAATAGTCGTTAAAGAGATTAGCCATGTCCAAGGCATCAATATACTTATTATTATGCTTTTCGATGCAATCAATACCCCCTTGTACATTCGCCTGACCATTAATGATTTGCCAAGTTGCCTTTGATTTGCTTTTTGAAGATGCAATTACTTTCTTATTGTGTAATTCCTGCGCTTTATTTATACATCTTCTCAGAAGTTTAGTGTACCTGATATACATAAACTTGTTCAGCGGCTTATTTGTATTTTCAAATGAATATTTCAAGTACAGTCTCCTTTTATTGCCACACGAGTTGCGTATGCCCGCAGTCAACCACCTGTTGCTTTTACGATTATTGTTAACTTTGACTCTAATATACGGAAAACACAAGTCGTTGAACAAAGAAATAATGTCCCAGAATTCCTTGAAAGCTGCATTTGTATCATTTTTACACAGTACTTCCGAAAAAGATAACGAAGAAATACAATTTTTAAATTTTTGTAGATTGTCCTTGCAATAATCTCTTTTTGTGGCATAAAATTGTTTATTATTATTTAAAGGTTTTTTAACTGAAAAACTGATGAATTGAGCTGTTTCGTGATCTGAGAGAGCCAATGGTAAAACCTCTGAGGCAATTCTTTTTAGGTTACTTGCTATTTGATCTAGACATGACAGTCCTCGAGTGGGGACTCTAATATGTGTTTGAAAATTGTAACTTTTCAACAAGTTAACCATCTCTAAGGTATTTTTATCGTCTTTAATGGTGTTGAAATTCCAGTCTCCAGCTAAGACTATTTTGTGCGTTTTCCTCTTCTTGTTTAGGTTATATAGAAGCAACTCAAGCTGAACAAGAAACTGCTTCTCATACATATGCTTAGGAACACGATAAATGTTAACAACTAGAACACCGTATTCCAGAACCTCAACACCACAACATTCGAAAGCTTTTGGAACACTTAGATCGTTACAAATTTTGACTGGTTTGAAGCTCAAATTATTTTTTATCAGAATGCAAGATCCACCTCTTTTTTGATTTGCGCGGGAAAAAGCGCAAGCTAATTTGAAATTAGTAATTTTCAGGTTATTTTCATCTCCTTTACGAATAAAGGTTTCACTGAGACATAGTACGTCAACATTTTTCCCCTTTTTAGACTCAGGAGGTCAATGAGAAGGCAAGGAATAGAGAATCATATCGATTGCTTCAACAATGAGACAGTATAGCTTTAACAGAGAGTGTTCACAAATACAGCTGTTCACATGTATAGTCGACCAAGTAATTGCTTGCCCACTTTTGAACTTTATCGCTTTGCAATAAGGTCGAAAAGTGGTCAAGCACTTTCTTGGTCGACTATACAGCAGTTAATGCCCCTATCAACTATGAAGGCTATAGCGATGTAAAGGTACGAAAGTACTTTTTTGTTTTTGTGCCAAAACCTTAAAAAAACCTTATTAATTAGGTCCGTCCGGATCGCTACTACCATCTTGCTCGCTAATCCTGCCGCTAAGCAGCAGTGCTTGCACTGTTGTGTTCCGGCGTGGCCGGTGTAATTGCTGGGAAAAAACCTTATTAATTAGGTCCGTCCGGATCGCTACTACCATCTTGCTCGCTAATCCTGCCGCTAAGCAGCAGTGCTTGCACTGTTGTGTTCCGGCGTGGCCGGTGTAATTGCTGGGAAAAAACCTTATTAATTAGGTCCGTCCGGATCGCTACTACCATCTTGCTCGCTAATCCTGCCTCTAAGCAGCAGTGCTTGCACTGTTGTGTTCCGGCGTGGCCGGTGTAATTACTGGCACAAGAGGTATTTCATCTTAGCCTTCTGGTTTGGCAACGCATCTGCAATCTCTTCGAAGTTGCGAGTGTCTAAAGGCGGTGGTGTACACTTACCATCAGGTGAACCACTTGCTTGTTTGCCTTCCTATTTCATAAAAAAAATCACTGTTATCTAAATAACTCATCTCTACAATCGTTTAAATTCCTCAAGTAATTTTTAAAGGTATTTTATCAAAATTAAGTTCAATTCTTTTTATTACAAGATTCAATTTGGAATATGCTAAGCGTGGCTAATACAATCTTGCAACAGTGGAAAACTATGATGTCGTCAACATAAAAATAAATCAAGACAAAAATGTAAAAGGCGGTCAAGTATGAGTCAAATTTACCCTTCGAATGTTCTGTATAACCACACAACAGGATTGCGTTATATTTTTAGAAAACAATCCATGACATGAAAAAAACCGGACCACAAATTTAATGTTAATTAATACAGGCACAGTTTTATTTGACATTAAAATAATGCAGAGGCAAAAATTTAGTCAAACTAAACCGGTGAAAAAAAAGTCTGTGTTTTAGACCGAATTCAACTTTCATACCGATCTAGTATGAAACTGGAACCTAATTCTGTCTATTAACTTAGAATGATTTAAATGAAGCTCGTTTATTTTATGATATAAGAACACTTAAGCAATAAGAACCCAATAAGACCTTTTGAATGAAAAATAGGCAAATTCTTTTAAACATTCGCGATTGCCATATATATTTTTAACGTCAGTCGAGACTTAGATTGATGTCAAAAATAAGAAATAGGCATTCATATCATTGACTCTCTTCTAATAATAGGCGCCTTTAAAATCATTTTTAGGCAATGGACAGTTCTGCAAAAAGTAGGCGCCAAAGACTGGTACTTTGCCCTATTTAACAAAACAATTCCAATAAATTTAAAATGCTATATAATGACTACACAAAGAATAATTAGGGTAATGGCAGGACTTGAACCTACAACATCAGTAAACCGAACAAAGCATTTGCTGATGTTGCAGGTTCAAGTCCTACCATTACCCTAATTTGTCTTTGTGTTGTCATTATATAGCATTTTAAATTTACTTAAATGATGAAAAAAAACGGAAGTAAATTTCGATTACAAAAAAAAACAATTCCAAATAAAAAATCGATAGCATTAGTAGTATCTGCGATAAGCTGCTGTGATGGACAGGTTAAATATATTTCGACTTTGACTTTGAGACAGACAAACGAAGTCGTACCATAGGGGTTCAATTTTGTTACCTTGTTGGTAAGGATCCCTAACAAGAAGCTAGAAGAGTGAATCAGATCTTGAACCTCACAGGAGAAATAGTCGTCTGTGCATCTAACACGAATCTTCTCGATACGCGTTAACTCGCTACGTAACTCAGTCTGTCTCTCCCCTACTGAGCTGGTTAGAACGAGATGCACTGAGTTACGTGGCGAGATAACGCATGTCGAGAAGATTCGTGCTAAATGCACTGAAGCAAGTCTGAAGTTTAATTTAATTCATATTTTTTTACGGCATATAAAATTTTAAATTGGGATTTTCTGTCGCCGTTTGCTCTCGCGCTCAGTTTCCTTTGCCAAAATGAATTAAAAAAATATTACGTTATTAAACCATACTAAATATCGTGTTGGTATTATTTAAATGTACAAGTTGATATTTCTCTTTTTCGACTAGGATATGCTTTTTTCCTTTGTTTTAAGTGCAAACGTCATATTGACACATAAAGACTACGAACATACTTTAACTAATTTAGGTTAAGTTAGCTTTAAATAAGAGGATTTGGCTTCAAATAATTTAAAAAACAAAAAGATATAAAATAAGGAAAAAGGTACTCTAATTTAAAAAAGTTAAATTAACCCCTGATATAATTATTTTGAAAGTTAAATTTAATTCAGTACCACTAGACCAGCAATTTCCCCTACACATGATAAAGACATAATAACCTATACATGCCTTTGTATACTACTTAAACTTATACAACCATCAGTTAGTTTTAATATTCTTTACAAATTTTTTTTATAATTTTCTTTAGTATAATACATATTTTTAATCATTCATAAACACAAGCTAAAGACGAAATAAGAAGTCATCTAGAACTTGATGCAAATGTTATTAAAATATATATTTTTTTGTTACTTCAGGTGTGGATGGCCAGTTTGCAGTGGCAACTGTCCAGGACTCAAGGATCCTAGACATCATGGAGTAGAATGCGTTATTCTGAGCACAAGGCCAGAATGTGTTCTGGATAATATGGCGGAATATTATAGGTGATTGAAAATCCATAAACATACCCAAATTGCCTACGACCTGATGGTTATTGGGTTCTCGTACATACCTATACCAAATATATGTGATGTGTGAGAAATACCTAGTGGACTATAGAAATAAGATGAAAAACTGTAATTCGACCAGCATTAAACGAAATCCAACTTTATAATCAGGCACAAAAAGTTCGTATTACTTCATAAACATTCGCCAGGCGGTATGCGTCAAAAGGAAGGCGCCGCCCGCACCCGCCTTCCACCCGCAATGCCCTGGCGCACCGCTAGGGTTGGGCTGCTTACTTTATAGTAACACAACGCGCGACACAGAGTCAGCAGGAGCGCGCGCGGCAAGCCGGCAACCTACTGCGATTAAGAGGAAACACCAAGGTCTAAAGAATTGAAAAATAGGTATTTGTAAAATCTATTGCTGCCTCCATCTATCAAGCCTCCCCCCGCAGAGCGCAATAGAGACAGCCGCAGCTTGGACTGAAAATACCTATTTAAAGTACACAAAATCAACGATTCGTAGACCCCTGATTCCTTCTCCAAAACTTAACCGATTTAACTACTTTTTTCATTAAAAATTAAAGAAAGGCTTTGGCAGTGTTCCTATGTTTTTCTTTTTTTATATAATTTAGTAAAATTTGTTTTCTGAATATATGAACGCAGCCGAAAATCTGGCCAATTTTTTAGGTTTTTGAATGTTCATATCTCTTTTAATAATTAATTTATGAAAAAAAGGAAAACATAGGGACATGCATAATAGTGGCCATCGATTTTTTGGAAAAAAAAAATTGCTCTACTGGCATTATCCAGAGAGGAAACAGGGGACGACGTTTGTATGGAAAAACGGCCCTTGTGTTTCCTCTTAACGTATGCCATAGGTAATGTGGCGAGCGCACCTACAGTGCGGAGTGGAACTCCCCTGCTAGGAGTACCTACTCTACCCAGCAATAACCAAACTTTCTAGTGCGGTATCTATACCGCAGCCCCACAAGTTACATCCCTAGTTTGACGCATTACTGATGCCTTTTATTATGGCGTATTACATAAGCGTTTATTTACAAATATCACCATATTTCGTTTAGTAGGTCTACTTAACTTCGCGTATCTGTATCGGTGTCTTTAGATAGTATAAAGTAAAATCTACCTAAATCCTTATAGTGTATGATCGACCGCCTTCTCCTTCTAGACCACGCCACGGATTTTGATACGGTTTGCACTGTGATTTAGAGAATTTTTACGGAAGGTTTTATGTACATTACATAGGTACCGATTGTAAGCGAAGCCGGGGCGGGTCGCTAGTTACATAGTATAAAAGTAAAGTCGCCATTCTTACCTGTCTGTCCGAAATTTTTATAGTGTATCTTCGGCCGCCTTCTCCTTCAAAAGCACCCAACGGATCTTGATATAGTTTTCATTGTCATTTAAAGAATATTCCACTGAAGGTTTTTATGAATCCGTGCGAAGCCGGGGCGGTTCGCTAGTTTTGTATAAAGTGGCCACCCTATGCCAACTGTGACCTCTTTAGGGTGTTATGATGAATTGATGACTACGAGTCGCTATGTTAGTGAGTTTTGATCCATCGCTGGACCTCAATTCTCGGGTCATGCGAGACGCTATCTCGCATGCCACATACTTCAAAAATGACAGATTTCCTTGGGATTTGACAGTTATTCTCGTACGAGATGAATCTCGCATGAACCCAGAATAGGGGCCCTGATTGCAACAGTGTCTGGGTTGATAAAAAAGTTAAATGTTTTATGTTAGGTTAGCTAAACCTCCTAAACCTCCCTTAGAATATGTTGACGTATGTTCACTGTATTTTAAAATAGTATTTCATTTTGATTTTCAGACATGACGCTCTCCTGCCACTAAGATGTGCCTTGCTGCAGAAGGTTGATCCTGAGAGATGGCTGACGCTGTCAGAAATGCAGTCTCACATGGAGTGTCGCACTCCAGGAACTGACGCTTATGAGTAATTAGATTTTTCTATATAAGATAGGAAGGCAAACGAGCATATGGGTCACGTGATAGTAAGTGATCACCACCGCCCATAGACATCCGCAACACCAAGATAGCAGATGCGTTCCCAGCCAAGACGGTTTAGATGAAATGTCTCTTGTGTCAGTAATTTCACTGGTTGTCTTGCTCGCAACGCTGGAACACAACAATGCAAGCACTACTGCTTAGCGGCGGTATTAGCAAGCAAGATGTTGCTAGCGATCCAGACGGGCTAAGGTCACAAAGTTGCTCAAGGTGCTACCACCAGTAAAAAAATGTTACGAGGGATATCTCATACATTTTGTTTCGGTTATTTGATCCTAAACTTGAGCTCATATTTATAGTTTTTTTTGTAAAGTAACAAATTTTCACGCTCTGAGAAAATAGAAGACAAAATCTTAAAGAAACTTCATGCAAATGAATGTGTAACCACGATCCTATCGGCCTGGTGGTCCTGCCACAAGGATTTTGGGAGATTAGAAGATGGCAGTCGTTCCTTTATGATGAGTTTGTCCAGCCAAATTTGGGTTCATAATCAAAGCGTGATGCCCCGGGCTTCCCGATGCTCTAGGAGGATGATGATAGTGCATCACCTTATCACTTACCATAAAACATAAAAATTTATTAGATACAGGTTCATCACCAATGTTTTTAGACATACCTTATTGCAGTGTAGATATCTGTGGCCCTAACATGACTGGCCAAGGGTAGTTTATCTCTATCTGCGTCCGTTTCTTATGACACTAGTTAGACAGAGACACAGGGAGGGGATAAACTAAACCTGGGCTGTCATGTTAGGGCCGCTGCTGGCCTACTCAAAATTACTTTAAGTGAAGTTATTAACCTATAACATTAAATGTCTCTTTTTTTTCAGTGAAGCTAACGAGTTCATCGTCGAATACCTCATGAACAACTTTATCAACAAACTTGATAAAGACACCAAGAACAAACATCTTCCTGAAATATCCTCAGAACTACTTCACAAGTTCTGCGGCATAATTGATACAAATGCTTTGGAAATTCGCCTATTAGAGGGTACAGAATTATTAGCATTATTCACAAACACATGCATCATGGAACACAGTTGTATACCTAACACGAAACACACGTTCAGTCATACGCCTAAAGACAAAAATGACTTATACAGAATTATAGTTAAAGTGGTGGTCCCATTAATAAAAGGTAGTCATATAACAACTATGTACAGTCATGCCTTGTGGGGTACACAAGCAAGAAGGCAACATCTGAAAGACACTAAGTATTTTGCCTGTAGGTGTGAAAGATGTGCCGACCCCACGGAATTGGGAACGTATTTGAGTGCCATGAAATGCTTAGGTGATGGAAATAATCTTTGTGATGGAATACATTTGCCTGAAGATCCTTTGGATGATGAAACCGATTGGGCTTGCAACAAATGTGGTGTCAAAGTGAACAATTCTCAAGTGAGCATGATTATATCACAAATGGGTGAAGAGGTAGAGGCTGTTCAAATGATGGGAGGTACGATAACGATGCTAGAAAATCTATTGTGTAGACTTTCAACATTTTTACATCCAAATCATTACCACTTGTATTCAATAAAGCACTCATTAATACAACTGTATGGACGACAAGCTGGTTATACTTCTGAAGAAATATTAGAGAGAAAAGTAAAGATGTGTAAGGATCTTATTGAAATAACTTTGAAATTAGATCCAGGCAACGCTAGACTTAGTCTGTACAGTGCTGTGTTGCAACATGAATTACATTCAGCTTTAGTTTTAAAAGCAAAAGCGGCTAATAGTGATAATTCACTAAAAGCACACGTTAAACCATTGGTTACTGAAGCGAAATTTGCTATCGATGCAGCTTTGGACACTCTTAAAGATGATATGGAAGAATTATCAGGAAAAAAGCTGTTTGCAGTCATTTTGGAAAGCAAAAAGCAATTCAAAAGGTTTTGCAAAGATAATAACTTGGTCATATGATTTGTTTTGAAAGCGCGTTTATTTCATTGTTATCATTTGTTACCTTAATTTTAATTATCACAGTTGTCACTTTGTTCACATTTTCTTATAGATTAGTTTTATTTATGTTTTTATGACTAAAATAAAATATAATATAACATAATATATTGCGTCTTTGTTAAATTTTTACACAAAAAAAACTCAGTTTTCAAATTGGTAAATCAAATATGTAAAGACGACCAAGAAATTTTTTGACCACTTTTCGACCGTATTACAAAGGAATAGGGTTGAAAAGTGGTCAAGCAATTACTTGGTCGACTATACAAAAAAGAGTTTGATATACTCGTTTCGAAGTTTTTATAAAATACGCTTTTTACAGTCCAAGATACAAATAAGTGGCTATTAAAGACAGAACTGGGAGAAAGTGAAACTTTTCGTAAAGAATGCCACTCTTTTCCAGTCTCTTTTCAATAAGTGGTACGAAGTTGACACATTATTATATAATTAATAGATTCAGGCGTTACTTTGCGGAGGTCCATATCAACAAACTGGAACAAATTACCTTGCTACTCCGCGAACTCTGGTCTCGCGGAGTAGCAAGGTAATTTGTTCCACATTATTATATGTAGGTATATCCTTGTAATTTCCATTATAATTCCTCTCAGCTCCGTCTTTGACCTTCAGTTAAGGTTGTAATCAACTGTATACTTATTAGAAAAAAGATTTTATAAATAAAGGCACAATGTTATCATTTTCTCCTGAACTCTTAATTACTTACGAGTTTTCTTCAAGAGTACGGATAAAAAACTAAATTGAGTCTAAAGTGCCAAGATCAAAAAGTGTACATTTTAAAAATCTTCTGTAAAAGATGTATTTTATTATTATTATTAGTTTTTGGTCTAAGAATCACTGTATTCTTAAGCATTTTTTTTTTATTACATGGAGAGCTAAAAAGTGGGTCACATGATGATACATCGTGTTCACTACTGACAAACATCCGAATTATTCGAGGAATTACACGTTCCTGACCTTTAGGAAAAGAATGATAAAGAAGAAATTCTTCATGTTGGTCTTCGCACTCTTTCTGATTGAACGCAACAATTACTACTCCTCTACGTCCACTATCCTAAGTTCTTGAACCAGTTAAAACCACTTCTCCCCTTATTCGCGTCAATGCTGTTCACGATCCAGTCAGTATACCGGGATACTCTGGTGTAGATGCCGGGCATCCGTGCGCGCGCGCACCCACTCCCGGTTGAGACTACCCCCACCACCATCGCATGGGTTTGGTCTTTTATCATGAGCGGGCCGCCACTGTCTGCCTGAAAAATAAAAAAAGAAAGTGAGTAGTGAGTTGCACCTGTGATCCGGCGTGGAGAGCATAGCCGGTGAACCTGGCACAAGAGGTATTGCATCTTATCCCTCTAAGATGGCAACATTTTG
The DNA here is from genome assembly GCA_963691745.1 of Ditula angustiorana. Taxonomy (NCBI): domain Eukaryota; kingdom Metazoa; phylum Arthropoda; class Insecta; order Lepidoptera; family Tortricidae; genus Ditula; species Ditula angustiorana. The sequence continues at coordinate 11,175,453 of OY829485.1, forward strand.
TAAAAAAAATGAAACAATCTATAAAATTAACAATGTATTTGTAATGCAATATTAAAATACCGCCAAGAAAAAGAACATAGACCTATTTAATTATGAACAGAACGTACCCAGCAAGAGTCTCTGCCTCCCTGTTCATATCCCGCGCACATTTGAGTCGCAACAATGCTCACTTTTCTGCCTTGCGAATGATACCACTCGTTGCATTCATCATTGGTGACCACCACGACGTCAGTCTTCTGAAGTATGTTGGGTCTTAGACCTGTAAAAACAATGAATTACTTTCAAACCACCATCCTTACATACACATGTGCCTCACGAGGCTAGAATGTATTAATCGTTTTTAAGTACAGCACCTTAGGCAATATCACATTTGACGTTTCGTTCCAATAGAACCGAAATGCCAAATACGATCTAGAGTACTTTACTCTACGGTACTTGAGAACGTGTTTAACTACGATCCTAAAAGTAGTTAGTTTTCTGTCAATCTACGGAAGGAACCTGCGGGGGTTGCGGTGTCTAAAATGGTGCGGGGTGAGGCGTAGTTCTGTTGTTCTGTATGCATTAGGAGTGCCATATGGATGGGTATGACAATTCTGTAAGAAAGGTAATCAGAACAGTAGAAAGCTATTGTAAACGTGGAGTTCGCTAGTAAGCTATTTTTTGTGCTAGTTCAAACCGATCAAAACTACTCAGTGAATGATGTTGTGTAACTTACTTGTTTAAAACGATTCAATTTAAAATCATAATAAAAGTGATATATGGATATCTGTTATTGTCAAAGGACAATATCACCACAGCGTTTCACAGTGGATCAATATAGGTTGATCCACTCTAGAACTGTCAGAAACAAAACGAATTATGCCTAACACTTATGAATATATGTTTGAGTGGTAATAGTTCTAAATTTAGGTGAAGGCAAGAGAATGCTTCACAAACTAAATGATGTACATGAATTGTAATGCTCATGTAAAGTAGTTTCAAGTAATATATCAATGTTTGCTCAAGCAGATGATCCAATTAAGCAGCTATTTAGGCCTCAATACACAATTAGGAACAGATTATCTGTGCCTATCTACCACTCGAGCAAGTTGTATGTTTTAACGTTAACTGATAAATGGTAGCAATGATTACAAAAATAAAAATAGTAATCTATTGTCAAGAAGACGTTAATTTCTCGGGTGTAATATTTAATTAATGGCTATGTCTTGGACAGGGATATTTGAATGCTTGAAAACGATCTCGATTTGCATTAACAATCTCTGGCTCAAAAAATTGTATACCTATACTGCTTTAGATACTTAAGACGCAATCTACCTTCTCTTTCTGTGAAAAATTAATATGTCTTTATTCAGATTAATCTTAATAAATTTCAAAAAATGTTGATTCGGAAAATCTCTTTGAGAGGATAACGGCATGAAATTATCACTTATCTAAGATTAAAACAATAACTAGAGAGTGTATCGTACTCATACAGCTGTCCACAATTAAGGCAGTTGCATCTAATTTATCTTAAAAAAGATAACTAGTGATCTTTTCAATAATGTTAGAGCGCATTTACATAATACAATACACTTAAATGTCAGTAATTTACAAAAAAAAAAACATCTGATACAGATTAATACGCAACTATTTTTTAGGGTTCCATACCCAAAGGGTAAAACGGGACTCTCTTACTAAGACTCCGCTGTCCGTCCGTCCGTTTGTCACCAGGCTGTATCTCAAGAACCGTGATAGATAGACAGTTTAAAATTTCACAGAAATGTATTTCTGTTGCCGCTATAACGACAAATATTAAAAAACATAAAATAAAAATTTATAAGGGAGCACCTATACAACGTGATTTTTTCAGAAACCTTCGTGCGCGAGTTCGACTCGCACTTGGGTGGTTTTTTGATTGGCGCGCTGACTATAAGATGATTAATACTTGCTCTGAGTACCCTCTTTACATGGCCATTCTCAACATAAAAGCCCTTAAATATGTAGGTACCAACATGAACGATTACATTCAAGCGTATGAAGTATGAACTCATATCAGTGGCAGCTGAAGTGGCAGAGACTGACGTGATGTGCGAGTAAATAAACAATTGCTTATTGAAGCGCGAAACATCAATATCTTTCTATGCCAGCGGCAGTGCAGAATAAATCTTTCAGTTTACGAAGACTGGATTAAGTAACTATCCGTGTAAGCTGTAGTTACAGAAGACATCATCATCATCTCAGCCACAAGAAGTCCACTGCTGAACATAGCCTCCTCAATGGATTTCCAAAGTGACCGGTTGGAAGCGGCATGCAACCAGCGCCTTCCTGCCACCTGTATGAGGTCATCAGACCATCTTGTGGCTGGTCATCAGTAGTCCTATCATAACCAGCAAGATTTACTCTATCTCTATCTACGTCTCTTTCTTATGATACTAATTAGATAGAGACGAAAGGAGGTATAAACTCAGGTCATCATGTTAGGGCAAATGACGTGCGTTCTGTTTTCAATAGCACAAAGACATCTTTCGAACGATGACCCCTGCACTGCTGCGTGATTTCTAAACATCGAAACACGAACCACAAATAATAGTTATTTCTGTTACAAGGGCGGAAAATAAGCAGTTATAAACAGAGCAACATGCAATGCCCGTACAGAAGGCGAGGGTTTTAACTGAAGAATGTTTGTAAAGCTTTATTATTCGTGTACTATCAACAATTTTCATTACGCTTGCTAGGAAGTATTTAAGTGTTAGAAAGTTTACTGATTTTTAAGGTTGTGGGGTGAATCTGCGGAAGCAGCCTTTACCTTCGTCCGCGCTTTAAGCGGGTGGTGGAAGCGAAGATTACTTTATGATGGGGTTGTAAAGTAAAATACGCCTTTGTTTTATTTGTTTTCGTTTCGTAATAGGATAAGTTTTTCTGTCTCAACAATTGATTGATTATTTACTTACATAGACCTGGAATATTTTAGTAAATAATTTGAATTTGTTTGAGCTGCCCTACGAATTCCGTAAAAAAATAGTGATTTAAAAAATATATTCCTTTAAACAAGTTGAAACTATGGCTGGCGTAACTATTATGTCTTTATCACACACTAGAGTAGAGGCCAATTGCGGAGTTACCATGGTTTCCGATGTGACAACGACAGGCTCACAAGTCAAAGGCATTTACTCGCATTATTTTTCTTGCCGCGTGTGACCAAGGTTATTTAAAAAGGGGCTAAAACTGTTCTACTATTAGGTAGATAAGGGACATAGGTAATTCACAAATTTTGTTTTCTGTATGGCACAAACAAAACGACCTATTTTGAAGCCTAAGTTTATCAGCGACACTGAAAAAAATCTGTCAGTAAAACCTGTAATAGTGCTTGTAACAAGCATTTACGGTCGACTTGATGCAATTAAGCGTTACATAATCAACCCGACTCGAGTCTAAATATAGTGCCTGTATTCGGGCTGAGCTCTGGAGTAGCGTTGAAAAAAAATCTGGAAGAAACAGAATTGTGATGCTCTCGTCAGTACGGGAATGAAACTCCTTGGCAACGGATACCCCGAACCAGGAGAACTCAAGGCACTACTGCTGCATCACATCATCCACTTTGCGGTGGAAGTGGAAAAAGCGATGGAATAAGCGGGGTAAATACACAAAATATGCCACTGGGTCGAAATGTATCCGAAAGAACCCCTAGTGGATAAGAGTTTGTGTATAAATCGTGTAAAGAAACCTACTTACCTTTCCCCCTATCCTCATTGGTGAACCCCCATCCAGCGACTGTAGCCAGGACCCCACTGAAGTCCTGGGTCTCAGGCTGGGGCAGGCAAGCTGGTCGCAAGTCACTAGACCACTCAAGCTGGCGAAGCGTTTTAAGGAGAGCCACATCGTTCGATTTGGCGTTACATCTGTTGAAAGCGAGAAAGAAAATGCATTTATTTAACGCATAGGACTATCAGCATAGGTTATCATGTAAACTTAATACCTAAACAAAAGAAGAGAATGTTGATAAAATGAAGTACAACAAAATAGGACCCACTTGCATTTTCTCGGTATGAAATTATAAATATACGTATGTATTTTTAAGTAAATAATTAATAGATTCAGGCGTTACTTTACGGAGGTCCATTTCAGGTATCGCGGAGTAGCGAGGCAATTTGTTCCAGTTTGTAAGGTGTTTTTGCCAATGTACGTTTGAAAGTAGGGTTTATGTTATCAATTTTATCTGTAGACAATTAATAAAACCCTACTGTTAAAATATGCTTTGGCACATACATAATTTTATGTTTTCGTTTTACTGAGAAAAGTCGAGTGGACCTTGTTTTATTTTGTTGAATAGTATGAAATAAAACCAGCAAAATGCAAGTCGAAATCACACACCGAAAGTTTCATAGCCCTTTGCAATGTATTTGTGTTACGTGTTAATTAAAATTACAGAAGAAAAAAACTCCAATAAAAAAAAAATTGTGAAGGAATTTTAATAGTTTTTGTAAATTATGTTAGCTATAATAGGTACCCTTTTATTTTTGTAGTCTTTCAAATTTTAATATACTATAATTGCATTTGTTTTCGTAGTTTTGTTTTTCACGTGAATACTGAAACATTTATTTGACATCAAACAACGAATTGTTTGCTTCTTTTAGTTACGTTCGTTCACTGGAATAAAGTGAAGTAAGGCGTTGCCTATATTGTCCACTGACGACAAAGGCTCCATCCATTAATGAAATCTTGTCCCAAAGAGTTTTTATTTCTGTCTGAGGAAACTTTTCAGTAGATTTCTTTGTTAGATGTACAGTCAAACCATTCAAATCGTGATCCACAGTCGAACCATTTTCCATAAAATTTTATGACTACTCTATGATGTTTCTTAACGAAATAGTTATGACATGTTATATCCATCTGTTTTATCTATTGAATAGTGCCCGTACTATAAGTTTTGCTTAGTTTGGGACTAGGTCAATTGGTGTTATTTGTCCACTGACCTATAAGTAATGGACTTCTAGTCAGCGTTTAAAAAATGGCCGCATCAAAAGTAGAACAAAAGTACAATAAATCGACAATCGCTCGCACTGTCCGTCTGTCGGACCGACGGCGCAGCTGTCAATGCTATTATTTTGTAAACCTATTTGCAACGAAACTTATTAAATTATTATTTTATTCAGTTAGACGTAAAGTTGTAAATTTATTGACTATAAATGGTTTAGTAATAATTTGCATTTGTAACATTGGCGCCAACCTGTATTTTCATGTCGGGCCATTTTTCTGCTTTCATTTAATATGACACTGTCAATCCATGCATTATAATAACTTTGTAATTGTCATAAAATATTTTTATTTAGATATTTATTTTCGTGGTAAAAAGTGGTCTACAGTGGCTCACAATTGAAATACTTCAATAGTACCTACTTAAGAGTGATGTGTCTTATAAGGCTGTTTTTCCACCAGAGACGTGCGAAGATGCGTAGCGAGGGATGTGTTTGTAAAGAACCAATGAGCCGTTTCCACCAGAGCTGTGCTGACCGAGGCGAGGTAAATGAAGCGATTCTATTGGTTCTTACAAACACACGCACATCTCTGGTGGAAAAGCAGCCTAAGCCTTTTTTTGAACATGAAAGATATTAATAGATGAAAAAAGTCGTTCGTAAATCAACTTAAACAGCAGTCACGTCTCAAGTTTACAATAATATTTTATTTTATTGTTGTGACTGAATTGAATTTTAGTTTTTTTAATAACCAATTAAACTGATTGCTTTGCGAATTGTATACAATAGCAGGATCAATGTTCTGAGTTAACAAGTTAACCAAAGTGCAGTGAAATCATTTGTTTTAATTATAATCCACTATATATAAATAAAACAAGTTTTTCGTTATATTTATGACTTATATAATGACTTCTTTAACAGGCATAGCTATGAGTCATTACGATAAGGTTCAATAGTGAGTCACTTTTAAGTGCTTCATCTTTACCTACAAACAAAGAACTACTAAATAGATAATTTAATTAATAATCAATAATAATCGTAGCAGACTATGAATTACTGTCCAGAAACTTACGCAGCTTAATCAAAGTTACGCCAAACTAAGATTTAAACGGGAAACTGGTTTTGAGTGCAAAACCGATTATTAATCAAAATTCCAATGGTTTTGCTAAATTATCAATTAATCTTGCAATTTCCTTACAGCTTTCAATTAATTTGGTAGGCAAGCGGTTTCCAAACTTTATCACGGAACACAGTGCACTTCGTACTCGTATTTATAAACGCTCACTAAGTCTATTTTAGTTTTGTTTTTATCTGCTTTTTAGCTGTTTTTATTTGCTTTCAACAGAAACCAAACTTTAATAAAATTTTAGCAGAATCAGTATTTTTTAACATTTTGTCCCGATGTCCTGGTTAAATTAATTACAGAAATAATACCACCTTTCAATACTGCTGAAAACTATTATAGGCACACAAGTACAACAACATTCAAGATTCATTAATTTAGTTTTATTCTTAAGTTTTATGAATAGTAATGTTTGTGTTAATAAAATGTTATATATTATACATTCAAGATTACATAAAAATCTGAAATTAGTGACTTAACTGATTTTTAAGTACTTAATCTTGAAAATAGAAAAATCAATAGATAGAAATTTATCGTTATAAAAAAAGTCATCGGTTTTCAATAAAGAGTATTATTCTTTATTTTGTCTTTGTCTTGATATGATAAATATTAAGGGCATTAGTTGAAGGTGATCTATTTACCTACAAGAGATCACGAAAGGCTGATAATAAGAAGAAAAAGGTGGCGCCCTCCAGTGGTACCCCGAAACACCGCGGTGCACACTTTGAGAATCCCTGTCACAAGTCGTTAATTCTGAACTCTATTGTAAAGATCAGGGGTGTGATTCGCTAACGAAACATCGCTTAGCTCAACTCAGAGTCGGTGCTCTATCTCAGTCGCCCACGCCACGATGGCGTATTGTTATGAGGAGTGTGAACCCAGCGCTTTCCACACAAACGGCGATAATGTTTTCGACCGTCTCAACCTTAACATATAGCCATGATTCTTTTGTTTGTTGTCAGTGTGCCCTAGAACTAGGTTTGTATGTTTTTATCATTTAAGCTTTTTCAATAGTTTCAAAAATATTGACGCTTCTTTGTTTTCTATGAAACTCCTAAAATGCAAATATTGTCAAATCTATGAATAATATTAAAAAATCAAAACGTACAAACCTAGTTCTAAGGCATAATGACAACATACCAAAAAATCATTACCATAGGTTAAGGTTTAGAGGGTGGAAAACGTTATCGCCGTTTGTATGGGGAGCTCTTTTTGGAGCTGGATTCACTCTCCTCTTAACGCAACGATGTTCCATTGGAGAATCACATCTACAAGGGCCTATTCCACAAAACGTACAGGTGCTGTAGCTGTATGCTGTATGCTGTATTTTAACATTTTTGACATATTTTTGTATGAAAACAAACTATTATGTCAAATTGTAGCATTTCTGATTATTGTAACGCAGGGACACAGTTTTACGGTGACCATATTTTTGGTGTGTTGACTTTGTTCACGTAATAATTAACTTGTGTCCAAATTGAAAATATAATTTCTCTTAAAATCTGTGTTAGTCTCTACCTAGACTTAAATGCAGTTGTCCTTAATCAAACACTGGTTATTCCACAGTTTTGAGAACTGTTATTTAGTTAAATTGACGTCGTTTTTTCTTTGCTAAATACAGCAGAAAAAATTTTGCTTTATAAAAATTCTCAATTTATTTATTTGTAAGAACGTGCTTGAACAAATTGCATTTAGTTGGTTTTTCGAGGAAAAAATAATACTTACCTGTATTCGGGGTGGGGAATTATTTGTGAGAGCGCCATGTTTTCTTCGTTGCTAGATATATCCGTGTATCCGACCACCACAGACAGTTGCTCGGATGCGTAGAATTTGTCAAATACACTGTTAACAAGTAAAAAGGTTAAAAAAAAATCTTCTTTAACTTTATTCAAGTATTTTAAAGCCTTCATTCCAACTTAATATCACAACTCAGGAAACATAAGTCAAAGTCAAAATCAAAATATTTTTATTCAGATTAGGCTTACAGGTAGCACTTATGAATGTCATAAAATTTACCACCGGTTCGGAAAAGCCTCTGATGAGAAGATACCGGCAAGAAACTCAACGAGGGAACATGAACTGTGTTTGGTTTATTGATAATTAAGTGATCTATAATTAAATATGTCATGCCTTTTTGAACTTGAAATATAAACGAAAAGGTTTGCCAACTTGCGAGAACAAATTAAAAAAAATGACGACTCGACTAATACAATCGAGGGATTCCCCGTAACGTAAATGAAAAGGGTTGCCAGTTAGGGAGTTTTAATTCCCTAATTTTTTAGAAACAATGTTACGTAACGCGTTGTAAGAAAGACTCCCTCCTGCCTCTATAACGCATCGTAACGTTTTACGAGACCCCCTCCCTCCCCCAAATTGCGTTACGTAATACTTGAACGCTCCCTATGTAGCTCTTAGTGTGCTAATTGAGGAGTTCTTTACCTGCACACACAATGCCCAGCAGTCAACAGCCAGCGATTGGTGAGCACGGTGGCGCCACACTGGTGAGCTCCCTGACGCCATAAACTGGCTGCCCAGGGAAACTCCGCTGGCAAGCTGTCAGTCCCGCCGACGATGCGCCCACGCCGCGCCACGTCAACGCCACATTCTACATCGGCCACTGGAAATTTTGTGGGACGCATAAAAAAGCATACAACATTCTAACATAATTTATTTATTTATTGGCTTTTCTTTGTATACTTATTTGTTTGCTTTAAATATTGTACGTCTTCAGCTTTCAAATTGATTGAACTGGTACGCATGCGTAGTTGCAATGACAATGCAATAATGAAGTCCAATAAAAAAGATTACCACATTTTTTTACTTTTTTAACACTGTCCACATCGAAAGCAATTTAAAAACGGAAAGTTTATGAATTATTTATCAAGGGACATGCAAGCAGAGTTGAAAACAATTTTTTTCGTGCTATTCCCTTTTTGATTGCACGTGTTTTAGTGTAGAAAAATAATAATGGAACATGAATTTGATAGTTTTGATATGCATAATGATATGGATCTAGTATTTCTCTCTTATTCATCTTATTATGATAAATGAGGAGCAGTATCAGTACGAGTCTAGCGTTTAGGCTGCTTTTCTACCAGAGATGTGCGAGGATGCATAGCGAGGGATGTGTTTGTAAGAACCAATAGAATCGCTTCATTTACCTCGCCTCGGTCAGCACAGCTCTGGTGAAACCGGCTCGTTGGTTCTTTACAAACACATCCCTCGCTACGCATCCTCGCACATCTCTGGTGGAAACGCAGCCTTACCGTGGACATAAATATCCGTCTCTCTCGCACACGCTGTTTGGTTAGAAAGGGATTTATTCATCAATAAGTATAGTTGCAGGTAAACAACTTGAGTATTAATCGAGTGGAGGGGGTAAGTTAGCGCATACACATTTGTACTAAAAACGGCTACTGCGCAGCCAAGGTCAGTGCTCAAGTTATTTGCCAGGAACTGTATTAGTTTATTTCTCTGTTTAATTTATAGTCAGACATTCACTTAACTAAATGATTTCGGAGCATATAACTACAAAAATAAAATAAACGACAACCGTTATTTTTTAAATCAAAATAAAAGCAATGTTTACGATTTTGTACATACCGTTATTTTTTAAGGGAATTATATTTTATGTTGTGGTAATGATTTTATTGCTTACTTTTATCTTACATTTATTAAAAGAAAAATACTTTGTTTGCTAACTCTACCCTTAATAATTAAAATCAAAGGAGACTTACAGTTATAACGCAGATAAGTAAATAAATTTATCATAAATAAATAATATAAGAAAACTTTAAAATACTACGCTCGATATGAACGGAAATACTGAAATGTTTATAACACAGATAAATAAATAAATAAATATTAAAAATAAATAATATAAAAGGCTTTGAAATATTACATTTAATATGAATGGAATTATTTAAATACTATTAGAAAATAAACTCACAATTTATGAAACAGTATCCGAAATCCACGAAAGAAACCATCACAACCACAGATAATAAACGACACATCTTCACTGACAACAATAAAATAAAAGTATAATAATATAATATTATAAAAAATAAAAATAAATAAATAAATAATAATAATTTGCCAGCGCACGCACTTGTCAGAGTGTGTGCGCTTACTACATTTGAATTATTTTCATATGATTATTTAAAGTCCTGTGATTTGTACTGAAAACCCCTCCTTTGCTTGTTCGAAGGCCTGACCCCTATATCTCATCTAGGGATGTGGCAAAAAACATCGATACTTTTATCGACACCTAATATATGTATTACTCTTAGCTCTATAATCTCATTGACTATTGTATCTTTAACAAAGGTCGAGGATGTTATATGGACGAGAGTGTAGCGATACTTAGTACTTATATTTTACGATGATTGAAAGAAAGACAGAAAGAAAAGAAAGAAAATATTTATTCAGCAAAACATTGATTGCTGATAGATACAATGGTTATGAATTTTAGTTTTATTAATAGAAGTTATCAGACAGGGAGTTGTGGAGGTCAAAAAGTGAGGCCTAATAAAATAATATGAAGCCATAAAACTAGATATACGGTCTACATCGGTTCTTCTAGTGAAAACAACAAGAAGTCAATATTATTTTACTTACATAAACTACAACTAGATGGTCACTTAATTAATGAGAAACAAAATACAAGAATATAATAGGTGACGTTATCGCTTAAGAGCTATCTCTTTCAGGCAGTCGTTTGTCGTTCAAAGTTTTCTTATTTTTAAGCGGAGATTTTAATCTTTTTTCTTTCTGGTGCCCAACAAAGAGTATTTGTCTTGTCTTCTATCTTCCTGTGCCTTCGCGTGGCTCCAATTTTTGCACTGAGCACAAAACATAACCATCGAACCTGCCTTAACTTTCCACGTTCAAAATTTGGCGGTTTGTCATGGATAGATTATAAACTATCAAAAATTAATTCGTTAAATTCGAAGCAGTATAATTAAAATTCACAATTTATCGACCATTTACAGTCTAGCGAGGTATATCATAAACTAGAAACAGCGTTCACGGGAATACGGTGACATTGATACTTTAAATTGTCGATACCGGCACACCACTAGCACAAATTCATTGTCAGGTTCGTTGCAACCTCGTGCGATAACGAGTCGCGGAACTGCCTGTCATTACCCATAAATACTCCATTAACAAACCTATGCAATGCCACGTGCCATTCTTGTGTAGTATTTTATTTATTTATCCATCATTCATGTGTTTAATCTTTACCTACATATAAAATAATTTAGTAACTGATTGACCGACTAACAGATATAGTTGTAGAAAACCTTAGCTACCGTTATATGACGACCTGTATGGCACGGTGGCACAAGGGTCTGCTTACTGTGCAAGAGGCCCCGGGTTCGAATTCTGGTATGGGCAAATATTTGTGTAACGAATACGAATGTTTGTACCTGAGTCTTGGATGTTATTTGTATTTAAGTATGTATTTACCTATATAAGTATGTATATCCGTAGTCTAGTACCCATAGTACAAGCCTTGCTTAGTTTGGGACTAGGTCAATTGGTGTAAATTGTCCCAAGATATTTATTTTATTTATATTTATTTAACCGTCTAATTAGCTAAGGATAAAATGCTGTTAATAATGGTTATTTTTACAACTGTGACCTAAAAAAGGGTACTATTTTTGTTGTTTCTTTAAGACATTTCACGTAAACGTAAAACAATTAGTTTAACTAAAATGTTAATTATACAAACTATAAAAACCAGCCTAGTGCAAGTCGTACATACACCCGAGAAACATAACTCTCCCTTCTGGAGGCTAAAGAGAAAAATAACTGTTAATTAACCGTTAATAACGAAAGATTAATTTTTTACTGATCGGTTAAAATCGTTAATAACCGGTTTTGCTTTTATAGACAACCATCAATCTGAACCACTGTAAATAAAAACATGAAGTTTGGAGTGTTTCTTACGGAGTGTCGTTTTGATAGTTTTAGAATTTTAATGGTTAAAGGGATTGGAAGTAAGTTAGTAAACCAAATTCTACATGGACAAAGACGCTGGCATAGCTAGTTTAATTTAGATTCGATAATGTAAGTCATGCAATTGAACATATGTAAAAGATAGGTATTTTTTTAATGTTTTTGCATTAGTAACTGGGATCTTCGAATCGTTCACTGACTCGTTAGCCGATAGGTATTATTTGAGATTTGAAAAAAAAAGGATAGTAATACGCAAAGTAGTTTTATTTAAAAAACGGAATTGTTTATCTGTCTGTCTTCGTGAGTTAGTTGATATCTAAAAAAACCTGCATTTCTGGGGTATTTGTAGCCATATTTTTGTATAAAATCCAGCTTCAGTTATAGTTTTGTATTTTGTTTTACTTTTTATGGCGCGTTGCCTATATAAAAAAAAATGAAGGATGTTTTTTTCTTAAAAAAAATTTGCTTTGTTGCACAAATTCGAATTAAAATAAATCTACAATTCTATACATTAATAAACTAAAGGAACGACTCCATGGTCACCCTTGCTTTAGTCGGTCAAGTGCACCGTATGTGGGACGAGTGCATTTGCCCCACATCGCACTGATTACTATACTAATCAGATAATTGTGCCTTGATAACAATAAAATTATACCACTACTAGCTTTACCCTTACCCTGCGACTTCACACGTATGGAATTTGGAAGTAGGTATCAACAAATTTCATTCGTAGGCCACTGTTTTCTTTATGTTTTTTGTGTTGGTGGCCACAAGGCTTGTGCCAATGTCAGTTAGTACAGCCATACGGTTTGGGTCAACCCCCCCCCCCCCCCCCCCGCCTCCTCCCGTCGGGTTACCATAAAGGCAAGGAAATTATTGACCGATGCCCAGGGTGCACTGACCCAAGCGCTGCTCTTCCCCCCGGAGAAGTCCATAAGGGAACCGCAGCACTTGAGCACACGAGGAGGAAACCCCACCATAGGCCACTGTAGAACGTTGTCGCAATGTGTCAAGGATGAGTTTACCTCTGACATTTATCCAAAAGTCATTATAACATTTATTGCAAAAAGGTTCTACAGTGGAGTAAAGGATCTCAAAATGTTGTATGTTGTATATTGTATATTTTTAAATAAAAAAGGCCGATTTGGACTCACACTTTAAACACTGTAAACAATGTTTATTTCAACACTCTGTCTTTGCTAATACCGAACGGACGGACGGACCTAGGCTACAAATTTTACGCGAACGAAGTCACGCGCGTCCGCTAGTAGTTAAAAAAAACGTTTAGTGGAAATATTTTTTATTAGATTTTTTATTTTTTTACTAGCGACTTGCCCCGGCTTCGTACGGGTACAGTAGGATATAATATACTAAGAAACTTAAAAAAAAAATCTAAATGCCAATGAAAACCGTATCAAAACTTATTACGTGGTTTAGAAGGAGTAAGCGGCCGAAGATATGGGAACAGACAGGAACGGATAGAGACTTTGTTTAGAGTATTAAAATTAAAAGATTATTTCAGGGAAAAGGTGAAAGTAATTAATTTATTTTAAATTAAAATTGTAATGACAACACAAAGAAAAATTAGGGCAATGGTAGGCCTTGAACCTGCAACATCAGCATTCCGTGCCTTGCGTTTTTCCAGTTTTCGCCACACTGCCGCTGCCCTACCCTGCAAATTTTTCAATGTGCTTCGTCTTACGGTCATTACATTATTGATTTTAAGGGTACAACTACCCTCGGTGTCATCTATATGAAACTTTTTTAACAAGTTATCATATTCATCTGGGTACCTTTACAGCTACCGTCAGCTGACGAGAGATGGCGCCACTTTTGTTATTAAATTTTGTAACTTTTGTTTTGTAATTTTGTTGCAGGTTCAAGTCCTGCCATTGCCCTAATTTTTCTTTGTGTTGTCATTACAATTTTAATTTAATAATTTGAATGTTGAAAACATTTAAAATAAAAAATCGAAAGAAATTTCGGTTACAAAATTTAATTTATTTTACAAAATAATAGTATTAACAGCAGCGCCGTCGGTTCGACAGACTCACAGAGCGAGCGATTGTCGATTTGATGTACTTTTGTTCGACTTTTGATGCGGCCATATTTTAAACGCTGACTAGAAGTTCATTACTTATAGGTCAGTGGCGTAGGTATACTTTTTTGACCTTTAAAAGTTAGCACAAAAGTGATGTTGGAGGTCAAATGTCTTAAAACTGCAGTTTTGTAAATCTCTTGTTTCCTGTGCTTCACATGATGTTCAGAGCTATTACAGAATCATTCTATACAATGTACTTAAATGTTGACCTTAGATGTGGATGAGACAATTTTTCCAAACAAATAAACAACAATGACGATGATTTTTGCGGGTGGTGGGACCTCGTGCAAGGTCCGTCCGGATCGCAACCACCATTTAATCTTATCCTGCTGCTAAGCACCAGTGCTTGCACTGTTGTGTTCTGGCGTGGAGAGCAAAACAACCGGCACAAAAGGTATTCCATCTTATCCTCTGGGTTGGCAATGCATCTGCAATATCCTTGGTGTTGCAGGTACCTTGCCACCCGAACAAACATTAGTTATATGTACATATTACATAGCAAGTTGCTTGCAAAGTTTGAAAAAGAAAAACAATGAGAACTCTGCTTCAGTATGACTCAATCTCTTATCTAACCTGACAAAAACTATATAACCTCTTTCTATAAATAGCACGTCTGTTTATGTGGTGGCGATAACTTCGACACAGAGGTCACGTGAAGGTCGAACAAGCGCAAACCGTATGCACCGAGTAGTATAGTTTCCGTATTTATTTTTAAAACTTTCCTCGTACATTTGAAGGTTAATGTATGGGTAGATAGGCTTATGCCGATGTCACTGTCAAACTGATAACTATGTAAAACAAATAAATAATGACGGTGCTTTAGTTTTCAAGTTTAAATTTTTAATGGCGATACATTTTTTTAAGCCAAAAGCGCGGATGGTTTAGTGGCTAGAAGTGTGGACTGATGTCGAAAAAACTTTTTTTTCTATGAAATAGGAAGGCAAACAAGCAAGTGGGTCACCTGATGGTAAGTGATCACTACCGCCTTTAGACACCCGCAGCACCAAAGAGATTGCAGATGCGTTGCCAACCCAGAGGGCTAAGATGGAATCCTGCCGATTACTGAGCAAGATGGTGGTAGCGATCCGGACGGACCTTGCACAAGGTCCTATCACCCAAGAACTGAACACACCACACCAGAAAACTGTCGTAACAACATAAATCATTGTAGTTTATATATTTCATATGGAACATCTAAAATGCGAATTTTATCATCAAAACTATGAAAAAAACTTACAAGCAAATTTGACGTTTTAGGTTTACAGCTGCATCCTGAAAAGTCATGGGTATAAGAAGGGGTTTAGGGGATGGAAAATTATTACCGCCGTTTCACACCACTTTAGTGGCTTGATACAGTCAAGTGATACAGTCAGTGGCTTGAATGTCTCAAATCGTCGTCCTCGCGAGAGGTACGGGCGACTACGATGGCTTTGCAAGTAAAATGAATAGATGCATCGTAAGGGTTATAATGAAGATCGAAGGGACAGTATAGATATAATGCGTCAAAGGGTCCATCGGCCCGTGCAACAACTCTGGTCGGCAGTTCGAACCACCATCAAAAGTCATCCAGAACGGTGCACCCTTCGATCGTAATTTACTTTATTTATAATTAGATGAATATGAGTATGATCTAAACGACTAGCCCTAGTGGTCGCCACAAGCTTAGTCACTCGGTCTGTTTGGCTCAGTAAGCAAAATAGAGATAGACCGACTGATGAGCGAGAAAATAGAGACCCATGCTAGCCGTGATGATATAATGTTTACTATCTTAATAAGTGAAGTAAATATGCATATTCAAACAACTGAAAATATGTAAGCTGCGACCTTATTGCGTCTAACATAATAATATATAGCTGAATAATATTTTATATACAATCTTCTGTAATTATTTTAAAACTTACATCTTTTTTTAACATTCAAATTATTAAATTAAAATGCTATGCAATGACAACACAAAGAAAAATTAAAGTAATGGCTGGACTCGAACCTGCAACATCAGCATTCCGTGCCTTGCGTTTGCCAGTTTCTATTCAATCTTTTTCTGTAACTATCTACCCACTGCTGAGATATCTTCCAATTTCCTCCATGTTCTGCGGATCTTACCTTATCTTACCTACCACTGAGATGTATATTCAATAGTTTGTGCCATTCCGCTCTGTACCGGTATTAGACCGAGAAGTCACGACAGCGACCGTGTCTCCGACATTGTCCCAATTCGTTGTCCTTAGCCGTGACAATACGTCGTCGCATTCCCGTCACGCGTGCAGACGTGTTTGTTCTTATCTTATATAATCCTTATTGATCTGTTATAACACCGTTTTATTACTCCTGTTGTAAAGGCACTTGTACAGCCTGCTATTTTAGGCAGATTTGTGTTTTTTTTTGTCCTAGGATGACTTTGTGCGAAGGTTGTGTGGAAGAATTTAAATGTATGAATTTGAATCGTAAATTTGTACAAACATACAAACCTAGTTCAAGGGCATACTGATAACGTACAAAAAAATCATGGCTATAGGTTAAGGTTTAGAGGGTGGAAAACGTTATCGCCGTTTGTATGGAGAGCGCTGGGTTCACACTCCTCTTAATGGTGGCTTGTAAGTATGTGTCTTCGATTGTACAGTGTCTTCAGTCTCTACCACTACAATAATAATAAGAATTTCAGGAACCAGATCCTACGAATAAATAATTTCATAGACTGGATCACGTTAAGCGAAGCTAAATGAAAACCGGGCATTTTGCTCTTTGTCTGTCCCTACTATGATACTCCTTTCACACACTCAAAGGTTAACTGGAAGAGATCCCTTAAAGGGATAAGTTCGCCCTTGTACATCACTGTATCTCTTTTTGTAATTTATGTTTTTTGTACATTAAACAATTCACATACATACATACATACATAAATAAAAAATGTGACAAATTATTTTGATGTATAATCCAATCAAATTCAAAAACGCTGCGTAAACCCATGTTAGATAACATGATGTGTTAAGTGTTTGTTTGTCATTGTGATGTTTGCCTTCGAATGAAAGTAGCAAAACATTTGTTAGTTAAAAGATAAACTAAGATTGCTAAACTTTTATGAAAATGGGACTAATATACTAATTGAAGAAAACACGCTTTTTAATCGAAATAACCGAAATTAGAAAAATAATAGATTCAGGCGTTAGTTTGCGTAGGTCCATATCAACAAGTTGGAACAAATCCGAGCTCCTCCCCGAAACCGGTGTCGTATAGGTACGCAACGACAGTTAAGGTCTCGCACACTGCTGCGTATCATGTGTGTATTGGAGAGTTATGTTCGAATTTCAAAATTATTGTTTTGTTTTGTTTGGAGCTGTGTAAAAATACTTTGTAACTTTTTTATTTTAATTTTAACGCCACCATAACGCTATCTTAGCTGATGTTACACGTAATCTTCATGGATACATAATATTATTACAAGATATTATGGTATAGGAAGTTCCCAACTCTTGTTTCTCAGAAATAACATTGATAATAATTTCAGGCACGTGGTAATTTGCATAAGTGTTGTAAAATTTGTTACTCCTACACTGATACTATCTACATAATCTTACACGTTATTTAAGATATTAAAGGTAGATAGACGTATGTTGAAAGTTGTCAAAGTTATTAAATACTAGCGGAGGCTCACGACTTCACTTCGACTTCCTTCCAACCGTCACGGCAGAGAGGGGTTCCACTCCGCACTGTGGGTACGCTCGGCCGCCTTGCCAACAGAATAGACAAACCGCAGTAGGTGGTCGGGCTTGCCGCGCGCCCTGTCGCTCGTTCTTGCTGTGTCAGTGTAAGTAAAAACGAATGCAGCGCAACCCTAACATGTCGCCAGGAAGTTTTTGGAGGAAGGCGGACGCAGGCGGCGCGTTCATTTTGACGTGAGCCGCCTGGCGATTGTGTATAAAGTTTTTGTACATTAGTACTATTATTTATTCTGTGACCAAAGGTTTAAAACACAAAACCCTACAGATCCACTCGGTTCGTACGTTATTTTTTGTAAACACCACTGTCATCGGAGTTCGATATTTGAAATTTTAATTCAGTTTCGGTTGTTCCCGAACGAAGGATGGTTATTCGTCACTGTTATCAATTCACAAACTTAACAACCACACATGGCAAACCACCGTGGGCTTTCCTACCTTAATTTTACGGTTAGGAGTTCTGGAACTTTGGTTTTATGAGCGGCAAAGTTAAGTTTGTAATCTCGCTGTCCTGATTCGATGGTCTGATGTAAAGTAAGCCTTTCCTCGGAATCGAAATAACGACAAAGAAACGTTATTGGCAGGTGAATCCTGTATAATAGGAACAGATTATAAAGCAGCCTCGACGTACTGAATATGTTATAGGAAGAGCCGTTTTATGTTTCTTTCAATAAATTAGAGTAGAGCAGAAGTGACCCAAACGGCCGGAAGTCAAAGAAAAAACAAAATCATGGCGCTACAATTTATGTAACAAATAAACATAAGACAGAGTTTGCGACCCTCGCTCTGGGTCGTACCTGGTTCAGCAAATCTCGCTGGCTATACAGCGGGGCAACGCGGCAAGCGTGATGGGCGCGTTTGTGCCAGGTGCGATGCGGAGTGGGGTTTTTTTTACAGGTTAAGTTAGTGTTTATAAGTTTTAATTATGTTTGTGTTATTTTGTTGTCTATATATACTTTTAACTTTATTTAATGTTAGTTTTTAAGTTTAATTTAATTTGATAACGTGTTTTTTAAAATTAATAAATTATATATTTTTATAAATATTTTGCTTTCTTAAATATCTTTAGAAAACGAAGGTACTTGCCGAACAAACTAGTCCTGAGGTTTCTTTTTTTCGTCTACACTAGTAACTTTGGAAAGTACATAGCACAAAGATATTCTGTTGATACTGATACGGAACACTCGGTGCGCCATTTTTTTTTATGAAATAGGAAGGCAAACAAGCAAGTGGGTAAGTGATCACCACCGCCTATAGACACCGTTTAAAGTCACGACATATCCTACTAATATTATAAATGTGAAAGTTTGTATGTTTGGATGTTTGGATGTTTGTTACTCAATCACGCAAAAACAACTGAATGGATTTGGATGAAATTTGGCACACATATAGTCTGGATTATATAACCTGGATTAACAAATAGGATACTTTTTATCCCGTAAAAATGCATAGTTCCCACGGGATAGCGATAAGTGAGTTATACGTCGCCGTGACGTCATGAGCAGCAAAGCAACTAATTCTCATTAATTTGTCCCGGAAATATTGCAGATTGCATGTTTCAAAGTCAAAGTCAAAGTCAAAATATTTTATTCAGATTAGGCTTACAGGTAGCACTTATGAATGTCAAAAAATTTACCACCGGTTCGGAAAAACCTCTGATGAGAAGATACCGGCAAGAAACTCAACGAGGTGTAATTTTTTTAAATAAATCAAAATTACAATGTTATTTTACATCTCGAATATTCAAAATTTTTACAATTTAACAATTTAACACAGCAGGTGTACAATCTTTGGGGCCAGGGATCGCCAATACAGATCGGGATCATTTCCAAACATCCTTGTCCAAGATATAGTCATTGATTTTATAATACGCCCGAGAAATTAATGTCTTCTTGACAATAGATTTAAATTTTGTATCATTTAGTTCAGTTATGTTTTTTGGAATTTTGTTGTAAAATCTTACACAATTTCCCATGAACGACTTATTGGTTTTAGCCAGTCTGTAAGTTGGAACTTTAAGCTTTCCTGTGTTTCTAGTAGCCTTTGACTTATCGACGTTGGTAGGGAAATTGCATATATTTCTCCTAACGTACATGATTATTTCAAAAATATATAGCGACGGTAGGGTTAAGATGTCTATTTCCTTGAAAAATTCCCTTAAATTCAATTACTTACTTTAAATTACTTTACTTACTTTAAATTCAATTAAACAAGTCTACGCGGACGAAGTCGCGGGCGAAAGCTAGTTTTTTAATAAAGCAATACTCATAATAAGAATTGAGGGCAGATTATTACTAATGGTTATTCAAAGGACAATTCGGATAAAACCAAGGAACTACCGGTTACCATATTTTAGTTTTGCGTGTTTCGAAACGTTTTGAATAATGATGATTTTTCTGACCCTAATGAAACCACTTGTCAGCGATGATTATTTTAATGATAATTATTTGTTACTGGATCTTGGCTATCATTGAAATGTCCAAGTAAATGACGTTTTAAATACAGTTTCAAGCGAGTTGCAAGATGGTAAATTATACACAAAGCATGTCCTCATTAATTCTGCAGTATCTACCCCTAAATGATTCTATTAAAAAAAAAATCTCGTTACTGTTCTCTACTGGCGAAAGCACGATAAACATAGAACAAATACTCTGTTACATTTATAATACTGGTTGAAAAAATTATGAAAACATAGCTCTCCTTTCTGGCGGAAGTTGGGCAAAAAATTAGCAATCAATTCGCAATTTTTTGAGTTTCATACCAAAAAGATAAAAAAGAAATTATCGTCCGACGATAGGCATAGTTTTCTAGTGTGCAGATTTCTGTGACCAAACCACGATCATTACGAATACTTGACATTTTTACACAAGGTATTGCCGTTTCTCTAGCTAAGTTAAAAAAAAATTGTCGCTAAAAGCTTGCGTATGATGATTGTTACATCTAAAATAGATGTCTAATTTGACGATTTTTTGGAATAAAAAAAAAGTGTTCACTTTTTATTGACACTTATTTATTCCATAGTAAATAGACTTAATTCTTAAAAAAAACTTAATTGCCTGTGATAAAACAAAACCTTTGCGCTTAGCTTGCGTGAGGTTATTCAATAGGTATGTTGCATTGGTATTTAGGTACCAATCTGATATCGAAATGATATACGATGCTGAATGAATGCGAGATAAAATCCTAAAGGAATCTTAGGTTTAACTTTAGTCCATAATAAAATAAATTTCTTAAAATTGAAAATCGTAAAAAAAACACGATTGCATGGAAATAAATTAAACTTTTTCTATATTTAAAAAAAAAAATAACTGACAAGTTTTATTTTTTGAATTATATCCCTTCAGTTCCCAAAAGCGATTTTTACCCTAATTTTGCGTTTATAATAGAGGTACCTAATTTTTTTTTCAGAAAATAATATGTGACCAAAAAATTTTTTTTATTTCATCTTAGGTCCTCAAATTTCTTAAGTTATAAATTCCACTAAAAACCAAAATTTTAGATAATGTACCCCAGGACCAACACAAGGTTTACAAATATCGTACCTATTTTCAGATCATGTTAGTGTTAGTAACCAACTTTCTGGACAATTTATCGAGTTAGAGAGTCCACGTGACCGACCCCTAAGCATAGCTCGTAAAAATTAATGGCACGCCGCTCGCTTGCGTCGCAAAACGCATTTTTTGCGCTCCAATCGATAGCCGCTTTATAAGTTTAAGGGTGAACTTGCGATCGTGCGACTCACATCAGACTTTTTGATCGCGTCTCGTCTCGTATGGCCAGCCTAAGTGACAGCTAGTATTACTTTAGGGAGTTATTGATTCACCTTGTCCTGTGATTTATGTATAGTTCGAGAACTTTTTAAAACAATAAAGACTATAAAAAATTTGATAACAGACAGCCTTTGCGAAAAGGACCCTACCATATTTAGTAAATATAGCTGTATGCTTCTTCTTACAGTCTTTTTATAAACGTAAAAGAAAAACCTATGTTATTGTAAAACTCCACACGTCCATAATTTCTTTTTGCCATAATAAAAATTCGAATTTGACCACAATCTCACATTTGTCTGTCACGAGGGTATACTTCAGTAACTAGTTGCTATACGTACTAATAACATCTATTTGAAAATTTGAATGGGTTTTAAATATTACTTCAAATTAAATAAAATAAATAAATCTCTAAAGTTTGTGAAACTTTGAAAAAATTATATTCCAATAACATTTTTCTAAATTGAACTCTTTGGTGCCTTAGAAACCTCTGTTTAGCAATAGAAAAAAGGACTTAGACCAAGATCACTTTAATTTTAGTTTTCAATGTGCTTATTTTTACTAAATCAACAAATATAATTCATGTTTTCGTGTTAATAAATACTTAATACTGTCCGAAGAAGTGAAGTCGAAGCCAAAAGTTGAGATCTCAAAGGCTTAATTTAGCCATAATCGAGTAGTGATGTCTTGCCAATAGCATTAAGCCAGCGTGCGATTTATATTCGTATAAAAATCTGCGCAGTCTGAATGCGCACCACTGAAACTGCACTCTTAACTAAATTATCCCGTAATTATTTTAAACGTTTTTACTTAATATTTAAGGCGAAACAGCGGATGTATATTTTTATCGTTATGGCGACTTGTATTATAATATAATAGAGCTTAACTTACGGAAGGTGTAAGATTTTACGGTAATTTGATTATAATGAATGGACCAATTTACCTGTCAGCTGCCTTCTTGATTGGGTTGCTGCAGAATAAGCGAAAAAAATATTAATATTGAGTGCTTGTACTTTATAACGTATTAATCAACGTAATTTTTATTAAAATTGGCCGTCATCGAGCATGCGGTATGCAGGTTTTTATTGGAGTCTGCCACGCTTAAATTTTTTGTATTGAATTTCAGATGCGCACTGGCACGTCGTCTTATTTTTTAATTTAACTTTTCGTAACTAATTGTTTAGTTTAATTTTATTTCGTGACATTTTCTATAATTATGTCTAGATTATTATTGTGCTACTTAGGTACTTAATACGATATTACACCTTTTTTGAAAGTTAACATTTTTTTTTAATAAAATATTAATAAATGTTACAGTAATGCATTTAAAATTCACTATTTTAGTATGTACTTAACTTACCTTACAACTTAGACGTTTGTCATCAAACAAATACAACTGTCATAACAAGTAATCAAATTCGGTTGAAAATAAAATAAACCAATAAGTCTAATAATACATTAATCATGACAATATTCCTGTTTTGATAATCCCGTAACTGCACGCAGTGTTGAATTTATTGACATAGGGGAAAGGGCAAGGTAACATTTAAAAACAGATTTCCCTCGTCAACATAAACCATACCGCGGTTGTCCTGTTTTATCCCGACTAATGTCGGTTGGCGTTTAACAAAATTATGGGTCCACGTAACGAGAAGAAATGGCCCCTTAACTGTGTCAGGGTCGTGCTTAATTGAGCTAGATCGCCGTTGTTTTATAGAACTTGCCCTGTTTCACTTCTTGACTCGGGTTTTAATAAGTTTCGTTGGTCAGAATATTGGCAGCAAAACTGTCATAGTCTAAGTGAAAGAAAGAAAATAGAAAGTAAATAATTTTTAATGCAGTCTTTTGTTAACCTTTTAAACCTTATCTGAATAATGTTAAGACTTAAATTTTAACGCTATAAAAATAATAGAAAAAGAGTTTTTTGCGAGTTTTTTAGTGCGATTGGTCACGTATCAGTTATGAGTGAATGTAACTGATTAATATACAAGTAATATATTTCCATACCCCGCCGTTTACAGAAGTGCCGTTTTTTTAATGTCCCTATTACCTACCTATTAAATAAAATTCTCACAAAAAACGTACCATGAATTAAGTTACAATAAAACCTCAAACACTAACAAGTTTTAACGCAGTATTTTATAAGAAAACAAGCATACGGGTCGCATTATGGTGAGTAATCACCGTCCGCCATAAACATGGGCAATGAGAAATCGCCGTTTTGCCTGCTTTCAAGAAAAGAATAGGCATGTATTTAAAGGTCCCTAAGTGGACCTTATAAACATGCCATAACGTTCAAATTCACTATAAGGCTTAATTACACTCAGAACTATTAATAACACGTCCCTTTTTAAGCATAGTAGCGAAACAACTACCACGGGATCGACACGAGTAGTCATTTCTACTTTACAACCAACCATTTTTAATACAACCTGTGTTGCTCTTCTACTAGAGGTACAGCGTTGAATTTTGCTTGGTGGCAGGTCTACAGACACTGGCTGGTTGTCGGCTTAACACAAAAGGCAGCAAATTGAAGGCGCAAGCGCATCTTCGCGGTAAGAATCGCACGCAAGTTTGCAAAGATTAATAGGAAATAGATATTTAAATTGTTTGTAAACTTGAACTCTGATTTAACTCTAAATGCTTCATTTTAAACTTGCGAGCCCAGGGTACAATTACGATGTAATGTGTAATGAAATGAAATGTTTATTTACAAGAATATAATATATTCTCCTTTACCCATATTATGGTTTAATAGTATTTTATGCAACTGTTGCATAATGAGGGATCTTAAAACACGAGTGTGGTTTTGTGGTTGTGGTTTTCATAATAGGATCACACGAGTGTTTTAAGACCTAATTATGTACAGTTGCATACATTACTTTATCTACACACATATCATAAGTACTCTATGATGGGTTCAGAAGCTATAGGGCAATGACCTGCATTGCTACTAGCTACTAGTGCTAGGTATCTATTAAATATCTAGACTGTACACATTAAACAAATGTAATAAAAAATGAATTTGAACAAATTTAGAAACAAATTAGAAAAATTCTCTTAATAATATTGGTTGTTATAATGCTGGTCATTGCCTACGGTTTCTGAACGCATTATAGAGCATTTATGATATATGTGTAGATAAAGGATGTTACATGTATATTAGAGATCCATAATTTATTCGGCCGTTATGCATGTAAAATTTTTCGAAAATGTAATCTGTCAGTTTAATTGAGTACTAATATATATAATTATAATTCCATGTATGATTCTAAAGTGAACGTTATTCATATTGTGATGTATAAAATCTTTTGTATAAAATTATCTAAATGTCAGTGAAGTCAGTATCAAAATTCGTTGCGTGGTTTAGAAGGAGTTAGCGGTCAAAGATAGTAAGACAGGCGGGATCGAATGGTTATTTTATACCATTTTTTTTTATTTACAACATAGGAAGGCAAACAAGCAAGTGAGTCACCTGATGGTAAGTGATCACCACCGCATATAGACACCTGCAACAACAAAGAGAGTGCAGATGCGTTGCCAACCCAGAGGGCTAAGATGGAATACCTCTTGTGCCAGTAATTACACCGGCTGTCTTGCTCTCCACGCCGGAACGCAACAGTGCAAGCACTGCTGCTTAGCGGCAGGATTAGCGATGGTGGACGTAAAGATAAAGAAGATTCTGTACTTATGTAGGAACAATAATTTTATAGTATTTGTTTGTAATTTTTTTTGTAGAAACGAGCACTAATAATTTTAAAGAAATTTACAATATACGTGTTTTACATCTACCCCCTGTACCACAAAAATTTCAATTTCAATTGTAGAGTTTTTCATAGAAAAATGTGACAAATATGTTAAATTGTAGTCTTTGTAAATTTTGTAGTACAGGCCCCAGCTCTGAGCAAAGCTCAGTCCCTCGGGTACTACTGCTTATAAAAATGAGAAAATTGGGATTGATATTTGCTATTTTTGTTCATTGAGTAAAATACATTTAAAGGACAGAAAAATATGTCGTATGATTATATTTTAAGTAAAAAGATTATTTTCTTATTACAATGAATTGAAGTGAAAATGTGAAAATGAATATGTAATAAATATCTATCATTTTAATTTTAATTAGATTTTTAACTTTTCTATTTTCTTCTCTGTGATAACTTTGTTTCTTGTTCTAAATAAAAATATCTAATTATTTTTCATCGAATTAAAAAAATCTAATTAGATAGATGATAAATAATTACATTTTCATTTTATATGTTAACATGCCCGTGAAATGTTTCGATTGGAATCCCTATAATAATATCTAATAGTTAATTAACTTGAGTCAATTATTTCAATAGGTTTAAAATTTGCTGCTTTTTCAAATTTTCTTTTTTTTATGCTAAGTAATTACTAGTACTACTAAAAATGACCCTGTAAAATAGTTTTAGAAGACATAAAAAAATAACCACAATCTTTTGAGCAGAAAATACTATTTTCCGATATTTTTTTTTAATTATTTTTTAGCGGTAATGTGGCGGAAACTGGAATACGCAAAGCACGGAATGCTGATGTTGCAGGTTCGAACCCTGCCATTACCCTAATTTTTCTTTGTGTTGTCATTCATTATATAGCGTTTTAAATTTTCCGAAGCGCTGTTTAAACCAGACTTATAAAAAGGCCTATTCATCCTATCTACTACCTTTTTAATTTAGTTTTTTTTTAATTAGTAATCAATATCCAAAAAGGGCACATCTTAAATTCACGAAGAGTAGGTAATATGCAGAATAAATAAACAATACGCGCAATACACTTTTGCGGGTGGTAGGACCTTGTGCAAGGTCCGTCCGGATTGCTACCACCATCTTGCTCGCTAATCCTGCGCTAAGCAGCAGTGCTTGCACTGTAGTGTTCCGGCGTGAAGAGCAAGACAGCCGGTGTAATTACTGGCACAAGAGGTATTCCATCTTAGCCCTCTGGGTTGGCAACGCATGTGCACTCTCTTTGTTGTTGCAGGTGTCTATAAGCGGTGGTGTACACTTACCATCAGGTGACCCACTTGCTTGTTTGCCTTGTATAAAAAAAAATTAGGTTCTAAACGACCACTTGACACTTTTTTACTGGAACAGGTTGATAATAATGTTAAAATGATCCACCTGTCAGTCAGTTCAACATAAGAAATTATAATTTATTCAAAATTAACAAGTTAATGAGGATCAGCTTGTTATAAAAAACTTACGATAGCACTATTGTTAACTGTTTTGTCTCATTTTTTTAAGGGTTCCGTCCAAAGGATAACGGGGTCCTATTTCTAAGAGTACGCCTTCCTACTACGCGTCCTTCCGTCTGACTTTTAAAGTTTTCACAACATTACAGTTATGGCGGTTTTCCTGACAAATAATATTCTATTTATAACATTATCGAGCCTTAAGCGCGATAAAAATATATTATATTATTATTTGATATGCCGGTGGAAAAAAACAAGAAAAAGTGCGGGTAGTTCGTAAAACTCGCGCGGCTAAACAGAAGTAATACCCTCCACTTCAGTCTACTCGTGACCACGGCCATTGAAACATGGCCGAAACGTCGAGGTAAATCAATAATATATTTTTATCGCGCTTAAGTCCCGATAATGTTATAAATATGTGTGAAATAATATTCTGATATTCAAAAAGTAAAAAACAGTAGGTATTATTTCTAAGATTTTTTGTTTTTGCTCTATTGTATAAAAGGTAATAGATACCTACGCGTGAATTTTGGTATGAGTTACAAACTCAATTTTTTTAAATCGGAACCTGGATTCCTTATAAATATATTGTTTGTAACATCGAGCCTTAGCCTTCTATTTTTGTACTTACATTACACAAAGATGAATGAAATATAACAACAAATAATAAAAACCATTCCAATGTAAGTCAGTTTCGCACTTAAACCCGAAACAAATGGAATAAAAAAATGAAAATTCATAAATACGTACATCTAAAAATATATTAAGTGTGGTACGGAACGCTTGGCCCACGGGTCCGAAACGCACTTGCCTGTTCTATTATAAAAAAAGTATATATAATTGTCTACATCCAATTTCAATTCCGATACTATTTCATTGACCATGCAAAAAGTCCTACAATGCATCAACATAAGCGCTGTTGAACAAACAAAACATAAACCGCAACATATAAATTCTAACTTATAAATACTAACAACATTAATCTTTCAACTACTAAAACTGTCTAATATCCGTATCACATTCTGATAAAGTCCATAATTGATCAAAAAATGGCTTAAGAGGTGCAAATGTTACTTGAGTACATGGCGGTATCGAGATCTCCCTATTAACGCGAAGCTAGTTAGGGTTGCCACAAATTAAGAGAAGCCAGCCGGGACAGTTCACGAAAAGAAGTATAGGTGGAAACGTGGCAGCAAACGACCTTCCTTAACTTTTCCTTTTTTATTATTAAAAAATGTTTACTTTCAAATTACAAATTCAAAATTTCTAATTCAAATTTTTGACATTAAGTACTTATGATTTCATAGACTTGGTGTTAATTCGTGTAAAAGCAGACGTGCTCAGTGTTCTGTAATAAGTGCGCCATTCCAGTTCATCATCATCATCATATTTCCTGTTCATCATCACCTGAAGGCATAATTTTGTAAGTTTTCTTTACTTTTAATTTTTATCTGTTTTTTGTGCCAATTATTAACCTGTTTTTATTCACTTGTCTTCAGGTGCCCTCTATGTCTACATCTTCTACACTAATATAATAAAGAGGTAAACTTTGTTTGTTTGTATGTAGGGGGTAATCTCTGGAACTACTGAACCGATTCCAAAAATTCTTTCACAGATAGAAAGCTACACTATCCCTGACGGACATAGGCTACTAGTTTTACGCGAACGAAGTCGCGCACGTC
The DNA here is from genome assembly GCA_963691745.1 of Ditula angustiorana. Lineage (NCBI taxonomy): Eukaryota > Metazoa > Arthropoda > Insecta > Lepidoptera > Tortricidae > Ditula > Ditula angustiorana. The sequence goes on from OY829485.1 coordinate 11,203,964, forward strand.
CGTTAGTCTAATATAATTGTACATCCCATCGTCAACGAGACTGTCACCACCCCGCGTCGCAGACGCAACATGGTAACAATCAAAAGCCATGCCTTGTTCTGGTGATGTGCGTGCGCTACTGATCTTCCGCTCTACTTACAGTACGTAACTACATTCACGTACTACCTTAGAACCCTGTCACAATGACGCGACGCGTGAAACGCTCGCTATGGCATACAAATGTCATGCGTATGTCCCTTCGACTAGGTTCTACGGTGATATGGATTTCCTTGACTGTACATGCTATCTCATTTATCTAATCCTGCACTGGTATCTAACTACCGTTTATTGCGGACATACACTCGCCAACTGGTTAGAAAGGAATATATGTATGTATTGTTTATCAGTAGCCACCGCGTCAGTGCTTTAAAACCGGGAAAATTTGACCGGGGCACCGGGACGTCACGCTTTAAACCGGGACATATCCTGGCGTACTGTGACGTATGGCAACCCTGTGCTAAGGGCGTGCGCATACAGCCGACGCGATGATTACACGTTCGCAGGCGCCGAAAATCGATCGCGATTAAAAAGGGTTTGCTAATAAAATAATTTCACGTATAATTTAAGACTGTTTAAGACGTCAACTTTTAAATTGGTTGGGTGAAGTGGGTCTTAAGAATAATTGAACGTTTATAAAAGGTGTGGGCTGCAAATGAATTGTGAAAAGAGCTTCTTGCTTTTGTTTAAAGCTAAACGGCGCATTTTAGAGGCGAGTTATAAATTAGTCATAAATTATTTTGAATTACCTTTTGAAGAGTGCCTGCAGTATTTCCATGTCAATGATACTTTTAAGTAGTTATTTTGAATTAACAAGTAAAGGACATCAGAACAAACTCTTTTATAAAGATAATCTTTTAGTCTACAATCTTTTGATATTTTTATTTAGTCTAACTTAGTTAGTAAAAAGATAACGAGGTCATGATTAGATGCTCTGAAAGAGGACAAAAATTAAGTATGTTTAAAAAAAATTGTAATGGTTGGGCATCCCACCCTTGGCTCCAATTTCCATAAATATGTATGGCGGTTGTTTTCATAAAACACAGATAGTCAGACGTTGACTTGTCATAATAAAAAAAGAAAGACCAATTTTTAACAAAATTGAAATAAAAAACTGGCAAACTTTTAAAATTTTTCTTTCCATACAAACCTAATTCGGAGTATTACGAAAAATAATGAGTCTGCCAAACGCCGCAAATACACAGCGCTCACAGGAGACTACGTATTGTCGGCTTTTGCCGTTGAAACGCTGGGGCCGTGGAGCCCAGACGCACACAAACTTTTTTAACAGCTAAAAACAAAATTGATTGAAATCTCATATGACCATAGGGCTGGTGCAATTCTTGGCCAACGCATTAGCATTTACCGCAGGGGACAGACTTGGGTGATATTTCACGACCTGTATGGCACAGTGGTACATGTATCTGCTTACTGTGCAAGAGGTCCCGGGTTCAAATCCTGGTATGGGCAAATGTTTGTGTGACGAATACAAATGTTTGTACCTGAGTCGTGGATGTTATTTGTATTTAAGTATGTATTTGTCTATATAAGTATGTATATTCGTTGTCTAGTACCCATAACACAAGGTCTTCTTAGCTTGGGTCTAGATCAATTATTATTTTTATTATATTTGTACATATAATTAAGTTTCTGTATTTTTTATTAGGTTAAGTTATTTATATTTCACTTGTTTACGAAAAAAAAAAACGAAATATTTGGCTATCAGTCCAGCCGTTCTCGACTGACGCGGATGCCAACAAACTTCCCGGTTAAAGCCCCGTAACGTTATAAACAGTTATGTGCGAAAATCGCGAAAGTTTAAAACAATTGATAAATTTAATTTAAGTGCTATATAATGACAACACAAAAAAAATTAGGGTAATAGCAGGACTCGAACCTGCAACCTTAGCATTCCGTACCTTGCGTTTGCCAGTTTCGATAAATTACCATTAATTTAATTTTTTCTTTGTGTTGTCGTATTAATTAATTTAAATGTAAAAAAAAAACTAAATTTCGAAGTCGAAAATTGACAAATTTGCTTATGATTTAATGTTGTACATTAAAGTTTATTTTTATAATGATTAACAAAAGTATAAAAGTACTAAAGAAGTAGCCGACCCATTTCGATTCTCAGAAAATTGATCAGTAGAGAAAACCACGATCACATCTCCTACTAATGAGGAAACAGTACCTTATGACGAACGTATGAAGAGTTATGGCATGTGCATTTTTTCCATGGTTTTTCTATATGCAACAATGTAAGCGACAAGAGCGATACGTTTGTAAACTGTAAAAAAATAATTCCATTCCAGTATAGATGTATTACCGAGCGTAGACTCGTTCAGTGTCGTTACTGTCAGCAAAAAACTTGCTACATGTAATTTTTTTTATTTCTTCTTTGTGTCTCAGACGACGAAAAAAAATTTTTTTAGAAGTCCAATCTGTTTTTTTTACTTAAGCTATGCTATCAAGAGTTGGTTCAACTCAGTTTTACAAGACGATATGCCTGAAACGTCAATAATATTCCTTATTAAAAGAAACTGCGAGTTGTGCCGCAATACCTTCCGACCACTAGACTTTAGACTCAACAATCAATTATATTCATAAAAAAGCTACGCCAACGGCACAATTATGTATATACCTATTGAATTTTATCCGGTGTATCGGAGAAAGATATAAGTAAAGGTAAACAAATATAAGAAACACTATTAAAATAATAACTCAAAACACAATAATACAAAATTAAAATAGATTAGATATAGATCGCTGTCATAGGACAGCGTGCCCAAAATAAAACGGTCAAAAAAATTAAATGTAAGTTAAACAAATGGGATATTCATTGCATAAAAAAAAAGTTTTCAAGATACAATTAAAAAAAAAAACTCCCACATCTAGTTTGTTTTATTTTATCTATGTATTGATATTGATTAGGGTTGTTAGTAACCGATGCGATGCAGTTAGTGTGGACGTGGTTATTCGGTTTCACAAACTAGCGTGGTTTTTTTTTAAATTGCGAAATAAATAAATCTACATAGCAAAAAAAAAAGTCGACATATTGTCTATCTGTTGTATGAGTCTGAGGTACTTTAAATAAATAATTTTGAATTTGAATTTGAATAAAAAACCCGTGCGAAACCGAGGCGCGCCGCTAGTCGTTAATAAAAAAAATTACTGCAATACCTTAAATAGTAAGACAAAAGCACAGAATGTTATTATACGTACTACTATTTATTTATTTATTTATTTATTTATTCTTTTTGTCATTTATGTTTTTTTTTTTGTACAATAAAGAATTTACATACATACATACATACATACTATTAGGTACAGTCTACAACAAAAGTAGACGAACAGTCGACGAATATCTACAGAAACCCTTCTTTTCTTGACGGTAGAGTCGATTTAAGAGGAGTATGAACCCAGCGCTCTTAGCATACAAGTTGTAGATACTCAAGTTTCTTGACGGCCTATTCTCATCAAAGGTTTTCCAAACCAGTGGTACCTGACATTCAAAAGCACTTTCTGTAAGCGCAATCAGAATAGAATATTTTGACTTTGACCTGCACACGCAACAGGCAATTTACAGGTCAAATTGGTGGTAGAGGGTGAGGTGTGACCAAAGAGTGTCACTGTTCGCGTTTTATATAAAATAAATAGGTGTGCTATGCTCAATAATATTATTTTAGTATTTTTAATTTGACTAGGTGCTCTATTAATTCACACTCAACCTTATCCTGACGTCAGGCAAGAATAGGGGATCTAATAATTAAAAAGCAAGAGGACGCTCAAAAACGTGTCAATGTGTGCACGTAATTATAAAGTCGTCTGCTTTCCGTTAAAGTTCAGTGCCTGCGGGGGTTGAGGTATCTGAATTAAGTGCGTGGCAGTAAGTGGCTCTTCTGTATATACATTACCTACTCTGTGTCAAAGAGACAGAAGTACGGAGTCTACTAATCATCTCGTCTAATTAAGTTGTTCTCTCTTGTCTTCTAATTGAATCTCGATATCTTTCTATTTTAACCAAATTTAAGGTCACGTTTTGTAATTCTATTTGAAGTACAGTCATCCAATTTGATTCAAAGGCCACTGTAGAACGTCGTAATATTATCGCTGAGATATTATGACATTTATTCAGAAGCCATTATGACTTTTATTGTGACAACGTTCTAAAATGACCTATGAATGACATCGGTTGACTGTACGAAACATTTTGCAGATTTCTATTCGTATTTTCTAACCGTAGCTACTGTAAGACCAGTTTACGGTATTATAAGTCCTAACGCCACTTATTATAAGCAGATAACGCCACTTATTATAAGTCAGCTATCCTTGATTTAGACTGGTGACGGACTGCCCATTGTCACCGGCTATATTTAAAACTGAACGCGTTCCTTGCATTCAGCGCTTGCGCAGAACATTTTGCCCGCCATTTTATATTTTTTGCCCAATTACGGCAAAGCACTAAAACAGTTTTGTTTCTTACTTTTTCGTATTTGGAAGAAAAAAAATTGCCAAAAACAATTCTTAATTAAGCTTGAACGTGAAAACGAGTGTTAGTTTTTATTGCTTATTATCTCATCAATTTTATTTTAGTTTATTTCTTCAACAAGTATTAAATTAATTTATTTTCGTGGTCACCTTAATTTTGCCCAGTGTACACTGATTTAAAAAACACACTGCCTAAACAAAATAATACTATAAGAAGGTTTTTTTTTAATTGTATTTCTGCCACACCATAAACTGCATTTTTTAAATTTCGCAGCTAACAAGACACGAGACTGGCTCAAATTATACATTGTATTTTAAAGCTCTCGCCAACATCATAAGAATCTGACATTACCGTTAAACAATTAAAACCACAATCACAACTAAAATGAAGCAATAAAACTGATCCAACGTTGCATTAAAAACCACTATCGGTTTCGAGAAATCGTTCGGTAATAAAATTCACTGCGCCGAGCTTGAGCACCCCTTTGCGGTTTTTGTTTATTTGATAGCTGATGCATCGCTAGCTTAGCACGCATGCTCCCAGTTGTGCGGCGCGTGCGACACGCAGTGCAACCTGCTACGATTAATCAGTTATCGATTAAACAAAACGCAGTGAGACCTCGCCTTAACGCGTTTCGAATTCGCATTCCGAATTCGAAAAAATCGAACGTCGCCAGTTTGAAAAATACGTTTTGTTAGTGATTTGAATTGCCATTTTTCACGTTGCACAATATCGTTTCTATTGAATTTGAATGAGTTTTTTGTAGCTAAAATGTAGCCTTGCGGGCACTTGTTTGACGTGGTGCATAATTTAGCTCTACACGAGCCTCCTCGATTTTGGTTTCAGATACAGAACATTTTTCACTATCACATTGAATTTCAAATATGTCTTTATAAGCGTGGTTTTTGGTGATTTGTGGACTATTTCCGTGCGAATGTCTTTGGAAGTGGTTTAGTGTTTGGAATCATTGGACCGTCGCAGAACTGAACAGAAATGAGGTAACAAGTTTTTTAAATTTTTGGAAGTGTCATTTATTTAAAAAAAAAAATTTTACATGGTGAAACGGCGCAGTTGCTCTTTCAATATAAATACCTACTTAGATGCATATTAAAAATAGGATTTATTTTATTTATCAGCGTGTGTATTGAAAAAAAATTGATGCTTATTTAAAAAAAGAAACGCGTTATTTAATCTTAATTACCTCAGATGATGTTAATGATCAAAAGGGTTCCTTTCGGAGTGGTTTACATTAATTAAGTTCCAAACATATAATTAACATTGCGATCAAACAGTCAATCAATCACCACCTCAAGCTTACAGATAATTTAGACTTAGGAATGTTTTATTTATATCTTACACCAACTTCATTTCCTGTATGAAACTGCTTTTAAATAAATATTAAAATGGACAAAAATATTGATTCCAAGAACGACTGCCATTTGACCCTTACCCCTATTAAAGGAAACCAAACCGATAGAATCATGCTTGCACATTCAAAATAACATAAGTTTAATAACGCTGATAAAAAAAAAGAAATAAAGAAAATATTATGATGATAAATATGATACCATTTAAAACACTAATAACTTTACTCCTTCTAGTTTCAGTGAAATTAGGTAGCGATATATATTTTTCTTATTTAAATTTAATATTTCAACTCTTTACAGTCTAAATAAATCACTTCATTGTATAGTCGACCAAGAAATTGCTTGACCATTTTTCAGCCGTATTACAAACGGGTAAAGTTCAAAAGTGGTCAAGCAATTACTTGGTCGACTATACAAAGTAAGGTCGCTATCCGTTTGTCTGTCTTCATAACCTCAGCCGTTTACTCTTTCTAAACCACGGAACGGATTTAATACGGGTTCCACTGTCATTTAGAGTTTTTTTTTATGAAATAGGAAGGCAAACAAGCAAGTGGGTCACCTGATGGTAAGTGATCACCACCGCCTATAGACACCCGCAACACCAAAGAGATTGCAGATACGTTGCCAACCCAGAGGGCTAAGATGGAATACCTCTTGTGCCAGTAATTACACCGTAATTACAGTAATTTACCACGGAGGACTTTTATTGTATCCGTGCAAAGCCGTGGCGCAACGCTAGTCTCTTATAAATCTTTATAATCTCCATAAATATCTTCACACTATAGAACTCTGTCGTTTTATCTCCTTTAATAGTTTCATGTAGTAATAACAATAAGTGTATTTAGAAACTGATTCCCCTAATTCCTGGTTCACGCGAGATTTATCTCATATTCGAGATACTTCAAAAATAACAGATTAGCTTTGACAGTTTTAAGATCAATCTTGTACTAGCCAAGAATCATCCACTGAAGAGGGTTTGCTGGTGGTAGGACCTTGTGCAAGGTCCGTCCGGATAGCTACCACCATTTTGCTCGTTAATCCTGCCGCTAAGCAGCAGTGCTTGCACTGTTTTGTTCCGGCGTATAGAGCAAAACAACCGGTGCAACTACTGGCACAAAAGTTATTTCATCTTAGCCCTCTAGGTTGGCAAGGAATCTGCAATTTCCTTGGTGTTGCGGGTGTCTATAGGGGTGGTGATCACTTACCATCAGGTGACCCACTTCCTTGTTTGCCTTCCTATTTTGTTAAAAAAAATGGACAAATAATCCACACACGACTGTTGTGAGAAGGCAGTTAGAAGACCTTTACAAGCTTTCCTCCCATATAGATAATGCAGGTTGTTGTAAAATTATTTTCAATCTTAAAACAGTAGGTCGGGTGAGTTTAAATACCCCTATTAAGTTTTAAAAATAAATAAATAATAATAATTTAGTCTTCGCAAGACTTAAGTGGTAGTGGGCGGGGCACATTGCTCGTAGGAGACTGATTCTCTAAGGGGTCATTTACACGGAGCTAGTTCTCATATGCGAACAAACTGGAACAAATTACCTTGCTACTCCGCGAAACCAGTGCCGGGTTCGTGCAAAATAGCTGCGTCTGTGCGACATATATATTATTATGTTCATGCAAAAACCCACCCTCCTCCGCTTCCACACGAAACAACATATATCACACAGACTCAACTACACACCACCACCACTAAACACTAACGCGACAGGCGCCAGGTGACAGTGACAATTCGCCGTACATAAATAATGTAATTAACATCGTTTAGCAACTGTTTAGTAGAGTAAATAAGGTCTCCATTAATGATAAAAACCAGACAATGGTATGCCAGGCCCCTATACCGCAACCTATACCTGTTACAATTTGACATAAAGCTTTTCATACAAAACTGTGACATGAAAAAGTGTAAATGAAAACTATTTACAATTAATATTTTTTTCATGTTTGTCATTAATAAAGATTGCCGTCTGGATGAAAATACCCACTATGATATCGTGTCTCTTAAACTGGTACAGTCAAGGAATTTAATTTCCAACCCACCTAAGGTTCAATATCGTATAGCAAACTGTCACCATAAGAGCTAACTAGAGCAAGACATTAGTTTGACATATCGACCTTAATGCATTGAGAATGTCAGACGACATTTCAACGAAATGGGTAGGGAATTAAGTTTCTTGACTGTACTACTCACTGAGGCTGACCGTATGGCTTTTTTTTAAATAAGGTCCCCAAAACAGAAAGCAATCAGAACATGATAATCAGAAACATCTACAAGTAAATATAAACAAAAATATTACAGTTAAACAACTAACGAATTACAGGTAAAAACTAGCATGCTAAAGCTACCATAATGCAACAGTTAAACTAAACTAGTCACTGAGGATTTGCTAGTATTATTCTATACTTGTAGTAAGTTAATGGCTGTGACCGTACTTTAGATTAAATTTAAAATGCTGTAATAAATGACAACACAAAGAAAAATTATGGTAATGGCTGGACTCGAACCTGCAACATCAGCATTCCGTGCCTTGCGTTTGCCAGTTTCGCCACATTACCGCTTCCATACACTGCGAATTTTTCAATGTGTTTCGTCTTTTTACGGTCATTACATTATTGATTTTTGTTTGGGAAAACTACCCTCGGTGTCATCTATGAGAAATTTACTCAAGTTATCTCATTCAACTTGGGCATTTATGAATGCCCGTTAGCTCACGAGAGATGACGCCATTTGTTGTTAATTTTTTTGTATAAATCAAAATTTTAACTTTTAATTTTTTTTCATTATAAAATTTAAAATGCTATATAATGAATGACAACACAAAACAGCTTAACTTTGCAAAACAGGCTTAGTAATATCCCCTAGTGTTTGAGGATAAACAAGGATGTTTTACATTTGGCCCCCTGAAACCCGATAATTGGAAGCCACACGTACTGTCCATGTACACGTGTCACATTACACTCGAATGTAACACGTTGTCGTGAGCTCGCGCAGTCTCGCGACAACGCCACAGTATACATACAAGCAGTAAGGAATCTACGTACAAACGCTCGAAACCGGCGCACTCACACAGACGCACGCTCAACACGGCCGTTAAGGAGTTTTCACGGTCCGTTAGTCGCGGCTGCCGCGCCGAGACGAGTGGATGCGCCTTGTGTTTATCGTTATTGCGTGCGCTTGAGATAGTGAGCGATCTTTTTAAAGATGCCACAAAAGTATTGCGTTGTAATATGGCTGCTTGAACTCGAGTTATTCGAAACTGGAGCTTTAAGTTTTTCTTACTTCTTAAAATGTTGAACTTTTTTTAATAACCCAATTTTATTTGTAAACTCGTTATTCATTTCATTATTTGATCGTTATAGAACCCTAGTGAACGTTGTTATAAATAGTAATAACTTATCAATTTTATAAAAAATTAAAAGGACAACCCTAACGCTCCACCAGAGTGTAGGTATCTATCTCAACAAACAGGCCTAGTTTCGGTACTGCTGTATTTATATACTGTGAGAACGCGATGTCAAAAACGTTTGTAAGCAAACGGTGGCTAACCCGGGGCACCTAGGGATTTGATATCGATAAATATGATGTCGATGTTTATACACATACACCCATTGGAAATTGTACTAGTCTACCAGTATGCACAATATCATAGTGGGTATTTTCATCCAGACGGTAATCTTTATTAATGACAAACGTGGAAAAAATATTAATGGTTCAGTTTTCATTTACACTTTTTCATGTCACGTTTTTGTATGAAAAGCTTTATGTCAAATTGTAACACTTGTAGGTTGCAGTATAGGGGTTTGGCATACTTTTGCCAGGTTTTTATCATTAATGGAGACTTAATATACTTTACTAAACAGTTGCTAAACGATGTTAATTACGTTATTTAGCCCCAATAACAATAAGTTATTTTCGTTAGCCTACATTTTATACGTTTCCAGAAGCCAACAAAAGCACAATTTGTGCAGTTCATACAAAGTTGCAACGTAAACACTTTTAAAGGATTAGCGGGGTTGCAACATCCTGTGTTTACACTTTAAAGCTGCGGCTCCACCAGCAATATAATTCCGAACGTAGCCGAACGAAACAAAAGGGCATTGATTTCTTATTTTAATTTTTTCTTATTAAATTCGGAGGAAAATGAGCTTGCGGGGTCAACTGGGGGAAGTGATTCGATCAAATCGAGTAAATCTTTCAACATTATATGTACGAGTATATTGACTAAGTATTTAGATTACCGCAACCTTTGTTGTTGAAATTTTAAGGCTTATGCCTTGGAACTAGGTTTGTATGTTTTGATTTTTTAAATAAGTCATGGCTGTAGGTTAAGGTTTAGAGGGTGGAAAACGTTATTACCGTTTGTATGGAGAGCGCTGGGTTCACACTCCTCTTAATATTTGTCGACAGGGTAGGAAAGGGACACAGAGAAAGTACATATACCCTTTGTGAAGACTGTTGTTTTTTGTAATAACGTATCAAGATAAGTCGCGTGTTGACACAAAACATAAATAAATAAAACATGAAACCAAGCGAGATGAATTCGAAAGCAGTTTTTAACCCAAAATCCATAAAACAAAGGTCCGTATAAATACATTCTGACTAACATTTTGTTTTCTTTTCCGTCCATTTTAATAGCTATTGTGTTCAAAATGACATTAAACTTGAAGATTTTTGATATAGTGACCCAGACGACGAAGCCAGAGATTAAGAGGTCGGCAACGGATCATCGATTCTCTATGGGTCGTTGGTTCCTACGGGTTGCTGTGATCACTTTTCGGTTAACTCCTTTTTCGTTTAAAAAAATTGAGAGGACTATGGTAGTATTATGCAGTTACGTTAACACTCGATGAAATTTTAATTTCAATTCCATAGATTTTGGAAAAAACGAGTTTCAGAGTTTTCATTTGGCTATTATTTTATGCACTTATTATTTATCAATGGCAATGGCATTATGTATTTAAATGCTATTATAAAGTCAACACAAAGAAAAATCTAGGATAAAGGCAGGATTCGATCCTGCAACGTCTACTCCGTGCCGTGCGTTTGCCAGTTTGTTAGTTGGCAATTTTGCGAAACTTGCAAACGCACGGCACGGAGCAAAGGTTGCAGGTCCAAGTCCTGCCATTAACTTAGACTTTTCTTTGGGTTGTCTTTACATTTTATTTAAATTTAATTATGGTGGTAATGTTTAATAAAAAGTAAATAATATAAATGAACCCCATGATAAACTTGTATGAATATCTCCTAACCATAGTGCTAATGAATGGAGTCGTTGAAAATCTCGTATTTATCAAATAACGATGACAGACTGTCTGAACTCCGCACGTTTCGTTCACACAAACCTTGGTTTATTAATACACTAAATACGCAAGCATAAAGTGAAACACCGACGGACAAATAAAACGTCCAGACAGACCGGCAGACTGTTTTATTATTAGATTTTTGTCTCGCCTTAGCCAACAATGAAAATTCCACGTTGATTTCCAGCCATAAATATATATAACAACTTCAAAGGCCTTTAATTATATATATATAAATGGTGATTAAATTAAAAAATATATCAAAGAAGATGTTCTCGTAAAAGTGCTCAAAAAATAACTATTTACAGGCCCAATAATATTTGCTTAAAATATGTATACTGTAAGATATTAATTTGTTTTCATGTTGTAATTAAAAAAGTGAAACTTATTAGATTGAATTTGTTATTTGATCGTAGATTTTCCTAATTACCTTACTATTTCAGATTAGTTACTTTTTAACTTTTACATCAAATTGCACACCAGTGTGCTCGGTGAATACAATGTACTATTACTGTACAATAAGACTTTATTATATCTACTGAATTCTGGCAAATAAAGATATTTGATTTAATTTTTGAATAAAAAGTAATTTATTTACGTTTAAAGGGTCGTTTTTGTAAGCAAATAAGGTAACGGTCTCATTTATTCATATTTATAACATCATACATGCGGCTGGTAGGACCTTGTGCAAGGTCCGTCCGGATCGCTGCCACCATCTTGCTCGCTAATCCTGCCGCTAAGCAGCAGTGCTTGCACTGTTGTGTTTCGGCGTGGAGAGCAAGACAGCCGGTGTAATTACTGGCACAAGAGGTATTCCATCTTAGCCCTCAGGGTCGGCAACGCATCTGCACTCTCTTTGTTGTTGCAGGTGTCTATAGGCGGTGGTGATCACTTACCATCAGGTGACCCACTTGCTTGTTTGCCTTCCTATTAAAAAAAACGTGAATTTAATGTGATAAAATCATTGTTAATTGACCATGACGTTTTGACCGTGTTGCAACGGCCGTGGTCTACTCGTGACAAACTATTAGTGTCATAAGAAAGAGACGGACATAGAGATAAACTCAGAAAAACTAAAAGTCGGTCATGTTAGGCAGCGTTACGAACAAAGGAGTTCTTAAGAACGCAATTGCAAACAAAGATATATGAATAGATGTTGATCGTATTAATAGTATATTATAGGACAGGATTAAAGTATGCAATTCTCATTATGCAAATATCACACTGATTTAATGTAAGAGTGATATCAGGAAACGAGTTAAGGGCCAAAATTCTTTTTAGTGCCTAAAAAAAATTGAAAATGTATAAGCACTTTTACAAAATTGTAGAAGTCTCGAAATATTTTCCTAGTAATATTACGTTAGTTCTCAACCGGGCCCCAATTTTTATTATGAATTTTTTATTACAGAAAATTCTCATTTGGTACCCAAATTACCACTGCGTTACCAGTCCCCATGACTCCTCAAGAATAGTGTCCACTGCGTTACCAAACAATAGTTTTTTTCTTATTCTGACCCCAAATATTTTTATAACAGTCATCATTCGGGTATGCGTATGTCATTCCGAATTTAAAGATAACATATTATTTTAAGAATATCAGGATAAATAAAAAATATGCGTTAAAATGTACAAGGGACATTTTATTAGGCATCAAAAAGAATTTTGGCCCTTAAACTCCCCAATGGTAGCATAGCTTGGAGTTAAAAAACAGGAAATAGTGTTTTTGCGTCTTGCATCATTCATTATACTAAAATATAAATTTGGCGTTTTTGTTTTACAAAATATTCAGCAAATGCGGACAGGTAGCATCAGAAATTCAGTAAACGTTCCAAAAATGGGTTTTTGACGTCAATGGTAAACAGGCACCATTCATAACATCCCAATGACCTAGGAACTAAAAAAATGTATTTGCCTACCCCAGAATTGATGATTTGAATCTCATTACTGTGCAAGGCAACATATTCAGTGTTTAAATTCAATTTTGTTTCGTCATACAGGATGTTTCAAAAATCTGACTTGTTTAATATTTTATTACTCTAAATGAGTACATCATTGTACGAGTATATTTGAAAATATTTGAAATAAAGGATTACGAACAAAATGGACGTCATGAATCAATTTGTAAGAAGACACTATTTTACTTAATATGTGAATTTGACACGGCTCTTTAGTGCGCCAGGGTTCCATTTTATTGATGCTACATTTGAAGATCTGTGCCAGCTTTAGTTTTTATTTCACACTCTTAATTATGTTGTAAGCCCTGGATTTTGAAATCATATTTTTCCCGTTTTAAGTTACAAAACTCTATTTTTATCATTCTTGCCGACGTTACTGATACATTGACTCGAGTGTTTGTATGGTGTAGGTTATTATTGAGTAACCACTGTGCAGCTTACAGTTTTTAAAATATTGCCAATAAATCCTTCGCATTTAATTCATTGCCGTTCAACAGTGACAGACCCATTTCCGATGCATTTTTGTATCGTTTTTTCATCGTGGAAGAGTAATACCTACATTATTACTTAGACTTAAATGTCTGTTGAACAAAAAGTTGTGTTTACGATGGAGCAAAAAAAACCGACGAAATGAGAGTCGAACTCGCACGCGAAGGTTTCGTAAAAAAACAGCGAAAAATATGATTATTGTGTCATAATCAGTTATATATTTATGTGTAGACTAGGCCTATAGCAATAACGTACGTATTTATTCATTAATACAACGTGGCAATAAAGACTATACATACAATGCTGCCAATGTTCTGGGCACCCTACCGCGGCAGCGATTTGGAACAACTGTTTTATTTGTAAGTTTTAGTTTTATTTTAGTTGTTAGTTGTTTAGTTTAGTTGTGAACATACTGTGTCTTTAAATAATCTACTTTTTTTTCATTTATTTACAAATTACATTATTAAAGGAAACAAAAAAATATCTGCTATAAAATGTGGAAATTAAAAATAAAAATACATGGAGTCTGGCCCCCAATTCTGGCGCTCATCGAGATTCATCTGACGTTCGAGATATGTCAAAATATGACAGATTTTGAAGGGATTTGACAGCTCTTTTTGGCTTATCTCGAGTGTGACTTTATCTCTATTGACGCGAGAATTGCCCCGCAGTAACAATAAATTCGCTAGGTACATTTTTACAGACTCATTTATTACAAGACCTAGTTAAAATGAGTTCCTTAGACACACTTGAACTCGCGCACCGAGGATCGTAAACCGTACCTCCACACATTTGTGTTATGTTTACATTTTGTTTGTTGACCAAAACCGGATAGCAAAACTATGTTACGAATTCTAGGCCACTACAGAACTTACAATTCACTGCAGTGGCCCGAAATTCATATTGGTTGACTGCACGTTGCCAGAGCAACTGAGGTGTAAATTCCGTGAGTCATTAATACGAGTTACCGTCAACATTTTAAACAATACAGCCAATCATTTGCAAAACGAGATTCCCGCAGTCGGCTAAAGAGTAAATCATTTTAAATTTATTATTATGGCGGCATAAAAAGCACCATAAGGAATAATGGGGGTACAGCCAAGCGCGGCAGAACAAGACCCATTGAACGCATGTATTTATGGTCATTTAGGAATAATATGTACCTATTGAAATCCCTTGAGAACGTGGTTAAGTGAGGTATGGAACAAAGCGCAATAATAAATAAAAAGCTGGCAAATGCGAGTTGAACCTTTCGGCGTAAGAGTTCCGTACTTCGAAGTGATGCTTACGTCACTCGTTCTAGTAGCGAACGGTCGTACTGTTAGATCTTGATGATGCCTCGTATAGAGGCGAAACGCGCGTCGATCGTGTAGTTTTAGTGTTTAGTGGTGGTGGTGTGTGATATATGTTGTTTCGTGTGGAAGAGGGTGGGTTTTTGCATGAACATATATATGTCGCACAGACGCAGCTATTTTGCACGAGCCCGGCACTAGTTTCGCGGAGTAGCAAGGTAATTTGTTCCATTTTGTTAATGCTTACGTCAGTAAACGTTTTTGACCTCAACTTCACGCCTTTATTATTTACGGGTGTGGTACTACCCCAGTCAAACCCGCACATTTATAATGCAATCAGCAACTTGCTACAGTGTGGTTCTATACTAATTTGACGAAAAAGCCAAAGAGGAAAAACTTTCAAAAGATTATGGGGAAGAATTAACATTTTTACCCAAATGCGTCAAAGCCAAATGGAAAAGTTATGTTTTTAGCAGTCTATATTGTATTTATTATTGTTTATTTATATGTGTAACTTTTGTGGGACAGTTACAAAACAAATACAATTGGTAGGCTTAATATTAATGAGCAAAAAATTACATCACCAATGTATATAATTTTCTTATTTAGACCGAAACCTGAAACGCACGCTTCATACAAAAACGTTGCTGTATAGTCGACCAAGTAATTGCTTAACCACTTTTGAACCTTATCCCTTTGCAATACGGTCGAATAGTGGACAAGCAATTTCTTGGTTGACTATACGTAGCGTGCGCAGCAGTAGAGTTTCGCTTTTATGTTGTGGTTGACAAAGGAAAGATAAAGAAAACTTACTTAATCTAGTGTAAATACAAGTTTCTAAGGAAAATGTATTCTGTGATGAATGTCTGTGACGACTTCTGGGTGGTCAGGAGTGCAATTTTTAAACCTCACTGGGTGACTAACGCTTGCCAAAATGGCCGTTTTTTATAGAAATGCGGCCATTTTGGTGAGATTTAGTCACCTGGTGAGATTCAAAAATTGCATTGGAATCTCACCGGGTAACTAATGCTCACAAAAATAGCTGTTTTTCATAGAGATTCGACCATTTTGGTGAGCTCTAGTCACCTGGTGAGATTCAAATTGCACCCCTGGACCCAACTTTAAACTGGTGACTCATTACAACATTTCTAGCGACTTCCACGTAGGTACACTAAATTGGCAGCACTGGGTAAATATCTGATTTTGTGAGGGTTCTCTTTATTGCCTCTGAGATGCGGAGCCCTGGAAATATTAAATTCTTACAAATACTTGGTGTTGGCTGTTGGAAAAAATAAACGCAAAGTGCTTTAAAGTGGATAGTATTTAGTTAAAAACTGTGTTAAATAACGGGGTACAGTCAGCGTCAAATATACCAGAGCGAAGGTGGTCAAAATATCTAAACACGCCCGAGCGTATTTGACAATAGAGTCGAGTTTAGATATTTTTGACACCTTGCCCGCTCTGGTATATTTGACGCTGACTGTACCTATCTCAGAGGCTCTGGCACGCTAGCTTTTATCGTTCACACGAAGCATGTATCCTTTTCTAACCAGTTATTATGTGCAAAAGAGACAGATGCAATGTTCTACTACATTAGCAACTATAAAATGTTAAACCGCTGTAGATATTTTGTGAATTATAGTGATATTTTAAGAAAATAAGACAAGACGAAACAAATATTCTTTATTCCCTCTCTACGGATAATAGTTTACAAAAAATCCACTTGTAAATAATTTACAAGGTATACAACGGGAAAATTATGAATATACAAGTAGATAAGAAAGCTTTAAGATAGGTTTATTAATTTTAAAGTTGAAAGTGTCATAGCTTTTTTAAATTAAAAATTGATTTGATACATAGAACTTTTGATGTGCTTCGTATTTGTACGTAGACGTTAAACCACATCTGTGTTGCCAATATCACGTTATAAAAACGGTATTTAATCATTCGGCGCTTAATTTTCCACTTTTAGAGGTGGAATGTTTTCAAAAAATTTAAATAGAACCAACTTAACAAAGCCATTGAAAATAATTAAAACAGATCACAATTAGTTTAGCTTAGTTTATATATTCAGTCAATATAAAATTACATTGTATAGGATGTCAAATTTGCAGAGATATCGAGTAACTTTTTTTTATGTTTGTAGAAGAAGGAAAGAAAGAAAAACATTTTATTTAAGACTATTCAACACAATACATTCAGTCATACAGATGCAATTACAACAAATACATTTAAAGTTGTGTTGAACAGAATCAAAAAGGACCATCAAGCATGCCTCGGCAAACCGAGACGCTGATTTTCAGTGGGAATCTTGAGATCCTTAATACTAGAAAAAAAGAAAGAAAGAAAGAAAACTCGTTTTTTCAGCTTACAATACAAAAAAAACAGAAATAAAACAAACATATTACAATTGCTGGACAGCATTGTGTAGCCGAAATGGCCTCCACTCAGCAATGTTGTCAGCACGGCAATGCCAACAGCGCTGGTTTCAGTGGAGCCAGTGGGTTGTATGGGCTGTCCCATACAACCCACTGGCTCCAACTGGTACTAAACTATTAACTAACAAATCACAAAAAAATACATTTACAGCAGTTTTTCGGATTTCAGTATTGCTATAAGCTATCTAATAATACCTGTCTATTTTTTCAATGAAATCTTTGTTAGTTTATGCGCTAGTACTTAAATACTATTAAAATATATTTATATATTGTTGAGTGCATACCATCATTTCCTAGAAGGTCAAGTTTACGGTGCGCGTACAAAGACGTAGTATCTGCCGAGTACTCAAACTAGTAATTATGTTTTTATAGGTCTTGTAACTTAGGAGTAAATTTATTGCGGCTGTAAAATAGCCGTAAAAGGAACTATTTACTTGAGTATTTACTTTTAATCAGACCACCTTTTATCTTAAAGACTGTAGAGTCTAAGAGCTAGTCACCGTTTTATTTTAAAATATTGGTAACAGATTTTTATTATATTATACTGTTTCTTAATGTTAACTTTGTGCCTATCAACAAAATATGCCTTTGGATATCTGTTTTCTGTAAAAATCGCAGTAAAATTTGAGTAACGACGGCCCTAATTTCATAAACGTGACAGGTGACAAGTGGTAGTTACAATTCGCCGTACATTAACTGTGTCGAAGTAACGCTACAGACTCACAAACTTATCATCATAGTGGGCAAGCAATGTTTACCGAATTGTCATTGTCCCCTGTCACCTATCGCGTTTATGAAATTGGGTCCAGGCCATACCGCACGTTTAGAATTAAAGCGACTCAATTCTGAATATGACATTTCCCAAAATTAAACCCTATGTCTTTTAGTTAAGGTCATATTTTAGGACGTGTATAATTCCGAAATGGGTCTCTTTAATTCTAAGCGTGCGATACTGGTTGCGTACACGTCGCGTATGCAATACAGCTCTTTCTGACTTCGTTGAGTTGCATATGCATCCAGTGCGACTCGGCCATAAAAATGAATGCGTCGAAACGCAGTTTAAATTAAGTTGAACACCGTTTATGTTAATCTGGTTTTTTGCAATAACCATAATTGATGGAAACCTCTTTATAATTACAGTACTAGTATTTATTTTATTTTCAACTCACATTGAAGGCCAAGCACGTTCGTTTGCCAACCTCTTCTATAAAAAAAACACAGTTTTTTTTTATACAACATAGGAAGGCAAACAAGCAAGTGGGTCACCTGATGGTAAGTGATCACCACCGCCTATAGACACCTGCAACAACAAAGAGAGTGCATATGCGTTGCCAACCCAGAGGGCTGAGATGGAATACCTCTTGTGCCAGTAATTACACCGGCTGTTTTGCTCTCCACGCCGGAACACAACAGTGCAAGCACTGCTGCTTAGCGGCCGGATTAGCGAAAAGATGGTGGTAGCGATCCGGCGGACCTTGCACAAGGTCCTACCACCCACAGTTTACATGGAATAGAGAAAATGTTTCATGTTTATGTTGTTTATACTTTTTATAGTCACTTACTCTTAGCCTATAGAGCTAGGGCTTAAGTTATAGTAGGGAAAAGAGTCGTGCAGATATTTATAACTTTTTGTCATTAGCTCTCTTTTACCGTAATATCACTAATGGTGAAACTAGATACCTATTTCAATTTCGTATTCAGATACAAAAATACATTAACTCTCTGCAATTAGATTTAAGTATTTGCAATGTGTATGACGATCTGTCGACATAGATCAGTTTTAGAAAACATTGTAATGAAATGATTAAATTTCATTTAATTTGTAAAAGCATTGGGATACGGAGAGGCTGTTTTATTAGCGTTTCGTTTGCGCGGCAAGATGTATATTAGAAATTATTTCGGAAGGTTTTTATGTTCATTTCCTCCTAATTGTATCCGTGCCATGCTGGAAGGAGGGGGGGGGAGGGGGGCTAGTTATAATAAATTAAAAGGAAACCATGAAGATAGCGAAATGTTCCATTTTTAGTTTCCTAATTTTGCGGGTGTTAGGACCTTGTGCAAGGTCCGCTCGGATCACTGCCACCATCTTGCTCGCTAATTCTGCCGCTAAGCAGCAGTGCTTGCACTGTTGTTCCGCCATTGATAGCAAGAGAGCCGGTGCAATTACTGGCACAAGAGGTATTCCATCTTAGCCCTTGCTAGGTTGGCAACGCATCTGCAATCTCCTTTGTGTTGGGTGTTTGCCTTCCTATTTCATGAAAAAAAACTTATATATCGTTAAAAATCTGTAGCATGCTAGCCCTTCAAATGACTAACTGATAACATGACTCCATATCTCTCATTTTTTGTGTCGCATTAAGTCTAACCATGACGCATGATAGGGTTTGCCAAAGCCAAATAAGTAGATTTGTGACGAGGGTCAAGCGTGACGCGTGACGAATGACTAAAACCTCGTCATTGTTGTGACGGCATTGATGCCATTTATCGTGGGATTAGAATGAAACGTGACGTCACAACCGCAGGTATTTTTAGACGTGTATTGAATAAGCTAGGTATTTATTTTAAACTGGGCTTTGCCTCTAAGGTAAGGTGCGATAGGAAACAAAAGGCTTGTTGATTAAATAATATTTTAAGATATTAATAAAATTGGAATTCGTTAAAAGAACAAAAAATGTGGTTTTATTTTTTCCTACGATCACTAAATATTTCTTAAAAATTCGACGCAACATAATCCCCGTGATAAAACTCTATACAAAACGGCCGAACTTTATAAAACTTAGTAGACGAGAAGTTTTGTGAACATGAACTGAATCGGTCAAGTAGATAATATGAAGTTGAAAGATGCATACATCACCAGGTGAGGTTCAAAGAGAACTTCTAACTACTTATGTTGGGGAAATCTTTCGATAGTCAGAGAGAAATGCAAACACTCATCTTGGCTTCCAGGAAAGCTGCTCCTCGAGGGCCCCCGGTGCTTGTCTTCCACAGGTGATTATAGCTGGCTTTGTTGGTGATGGTGTTACACTGATTTTGGCTAGTATAGTGGAGACCTAGAGCTTTTAGAGTTTAGGCAGAGCCGTTACGAACGCACACGTAGGTGGTAGAAAGGTTGAAAAGTTGTCTTCTTGACGTTGGCAGCACTATCGCTAAAGTACTGCGTTTTGTTCTTCCATTTTGGAAAGCGTTTAGTTTGTATCTGCATTAATTCTGATATCGATTTGTATCGATTAGATACCATTAAAAATAATTGAAAAAGAAAGTACTATCTTGTGTAAGTTTGATAAATATATGAAAGAATACGGAACAACTTAGTTATTTTAAAATAAAATTAACGCACCCATGCATTTTTCCGGATAAACAATCTATTTTTTCTGAGTTTTGTTGACTGCCTAACAAAGTTGTATTGAGAATATACACGCCGAAGTTAGAAAACGTTATGAGGCAAAACGCTACCGTTATTGATAATAATAAATTGTTTCTGTCAGTACAAGAAAAAATGAGGAAAACGGTCGTTTGACAAATTGCCATCTTTTTCTTATCGCTGATTTTTATTTAAACACTGGCCAGCGTGTTTGTTTCTCTGTCGAGGGCGTAGATCACAGACTACTAAGAGATACTACGTATCAGATGACCATCTCCCCTACATTAGTGCTTAACCGTATGAAAGCCGTATTTTTTTTCTTCATAGATTACAGCCCGTGGCGTAGATGGTCACGTTAAAAACAATACGCGAAGCTTCTCGATCTGACACCAAGATCTGTCACCAAGACATACAAAATTATCAGCCACAGTCCAATTGATTTCTTACTTCATCAAAGCACAATTACTACTTGTAACTCTGATAATTTCCATCTAATTTCCATACAACAAATTTGTAATAAGACATCTCATTTAGATGACTAATTTGTTATTTTGTTTGGATTTGTCGGAAAAGTAATCAAAGTTACGAAACTCTTGATAGGATGTCAAAATAATTTTAGGGCACATGACAATTTGCTCAGAAAATTCAATTAACTCACTAACTAATCTCACTAAAACCAGTACGTGTTATAATTATTATAAATGCAAAAGTAATGATGTCGGGATGTTTGTAACTCAATTACGCATTAACGGGTTTACGGTTTTAAATAAAAAGCAGACAGATAGATTGTGTCCTGTATTAAAACATAAAATACTTTTTATCCTGTAAAATTCATAGAAAATTGGTGCGACCGTAACAACGGGTAGAAGCTCGTGCTAAATAAAATATTAGTAATATACTTATAAAAAATAACCATAATTGAATTAAAAAGATTCTCTACGGATTACGAACTAAACCATATCAAGCATTCCTCCTAATATTTAAATAACGAATCGTTATACTTTTTTTTTAATTAGCTGTCTGGGTGTTCCACTGCTGGGCAAAGGCCTCTCCTCTGGCTTCCATATCTCCCTAACTCGGGCTATATCCAGCCGATTCGGCGTCCAGGGCGTCTCGCCATCTACATCTGAGCTTTACTCGCCGCCGGGGACCGTAGTTATACCTGTAAACTGTTTAATTTTGACAGATTTCCCATAGAAAATGTGTCAAAACGGAACTGTTAGTAGACAAAACGTTTCTTTGTTTGAATATCTAAACTGGGAATAAGGCAGCAAAGAAGCATTAGTTATCTGCTCACTTGCACTTAACACATCATATTTAATACCTATCTATAGCATGCAGTTAGAGATCGTTCTCAATCATGACCGCGATCTCACGATCGCAATTTTTTTATGAAATAGGAAGGCAAACAAGCAAGTGTACACCTGATGGTAAGTAAACACCAAGGAGATTGCAGATGCGTTGCCAACCTAGAGGGCTAAGACACCTCTTGTGCCAGTAATTACACCGGCTCTCTTGCTCTCCACTCCGGAACACAACAGTGCAAGCACTGCTGCTTAGCAGCAGGATTAGCGAGCAAGGTGGTGGTAGCGATCCGGATGGACCTTGCACAAGGTCCAAGTATAACCGCTAAATTCAAAATTACGCGTAACAGACTTCCAAGCATCATAAAAAAAACGTTATAAATAACGTTACAAAAACAATCCCAAACGACGCGACACGTTATTCTTTGATTTATTATTCCATACATCCGTATCACCGGTTTTGGGATGCGACGAGCCCTCGTTCGCAATTAGGTTGGGTCGGCACAAAGAAAGCCTCACGTTTGTATTTTGTACCTCGGAGGTCTGATTGTCGCACTCGCAACTGAAATTAGGAATATTTATTCATTTTACAACGAAAATGGGACGAAATTAAATTTTCGGCGAAGTTCACGTCGTTGTAGCAAATGTTTTTGTTAGGTTTGAGGATGCTGAATTCGGATGTAGCTGCGTTTTTAAACTTTGTAAACTTTAAAAGGTTTTTTTAATGGGGTTTAGAATTTATCTTGCCTTGTTCGCGTTAGTACGGCCACTCAGAAGTAGCTGAACATTTAAGTACCTTGTCGCTGTCAAGGCAAATTCGAGCAACTCTCATTTTGTACGTTACTACGACAAGGTTCTAAACGTTTAGCTACTTCTGACGCTGATTGTATATGTGGGTTTAATCTTACAATTCAATTAGACTGACTTTCTGTGGTCGCCTTGTTTCCAAAATTTTTATACGTGTATGTTCGTGTTTCTATTCAACACAGTTATTTTTCCAGAACAAAGGACAAAGTAAAATAAAGTATTATTTATCAAAACCTGCGAAATGCGAGGCGGTGTTGAGCGAAACAACAAAGCGATAATGGAGAAGTTTAAAATCATAGAAATCTAAAACTGAAACTTGAAATTGAAAAACAAACCATATTGTCGTTCTTTGAGCTTCAAAAAACCACATACCAACCGCATACAGTTCCCTGAAACGAATGATAAAACGAAAGTAGTTGATAGAGCGACTCAAGAACTACTAACTATAGATTAAGTATAAGCAATTTCACAAATAAGAAATCAATTTGATTGACATGTGAAAATGACAGTGCAGACATTTCCAATCGTAGAAACTACTTCAGAAAGCTATCCTTCCCATAACTACATACATTTACATCGTTAATAATATTTCTTCTTTACAAACCAGTCAGTACCAATTACAACTTTGTTATACTACATTATTGCACCGCGCATGTAGTCGTGGTTACATATTTTAAAAGGAGTGTAAACCCAGCCCCAAAAAGCGTTCCCCATACAAACGACGATAACGTTTTCCACCCTCTAAAACTTAACCTATAGGAATGATTTTTTGCTATGTTATCATTATGCCTTAGAAGTAGGTTTATACGTTTTGATTTTTGTAATATTCTTCATAGATTAGACAATATTTGCATTTAAGAAGTTTCATACAAAAAAATAATAAAGCGTTAACAGTGTTGCCGACTTAGTTTTGTAGAAGTCGCTAGAAATGTTGCAAAAAGTCTCCAGTTTATGTCAAATTGGGTCCAAATGTCGCTAAGTTATGGAGCACTCTCCATTAGAAGTCACTAAAATGTATGAAACACTTGCAGAAATAGTCGCCAACGTAGTCCCAAAACCCGCCACATCTAGCGACAAAGTCGCTAAATTGGCAACACTGAGCGTTAATATTTTAGTAACTATAAAGAATATAAAAAAAACACGCAAAGCTAGTTCTAGAGCATAATGACAACCTACAACAAAATATATGGCTGTAGGTTAAGGTTTAGAGCGTGGAGAACGTTATCGCTGTTTGTATGGAGAGCACTGGGTTCACGCTCCTCTTAAGACCAAAGTAAACCACATAAGTGCTCATTACAAAGTTATGAGTTTGTTTATCATGTTACTGTGTAAACTAGGGTTACGATTCTTAGTAGGCCAAGGGCAGCCATGGGGTACTTTCAACGTATAGCCTAGTGGAATGCAATTTCAGACCCTGAATGGAATTCGCGTAGCACGAATAAAATATTCATAGGGATTGCTTCATGCTTCAAAAAGTCCCTACGTCTGTTATTATGATAATAAGAGTCTATGGTGTAATTTGTTATGCAGGTTTAATAATACATTATGGAAATAAATATAACTATTGTTTTGTTCTAAAACATTGTATACATTTTTTTTTGGTATATTTAAATAATAATTTTCTACTTTAATCCTTTGTATGTTGCAATTGCTTTTAAACAGCTTAATAAATTAGAAAATGGAAAATGAACTAATCAAACTGTTAACAAACAAATTGCCAAAACATGTTTGGTGATGGTCAAATAGAATATTTTGTAATTCTTGTTTATCCTCGCCGGCAATCTAATACCATTGTGGCTATAAATTATAACTTATATTTTATAAATTCTATATACATTCTTATAATTAGGACAAACAAACGATTCCTCATATATTCGAATTTTTAGTGTTTAAGATTTTTAAGTCTTTTATTTTTTTGTCTATTAAAAAACATAAACATCCTTTCTGGCGGCATCGGGTATTTAATCAAAATATCGATTTTTTGTTTGCTAATTAAGCATCGTCGTACTTGTTTTAATAATTGAAGAAACTGCGAAACTTTATGCTATAGGATTTCCGGTAGATCCAAAGTGAGTTTAATATTGTAAATGAAAATTATAATTACACCTTTACAGAAAAGTTCTAAAATAATCTTTTGATCTTCTTAATTATTCATTAAAATATTTTAAGCAATTTAGAATTCCAATAAGGAGACTTTTATTGGCCTAGTTAAATGCCTTTTTTAAACTTGTTTTAAACCAAAATATGTAGGTTTTAAACCAAAATATGCTTTTGTGCAATGGCCTAGAGAAGGGAGCGTCAGCTCTTAAGGGTTAACGGCCTTACGTAAATAGTTTATTTTTATAAAATAGGAGGGCAAGCGAACAAGTGGGCTGCCTAATGGTAAGTGATCATCGCCACTCATACATCACCCGCAACACCAAGCATATTACTGATGCGTAGCCAACCAGAGGGCTAAGATAGAATACCTCTTGTGCCAGTAGTTTCACCGGCTATCTTGCTCTCCACGCCGGAACACAAAAGCGTAAGCACTGCTACTTGGCTGGATTAGCGAGCAAGATTGTGGTAGCGATCCGGACGGACCTTAGGGTCCTTCCACCCGTAAAGATGATGTCCCGTTAATGGTAGCCCAATTGGAAAGCTACCGTAGATACGATCATAAGCTATCGAAATAACCAAACATGGATAATAAATATGACACGGTTTTCGAATGTTGACAATTGAAAAATAATTGAAATAAAACAATTTCAACGGTTTATATCGCGTGTATTGTAACGAATCTAATTCCCGACGTTTTAAGCCCTTTACAGGTCTCATGTTCACGGGCAGACTGACAAAAAATTTTAGAATACAAACTACCCAATTTTGAAAAATAATTTTAATTATTTTATTGAACTGCTGTTGGATAGCACCATATACCGCAATTAGCTTTGTAATCTTTGTTTCTTTTTTTCTACCTGTATCGATTCACAACCAACCCTACAGTCTATTTCTGCACTGGTAATTCCTACAGTTTCATGATTATTCCAGGAATCTGAGCACATTCACGGCGCGACTGGCAACGCTGCTGGTGTTCCACGCGGCGGGAGCTGGCCTGGCGTCCCCGGCCACTTTGGTCACCAGGCCGGCCAGGGTGGCGCACTGGCTGCCCACTGACAACCAGACCGTATACAACCTACCCAGTGGCGAGCTGCAAAGGTAAGACAGGAGACAGTAACGTGACGCATCTCAGAACTTAGGGGAGAAAAAGTATAGTGGACCACGTACAATACAATAACTCTTTATTGATCACCACCAATCCTGTCACAATCTGGGACTAGCCCGAAATCCAGGTTTTTGATTATGAAAAAATATGTCTGCACGTGACTCTGTGCGAGTAATTCTTTTTTTGCCTTATCTCTGGAGGAAGTGTGCATTTTTCCGGATAAAAAATGTCCAATTTGTTCGTCGTGCACAACGCTTTCAGGAAGTGTGTGAAATATAGTCTTGGTACCATAAATTTTACCAGTTCTTCCGGAGAAAGGGTGAAACAGCCCTTTCTTTTCTTAAAAACAATCATTTTAGTCTAAAATTATCAAAAATTGTTCAGCTTTTTCCACTTAAAACGTGATTTAAAAAACAAAAACACTCCTCTCGACTTTTAAGACTTTAGAAGACACGGTAAAAAAAGCATAACTAAACTAAAACTAAACACTAAAGTTAAACTAAAACGGTTATTCCAAATCGATATTGACACACAAAATATGATGTATAATAATACTGTTTCGTGTTCGCTAAAAATCTTCTGTAAATAAATATTGCGTTTATTCTCAATTCCTCAATTCAATGCATTATATTTTAAAGGTTTATATCTGATTTAAATGCAGCCTTATTTCTAGTTTTGCTAAAATTTACAATTTTATTTTACGTACGGTTGCCGTATTCCTATCAGGTGGTAGATATTATAGTTATGCATTTTTCGTATTTAGTATTTGCCATCGGAATTCTCTAAACCTTCGAGGCTTAAGTCAAAGAAAGGACAAATGTTTCTTGTAAACGTGAGAAATTTAAAATACCTTAATACTTAGCGTAATGGGCTTAAACGAAGAAATTAATGTTCACTATAAATTTAAAGGCTTTGCTGCAAGAAATGCGGCGTTATTGTTATTTAAATTTATTTTATAATTGTCCCGTGGAAATTTTTTATGAGGATACAAATAATCTTTTTGTGTCTGTTTGTTAATAGGGATGCTTGTAATAATGTATATATTTTATTTTTATGTGTATATTTTAGACCTTTTTGAGCTTTGAACTAGTTCTGCATTACTACTCTATTCGTAAAGAACCTTGGATGAAGGACTAAATCATGGATATAGCCTCAGTAGATGTCAATTCTACACACCCAAAACTGTCAAAATAGGTACCTTAAGTGAGCGTTAAGGTAGTAAAACCAGCAAATTAATAAGAAAAACGTAGATTATACTACTTTAACACCAAAGGTAACCATTTTGTCTAATGATAGTGAACAATTGGAGAGGTAGTTAGGGTATGTAGTCGTCTCTTTTTGGCACATTGTATTGACATGTCAAGTAAAGAGATCAGCTGCTAAAATATCGCTTTCAATTTTATTGCCTACTCTTTCTATGCTATACTATTTCTATGTAAAGAACAGTCGGAGACGTTTCTCAGTGTTGTCATTTTGGAAATCTAGTGTTCTTGATTGCGTTCCAAATTCAAACGATAACAATGTCACGGGCAACATAATATAGTAATATAGCTAGCTGTCACTGGCCACCCTTTCCCGAACTATTTTGATAAAGGATGACGCTCGAGAACCTTCAAACAAATTTCGGCAAGGAAAACCTTTTTATTTCCTTTGACAAGTCAACTGGAATGTTTACTTAACTGAGTTAGGAGGTTTCCATTGTAGCACGGTGTTTATTAGATACGAAACTGACATATCCTATTTGCAACACAAACCGTCAATGCGGAGGGGGGTTCAACTCCGCACTGTAGGTACGCTCGGCCGCCTTGCCTACAAAGTAGACAAACCGCAGCAGGTTGTCGGGTTGCCGCGCGCTAGCTCGTTCGCTCTCACTCTTCAATGTAATTGAAAACTATGCACCGCAACCCTAACGTTGCGCCAGGGAGTTGCGGGGGGAAGGCGGATGCGGGCGACGCGTTTCTTTTGACGACGCATGAGGAACGTTTTTTGACACTATTTTCAAAATCGTACCAAAAGTGGTTAGAGTACCTCTGCACTGGGGCCGCCGCAATTGAGTTGCCAAGCGTGCGAATCAAAGTCAAAGTCAAAATATAGAGAAAATCATAAGTCAAAATATTTTATTCAGATTAGGCTTACAGGTAGCACTTATGAATGTCAAAAAATTTACCACCGGTTCGGAAAAACCTCTGATGAGAAGATACCGGCAAGAAACTCAACGAGGTGAATGATTACGAACTATACGATAAACAGAGAGACATACAAGCATACTCCTTAACCTCGTAAGGCCCACATCAAATTTCATTCAATGAATTTTGAACCATATCTTTTGAGACAGTGAGTTTAAAGTCAGTTAGACATTTGTCCTATATTTAGGACTTGGGGCCTTACGAGGTTAAAACGCCTTTTCTGTTCAAAGGGAGACTTTTGTATTTGTGTTTTTAATTATTTTATGACAAGGGCCCAATTTCATAAACGCGATATGCGACAGGTGACAGTGACAATTCGCCGTACATTACTGTGTCGACAAGTAACGCTACAGAGTTACAGACTTTACATCATAATGTGCAAGCAATGTATACCAAATTGTCACTGTCACCGTTCCCTATCGCCTGTTGCGTTTTTGAAATTGGTCCCAGGTTAAGCAATTTATAATATTACGATCAGGAGAATGGACACAGACTCTCAGCTTCCTTGGACAGTTATTTGAGCGATTCGCCCAACTTGTTTTGTCTTCCGATTAGTGAAAATGGAAAATTTGTGTCGGAATTTTTTAAGACTTAACTTCGGATATTTTTATTGTAAACAAAGGAATTGCTTATAAAATAGTGTATCGAGAAACTGGTAGGTATGTTTTTGTAATAGTTTAGACCCTGAAGAGGCAAATAGTCTTGAAATTAAACGCAACTATTTAAAAATCTGATAATTTCATTGCAGTAGAAATTGCTTCTGAGGCTAATATGTTCCCATTTGTTGATATGGCCATACGCAAATTAACGTCTATAACTTCATTAATTCTATAAAAGAAAAAATAATACTTATAACTAAATGACATTTTGAAGGTCGTTATTGAGACACAATTAAGATAAATATTCTCTATAGAATAAAACTTGCGAAAGAACCTCTTAAACGAAGCTTTTGAAAGATTTGTCTTCATTATTGAACAAACTAGAATGATAAAATAAACAAGACTTAGTTCACAATAGACTGAAGAACATTGTTTCGTGTTTTCTATGTTGTACTAGAGTTTTTTTTAAGTATAATTTTATTTGAATTCCCCAACTATAACATTGTTGCGTTAAATTGGTTAAAAACAAAAACATTATATATTAATACATACAAATACAAAACCGTTACGAAACTGATAATAATAATTACTATTACAAGCTCACGCCTGTTTCCCTTTGGGGTAGGCAGAGACCACAGAACGCCATTTGCTCCGGTCCTGGCCGGATACTTCCCTCGCTTCCTCTACACACATCCTTCATACACGCTCGGCAGTTATGGGTACTTCTGATTCTGCCTGTCTTTAGGACGTCGCCAATTTGATCAACGAATGTACGCCGAGGCCGCCCTCTACCAACTCGCCCAGTCACATCACCTTTATAAATTTGCTTACATAATCGCCTTTCATCCATCCCTTCAACATGCCCAAACTAACGCAACATTCCTTTCTCTATCTTAGTAAATCAGTTGTATCATCTTCTGTTAAACCACATTTCTCCCTTATAACACTATTTCGTTCTCTATCAGTCAGCTTGACCCCACTCATACTACGCAGAGAACACATCTCAACCGCATTTATTCTACTCTCATGCTTCTTCTGCCAAACCCCTACTGCCTAACTGATAATTAATTATTACAATATAATATAACCTCCAATACAATGTAACGTTACAAAGTTTTAAATTTTGACCCTGTTGATTTAGAGATAAATCGTAATAGATTACGTCCTTGCAAACTGAAAGAAACGGCAAATTGGGTATCCAATAAAACACTTGTTTTTTTTCAGCTTGGAGCTGAATACTTCCTCAATATCAGCGCCTGTATTCATCACCGTCAGTCCTTGCACCAGGGACGTCCGTTGGGCACTTTATAGAGGACAAATGGGGAGTGCAGATGGTAAGTTTCAACATCATCATGTGCTCGTCAGCCTCCATCTATTTTTGACTACACAAGGTAACAAGGTACGACAAGGTCCAACAAGGTACAACAAGGTGCAACAAGGTTTAACAAGGTGCAACAAGGTAACAATAAGGTACAACAAGGTTCAACAAGGTCCAACAAGGTGTAACAAGGTTCAACAAGGTGCAGCAAGGTTCAACAATGTTCAACATGGTGCAACAAGGTACAAAAAGGTACAACAAGGTACAAAAAGGTAGAACAAGGTACAATAAG